>JAUCMX010000012.1:10131718-10731718 GCA_033459395.1 Hemibagrus guttatus
AAGCCTTTCCACCCAGAAGCTCACAGCCATGAACGACAGCACAAAGCCACACAGAATAATGTTACAACAAGCCTCATTCATCCAACCCCCCAAAACAAATTGACACGAAACATGCTTTGACTGATGTACAAAAATTCTGACCGAGCATTTCCTTCCATGCTGTGCACTTTAAGGAGAATTCTTGCATCATAGCTTTGGGACTCTTTAAACCCAGCATCACTCACACACTCAAAAGAAAATGAAGCTAATTTACTGGCAAGTGGCTGTGAGCATCAAGCTTATATAGGCCACCTTTGTTCAATAATAAGTAACCTGCAAGTGCTATGTCTTGGACTAACTAGCGCTCTCTCCATCATTATAAATGAGGTGACTGGCCCTAAGGCTGAGGAATTTGTGAGAAAACATTCAAACTTGCAGTTAACAGCTTCCATGATGTGTCTCACACCCATGCCGAAACAGAGAAGCTGTTCATCACCACTCTTCAGTAACCTAGACACTCTAAATCATGCGCCGAATACACATTCGCAGAAATCGATGGTTAGCATGTTCTGCAGAAATGTACAATTATTAACTTTCCATCCAAATGGAGGCTTGAAAATCTGTCTTGAGGCACCTACAAGGGACAAATACACACATCAGTGTGACAAACAGAGACATAATCACAGTCTGTTGATGTGCTACAGAAGGAGGGGGAAAAAAACATTTGGCAGACTTAATGAATGTGTTGATCAAAGTAATTTTCTCCACTCTGACCACCGAGCAGCCGCAAACGCTGGGAGACTGCTAAGAATAAATTCAGCGTATCATTCAGCCAGAGTGAGGTGTCCTCAAATTACAACTCTCCGCCAATTTGACTTTCAGACGTGAAATTGCATCCAAAGTCGCCTTGCAAAAGGCACACACACACACACACACACACACACACACACACACACACACGTACGTACACATACGTACGCACAGATGGCCAGTGCTCATACATAAACGGAATACATTTAGTTACTACAAGCATAAATCTGGCCTTGAGCGGAATGAGGGCAAATCAGCAATGCCTCAGACAAACTGCGGTGAGTATGACTGAACGTAAATTGAACACTGATCCACCATTTTGAAGGTAGCACGTGCTCCATAAAATCAGAACACACACAGCTCCAGCTCACCAGATACCAACAACTCACTGGGATTTCATCACATCTCATGGGGAGGTTTTTTGGGGAGGTCACATGATTCAAATCCCAGACCCCGGGGTAATTTTGTTTGCACCCTCCAATCAAAGAAAGGGCATTGTGGATGTGATCATATCCCCGTATGGGAAATTGAAACACAGATCAATAAATGCGTCATGGTTGACAACAGAGCCATGCAGGGTTCTGCAGAGAGGTGATAAAGACTGATGAAGAATAACTTGAATCTCCCATCAGCCACCAGCGCAGACACTGTGTCTAATTCCCCGCAACACACAGAGCACTTTTACTGAAATCAGTGCCATCTGTGTCTGAGAGATCACAGCTAATTCGACGAGAGGAAGCTCACACTGGGCTTGGAAGGAAGAATTGAGCAGTGGAGGACTTTCCTCAACACAAATTATAATTATGATTTAAAAATGCTATTACTATGAATAGTGGAAGCTGATGATGGCTATGATGTTAGTTAGCAAAAGAGACTTATTGAAGGCACATAGTAGGTTGATAAGAAAAATCAACAGTCTTAAGGTAATAATCATCATAATACAGTATGTTAAAAAAATAATAAATATATAATAGCGATAATAATAATAATAAAAATACAGTATGTTTTTGGGGCAGTGGTAGCTCAAGTGGTTAAAGCTCTTGGTTGGGGCCCTTAAGCAAGGCCCCCAAAACCCCCTACTCTAGGGGCACTGCATCATGGCTGATCCTGTTCTCTGACCCCAACCCTGCAAGAATGGGATATGCGAAGAAAGAATTTCACTATGCTGTAATGTATATGTGACAAATAAAAGCTAATTAATTCTTCTTAGTTAATTCTTAAAAAGTTAAAATTTTGCTTAGGTGATGATGAAATGATTTCCTGTTCTAAACATAGGTGACAAAATGAATAAGAAATTTTTCAAAGCAAAATGATCTATTTTACTCACCTTACTGATTGAGAAATTATACTTTTGCTGAAGTATATAATTAACAGCGTTTCGTGTTTTTATACCTCAGCGTACAGAGCTAAAGCACTAATAACAGGCTGCTGGAAAATAACGATCCCAACATATTGCACTGAAACATTCCCTTCTACCAAGCATCACACCTTTGATAAGTTATTAAAAACACAACAAAAAAAATCTGTGAAAAGACATCTATGAAGGGCACGCCACTGGCAAGACGAGAGGCAGAAATCCAATTTAATATGCTTTTTGGAGATGTTTTAAAATATTCAGCATTATTTGACCACAGTGGTGCCCTGATCAATAATTAATGCACACGAATTCTCCATAGCACTTATATAATGTTGCAAATCAAATGAAGCAATTCTGCTCTGGCTTTTGGAAAGTACCAACAGAGGAGGTGTTTGTATGTTTTCTATTATAATTAAAAAAAAAAAAAAACACTACATGGGAGGAGATTAAATCATCTCATCATTTCACCTCTCACTCTCCATCTGTTTGAACCAGGCTGTTTACTACACCCCTGAAACAACTGTGTGTGTGTGTGTGTGTGTGTGCGAGTGTGCGAGTGAGAGAGAGAGAGAGAGAGAGGGAGAGGGAGAGAGAGAGAGAGAGAGCGAGAATGAGCAATTAAAGATGAATAATTTTGCATTAGTTTTATAATGAGGAAAGCATTTATTAAAGTAGCTTTGGCACATCTCCATGAAAGTAGCTCACAAACCCAGCAATAATGAACATTAGAGCTGCTTCTAGCTCAGCATCATTTGCTGCTGTGTTTTTAATCCCCGCATTGACTGATAACACGGCAAGCACAGAGCCAGTAGCCAGAAAAGAGGGATCTGTGCTGACAGTATATGACACAAACATTTCAGTCAAAGTTAAAGCAGGCCTTGGAGATGGGAATCACTCTGATTATCACCAGTGTGTGCGCACAGACACATCACCTCCATGCTGAGCCCTGTGCAATAAAAGCAATGAGCCACTTCTCTCTAAAGAGATGGAGGTGAGAAATGCTGGTTGTTATTGGAGAGAATCTACTTTATCAGACACTGAGCTACCCCATTCCAAGCACTGTAATTGACTGCCATGTCCAAAAGTCAATCTAATTGCTTTTTTGTTATTGTGTTAATAGCCTTGACAGCAGTAAAGGGAGCTGTCCCTCCCCGGGGAGAGACACCAGAGCACACAGACGATTAATTTGCCTCCCCGTGATAATTAAATGCATGAAGGCAGAAAAAACTCTCTCGATGACTAACGTCAAATGTTAAAGTGGGTCAAATCAATTATTTCAACATTAAGAGTGAGGAAATCACTGAATTCACTGCAACCCCTCAAGGCAACATGTTGCCAGGGCTCGCAGCTTGGGGACGGTTGGGTTTGGACTAAAGCTAATCACGAGAGTAATAAAGCAACATTGCTAGATTTTTTTTACTGAAATAAATGAACAGCACTTAAACACTGTTAAAGAGAACATCCACTCAATGATTCAATTAAGATGGTGCCCTCTGGTGAAAAATACAAAACAAGCAAAGTATTAGAAATTCAGAGAGCACAGCTGTTACGACACGGGGCAGGCATTCTTGAATGTACCAATTAAGTAGCATGTGGCGATCAACTCTGCATACGCGACTAAAATGTTTTCTTCTCGTACGTCGGATCCATTTTAGTCGTCCTCAATTCTTTCAGAACCATCAGATCAGTCGGATATCAATATCAAAGTTTAACCTAGTGCAACAAGCAAATCTTATCTCATCAGCCATTTTTCGAGCTCCTTTAGCATATGCGCCTTCACGAGACCGATCTCAATTCAGGGCCGAGCGCCTATTTAGAAGCATGAAGTAGCATGCACACATTAAGTATTGATGTCCCCATCTGGTGCTTGGCAAAAACAAGAGGAAGTAGTCACGCGTGCGTGCCGCACTCGCCAGAACACCAACCCTCCCTGCTAAATCACTCCACTACTTTACACATCATCTTACAAAGTCAATAAGAAAAGGCCTTTCATTTCATATCAAATGAAACGCACTGCATCCCTGATAGAGAATTGAAAAGAAGCGGATGGAGGATGGGAAGGCAAAGAATCACTGTCGCTGCATTCTATTAGCAAGTGTAATTTAGACTGTTCCTATTCTGGGGTTTGGAAGGCGAAGAGAGGCGAGGCCATATCTTGGCTGGCAGCAGGACTCAGTGTTAGCTGATGCTATCATGGCTCTATTATGAGAGTGAACAGCCTGACACTTGGTAGAATAGGAGCTTTTTCCCCACCATCGGCATCCATCAATAGGGTAATTGAGCACATTTCGCTAGAGAGCATTGACAATGAGTCTCTAGAGAGGCCATCAGCAAACCACCTACGACCTCCATTAATATTTCTCTACTTTGCACATGTGCTAAGACGAGTTGAGGCTTTTAGAGTAACCTGTAACTAGAAAATGGCATGCAAATAAAACCTTACCTACATTTTTAATCAGGGCTGAAATGACACAATATACACAAAAATATTCTATCTGAGCCTGACCCATCAGCACCAGGTTTTTCCATCAGGATCTGACCAGAGCTGAAAAAGTCAGTTCAAACCTGACCAGCAGCTACAACGTTACAAATATAACATTACAACTAAAATGTAAAATGTCGATCAGTAAATAAAATCAAAATGAGTAAATAATCAGACAAAACTGGCAAAAGGTCAACCAAATGATTTCTAAATGTCTGTTTTCCTATTTTGCTGTACAACATTGTAGTAAATCGAGCCTGCAGCTTATCTTGCTCACCTCCATTCTCTCTCAGCCGAGTGGAAATGTCGACTGCCGTACACACTGTTAAGCAAAAGCAGCAATTGACCATTTCTAAGAGATTCAAGATAGATGCATCATCTTGGGTATAATCATACTGAAGCACACAAATGATAAATACTGTATATTAGAGTTGTGACTGTCACTGTGTCCTCTTGACTTTCACAATATTAAAATACATTTCATTCCATTCATGTCTACCAGTTCCATTTATTTTTTCACCTGATCATGTTTGGCTCAAATTCCGTTTGTGTCCAGCTGTGGCTCCTAGCTCCAAAACTCACCCCCCAAGAGGTAGCTACTGAGCATATTCAGAACTTATACTTCTTATACACACTGTGGCTCAAACACACAAAAGAACATGGCATAGTCAACCAGAACTTCTGCATTAGGTTTTCGGATACAAGCATGTCATCTTTCCTCACAGTCATGCTCTCTTTCAGATCATAATGACAAAGCGATAAACACTGACCCTGTAAGACATTTAACCATTTTATCAGGAACATGCAGTTATCTAATCAGCCAATCAAATGGAAAAAAAAAATAAATCAGGCATATACAGGTGAAGAGCATGGTTTTAATCCAGGCTTCAAATGTCCAGTTTTTGTGAGTCTGTGCCAATGATAGCCTCAGCCCTCTGTACTTGTCCTGCTGTTGTAGCATACCAACCTCAACGTTTGAGGTTTAGTGTTCTAAGATGATTTTCAGCTTTCCTCACAATTGTAAAGAGTTATCCGAGTTACTATAGACCTTCGGTCAGCTCAGACCAGCCTGTTCATTTTCCTGTGTCCTCTCTTAGCAGCCTGCAGACCCTCAGCTCACAGGATGTTTTTAGTTTTTTTGCACCATTCTGTGTGAACTGTAGAGACTGTCATGTGTAAATCCCAAGACTCCTGCCACATGAATGAATGATTAGAGAGACAGCCTGGTGTACTTAATTAAGTGGACATTAAGCGTATTCAAGGATGTTCAATAGCATTTTGGATGAACATTTTTTGGTGGGCTTTTAGATAGTCAGTGAATATAGTAAAACTGGGGCAATCATACTGGAAATTATAAATCATTTCACCTTTACCGTAAATTGTGTTCATATTTTCACTGAACGCTCTCTGATTTCATCGATTTTTCAGTCCTGACAATAATCTAAAAGCAACTTCCACTCTTCCATACCTGAGTCCTGTATAATGATACTTACAGTAAACTCCCATTTACACCCTTTTTAAGGAAACACTAAAAATAATTGTTTAATAACATACTGAAGTAAAAGTTACTGATTTCTGCTTCTAATACCCAAGTGCTTCAAATTTCACGTCTCACACCATGCAACACCTGAGCCGCTGGACAGGAGGGCACTCCGAGAGCTGGGCTATGCTCACAATATCAAGCTGCACTGCAGAGAAATATAGCCTCTAACAATCTCTCAGCCCTCTCTCTCTCTCTCTTTATATATATATATATATATATATATATATATAAGAAAAACTTATATAGTCTTTTGATGGCAAAAAAGCATTCTGCCATTTCCTGAATGTCTGACCTCACTTTACAAGGTAATTTCTCCAACTTTATCATTTCAAAAAATGTGCCGTTTCAGGCTGACTCCAAGGTCATCACAAAGCGACCGTGTGAGAAATGTCTTTCTAAGCTATTTCAGAAAATTCGTTTTTTCCCGCAGGCAGCCTGCAGCCCATCTACAATAGAATAAGCTATAAACGCCGATCAGCGTATTTCCCGTCCACATGAAAAGAGAATGTGCTCACATGAGTTAGGCTTGACATGGCCACTGTTACCAGCGCAGGTTAATCACAAGTGCTCACGTAAAGATTAAACCAGACTCTAGACTAACTGCATAAGTCATAATTACCTCTTTAAGTCCAACTGCTTGACATCAAACTTCTGTATGTGTTCTTCTCTGTTATGAACAAAACCATCCTGTTCTAAGTAGAAGAGAAAGTCACTGAGGTAATGGAAATTGAAGATCTGACACAAACTGCAGCCTCTGTCCTGTGCAGCATGTATTCATCACCCATGACGTTAATGAAATCATATCGGAGACTCCAGTCCACTGACACTGAACACTGAGCAGCTCGCTACGGTATTGTATACTGTAGCCAACTGTTTTGTGTGGTTTATTTCCCATCTCTGCAGTATTCCTAATCGGATTTTTACACATAATAACAGAAAACATCTCCCTGCTCCCAAATGCAAAATATAAAAGTTATCTACTGTGTTCTAACACGTGAAACACAAAAAGGACAGCATGTAAGGAGGAGTAACCAGACAATCACTTCAATCACTGCATGCACATGAGTACGATGTCCAGTATCTAAGCTGTGGTCAATCAAGCAAATGCATGGTGTTGAGAAAATAGTTTAGAATGTCATGCTTAATTTTATTACACTTTATTATTTAAAACTGTATAGAAACCACACTTGACCTGATGGCCAGCAAAGACTATGTACTGTACTACACTGAAATAATGCTGAATTCAAGTACTTTTATTACTTACTTCAAGTACTGGGATGCTGGAGATCAGAATTCCATCACTGTAGGTTACACCTTGGTTTTTAAGGGGCAATGGTTTTTAAATGGTTTTTAAGGGGCAAAAAAGGCAGTGTTGTGGATATACAGCACATATGGATTTAATCTTAGTTATGGATATCTTATGTATTTTTCTAGAAATTACCATAATCTTGTATGATGTTGATAATATACACCGATCAGGCATAACATTATGACCACCTGCGTAATATTGTGTTGGTCCCCCTTTTGCTGCCAAAACAGCCCTGACCCATCGAGGCATGGACTCCACTAGATCCCTGGAGATGTGCTGTGGTATCTGCCACTAAGATGTTAGCAGCAGATCCTTTAAGTCATGTAAGTTGTGTGGTGGGGCCCATGGAGGGCTTACAGGACTTAAAGGATACTTTTGATAGATACTGACCTCTGCAGACAGGAAACACCCCACAAGAGCTGCAGTTTTGGAGATGCTCTGATTCAGTGGTCTAGCCATCACAATTTGGCCCTTATCAAACTCACTCAAATCCTTACACTTGCCCATTTTTCCTGTTTCTAACACATCAACTTTGAGGACAAAATGTTCACTTGCTGCCTAATATATCCCACCCACTAACAGGTGCCATGATGAGGAGATAATCACTGTTATTCACTTCACCTCTCAGTGTAATTCAATCTAAATTATTTTATGCTATTGAACAGTACATCAGTGATTCTCTAGAAACAATGATAATGTTTCCGTACATTTGTGACTTAATATTAAAGTACAATTCTGTGTTAATCATATCTTTACATTTTTAATTGTTTCAATAGAAATGAAAGGCACATTTTGGCGAGTTCAGAGTTTCAGAGTGTGTTGTATTGATGGCTTCGTCCTACATAAACTGCTGGCAGGCTTTATGAAATGCTTGTTTGCTTGTTTGCACAATACAATTTTTCCAACTGTCAAGACTGAGTGAGCTGCATAAAACTTTTTAATCACATTTACATCACCACCTTTGTGATCGGAAAGATGTTGTCAACCCTAATTTGTCATCAGTGTAATTAACACTGTACAAAAAGCTTTCAAAGTTGCGGAGAGGATATCCTACAGCAGGGAGCGAACTACATCACTTCCTCATACATGCTTGCAAAAACACACATAAATAATCTCCAGCATGCATATCTAATTTAATCAAGCAGGAAGTTGATGACAATTATACTGCCATTAAGGCACTGTTCCTTACATATTGAGGCCTACAGTAGCGGTAACTCCACTCTTAAGGTTTATCCGTTCCTGGGAGTTAAATCCATTAGCATAAGTATCAAGCGTCTCAATTAACCATGACGTCTGTGGCAAGAGACGAACTCTGCCAAGTAATGTGTGGGGCAAAAAAGTATTTAGTCAGCCATCAATTGTGCAAGTTCTCCCACTTAAAAAGATGAGAGAGGCCTGTAATTTTCATCATAGGTACACTTCAACTATGAGAGACGAAATGAGAAAAAAAAATCCAGAAAAATCACATTGTCTGATTTTTAAAGAATTTATTTGCAAGTTATGGTGGAAAATAAGTATTTGGTCAATAACAAAAGTTCATCTCAATACTTTGTTATATACCCTTTGTTGGCAATGACAGAGGTCAAACGTTTTCTGTAAGTCGCCACAAGGTTTTTACACACTGTTGCTGGTAGTTTGGCCCATTCCTCCATGCAGATCTCCTCTAGAGCAGTGATGTTTTGGGGCTGTCGCTGGGCAACACGGATTTTCAACTCCCTCCAAAGATTTTCTATGGGGTTGAGATCTGGAGCCTGGCTAGGCCACTCCAGGACCTTGAAATGCTTCTTACGAAGCCACTCCTTCGTTGCCCGGGCGGTGTGTTTGGGATCATTGTCATGCTGAAAGACACAGCCACGTTTCATCTTCAATGCCCTTGCTGATGGAAGGAGGTTTTTACTCAAAATCTCACAATACATGGCCCCTCATTCTTTCCTTTACACGGATCAGTCATCCTGGTCCCTTTGCAGAAAACCAGCTCCAAAGCATGATGTTTCCACCCCCATGCTTCACAGTAGGTATGGTGTTCTTTGGATGCAACTCAGCATTCTTTCTCCTCCAAACACGACAAGTTGAGTTTTTACCAAAAAGTTCTATTTTGGTTTCATCTGACCATATGACATTTTCCCAATCCTCTTCTGGATCATCCAAATGCCCTCTAGCAAACTTCAGACGGGCCCGGACATGTACTGGCTTAAGCAGGGGGACACGTCTGGCACTGCAGGATTTGAGTCCCTGGCGGCGTAGTGTGTTACTGATGGTAGCCTTTGTTACTTTGGTCCCAGCTCTCTGCAGGTCATTCACTAGGTCCCCCCGTGTGGTTCTGGGATTTTTGCTCACCGTTCTTGTGATCATTTTGACCCCACGGGGTGAGATCTTGCGTGGAGCCCCAGATCGAGGGAGATTATCAGTGGTCTTGTATGTCTTCCATTTTCTAATAATTGCTCCCACAGTTGATTTCTTCACACCAAGCTGCTTACCTATTGCAGATTCAGTCTTCCCAGCCTGGTGCAGGTCTACAATTTTGTTTCTGGTGTCCTTTGACAGCTCTTTGGCCTTGGCCATAGTGGAGTTTGGAGTCTGACTGTTTGAGGTTGTGGACAGGTGTCTTTTATACTGATAACGAGGTCAAACAGGTGCCATTAATACAGGTAACGAGTGGAGGACAGAGGAGCCTCTTAAAGAAGAAGTTACAGGTCTGTGAGAGCCAGAAATCTTGCTTTTTTGTAGGTGACCAAATACTTATTTTCCACCATAATTTGCAAATAAATTCTTTAAAAATCAGACAATGTGATTTTCTGGGTTTTTTTTTCTCATTCCGTCTCTCATAGTTGAAGTGTACCTATGATGAAAATTACAGGCCTCTCTCATCTTTTTAAGTGGGAGAACTTGCACAATTGGTGGCTGACTAAATACTTTTTTGCCCCACTGTGTATGTGTACATATATATATATATATATATACACACATACACACACACACATACACACACATATATATACACATATATAAATACACACACACACACACACACACACACACAGTGTTATATATATATATATATATATATATATATATATATATATATATATATATATATATATATATGTATGTGTGTGTGTGTGTGTGTGTCAAAAAGTAACACAATCTAAAAGCCTTGAGGGCTAATGATGCCAGATCCATTTTTTCTCGCTAATAGCATGAGCAGCCACAGTCTAAGACATTTATGAGAAGTGCTCAGCTGGTGCAGACAGCTGCTCCAACAGCTTCTAGGTCTGGCTAAATTTATGCTGCATGCTAATCTGATGAACACAAGGAAGAACGTAAAATAATTCACATGTCTCTGTCTGAAAAAAGATGAAATCATTTCTAGCGTGACAAAAACTCAGGCCAACTACTTACCATCTGTACCATTTTTCTTGGGCTCCAATTTCCGAGTGCATCAGAACAGGAAAAAAAAATCAGATTAAAGGCTGACATACAGATTAGCTAGCCCAAAATTTACAAAATTGACATACATGCTATGTAGATAATCATATATTCAGTGTGCATGTGTAATTAGCCATGAATATATATAAATAATATAAACATTCAGCCTCTCAAATCCAGAGATTACAAATTTGAATCCCACTGATGCCACAGCTATCCGTAGCCGTCAATGGACTGCCATCAATCACACTGACACTATCCAACCATGTATGTCTGTGAGCTCATGTAGATGGAAGAGGACAAAGAGTGCTTTTTTTTTTTTAACAAATGTCTTACACGACCCTGTGATGCTGCATGAGCAGCAGTTCAAAAAGATGCAATTAGCTGGCTTCATGTGTCTTAAGGGAAACATGCGTTAGCCTTTACTCTTTCCGCTCGGTAGCTGTTTGCTACAAGGTAGAGCTGGCTAGTGGTTGGGAATTCATGAAAAGCAAGAAAATGAGGGGGAAAAATGCTTTAAAAAGGCATCAAAGTCTGATATACAGGCACAGACATAATAGGGCAATCAAAGAGCTCTGATTTAAGTAGAAAAAAATGAATCGGTGGCTTCAAAGGGCTTGATAACCTGCCCACTGTGTCTCATGCTATTTAAAGGCAAAAAATGTTTCACTTATTTTACCTTTGGTGGAATATATTTACAATGAAAAAGTCACAAAGGTAATTACCCCAGCTTCAGTATGTTCACTCTGATCAAAATCATTACTGAGTAATAATAATATCAAATAAAAGTCTGCTATTATTTAAACAGAAATGTAAAAGAAAAAACTCCAGGGCTGCTATTCTACATGTGAGACACACTGTGTTAGCTAAGAGTACATACACTGATCAGCCATAATATTATGAGCAGTGACAGGTGAAGTGAATAACACTGATTATCTCCTCACCATGGCACCTGCTAGTGGGTGGGACATATTAGGCAGCAAGTGAACATTTCCTCAAAGTGTCCGCAAAGTCCTCAAAGTTGATGTGTTAGAAAGCAGGAAAAATGGGCAAGCGTAAGGTTTTGAGCGAGTTTGACGAAGGGCTAAATTGTGATGGCTAGACAACTGGATCAGAGCATCTACAAAACTGCAGCTCTTGTGGGGTGTTCCCGGTCTGCAGTGGTCAGTATCTATCAAAAGTGGTCCAAGAAAGGAACAGTGGTGAACCGGTGATAGGGTCATGGGCAGCCAAGGCTCAGTGACGCACGTGGGGAGTGAAGGCTGGCCCGTGTGACCCGTTCCAACAGATGAGCTACTGTTGCTCAAATTGCTGAAGAAGTTAATGCTGGTTCTGATAGAAAGGTGTCAGAATACACAGTGCATGATGGGTCAGGGCTGTTCTGGCAGCAAAAGGGGGACCAACACAATATTATGCATAATGTTTTGCCTGGTCGTGTATTTAAGCATTAAAGCAATGCAAGTAGCTGAGTAATCTTTGTAACACCAGTGTCCTCTAAGTTTTGAAAATAAAATTAAAACTTGAATCATCATGCCTGCTTTATGCTCTGTGGAAGATGAGAGGCAGTCCTATCAAGATTAATTTAGAAGCACTCCACATACCAAGATAAATTATGTGAATCCTTCTAATCAGTAAGACAGAATTTCTATGATGTTGATACAAATAATCCTAATCCAGGCTTTCTTTCTGCTCTATCAAGCACTGGAGGAAAGCCAAATAAGAAGGCAAGACTTTCAATCAAATTCAATCAAATTAAATTATTTAAGTCTTTTATCTAGGCAATTTTCCCAACACTGGCTTAAAATCTAGTTATATAAGTATATGAAGCAAATAAACACTGCACTGCTGAGAGATGACTGATACACACACTGCAATAAACATTCACTATAAAGTAATGATCAAATGAAAAGCCTTTTGTAATTAAAAACTTCACAACATAGGACCTATTTAAAAACACCAAAGTGTTCAACCATGACGTAATCATAACCTAATCACCGTCACTGTGGCATTTACAGCAAAACACCTAAATCAGACGCCATCAAAGAGCCCTTTAAATGAAAAGTCAGTGTTGGATCAGAGGCCAGACTTAACATACAGGCAGTTACCACATGGCCCAAGCATAAGCATTAATATCCCCTGACAAATACTTTGTTAAGCAGCACTCAGTCCTTTTTAAAAGAATACCAACGTAACACATCTTCATTTAGTAATTTTATTCCACTCTTCTTTGCAGAAATGCTCCAGATCTATCAAACTGTGAGGTCACCTCCACTGCACAGCCCTTTTCAAGTCACTCAACAGGTTTTTAAATAGGATTTATCCTATTCTTGGCTCTAACTGGGCCATTCCGAAATGCTGATCTCTTCTTCTACAGATATTTCTTTGCTGACTTGAATTTGTGCTTTGGGTCATTACTGTGCTGGAAGGTGAAATTTTTCTTCATCTTCAGCTGTCTAAAAGATCCCTGCAGATTTTGTGCCAAATTAGATTGGTATTTGGACCTATCCATTATTCCCTCTAGCTTTTCTAGGGACCCAGTACTCACTGAAGAGAAGAATGCCTGTAGCATGATACTGCCACCACCATGCTTCACCAAGAGTATTAGTCCTGTGTACTTAGGGTGGTAAGCTGTCTTGTTTATGCATCAAACATCTTTCCTAATATGCCCAAAACCAACTATTGTGGTCTCGGCACACTGTAACACATTTTACAACACTGTTTGAGTGATTCTGGCAGACTTTGATGTTTTGGGGGTTTTTTTTAACAAGAAAGGGCTCGTCACCCTGCCCCACAGCCCAGACATGTGAAGACTACATTGTCACATGCAGAGCAAAGCCTCTTCAAGGCCAAGCAGATTCACGCTGCTCTGGTGAGTAAAAAAATTGAAAAGAGAGAAGCATGTTTTTGATCCACAAATGCAGTTACACACCAGAATTCAGATTAAGAATCACAGCAATGATTACATTGGATGAATATTGAATTAACATGGGGTGCAACAGTCTGGTTGGATCAAAAGTTCACAACCACAGCAGTGCATCTTTGAGCTTCATCTAAGGAAACAGCAACACAGCGAAACTTTAGACGACATCTCATTTTTTTCTTAGGAAGCTACAGTCTGTGAACCAGAGGTTCTTTTCATGATTCTATACACCTCTTTATGCACATACCAAAAATGTTCAAAAGAATAGGAAAACGCAACAGAACCAGTACCAAGTAAACTGAGCATTAGTTTTCAAGCCATTCGAATGTCTTAGGTCTCTCAGCCACACTGCTGTCCTCTTGCCTCCTTTTAGATCCCATTTAGAGCGATTTTCTTGAGCAATGCTAGAGCTACAATTTCTCTGTTATTCTCTGTCAATCAAGTTAAAGCTTTGCTTCACAAACTGCCCTGATCTCCATCAAGTTAAAACTTGAATCCTGACTGTGCACAAAGCAAAGCTACTCTACTGATCTATTTATTCATATCTATAAAAAAAAATACAAATTATTCTTTAAAAATTTGCTTACAGCATTTAAATCTGCCATACTGACAATCAACTATAGTCTTTCAGGCTATACGGCTGGTGTGAACGAAACAAAACAACAAAATAAAATAAATAACTTGATCAAGACTTGCTTGATTTCTGCACTTTTGCTGAAAACCTCTAAACCAAAGAAATATTAATAATGGTTAATAACAAAACAACTGCAAGTGACTGTCACCTGTTCAACCAGTCTACCTCAGGTTAACAAGAAACAGTGTTGTTTGTAACCTTTACACACATCACAATTGGCCTATTAACAAAGGGTTAACAGCAAGGGTTTCCTATTGCAGGCTTCAAACCCTCAGAGTCAACAGCAGAGCATGAGGATGAGCAGGACGTGCGAGCAGCAGCTCTTTGATTAGAGAGGCAGCATGAAGCTCTCTCTCCACTGAGCATCTGCCTACTCACCTGCTGAGAATCATCAGAGGTCCTCAGCATGCAGTAGGCCTCTAAAGTCCTCCTTCATCTAAATAACATCAGATAAACGGCAGGCACACAAGGCAGACAGCTGCTGCACTCATTCGACTTTTCCATCCACTCCCCAAAGATATTCCATGAGGCTCAAAGTGAGCTAGAGGACGTGACTTCCAGAAAGAGCTAGTTAACAAAAGCAATGACACAAAGTATATGATTATTTATCATGTTCTTCATGCTGGATTTGAATTTTGAAGTTCAGGATTTATCAGGCAAATCAGTTAAGCATTAAATCATTGATAATTCCTAGGACAAGGTCTCCTGGGTAATGCTGGAGAGACACAATTCTTCTTATGCCCTTGCTGCTTTAGCTTAGTTTCTTCACCCGCATTCTGTCATTTTTCAGTCCTAGAGCAAAAGCTGAATCAGAAATCACGGGCCGCAGTCACACTGTGACTGATGTCAAGTGAGCTGAAGAGCCGAAAGGCCGGAGTTTAGTGGATAGCTATAGGGCAGCACCTGTGTAGGTGTTAGAGGATTGACAGAGGAAATGAAAAATAACTGCAGGCAGCAAGAGCTGGACATTTCAGCCCAGGTGCTCCTCCTGAGGGCTCATCCTGAGCGCCGGACCCATCTACAGAGAAAGAGCAATAACTGACAACACCAGTGTTGAAGCTGCCAAGTCCACATTTAACCTACAGGTGATAATTAAAATGTTAATTAACGCTGCTGGTTAACAGGTGACAGGGACGCATTCCCCCAGACGGTGGGCCACCTGGCCCCGCAGGCGTGCTCTCTCACCTCCTCTCTCTAACACACCTCTTCTGTTAAATTAAGAAAAGCCTCCCTCATGCTTGCCAGGGGTCCGTATTAGTCAAAGTAAACACTATAACCTACATTTTCCCCCACACGACCGTACACTCATTCACACCTCTGAGCCAGAACTCAAGAGCCGATGCAAACCGTTACCCTTAACAGGACGAGAGCGATAAGGAAATCTGAGCCAGTGTGTGATGAATTTGAAGGATGAAATTATTAATGCTTTTTTTTTTCCAGCCGGTCAGTAAATAATGGTCTTCACTGATTCATTAAGCATGGCCTTCAGCAGTAAGATGAGTGCCTGGTGAGTTTATTCATTCTTGTCTAGGATCATCTCTTCCATGGCATGAGATTTGTTCAGCGTCTACTCATAAGAGCTCGGAAATAAACACACAAAATGTACTGACATTTTAAATAAATAAATACATCTTTCAATCAGGAAAAAGGCCGCTTTTCATTATGGAGCATATTTGGAGAGAGAATTTACATTAATCACAAAAACTAAAAGCAAAACTGGATGTTTTTACTGGAGTAATCTGAGAAATGATTGCTATTTACACAATTATAGATGGCTTCATCATTTGTCAAATTAGTGTGTAAACAGCCTGATATCATTCTCACACTTTCAGTGAGGTCTGAAAAACGAGTTGATGGTAGTTAATGACAGACTCCCAGGTTGACCATAAAGCTTTTTCACTCACACTGTCAAGAGATTTGCATAAGGGCCCGTAATTGTTCAGTGTATTATGATGTTGTTCCTTCTTATGATGTTTAAAGTCATAAAAGGTTTAGCTGTAGCAGATTTTACCCATCTCTTAAAGCGGTACAGGCCGACACAAGCACTCTGCTCATCCTTTACACCTGCTGTGAGCTGGTAGATGTTTCACTTATATTGCCCCTGCAAAATGCAACTGCATTTTAGGAAATATTAGCGCTGTTTGTTTTTAAAAGCTGGATTACAAACAAACCTGTTTAACCAGGCCTTAAAACTTTTTCCTATCATCAGGGGATTACATGTGCGGTTCATGCCGATGCCTCACCCATCTGTAGCTTAGAGTCTAGAGAGTGACAATGGCCCTGCTCCCCTGTCAATCACAGTGACACTAGCCTGTGAGCTCATGTATGCAGAAGAGGGAGGACAGTGCTTTTCTTCAAGTGTGATACACTGCCCTGTGATGCTGCATAAACATATGGGGAGAAATGTGGAGAAAATCTCTTTAGCTCTTTAGCTTTCTCATTTTAATAGCTTTAAAATAACTTAATAAATGTAGACTGCTTTACTAATGGGCTTTATTGCAAATTATTATTATTATTATTATTATTATTATTATTATTATTATTATTCAGTTCTTTCCATTATATCCTACTGACTACAGATGCTGGGGAAAGGTTTAGCAAGTGGCCCCTCAAGACCTGGATAACTGTACAGAGGAGGCCAGCTGTTCAAACACCCTTCAACCAGATGACAGTTCCGTCTGGAGCTTTGCATCTAATAGGCCACTTAGCAATGCCCATTTACATGATTTTGCCACTTATGTTCAAAACGGGGACATTTGATAATGTGATAGGAGAGATCCTCCGTTTAGCCTTTTGTCATGCAACTTCTTAGTGAAGGAGCAAGTGTGATCTAAATAAGATGAGATAGTGCTCGAATCAGCAGAAAATAGCGATGCACAAAACATGACATAGGCTCCTCACATGCTTTCAGGTGTTTAGATGGATTTGTTAAAAAAGTTCCAAACAGTTGCACCTGGATTTTAAAAAAAAACTGACAGGATGTGAAAAAGGCTTTATTTAAGCTTGTATGTCAATTTGGTGTTCATGGTCATGTTTTTTAAGCTGCTACTCATCATTAAAGCAGGTGTATAGCAAGGCACATCATTAGTACGGTGCAGAAGACTTGAAGGGAGATCGTTTATGTGCCGATACGAGAGCCCAGGCGATGCAAGAACGGAGAGGAGCAGCAAAGAAAGCACATGGCAGCGCTGAGGCAAATTGGGAAATTTACATCAAGAGTGCTGCTTAGTGCACAGACTGCCTGCCATATTCTACAGCAGGCCCGAGGGGGTGGTGTACACAGCATGTGGCGGCTGGATAAAAGGTCATTATTAGGCATCTGACTGAGGTTTGTCTCCGGCTCACTTCCCTGTGGGACCACACATTCTCACATAGTGACACACACACATGCAACTCTGTTGTGCAGAGAGGCAAAGACGAGACAAAGCGGCTTGTGGCTGCAATGGACCGATGCACATCAGGCTGATTAGAGCAACAAAATGTATAATTACAAGTGTTTTGCTGCCATTAAGCATTAAGCAGATCTACTGATGTGCTAAAGACAAAATAATAAAAACAGACTTTGCGATTTGCAAAAGATTCACATCCAAACTATTTTTAAGTGGTTCAAACAATTTCTTCTTTAGCTTCATTCGGCAATTACATACGTGTGTTCCACACCTCCAGAGCCTGGAGAGGTGGTCAAAGAGTGCCTGAGGATATTCATTCCACATGCTTCACAAATTACCTACCATTTCTCCCAAATGTAATTAGCCATTATTTCCCATTTTATAACTTCGACGTCAGCCTTGTTTGGCTTTTGATAAAGCCCTCTTAACCAGAATACTCTGTGCACAGCAGGTTTTCATCCTCCAGCAAACTAACTTTTATTAAAAAAAACCCTAAGGACAAGTTAAAAAGTTTGCCTTCTCTGAAACTAGGCTAATGACAAAGAAATTTCTTCCTCTTCTCTGTTGTGGGAACAAACCCTGAACAAGAGCTATAGTGCTTTGAGATGTCAGCCGTTTCTGGCAGAGTTTTCATGAAAAGTTCAGCATGTGTGCATGAATTAAGACTCACAGTCGATGCTCTGGTTGCCTTCTCTCTTCAGCATTTGGACAGCACCCACATATTTCTTCAACTGGACCTTCAGCACCTCATTTTCCCTGCAAAACACAGAGAAGTTCCATGTCTGACTCAGCCATGCCTGCATGCCAAATGTGACCTATCAATCCGAGTTCTTCTTATGATGTCTATTTTTTTCCCCCTCTTTATGAGAGCTCATAATCCTTTCTAACCGCTAAACCTGTAATAACAATTACCAAATAGAATAAACAAATCTGTGTCAAAGCTTGTAAGGAAATTTCTATTCTAAATGACTAAAGTGATCAAGAGAAATCACACATCCAAGATCGAAAAGAATGTCTACGGCATATGGACCCAGCAAATGGTGCTCTGTCACCAGGGCTAATAAAAACCTGATTCAATTCTTGGAACAGCTTTACAGCTGCTGGTGAGTAACTTTCCAGAGATGTGGCCTAAGGGCTGTGAGGTTTGTGTGTGTGTGTGTGTGTGTGCTTATACTCAGCTTGGCTGATTCTGCTGGTTTGAGAAAAATCAATCATAATCAATTCAGGCTGTGAGGCTGTGAAAAGAAGCTTTCCTATTCTTGCTGAGGGCCTCTTGCAGCTCTCTTATCACACCACATTTTAAGGCCTTGAATAGGCAGTGGAATGGAGGATTTCCGGAGGCGTTCAGATGGGCCAGTGTAGTTATTGGGAGCCAGCGAGCTGTGCACAATTCCAGTGTGATTTAATTAAAGCTAATAAATGGCAGGTCTTCTGTGGAGAGCTGTCTACCCCTCACGTGTGTCACATTTATCTTTTCCATTGTCCATGCTGGCTGAGACTCAGAGTTCAACAACGTCATATTAAAGAAACTAAGACGCCATAAACGGAAGGGAGCTCTGCCATCTCTAATGAATATTTTACAGTCAGGCTAGAGTAGACCTTAAGGAAGATCAAATCATTTAATAAGCACTACTTTTCAGTCTTAGGGAGTAGATACTACAATTAGGGAAGAGGCAAAAATTACTGAATAGTGAAACGTTTCCCTTATTGTTTGGAGATCATGAGAATGAATCCAGACAATGTCACAGCCAAACATGGCTGGGAGACAAGAGAGCAAATTCAGCTGCGTATACAATCACGTCTATGTCAATCACAGTGACATTAACCAGCTGCAGGTATCTGTGAGCCTGTGCATGAGGAACAGGACAGATAGCTCTTTCCTCCAAGTGTGTTAAACTGCCCTGTGATGCAGCATGTGAAACAGCATGGGAGAAGGTTGGAAGCAATAATAAATTAATAAATTAGAAAATAGACAGTAGGTGAGGAGATATTTCTAACCTGTATGGAGGAGATTTGAGGGTGCGTAATCTAGCTCAGTCTATACGTAAAATTGACATAATTATTAACATAAGAGCAGAACATTATTTCATTCTGTAAATCCATGAAAAGAACATGTCATTTATTGTATTTTTAATTTGATAGATTAAAGTCATTTTTCAACGGATTGAAGAAATTGTTCATCTCAATAAAACATATTGCATGACATTCACATGGTAGTTTCTATACCCATAGAAAGTTCAGCTGTGTAATTACTGTTTCATTTTCTAACTGTCAGATCTGACCTTTTTATCAATAAAATGAAATGATTTGATGAGCTTCCTGGAGCTTATCATCATAGTTCCTACCATTTACACAGCATGACAGAGGTGGCAGGACACACATTTTCAAAGCGAGCTTTCACCACTTAGCTTTTGCAAAATCAACGACCCAATTCCAAAAGTTGAACCCATTAAAAATGCCCTTCAAAGCAAACTTCACACAAATTTCCATCACCACATAGTTTGGGGATGCAGAACAGTGTAATTGAGCTGTGGTCAACGTTGCACACCAAGCAGACATCAGCAAGCAACCCTGTCACAACATAAAGCCTTTGGTGCAACAGGATCACAGAAAGGTTTAGGAGACCTCACCCTCCGCCGAAGAGATGAAACAAATCAAGAGACACAGTCTGGCAGTGTCCTCCACACAGGTTAATAAAGGGGAGAGGTAGTTATGGTAAGGAGATGGATTTCAGATTGGATGTGTTTCTAGCACTGTTCGACTGGTCCCACCATCTCTCAGAGTATAAGGTAGCTATACATAAAGACTCCTCTGTTCTGGCACCAAGGTGGTGGAATGAACTTCCCCTTGATGTCCAAACAGTTGAGTCACTCGCTGTCTTCAAAAGACCTACCTCTTCCTGAAATACTTAAACTAGCACTTGCTTTTTTTGGCTTTTCATTGATTATTTTAAACTCAGTATCCGTAGTCTGTGAACTAGTATACCAGTATTGATGTATTCACTGCTAGAGACTTCAAAGCACTTTAGTACGTCAGTCTGGATAAGGACGTCTGCCAAATGGCGTAAATGTAAATACAACTGTGCTCCCTGCCTTCAATGCAGCTGGAACTATCTTCACAGAATTTAATCCATTCAGAAAGATGTGGTGATTATCTAGTGAGTGGGCATAAGCAAGTAACTTTGAAACGAAATGTGTTAAAAGTAGAGCATCAGGTCTCCTATTCCACTGTCACAATGTATAATACTAGCAACCCAAATATTAAACAAAACTCTGTTGGCAGTGTTAAGCACTGCACAGTGCTGAACAGTTTGAGAGAATGATGAAACGCTCACAATTGAAGCGTGACAGACATCATTACTACACTGTGAGATTTTATGAATGAGTCATTGGTTTGATCCATTAGACAGGTGAAGAAAAGTCATCAATGACATGAAAGCTAACATGGTTTTCTTTGACATGACACTTTTATTGTAAATCTACCTCCTTCTCCCTGCAGAGGCCTTCCTACTGTGCTAAATAAATTCACTCTTTGCTTACTCTGTGTCTTATCTATCGGAGATGCCATTACACTAAAGCTAATGAAATGCCAGCACAACCAGAAAATCTCTGACAATAAATCACAACAACTGTGGGAAATACAGTCAACTGGATTTTGTCTTTTGGCTGCAGATCGAGACCGAGACCACGAACCCAAACTATGACCACGCATTTCGCCCTAAACCACCTGGTCTACACTGGCCGGTTTCCTGTACCAGGGTGTTCAGCATCATTGCAGAGAAGGCAATATTTGGATGAGGAGGTGTGAGTGAGTGTGTTGGCCTGGCACTGAGCAAAGCCCCACGTCTTAAGCACTGCCCACTGTGCATGACAGAATAAAGAGTGCGCAGCTCCAAAGATCTCTCACTAAGCAGCCGGCCAAGCTGCCCCTTATTTTTAGTCTCTATCGACTTGGCAGGATTTCATTTGAGTCAGACACTTTGATTGACTTCACTGCTCCTTCTGCTTCTGAGTCTAAAAACTGAGACCGAAAAAGCCAAAATAAGACAAGCTTAAGTCACCCACGTTCCCTCCTCGAGCAGGAAGCAAGGAAATGAATGAGAGGTGATTTTTTTTTTACTGGGTAAAGTAGTATAGAGTACATTTGTACACATTAGTTAATACCCAGAAAGAGCTGGTTAATACTGACATTCCTACAGCCATTCAAATTATTAATGGTTTTTTATATATATATATATATATATATATATATATATATATATATATATATATATATATATATATATATATAAAAATAAATAAACACACACCTTCAGGCTTACCAGATCAGGCTTAACATTGTGAGCAGTGAGAGGTGAAGTGACTAACACTGATTATCTCCTCATCATGGCACCTGTTAGTGGGTGGAATATATTAGGCAGCAAGTGAACATTTTGGCCTCAAAGTTGATGTGTTAGAAACAGGAAAAATGGGCAAGCGTAAGGTTTTGAGTGAGTTTGACGAAAGGCTAAATTGTGATGGCTAGACCACTGGATCAGAGCATCTACAAAACTGCAGCTCTTGTGGGGTGTTCCCGGTCTGCAGTGGTCAGTATCTATCAAAAGTGGTCCAAGGAAGGAACAGTGGTGAACCGGTGACAGGGTCATGGGCGGCCAAGGCTCAGTGATGCACGTGGGGAGGGAAGGCTGGCCCGTGTGACCCGATCCAACAGATGAGCTACTGTTGCTCAAATTGCTGAAGAGGTTAATGCTGGTTCTGATAGAAAGGTGTCAGAATACACAGTACATGATGGGTCAGAGCTGTGTATATATATATATATATATATATATATATAGATTTACATAGCTGGCATTTGGCAGACGCTCTTATCCAGAGCGACGTACAAAAGTGCTTTAAAGTCTCTATCAATGAATACATTAACACTGGTTCAAGAGCACGCAAACTTAGGATGCCATTAGCCTAAAAACTGAGTTGTGAGATAGATAGATAGATAGATAGATAGATAGATAGATAGATAGATAGATAGATAGATAGATAGATAAATAGATAGATAGATATTGATGTATATATACACAAATTTTTATATAATATTTTCAGAATTGTGCAAGGTAACAGTCTATACTGTTATATATGAAGTGTAACAAACAACAAAACAAATATATCAAGACAGCAAATGATTCTGTCTATTGCTGCTCTGAGTTTTATAGCTGTGCTTATCAAACACACTTAGTTTTATTAACAATTCAGACAGATCCCCTGTTACCAATTAACTGTAACATGTTAAACTATATTCATGGTCATTTCTTACAAAGCCTTACCAATGTCATTATTCTAATTCATATCATTATCAAGTATCTTCCCTTGCGTTGACCCTTGGTTTAAGACGAACCTTACATACTGCCCGATAAATGCTATGTAAACCAATCCTAGCAAGTGCCAGGTTCCATGCCACAAACCAGTCTGACAGCAATTTCAAAAAAGAACCTAAAGTTGTTCAAATTCATTAAAAGCTTCATATGAATGACTCCACACTGATCAGTATCCAACCAGCTCTCTGTACTCACTGTATTAGTCATGTAGATCTCAGAGACCAAAAACTATTCTGTTCTAGCATGAGGGAAATTTACGCTTGAGTGACCTGCACCTGCATTGGTGCTACAGTGATTTTGGTCAAATGCATTAAAAGCTTTTGCGGCTACTGCGGAAACATCAAGAAACAGAGCATTCTTAGTGGTCATTACACATGGAACTAAAAGTCTAAAACAAAGTGCTTCTACCTCCCAAGGGCCTGAACTTTGGCCGTGTGTCTCTCCTCCAAGTCAGCCAGCTTCTTCTTTAGACTGTCAACCTCGAGCCGCAGCCCAGCCGAGTGTTCCATCTCTCCATCCAGCAGATTGCGCAGAGACCTGCAGCCATCAACACATACAGCAAACACACACACACACACACATCCAGCAGCAAATGTTCATTTCACAGTAGCTCAATGTGACAGACCTATGCAAGTGCACCGTTTTCTCTTCACAGACACTAGAATGACCCATAGTATTTCCCATAAAGGGTTAACTCTACACCATTTGTGTAAAAGACACAAATACAGAGGAAATCATAGCTGTTCAATCATAAATGGCAAAGTGAGCAAAAAAAAAAAAAAAAAAAAAAAAACAATGACTCACGTGTTCTGCTCAGTGAGCTCATCCTTCCTGTTCATCATGGCCACAATAGCTTGACGCAGTTCAGCTGTAGAATCAGAACCATTTGAAAAGAGAACCAGAATAAAACATGACTGGGGTTTCGCAATTTTCTCCCCTCAGAGGAAGACAAGCTCAATTTCTCAAAGAACAAAGAAAATATATTCAGAATACTCCGGATATATCCATGAGGTGAGAATCATCAGTGCCCCATGCAGACCACTACACTGTTCATTTATGGAAACTCTTCCAGACTACTGACATTTTCATTTGAATAGCACCACAGAAATAATAAAGAGAACTTTGTGCAGCTTAAAATATCAGCCAGACATTAATTTCTTTTAAGTGAGGGTGACATGAAAGGGGAAGACATTTATAACAGTGCACAGCGAGAGAGTTACACCAGTGATTTCAGTTTAACAACCGACTACCTGTGACTGGGAGACAATGAGTCTTTACTAAACACTTATTCAGAGGTCTATTCGGCCAGGAGACTGTTCTCCTAGAAATTACTGAATTAAAAATAACAAGAAAGAACAGCTATAATTGTCCAGGTAAAACAATGATGATTATTTGTCAGGTACAGAAAATTAACACCATAAATCATTAATCAGCTGCACTGAAAAAACTGATAGACTTTAATTTAGTGCAGAAGTTCCAAACCACCAGGTGTTGATACACTGGTACTTGGGCTGTGGATTGTCATAAGCAGGTGACAAAGCTATAGGTTTCTGTCAAAGCGAATGGTGAGAGTTTATTAAACAAAACCTATCAATGTATTTTTTTTTACTTAGTTAAGCATTGGACAAGTTTATGATGTTTGGATGCAAATTATTTTGGCTAACAATGGTCAAAAACTGACAATGAAGAAAAAGTCCACAAATTTCAGCCTAAAAAGATCAGATAGGCGTACAATGAAGCATCAAATCTAACACTTTGCAAATCATTTTAATTACTGGTAATGATAATTAGATAACTGATAATGCTAATTAGATAGTGATCAAACTGTCAGTGCTCAGACTCAGTAAAACAGAGGAAAATGTCTGACATTTCAACACTAGACAAGTGATCAGTTAAAGGATCATTTTTTTTTAAATGTACAGTTTGATATACATCACCTAAAAAAATCCACACCATCAAGTCTCGCGATTGCAGATGCCAGCAAGCAGTACCTAACTGCACAGCTGCTAATATTGCTACCTCCTCCAGTCACTTCAGACCTAAAATAATGGAGATGCTTAGATTCCTGTCGTTTTCAGGCTAAAGGTTCTGGATGATTATACTATTTATTGAGATTTCTATATGGTAAACTGAAAGCATAGGCAAATCAACATTGCACAAGCCTGCTGTATGTTCTGTCTCCTTGTGCATGCTTTTGCTGTTAACTGTATGAATCAATGCAGCAAAGGCATCATGCAATCATACAGACAAGTCCCTCACTATTATCATCTCCACCATCCAGAGATCAATGCAGTCTGTGAATGCCCTGGGTCACAAAAAGATCATGGCTCCAACAGGCGGTGAAAATAATGTGAGCTAGCTCCTGAGCAGCGCAATCAAAACTGCTCACACAATCTTCAGGAGCTTGTCAG
This sequence comes from Hemibagrus guttatus, assembly GCA_033459395.1. Classification (NCBI taxonomy): domain Eukaryota; kingdom Metazoa; phylum Chordata; class Actinopteri; order Siluriformes; family Bagridae; genus Hemibagrus; species Hemibagrus guttatus. Next base: position 10,157,347 of record JAUCMX010000012.1, read on the forward strand.
TTCAAATCCCGAAAATTGCAATAGCAGTCTATGGCCGAGAAAGCATAACTGGCCCGCTGGTTGGGAAAGATTAAATAGAACATGATTGATTTGAGTACCATTAGCCATTTGTAGGTGTCTATGAACTCATGGACACCTAAGCAGGCAGTTAATGTCTTCTGCAAGGCCATTCAGCTGCCTTGTGATGACACATGAGCGGTAGCGTGTCATGGCAGAGTTGCACATGTCTCGGAGGAAGTATGCGTTAGCTTTTACCGTTTTTAGCTGATGTACAATAAGGTAGTGGGTGGCAAGTAGTAATGAATAAACTGAAAGAAAATGGAGCAAAAATGAAAAAAAGAAACTGTAGACTGCAATTTGGTATATGATGTTGAAAAGGTTGGAAACCCCTGATTTGTAGTTCCACAAAAAGCTTCTGCTCCAAGTGAAGTGTAAAGCCAGGAGGCTTTGCATCAGCAGCAGAACGTGAGGAAGTCTTATGCTTCAACACTCGCAGTGCCTGAGGGCTGCTCCCATCTTGACAAAACAAAGATCTCACATTAAACCAATCTCAGGAGCTGTAGACCAATCTCTGAAGGAACTCATCTATGTAATCATGCCTGGCCCTCTCCACAGGACGTAAACTCGAAAATTGAGCAAAAACTCACTGCAAGATCCTCTTTAGAAGTCTGCATTATTTCTAAAGAGGCTTACAAGCCTCAACAACAGAATCTGAGAGTACTGTTCCCTAACACAGACCACTGTGAAGAAGCACTCAGGAAGCCTGATTGATGCCAACATGTCATCTGTTTACTGATCATATGTGGACCATTAAAGTAACTGAGCTCTGATGACTATAAACATGAGCAAACTATGGCCCTCCAGCTGGTTTCATTCAGCCAATCCAAACATACTGTCCTGCAGTAAGGCAATACCTCCATTAGGCACAAATGTCTGATTTAACAGCATACACTTAACAGAGATGTGGCGGAGAGGTAACACTTCCAATATTTTCTTATGTAAACTTATCCTTTCAAATAAGATGCTTGCAGCATGCAGAGACTCGAGCAGTCGGCACACACAGAGCATATTATTCAAATTCCGTTTCTGCTGTATGCTGCATGTTCGTCATTTTTTAGCTAGAAACTCTACTGTATACAGATTTATCATGCTTTATTTAGCAGTGTTTTCTCCCAATTTAAGCATCTCATGATCTAAATTTCAGCCAGTAGGCCTACTGTAGCAGAGTGCTAAAACTTTATAAAAGTCATATATATATATATATACAAAATGGACTTGGTGACATGTTATTGAGAATGATTTACTGAAATGCTTGCTTATAAATCTCACCAACAAAAGCAATCGTTCTTCCAGAATTAATCCTGTTAATGTCCATTTTATATCTTAATGAAAATTGTACAATGGAAAGACTTGAGTGGTTGTTAAGACACAGACTAGTTATCATAAAGAATCACTCATGTATTCAATTACATAGATCTAAGCCTTTATGGGGTTAATTAGGAAAATGGTACATTGGGCACAATTGTACATATAAGCCTAATGGAGCGTCTCTAAATGGAAAATAGTTAATGTTGCCCCCAAGCACATATTTACAATCTAATGTGGTTCCTGAGCCAAAGACTTTGCCCATCCCTACTCCAGACTGTCATAGTGATTAATTTCACAACATTCAGAACTGAAATAAAATCTGTACTGCAAAGTTTCACAAATTGTCTTCACCAACAGTAAGAAGCAAGAAAATGTTTTAAATTAATTTATCTGTGTGTATATGCAAGGTCAGAGAGAAACTAAGTGTGTAGTGTGTGTGTGTGTGTGTGTGATGATCCCGCCTCCTCCCGGGAGCCTCCATCTGGAGGAGAAACACACCCTGATGACTTGTTCGTGCCTCGGACGCAGAAGCACACATGCACCCACACACAATTTATGAGTAATCACAATAGCAGTATCCACACACAAAAAGCTATGCAAGAGACAGGCACAAAAAATTTCCGTCAGCATTACACAACCATACTTCGGTGGACTTTTATTTACATGTCTAGGATTGATAGATTTATAACAGCAGGGGGCTCCTATGCATGTGCTGTTAGCTTGGGCAAAGTGGGTGTGGTAAGGAAACACTCATGGTGAGGATTTCTTACACACAGACGTAGCAGGTTTCAGTCACCCAATGTCTATTTTCTACTCAGTGGGAAACTGAATGAATGCATTTATAGCTAATAAATACCTACAGCATTTCAGTGCTTTGCATTGTGATGTATTTAACACATTTTTATTTCTATTCAATTCCAACCTCTGCCACCTTTATGCTTATCTGAGCATACTGTTTTTATCCACCAGTGCAAACTTGCTGAGGTACCGCTCTGGATCAACAGTGCCCTCCACTGGAGAAAGGTCTTCAATCAGAAATGGCAGAAATGCAACAGGCTTAAATGCAAGTCTAACCTGAAGATAGCTCTGTTTATATTTAGAGATACATCATAAGATTTCATTAGGATAAAACATCCACAACAAACATCAGGATATTTCTTTCCACATGTTACCCATAACCCATTATGAGCCAGATTAAGATGGTTTGGACATGTTCAGAGGAGGGAGAGTGAGTATTTTGGTAGGAGAATGTTGGACATGGAGCTGCCAGGCAGGAGGCAAAGAGGAAGGCCAAAGAGGAGGTATATGGAATTAGATGGAATTAATGAGGATATGAAGCTAGTGGGTGCAAGGGTTGAGGATGCAGAAGATAGGGATAGGTGGAGAGAGATGATTCGCTGTGGCGACCCCTGAAGGGAAAAGCCGAAAGAAGAAGAAGAAGAAGAAGAAGAAGAAGACCCATAACCCATTATGAGGTTCAAAGAAAACAGCCCAGAAACACACAAGTCATTTCCACAATCAGATCTGCCACAGCTGGACATGGCTGAAAGGTCCATCATCGACAAACTGTACAGCTGCACAATATATTGTTATTGTTACAGCACAGCATTTGGATTCTCAGATCTGGTTGGTCAAATGGTGATGATTATCTGAACAGCAGCTGTGTTAATAGTCTCAGCTGTAATTCAGTTGACGAAATAAGGTTTATATTAATGTGCTCAGTCTACCAGGTCATTGTTTCTATAGTAACTCATTCACAAGGAGTTGTACTGCTGACACTGCACATATTCCTAGACTAATAAGAAACAGATAACAACTGTGTTGCTATTTAACAGGGTTTAAAAGTGTGTAATCTTTGATATGAGGAAGATTGCTATGTGGGGAAGTTTCTTTAACATTTCTGGGAAAGTCTCTTCGTCAGCTCTTTGTAATAGCCAGTATGGTTTCTGCCACTGGAAAATCTACACTATTTTCCTATAACACACTTCCTTGTTGTGTTTATTCTTACCTATTGCAGGATTGGCCTTTGACACACTGATGTGCAAGATTTAAAATGATAATGATAACACAACACTTAGATGTTGTGATCTGGGAGCATCCTTATCACTTTCAGATACTGAGAATTTACTGGGTTTGTTTATAAATCATAACATTGTAATGAAAATGACATTTTAATTCAGTTAACTAATTCACATCATTTTACTGCTGCAGTATATATTAATATTATGAGCAGTGTTTTCCCATATCATACAACACTATCAGCCAGTAACAATACCAGTGTGCATGTTCTGGTTGTGTATGTTAATGAAGAAAAGACAGAAAACCCACTCACCCATAGTCATAGAGTCAGGCAGGCCAGGACTGGTCACTGCACTGGTCACAGACGCATTCTGGGTCAACAGGTTGGAGTCCATGCTGAAAAAGAAAGCACTTATTGCAGTTAATGAAGAGCAGTCCAGCATTAGTTCAGTAAGGTGTGCAAAGCAGAAGTGTTACCTGAACTCTGTCTCAGCTTTTGGTTTTTCGGTATCTGTGGTTGGACTCGAGCTCTCTGTTTGCTCATGAAATCCTATCGTCTCAACAGAGCTGTCAACTGAAAGTAAAAAAGCAGATCAGAGTGTTAGTTCTCAAAGTTAATTTCACTTCTACATACCACTATTTCTTTTTCTATTAGAAGGTGATCTACAAAAAAACTCCACATTTAATAGGCATAATGCAGGTTTAGATGTTTTAAAAGCAATATTAATAAATGGACTGTAAGTTGGTTAATTTTTATTGATAAGACCAGAGCAAGTGAGATAGGGTGTGCAGACCTTTTGGGCTGTAGGTTTCTGTTGCAGTAAGAGGGATCAGGATGTCTGAGCTGCCGTTGTCGGCCTCTTTAATGATCGGCCTAGGGCTCCAAGTCGAAACACTGGACAAGCTCCCAATTACAGCTCTGGAAGAACAAATCACTCGTATTCAGTATTCATGTGATATTATCTGCTATGATATTCTATATCATCACTAATTAATTTATGTGCTACACTTGGCAAAATAAGATATGTGAGCAGGAACACACTGTTCTCCACTCCCTTGGTCCTCCTGCAGTGCTGGCTGGCTCTTGTCGTAAAAATCTTCATCCTCATCTTCCTCGTGGTCAATGCTCTTGGACTCAAGAAGAACCCCATTCTGTGGAGGAGTTTCAGCCCAACTGATTATTCCATGCTCTGGCTCAGGCAGACCGTTCTGTATGGGGGACGACCCACAAGCCTCTAGAGCATCCTCCGAGTTCACATCCCCCGTTGTACTCTTCCTCAGACCCCTCGCAACACCTCCACACCCCTCGTCTTCATCCTCTGCTCCCGCATCCAGATCATCATCAAATGAAATTATGTTAGTGATTTTCTTCTTCCTCCTGCGCTCCTTCCTCAAACCGGAGTCTGAACAGCAAAGGGAACAGAAACCAGGAAGCTTCAAATGTTGTGCAGTTATCTTAATATGAATAATTACCAAAAAGAGGCAATACTAAAAACCTCTGAACAGTTACTGAACTTCAAGAGAGTTAATAACCTAAAAACTAGGTTATGTATTATAATAACATGATCATGTACTCTCCCCTATACCTGCGGATGTGCTCCGGGGCAGGACGGGCAGGGGGTCAGAGGGACAGTCTGAACGTGGTGCAAAACCAGGCACCACTGCTGTGGCAGTGCCGATCTCTCGGAGCAGGGTGCTGACGCCCTGTGCTGACTCCTTCCACAGACTGCTCATGCCCTGTGTGGACTCTTTTAGCAGAAGTGAGACAGAAGGTCCTGTGCGTGCCTGCCCATTTAAATCGGTGTTGTCAATGTTTATGGCAAATAGGATGGAGTTCAGTCCTGTTTCCACAGAAAGAAGAGAACATTCAGGTGAAATGATGCTCTGCTGTGAACAAATAAATGAATTAGTCTTGTAGTGAAGTTGTTTGTTCATTTTTTGGTTGTTCAGACTGAATTAAAAAATTGGAACGAAAACTGAACAAAAAAAATCCTGACAGATTTTTTAGAAGGTTTGGAAACCCTGATTTTCTTTGTACTTGTGTGTATGTTGATAAATGCAGATCACTCACAAATTACAAAGGACATTCACAGCACAGTTGACTTGCATTTATTTACACCCACAATACTCCATGAAAGACAAGGATGACGGACGTCTAAAGGCAGGTGAATATTCCAGCAAGTAACTCATCAGTTACAGTTTATTGCTTACCACAGCTAGAGTCTGACTTCCTCCATTTATATACCAGAACTTCTTTTTTGAGACAGTCTTATTTGTCTTCATTTATGAATTATTTTTTTATTGCTTTCTTTCAAGTTATCATCATTATTAATCAAACAAGTTTCGGCTTCAATGATGCAACTGAAATAAGCTATTTAAACTTGACAGTGTAATCTGTATATAGAATTGTATCTGGTAGTATATAAATGCTTTTTCCTGAACAAACTGGATTTTGATGAATATCTGGGCGAGTTCTTTTGTGAATGAACTAAAAGATAATAATTAAATAATTGCTTCATCGAGTGTGATAAATTGGGCTCAAAGTTTAAACAAAACAAAAAAACAAAAACCTTAATCACTGATGTTCCTGTTATCACTGATAAATACAGAAAATGTTTTTGGCTTAGACTAAGAATATATATATATATATATATATATATATATATATATATATATATATATATATATATATATATATATATGTGTGTATGTATGTATGTGTGTGTGTGTGTGTGTGTGTGTATATATATACACATATACATATATATATATATATATATATACATATATATATATATATATATATATATATATATATATATATATATATATATATATATATATATATATATATATATATATATATATATATATATATATATATATATATATACACACACACACACACATATATATATATATATATATATATATATATATATATATATATATATATATATATATATGAGTAAAAACACAGTTAAACAAAGACACAGATAACAGTATTACTAAGACGTATGGCATTTCAGGCAAACTATTTCAAGTTGATTTCCAAAGTGAAAGATGAATGTACACACACTATCAAGTTACACTAACCCACACTACTAACCTGCAGCCATAGTGGGAAGCATACTGGCTCTCTCCTCATCAAGGATAAAAGCCCACTCTTCATAAAATGTACTAGGAAACATAGGAATGATCTGACATGAGTTGCAATTTTTATGACTATTTACTCAAAAAGGGTTAGGAAATAAGACCCCAAAATATACTGTATAGCCTTCAAAACCAAAAATACATCAATCCTGTTCGAGAAACTGAATAAAACAGTGATGAAAATCAGACAGAGTAAGGGTTACCTCAGTCGAGGGCGGTCAGCCAGCAGCATGTGGAGATATCGCTCCAAAGAGTGCTCGTTGAGAGTACAGCGCAGCCAGGCCCTGCCTCGGCCCAGCTCAGACCAGATGTTCCTTAGAGAGTAGAAACGCTGCAGCTCATGACGGTTCAGGTGCTCTTTCACATAGAACCAGAATGTCAAATCTGCAAAAGTCACACAACCTTCAGTTACATCTGAAACTGCTTCAGTGTAAATGCCTGTTTAACCATTTTGCTAAAGTACGACCAGTGTTGGGGAGTAACTAGTTACATGTAACGGCGTTACATGTTACAAAACATTTATTTTGTAACGTCATTACAAAACAAATGTAACAGTAATTCGTTACAGTTACTGAGAATAAATATGTAATTAAATTACAGTTACTTATGAAAATGTTAAAGATTACAAATAGGGTTACATCTGAATATTTTCTTTAAAAAAACTAGGATATGTTGAATAATAGTAATGTGTTGCTAGAATTTGCTAAAGCTGTGCTATTCTGATGCTTTTGATTGGTTCTCTGGTTTGAATTTGCAGCAACAAGTCTGTCAATTACATTAATCCACATTACCGCTGAAAGCTTTAGGTTACTACAACCAGGAAATTTAAAAATAATTTCATCCTGAAATCCGATAAGGGTTAAGTGCAAAATTTGTTTGCCAGCTGTTAAAATGCTTTGGACATCAGAGGCTTCAGTGTGGAATCTGAGGAAGCATCTGCAGGTATGTAACCTAGCCTTTCTTTATTTTATAAAAGCATATGGTTTTTGTCATTATTGTGAGTGTACAAAAATAAAAACAGACCCTTTAGTTTAGAATGATATATTACTCGTTTCTGTATAATAAAAAGTGACGGAGTAGTCAGTCAAGTTACTGTAGCTGCTATGTGGAAAAAATCCACCAACCCCATAGTGTATTCAAGACCTGTATTCAAAGCATTCAGAACAAATGAGCTAGTCTGCTAGCTACCTTTACCAGGCACACTTCTATTTATCAACGCTTTGACAGAAAATATATAGCTCCCATTTTTCCTCCTTGAAATGTGTTGGTAATGTCAGATCTAATATAACTTAGTTATTTTAGCATTGCAGCATACGTTATGATCGTTAAGTCATCGAGTTGTGAAATTCACGCGCACACACACATTTAATTAATTTCTTTCCCTAATTGCATTGAAGGCTATGAGACACCAGTGTTTTTCTTTTATTAACTGTTTTATTGCCTATTTGGGTTTATGTATACGTTTTATTTTTTCAGGTTATGTTTTTTTTTTCAAGGCATTGTTACTTGCCAGTGTGTCCTGTCACAGCTATGCAAAGATTTGATTCCTAAAACAGTATTAAAGAATTTTTGTTATGAAGTCTGGTGTTGTGGTGGCTGTGATTAAAATTAAAGGAATATAATCTTAATTCAAGTGATGAAAGACGTTGAAATTCTAACAGTAAACAGAGTTGAGTACTACTGTAAATTTAACCCTGCCTGCTATAAATGTTTGGAAATTATTTAGTTGAAAATATCCATTAGAAACTTAAAAGTAATCAAAAAGTAATCAAATGTAATCAGTTACTTTACTTTTAAGTAATTGAAAAGTTACACTACTTACTACATTTTAAATAGGGTCATTTGTAATCTGTAACCTATTACATTTCCAAAGTAACCTTCCCAACACTGAGTACGGCACATACTGTAGTTAAAATTGAGCTAATTATAAATATTCTACTTGACTCAGGTTAACAGGATCAAACAAAGACGGCATAGTGGAAGTTAAAATGTGTGTATGTGACTGATTGGGAGGAAGCAACAGAGAGCCCTCTGAGCTGCTCTCAACTGCTCAGTATGCTGCTTCTCTTTGAGTAGTGTATAAAACTGCTGGTCAAATGAGAAAATATTATTCTTTCATTTAGTCATCTTCAGTAACTACTTTATGCTGGTGGATGGGATACCAGTCCATCACAATATGCACACTTTTGCATCACCAATCCACCTACCAGCTGATAGGTGGGAGGAAACTAAAAAACCTGGAAGGAAAGGAAAATGAGGAACTAAGCCACAACAAGGCACAGATCTTGTTACTAATAGAAAGTATTTAAAAGAGAATACTGAAGGCTGGAAGTGGAGAAGAGCTCCTTATGAACAGTAGCACAGCATGGGATAGATGAAAACTGCTAGAATGGCAACAGCTTTTCGAGGAACAACAGGCAATCAAGCAGAAGCTAGGTTTAGATCCTGAACCCAAAGTGGTGGATTTAGCTGCTATAAGGTGTAATTCAAGATAAAATGTCAGTAATTATTCGTTCCTCATTTAGTCGAATCCCATCACCACCAAGCTGCCACTGCTGGGCCCCTGAGCAAAGCCCTTAACCCTTAATTGCTCAGTTTTATAAAATGAGAATAAATGTAAGTCACTCTGAATAAGGGCGTTTGCCAAATGCCGTAAATGTAAATGGTCAGTTACAATTGGGTTTATTTGAGCTAGTATTCCAATTGATATGCCAGAATGAAACAGACTGATATGATTATTTTCAAGCAAGTTCAAGTAAAGATAATTGAATTATTGAAAATGATGTACTGAAATCGAGATCCTTTCAGTTTCAGAACAATGATAACAGTAGTAAAATGTGGGGCCCAATTTCACACTGCATAAAAGAGGACCCTAAGAAACACTCAACTTGCTGAAAGTCTCCTGGGATCTACAACGTCTCTTTAAACAAAACTCAAGGGTACCTAAAGTAGACAAACAGCAGTAGCTCTCAAAAAAAGAGTTTTAAATTTCATAATAACTCTTTACTCTGAGTATGATGCATATAATCTTTTCTTTGCACACTTTTCTTTTCTTTCCTTGGAGGTGATACAAACAACTCACCTTAAACTACTCATAGAATTTCCACAAAATGAAGATGATGAACAGAGGGACCCATATGTGAAAATTTTAAAATGAAATCTTTATTGCACTCTTAATAGTGACACTAGCCAACTATATGATGCCAACTTAGGATGTTATGCAAATTTACCTCTGCAGCTAATCTCTTAATCACTCTTTTTACGCTGCATTAACAAACAGTATCATTCTTAGTCTGCCTGTTGCTTTAAAAAAAAAAAAACTCTAAACCACAGCAGGTGTTGCTAGATAAACCTCAGAGGTGGCCTGTTTCTCTTTTTTTGCCCTTTTTCATGACACTTATTGCATTACCATCTGGTTTCACAAGCACTCTCAGCACCTGCTCTCCCTGTATGAGACCTCTGAAGCATCTGTTTCCTCTATGGACTGCCCACAGCTCTATAGATACTCTCTGTTACTAAGATACCTCCAACATAGGGCCTCCCAGGTTTAGAAGGTTAGAGTATACTTGCAGTTCATTTAGTGAACCTTTATCAAGGTTTCTGGTTACTGATAATGTTTAAAAAAAAAAAAAAAGTTACTTTTCCATAAAATCGTCTGTAAATATTAACCAGAGAATGTGGCAAGCTTCAGTAAAAGATGAGTGTCAACTCTGTAGTTTGTCTACCTCCTTCTGTCTTGCTGGTGAAGCCAGCCACCTGCTTTATGGCTGCAGCGGTGAGCGCCAAGCCTCGACTCTTCCTCAGCCCGTGCTGAAGCACAGCCTCAAACTGGGCACACAGGCATATGACCCTGAAAACACACACAGCAGTCAGGAATAGATGAGTCACGGGAACACAACTGTAGGTGCAACCACACCAAAATTATAGATCACAGTCAGGCGATTGTATAAGATAAAGCAAACAATGCACGGGAAAGTAGCGAAGAGAAGTTGAATAGAATTATTCAGAAACAAAATTACAGCATATCCCTTAAATTTCATCAAACCTGCTGTCAGAGTCTGAGGCAATCTCCTTCCTTCCACCAAAGCGAATTTGGCACTATAAAAAAAAAATCATAACATACGAAATCATATATAATATCTAAAAACATGCATAACAAAAAATATCTCAATTCAGTTTCAAGATGTATTGTCATCAAACAACTCACACATACAAGAATGCAACAACAGACAAGAGATAATATCCGAATCTCTCTACATTCCTCCCATCTGCCCTTAATGCACAAATTCTTAGTTTTGTTCACGGTTTTAATTATTGCACAAATTTGATGCACAGATCATTTATTACATGCTTATAAACTGTTTATTAATTTTATAAACTCCATTAATCTTTATTACTCTTTATTAATTCTTTAAACTTCTCATATTTAACGAGTGTAGAAAAGAAAAAGTTAAGTAATCTCAAATCTTTACAGCTTAGCTGTGCTCAGCACGTTTTTACACTTAAACGATTTCCTTAACTAATCTGAGTAAAGACAACTCGCTTGACAGTGTAGTTACAGTAGTCAAAATCCTATCATCTGATCAAGCTTACATATTTAGTTTATGAATTATCCTAATATTACACACAAAATATATTTTTCAGTGTACATCATATTATGGCTATTTACTGGAGCTGTAGAGATTTTCATTGCTGAACTGTTCACCAAAAAAGTATTCAAATATTCAGATATTAGATTTAGTACTTGATGATATTTATAGAGCTACTTACTTACTTATAGTGAGATTAATACATCACAGCCAGCGTTTTGTCTGACGCTGATATAATTACAATCTGGCATGTCTTATAGTAGTATTTAATATAAGATAAAAATATAACTTTAAGAGGTAAATAAGGAGTTATCAGTTATAAATGTGGTCATTCACAATGTATACTATTATGGGATGTCAATATTTACAGTATTTGGCAGACGCCCTTATTCAGAGAAACTTACATTTATCTTATTTATACAACTGAGCACAGTGGCAGCGGTGGGATTTGAAGTCACAACCCTCTGGTCAGTTCAATGTTTTAACCACTGAGCTACGCAAAATAGCCTTTCCTGCCCACATGATTAGCATTGATTACTATGAATTAAATGTTTTTTAGTTTAACATTAAGAATTATAGAGATCGGACTTTGAAACTTTATTTGAAGTTTTGATTCCTTATTTGATGCTTCATTTACCCCTTTAACTAAATAATAACCATGACAACCACAGTAAGAGTTCATAATAATCTCCATCACAGTCATATGACTTAGATTTAGTGTACACAGTCACAGAACCTCTAGATATAAATAACAAACCCTAGGAGGTTCTCAAGACTTCACTTTAACAACCAGAGGCATGAGATACTGTACCTGTTTGACTGCATCAAGCAATCTTTCCAGAAGGTTTTGTCTTTTCAGGTCATGTTGCTGTGTGCCTAAAAGATCCAAACATCCAACACGTTACTGACACATGCACTTGACTCACAAAAACATATTCTTGATATTACACAAAGCCTGTGCATGTGCCACCAAGCACACATCACTGGCACATTTTTACATTTGTTTTATTATTGACCTCTTACTGAAGATTAGAGAAGTTGTCATGGACTATTTATTATACAGATTCCTTTTTATAAGCAGAAGTACCTGCTTAATTGAAGTTTCTGACTTCCACCTCCTCATGCTTACCCACAGCTCATCACTTCCTACTAAGCTGTGCAACTGTGTATGTCTAGAAATCACTGACACACTGTTTATCACAGACATTTGCATTATAACTTCACACACTTGTGTTTAAACCCGACATGGTACGTGGTATTTGTATCTGCATCACGATGGTTTAATGTTGCTTTGTACACTGACCAGGCATAACATTATGACTACTTGCATAATATTGTGTTGGTCTCCCTTTTGCTGCCAAAACAACCCTGACCCATCATGCACTGTGTATGCTGACACCTTTCTATCAGAACCAGCATTCATCTCAGAGCAGTAGCTCGTCTGTTGGGTCAGCTCACACGGGCCAGCCTTCACTCAAAGTGCATCAAAGAGCCTTGGTCGCCCATGACCCTGTCGCCGGTTCACTGTTCCTTCCTTGGACCACTTTTGATAGATACTGGCCACTGCAGACCGGGAACACCCCACAAGAACTGCAGTTCTAGCCATCACAATTTGGCCCTTGTCAAACTCGCTCAAATCCTTACGCTTGCCCATTTTTCCTGCTTCTAACACATCAACTTTGAGGACAAAATGTTCACTTGCTGTCTAATGTATCCCACCCACTAACACGTGCCATGATGAGGAGATAATCAGTGTTATTCATGTTACCTCTCACTGCTCATAATGTTATGCCTGATCTGTGTATTAATAATGTCTGAATTGATCTGTGACTTGTATGTGAATTTATGACACTATGTACATGTAATTAAATGTGGCAACAAAAATGATTTCAATACATGCCTGTATGTTTTCCTTTGGTGTACTGCATTTGCAAACAAGTTCATTTCTGATTCGTTGACAATAAAGATAAAGCTCAATTTGAATGAGGATGGAAAGGGGATGTAGCTGCTCATGATTTAAATGCAACAAATTCCATCTCCTTTTTAAAGTTGCACAGCCTTATAAATTGTACCCACTGGCTAAAGTGGTCTCCGAAGTCCTTTAACTGGTTTGTGTGGGGTATTTTATTGTATTGGCATCCTCTATTATCAGAGTAAGAGTAACATTTGTTGTGTCTTAGTACTGACATTTAGGAAAGTTTTAAAGAAGATAAAAATAATATAAAAAGGCAACATTGTCAGCTACGACACTATGACTTGTGTAGAGGACCAGTATTACAAATTCAGATAAGAATGTCACAGAAATAACAAGGTTCATCTTCAGTAGGCTCTGATGAACACAGAGTTTGTTTTTGTGTTTAATGTGAGGTTTTTTTTCATTATCATGGGAATTAGGGTGTAGTCTGGGGAATGTAATCATCCTCACACAGATCTAGGGGCTGACCCTTATCACAAACTTGGAAATGACTCAACATTCCTTTCTGAAATACACAAACGAAAATATTTAAGACCGAATAAACCGTATCCCAAAAAATAAAAATAAAAAAAATCAGTCACATTCACAATCAGCTGCAAAGTCAACAGGCTGCACACTTGGATGCATCTAACTTCACATGAAACTGGACTGTCAGAATTATTTCCTTGTTCCAGGAGGACCAGTGAAGTGCACAGGGCCAGATCTGTGTGTGTGTGATGATACACTAATACACAGTGACTGCCCTTCAAAACTGCCTGACTTCAGTCCACTGAAACTGGTGGGACAGGACTGGAACTGCTATAAAGGCAACGGGGAACAAAAAACATTTTTTTTAGAAAAGAAATAAGATACAACTAACTTTTCCTATGTTTTAGTCATTATTTGAGTCTTTTATACAGTGTGAAAGGAGATTAAAATTTTATTTACTCTAAATTCTACGTCGATAAATGAATGTGCAATATTATGCTGCTTATTGCTGTAACTGTTCATCGCAATTGCAACAGTCTGCCAGAATTTCATAACTCTGACAGCCCCTGAGTGTATAGTGCACACCATTCATCTGAGGCAATACAGAAGAGTTCAAAACCTAATAACCAGAAAAATGCTCACGAGTTAAAATTCCAGTGATGATGCAGCTGAATGTCAGAGAGTCCAAAAGAGCAAAACTGCTCCCTGGATGTGAAGGCTGCTGTCTCTGTCTCTCTGTCTGTCTCTCTTTCTCTCTGTCTCCCTCTCTCTCTCTCTCTGTCTGTCTCCCTCTCTCTCTGTCTGTCTCCCTCTCTCTCTGTCTGTCTCCCTCTCTCTCTGTCTGTCTCCCTCTCTCACTCTGGCTCCCTCTCTCTCTGTCTGGCTCCCTCTCTCTCTGTCTGGCTCCCTCTCTCTCTCTGTCTGGCTCCCTCTCTCTCTCTGTCTGGCTCCCTCTCTCTCTCTGTCTGGCTCCCTCTCTCTCTCTGTCTGGCTCCCTCTCTCTCTCTGTCTGGCTCCCTCTCTCTCTCTGTCTGGCTCCCTCTCTCTCTCTGTCTGGCTCCCTCTCTCTCTCTGTCTGTCTGGCTCCCTCTCTCTCTCTGTCTGGCTGGCTCCCTCTCTCTCTCTGTCTGGCTCCCTCTCTCTCTCTGTTTGGCTCCCTCTCTCTCTCTGTTTGGCTCCCTCTCTCTCTCTGTCTGGCTCCCTCTCTCTCTCTGTCTGGCTCCCCCTCTCTCTCTCTCTCTCTGGCTCCCTCTCTTTCTGTCTGTCTCTCTCTCTCTTTCTGTCTGTCTCTCTCTCACTCTCTCTCTCTCGGTCATCTGTGAGCTCATGTATGTGGAAAAAGGCAGGCCAGTGTGCAGTGTGTTACACTGTGATGTGCAGTAGAAAGTATTTAATTCAAGTGTTTGACAAATAAATCATATTTTATATTTGACTAATCAGGATAAAAATAACATGAAATAAAATGAAACATGAAAGTCGTCAAAACTCTAATTAGTGTACTGCTCTTATATAAATATTCAGGTGATTTAGTCATCAAATCAAAATAATAAAAATTGCAGTTCAACCGCTTAAACAGGGATATTAGACTTTATGTCTTAATAAATAAAAATGTAGACTTCAGCTAATTTCTTCTTTCATTAATGTTAGTGTTTCCTAATGGACTACTTTACTACAGAAATGCAATTTTAAACAAAACAGCTCCAGAGACAAAGCAAATAAAGTTAGGGCTGCTAAATGAACTTTTTCGTCATATTGCTACATTATATAGGCCTGTCATGGACACAAAGTAAATGAAGTGAAAGTAACTACTAAAGTGAAAGTAACACACACACACACACACACACACACACACACACACACACACACACTCATGTACTATTTGTCAGATAAACAGAGAGTTTGAATATGAGAGCAAAACTCTTGAGAAGGCCACTGTTCATGTCACATGTGCGGTCATAACGTTAAACTCATACAGGCTTAGGTGTTGGTGCTGAGAGGAGCGGATGTGGTGACAACACTAATTTAAACAAAAACACTTTTTACAAGCTATTCTCTGAAACTGCCTCCATCTCTCTCTCTTTTCTTCTCTCTCTCTCTCTCTCTCTCTCATTTGCAACTCACCGTTCATTCTGGCTCATCTGTTCCCCTGGTCATGTGGCATGAAGACAGGTTCCACAAGCACGACACTTACTCCAGCCGGTGTTCATTCAGTGCATTCAGCTAACGCTTTACATTTTAAAACTATGAATTTGTTGTCTTTGCCATCGATGAAGCCTGCAAGAGGAGGACAAGCTGGATGACTGACTAGCGAACTCGCTACCTGTCACCACAGGCCTGCTAACACACAGCGTATTATCCTTTTTTTTTTTTTTTTTTTTTACAAATATCTCAAATCAGCCACTTTAACTAAAACACTCTGCAGAAAAATTAGTCATCATTTGGTGTGGTGAAGTACCGAGCACTCACTTTCCGAGCAAAGTGTTAGCGCTAAGCTAAACACCAACACAGCACAGCGTTCGCCTTTTATCAGTCACGTGACCCAGTGTGTTGGTCATATGACCGCGTCGTCTTTTTTTTCCTTCCTTTTTTTTTTTTAAATCCATCATGGCAGCTGTGGATCAAATAGCTAATGGCTCCCAACCCAATTCCTTAGAAATTCAGTAGAAAGGGTGTGAAAAGAGTGCTTTCTACAGACTGCTACTTACTTAGTGGACTATATTTCCAACAGGAATACATTTCAGTATTCAGCATGCAGTTAGGATGGATTAAAATCAACGTATTTATAAAGATATCTGCAACAAATGTTAAACATGCTTTAAATAATGAGCAGTTGCACTTTAAACTATAATTTAATCCTGAATTTACTGTAAATTAAATTCAGATCTTTTAGTGCTTCATTACTTGAAACTGAAACTTTAAACTTTCCAAAAGACAGAGTTATAGTTCTTAATCTCGATCTTGTTAGTTTATCAGTTCACCTACGACGCTGTTCATTGGCTTGCAACATTTTAAGTGTAAGAGTTTTTCACAAAAAGAAGATATACATTGTCACATAATTTGAAGCTGTGCACATGCACAAGGGTTTTTAATAAGCAAATAACATTGCAGCTACAAACCCAGTATGGCTTTATCCAAGTTTGATACAAAATACATGTTCTGTCCTACATCTAGTTCTCTGTAAATGGTCAAAGCATCCATTGTCAGTCTTGGTTTTAAAGATAAGGATTATCATGATCATCAAGATGTTACACAATACAGAAGTAAGCCTACATTCCTCTTGAACAGGATGTGTTTAATGCGCAGACTGTAGAAGACTTCAGCAGTGCCCATTTGTGCTGCTGGAGATCTACTATCCTGCTTTGTGTAGGTCAACCTCAAACCCATTACACCTGATCCAGATATTCAGCTTCTTCAAAAACATCTAAATGCTAAAGTAAAGCTAAGTGAATCATAGCTGGAGATGAAAAAGAGCTCCAGTAGCAAGATTTGGCAGTGCTGAAGGCCAAGATCAACATCATTCATCTTTCTGTGCAATTTACAGTTTTGTTGCATTTTAGAGCCTGCATAATTGTATATATATCATTCCCGGTACTTCTTATACGATGTCAGTTCTCCAGACATTTTCTGTATACTGGGTTCTACAGTTGTATGTCTGCACTGTCTTGGTGGTGACTAGCATGGTGGTGCCCTCCTCTGTGGAGGGAAGGGGAAGACTGGTCTTGCAGTAAGTTTTGCATGTGGCATCTTCCACGTCAACTGATCCGTCATCCAACTTCTCAGTTGCCTCAGAACCTCCATCACTTTCGGATGTTTCTTGTTGTTGAGCTGTTGAACGTATAATTAATTTTTTCTCATTATTATTCCAGTGATTTGCACACACACATTCACTGCCCTGCCCACCCCTGTTCACTCATACAATCAGCAGTGCAACAAAGCAATGTATAAAATCTAGGATAAGACCTTTTCTTCAGGTTATGTTCATATCAAACATCAGAATGGGGGAGGGGGGAGGGTTGAAGACTGGAAAAAAGACCAGGTAATGTTTTTCCAATCTTCAACTGTCCAGTTTTGGTGAACTTATGCCCAGTGTTCTTGACTGGTAGAAGTGAAACTCTATGCAGTTTACTCCTTTGGTATCCTATCTGCCATAAAGGCTGAACATGTGCTTTGTAAAATGCTTTTCTGCTCACCACAGTTGTAAAGAGTGGTTATTTCTGTTACCTTAGACTTCCTGTCATTCTCTGTAATTTCCCCTCTGACTGCTCAGTTAATGCTTTAGTAATTTTCATAAAATTAAGTGCTCTAGAGAATGGTTCGTGTGAAGAATGGTTTGTGTGAAATACTCAAACCAGCCCATCTGGCACCACCAAGCATGAGAGCACGTTTTTGTCCTATTCCCCAGTGTGTTGTTTGATTAGAACATACATAACTAGAGCCCTTAATCTCTTGTATCTGCATGATGATTGCTCTGCTGCTACACACACATACACACTATATATAAATATATATTTTTTAATAGAAATAACTAAATTAACATCTACATATTTTTAGTCATGAACTGAAATAATACAAAATTAAAAACTTAATTTAAAAAATGTTAATGAAACATTTTTTAAATGAAATGAAAAAAACATGGGAAATTCCAAGTATATTTTAAAAATGTTTTTGTGCCTCAGATATAAAGATATTTCATATGATAGTAGTAGTAAATCCTGTGTAAAACACTTTACCTTCGGCTTTGGTGACTGGTCTGCAGGCCTTTCTGAGTACAACCTGAATTAAAGTCAGTGTAATGAAAGTGCCAAGGAACACAAATAACACTATGAGGATTACACGAATGTTTCGGTTCGCTCCAGCTTGATTAGTAGAGGCTGTGAAAGATATAAAATAGTGAAGATCATGAGATGCTCGTTTCCTCATTTCACTCCTGTCATATGAATTGCTAATTAAGATTTCTGCTCTGTTTCATCTCCTTATAAAAGTAATGAATTAAAGGAAGTGAAGTTTTCTCATGATTGATATATTCATCCACATGACTGAGACATCATCAGCAAATGTATATGAAAGTATTAATAGCCTACTTACATGCTGTAGATTTACAATATGTCACACAGATAGCAGGGGGAGACTTGCATCTAATGGAGCAAGGCCTACAATCATCACTTAGTCCATCGTAATAATTATTACTGTCACATTTCGCCACCACTACAGGAGTCATGAAAAGTAAAAGCCATAAATGGGAAATCATCTTTAGCAAGTGCATCTGAATGCACTCTATTACACAGCAGGCCACATTTATGTTCTTAGTATGTAAATATTTTCTGAGGAAGGGGAAGTCCCTTCTGACTTGTCAAACAGTCAGCAAAGCCTTATTTTCATCCTCAGAGCTGTGCTTTAAGTCTCATGATTACTCATAAAATTGATGCACCAATACTTAATCACAGTCTCATGAGGATTTAAGTCACGGTTTGTTCCTTTAAATTACATCAGAACCTTTTTTCTGGGGGTTTTTTTTGTGTGTAATGAATTGTTGTTCTATGACTTCTACCCATAACATAATAAAACCAAATGCTGTATATTCCAGAGCAAAAAAACATCATCAGTCCAAAGTGTTCACACACATTGTTTTATGCCCATTTGTTATATTACAAAACAGTCAAGTTTGCATCACGTATGATTTTGACATTGCCATATTAACAACAAGAAACAAACAAACAAAAACTAAAAATAAAAACAAAAAAGAACAAAATAAAATGTTGTAATTTTGCTATATTGTAAATTTGTAATAAAAAATGGGTTACAAATATGTAATAAAAATATAACAAAAAAAGGACAAAATAAAATAAGTGAATTTGTCATGGCCATGTATAAAATCATTTTATGAGTAATGAGCGTACAGATATGAGAAGAATCCTGTAGACATAGAAGGTGGGGCTACTATTACAGCTGAGACGATCCACAAGATAGATGCGAAAAGGGAAAAATGTGAACTTTTGAACTTTTGATCATTCTGCATTTTTCACAAATGATCTACAAACATGCACTATTTATTTGTGTATTTTTCTTTTTTCGTTTTAATGAAAAAAAACCAATCTGAGACGCATGAAATGTCTTGCTACTATAAATTTCCTTTATTTAATTGTCTCTTTTTTGTCAAAGAGATGGAATGTAGGTTACAAAATATTGAACTTATTTAACTTAAGTTCACTTTTTATTGTGCTATGCACTTTATCGTATAACAAATATATTCCAGACAATATTATGTTAAATAGAACATTTACACAGTATCATAAATATGAAAGAGGGAAAAAAAACAACATTCAGATTTTCATTTCATTCAGATCATTTCCTTGCTTGAAGGCACAGCGGTCCCGAGGCTGCGTTCTTCACACTGCTGTGGAAAGAGGTGGGTATTACAACTGATCAGTTCTGTTCATTGTAGTGCAAAGTCTGCAAAGAACTGTTGTAAACTTTTTTTTTTTATTCCATCAAGCAAACCAACTAGTGCAGCAGTTGGTAATAATTGACAGACTACAAAAGTGGTATGAGGACTTAAATATGATCAGTGTTTTGGGGAATTTGTCAAATAAAGGCGTCTGTAGGCTGTATAATGACTCATTTGTTTACCTGTGGATTATATGCATAACGGTTCCCTGTTCAGATTGTTGGATGGTCCCAGTGGCTGAGTGTTTGTATAGGAGATCATACAGATATTTGTGCTGATGGTGCCTTTTTGTTGCGAGTTCCCATTTGGGTCATTGCCTCTCCCATTTCTCCGGAATGAACTAAGTCCATTTGAGAGACGATCAGAGACTTTGCGCACTACTCCAGAAATTCCCTTGGTCCTTCTATACAAAGTGATGTCGTCCTCCAGCTCTTTAGGAGGCACCTCAATGTTCCCAGTGTACCAAAACACCCACCAGATAAGGCTGAGAAAAATGACCACAGCTCCAGAGTAGATCAGAAGGTCGTTGAAGAAGATATCCCAAAACACACCAGATAAGAGGATCAGGAGTCCCAATACGTCATGAAATACAGCAAACCAAAATGAGAACTTGCACCGACCCACTCCCTGAATACCTTTCTCCATGGCTATGATACTTTCTTTCTCCACTAATAATTGTTTTTTTTTTATCGGGTAGAATTAGTGACACAAGTGTAGCATACACCGTGTAGCCACTCTGAGAGAAACACATGTTCTGTAAAGGGGTCAAAGTACACTGTATGGGATAAGCCTTTGGCAAGGATCAGATGAACAAATTATACTTTTATCTTACCTTATGGTATCATCTCCCTACTTGCAAATGTGACTGTTTTTAACTGATACATTATCGCTGTATGCACCGTCAGAAATGTTTTATACATACTCACAGACGTTTTCATATACTTAAAAGAATTGATTCATTGAACAATTTACAAGAAAGTACAATAATAAACATCGACTGAGAGCTAATGGGTTCTTTATGGGTTCACCCAGAAGGACAAAATAAAAGGAAAGAACCCTTAAGATTTCCATTTCTATTTTAATGATATGTAGAAGCTACAGTCTCCATTTTTACCTTGTGTTTTGTTACAAATGTGTGGAAATGAAATGCAACAAGAATCAACTTAAAATGTAACAGTTTATAAATTAAAATGTTCTTCAATTCAGTGAAATAAATATATAAGATAAATATCAGCCATTTTGCATTTTGTCTAGTATGTTCATTTTCTGCTTTATATAAATGTATTTATTCAGCAATTACTGGCTAATAGATCACTGTGGCTCATTTCTGTTTCACACATGTTCCATATGAAACGTGCGCCGCATCTTTGGTCCTTGGCGCCTCACTTTGTCTTTAATGATGGGCAATAACACTAGTGCAACAACAAGGAATATGATGCCAACAGAGAGACAAACAGGTCCCACGCCATGTGGCAAACCAGTTACTCCAAATTCACCAAGTAGGTACAACACAATGCCTGTGCATAATACCAGGCCTCCAAAAACCGCAAGAATGATGGGTTTGTTGTAATAAGTCCAGAGTGTGGGCTCTGCAGCTACAGGCTCCTGCACAGAGTAAAAAGGATTGTGAACTAAGCCATCTATCCTCATGCTGCTCTGTGGACCCTCAGCTCCAGAGGACATCTTGAAAAAACCCTGCAAATCTCTGGTATTTGAAAAATCATGAAAAAATGTTAATTTTTTACATTTCATGTTCAAAAACTAAACTACATCTCACAGCAGCTGCAGTAAAAGTGTCCAGTGCCAGCTTACCTGTTTATCTGCTGTTAGCTTTGGAACTGATGCCTTTTCTCCGACACAAACCCTTAATCAGCTTTAATAAGTACGTCCAAAAGCAACTACGTGCCCTATGTGTCTCCAACCATGTGGACAGTGTGTTTGTTTTTGTACTCACTGTAATTAAAGTGAGGGAGGGGCATGGAACTCAACAAATGTCCGCATCTGTCATGCAGAGCAATATGTCTGTGAAATACACAACATGCGAGTGCCTTCATGGGAAGGATTTTTGAGGTTATTATAAAATAAAAACACAGCTCGTTTGCTTTGTGGGGACATAAAAACAAATTTACATACACACATAAAGGTGACTACATGGACAGCCTTTAACAAGCTGCTGTCAACTAGATAAAGCGAGTAGATAAACAGCAGCTGGTCTAACACAGCCCCGAGGAGAGACGTCACAAAAAGCCGGTAAACCAACACAAGTGTTGTGTATGTACCATGTGGTAATAACTAATGTGGAGACATATTCAAGTCAAGGATGAAATTCTGTATATAATCATATCAACAACTAATCACACACACACAGTAAATGAGTCAATAGGGTTTATTTCTTGTAACTCTACAAATTAGCCATATGTAACTATGGCAGGTATAAACAAACACCAGAGATATACAAGTAATCGTTTTTAATACAATTCTTGTCCTTGCACTGACAAATCTGTATAAGTTTGAACTAAAAATATTGTTATGTATATAGACTTTTCAGACAGATGCTTTTTTTTGTTTCTTTTGTTGAGCTTTTGGTACTTTTTTGCCCAGTGTCTTCTGTCCTTGCTTGGGTTTTGTCACTCTTTTGGTTGTAGCTGGCTTGGCCACTTTCTTTGACCCTTTTCTGGATGCGGCCTAGAGAATAAAAAAACAAAAAGTTAACATCTTTATACGATACGGCATCAGGAGAACCTGACAAGCACTCTAAACACAGCAGTGTTATTATACTGTATATAGTGATACACTCTGTGGTCTGATGTACATGGAGATGGATTTATTAAACAATTTTCTATGCATTCTGGACACAAAAAATGTCTAAAAAGTTTCTACAAAGATGGAGAAAATTTACTATTTTTCCAATGTTTTCACATGGATGGAAAAATAGACATTTTGGATAACACCTTAGAACTGTGTTTATCACTTTGACAGTATGTAATTTTAGATTTAATTATATGTTTGCAATTAAATTTTACTTTTTTTTTTTTTTTTTTTAAGGTTAGTGATAGTTAGGCAGTCATGATTTAAAAACCTCAGCACCTCCAAGCTGCCACTTAACCCTCAACTACTCAGATGTATAAAATGAGATAAAAGATGCTTTGGATAAGAGTGACTGCGAAATGATGTAAAAGTAATGTAAATGTATATTTAATATACATTTGTAACACCGTAATGTGTAAGTACTAGAATATGATGCAGCTCCTGAATTCTTGGATTAAGTCATCTTGCTTTTTAGAATTTTTTGGTCATGTTTGACATTTTTTCCTCTACAACATTATACATGCTCTTAACATAATTCTTGCAGCTTTTGACTTGAACAGTCATGACATCTTTTTGAAAATGTGGTATTTTTTTTTTTTAAACTATGTTTTCAAAATCAGTACATGTATAAACAGTCTATATAACCAGTTTACAGTACTGACCTCCAGCTTAGGCCTTTTACTAGGGGACTCGATAGGCACCAGCTGTGGAATCTCCTCCTCTTCCTCATGTTTTCCTTTACCATCACCACCATCACCCTCAACATCCTCCTCAGATACTACTTCTTTAGCATCATCCTCGTTCACATCTGAACCGGATTTCTGTTGCCGCTGCTTCCGCTTTATTTCCTGTAAATCAAGTGAGATAATATGATGTAGTGCTCTTTGCTCATTTTCAGGCGTTAACTCTTGTATAAAAGAGATTCGGCAGTTTGAGCACAAGACCACTGGCTACTATAACATTCATGAAGAAATTCCCAGGACAGTGCTAGATCTATTCAAGTCTTTGAGGAAAACTACACTGAAGGCATCTCCATGGCAACTGCAAAATAATTTGAAGGCTTTTTCTTCAACTAAAGCAAGCAAGATACTTGCCTTTGCTAATTTGGCATTCTTCAGCTCCTCCTCCAGCAGTGTCAGGTGGCTCAAGTCAGAGGTGTAGATGGGAAGCGCTATAGAGGTGTGACTTTTCAGGTGGATGATTTTGATGCTTTTTCCCTTCTGTTCAAATAATAAATGAAAGCAATTAAGGACTTGAATGCATCAAGACAAGATTCATATCCAGTACACTAAAATGCATTCAATGTATAAAAATCCTCAACTCACCAAATGCAACTTGGTTGAAATAGTGTTAATAGCCGTGACTATGTTCTCAACAATCTCATCTGTGGTCATCCCCGAGTGTGCTACACGCACCAGGCTAACAATACAGGAATAATACGTTAATAAGGACAAGGAATAATAGGAAAGTTAACTCAAACATTTGTATTTCAGAGGTTGTAGGGACGAGCTCCAATAGACAGAGACTCATCTGGATACGCTCTGAGTTACTCTGGCACTGTGTTAACCCTGATCCAACACCAAAGCAGCTGGACAGAGTTTGCTGGAGTGCTATTTGTTGACAGTAAACAGGACTTTACCAACAGGAGCCTTTTTTGTTGACGTTCAGGGTTGTGCCCTGAACAAGCCGATCCAAATCTCTGGCCAGGTGTTTGCTCCCCAGATCCACAGACAACGGAGCCCTGAAATGCACAACTACAGTATTAAAGTCTACCAAATAAGGTGATGATGCATCAATTATACAATATAGCGAGATCTTTAAACATGTGCAAGGGCATTTGATTGCAGAATTACTGCCATAGTAACTCTACAGTACTTTTATACTTCATAAAACTAACATCATTATATTTAAAAGCATTGTTATAAAATCGAGTTGCCAGAATGTCGACACATGGACTTAATGAGAAGGACAGTGAGTCAGTCTTTTATTGCACAATAAGAACTTTTGTTTGTTTTGTACGGGTTGCATTAAATCCATTTCAGGGACAAACCTGAACCGGGGGGGGTTCTTTTGTGGCTCTAAAAATCCGGGAAATCTTGTGAAGATTGGAGGGATCAAGAATTCTGCCAAGTACCACTCTATTTCAGTCCAAAGAATGTTTGCCATCTGGATTGTGGTTGGTACACGTGTTGTATACAGAGATATAGCCTGTGGTGTCCAAAAATATTCATTCTGTCTAGACCCGTTTGTCTCTTTTGGGAAGGAGTCACCCAGTGGGCTCTGGGCCTGCTGATTAGTATTTTTCTTAACATTAACACAAAGTCTAATGCTTCCTGGTGGTCCAGTGGCAGGATCAATTCCCGGGCAGGGCACTAACCCAGCCACTGAAGAGTTAACGCTCAGTGTCGGTCCCAAGCTCGGTTTAAATGGGAGGGTTGCATCCGGCATAAAACCTGTGCCAAATAGAAACATACGGACCAAATGATCCGCTGTGGTGACCCCAAACAGAGATCAGCCGAAACACCGCCACCACAATGTCTGATCAAATTATGGCACAATGGATCAAACACACTGAAAATAAGTTAAACACTTTAGCTAAGACAATAAATCATCTTACTTCTTTCGCAAATAAAAATGTTTCCCAATGTGGGAAGGTAAACGGCGGCGAATGCGTGCATCTGCCAGGAAGATATCAAAGTTGCCAAGCAGTCTCCTCTTGGCTTCAAATGGCTTATATTCAGTCTTCATTACTTTAAAAGGAATCACCTACCAAAAAAGAAAGTGAAAATCAAGTCAAATATTTAAACATCACCTTTATACCAATCCATTAAAAATGTTTGTAGTTTTCAATCCCAGGTCTGGAGACCAGATGCACTGCACAGGTTAGTGTTCTCTCTACTGCAACACACCAGCTTATTAAGGACTCAGGGATTAAGTGATGACTTAAGAAAGGTGTTATAGCAGGGAGATCTCAGAAAGTGCAGGGCTTTAAGCCTGCAAGTGCTATGAACTGTTTCAGAGGTTGTAGGGACAAGCTCCAACAGTGACAGAAGCTCATCTGGATATACTCTGAGTCACTCTTGCACTACTTTTACCCAGATCCACCAATGAAAGAAGACAGGGTTTGCTGGAGTGCCAATTTATCCCATATTTCACACTACAAACAAAAAATTGCATACCTGAGGCATAAACTTGACCCCACTCTGTGTGAGTAATTTCTTGTAGAACCTTTCTGTCTGATCTGCAGTCATGTTGGGTTCATCCCGTGTGAAGAGGCAAACCTCGACAGACTCATTGTGGAGCGCGTGAGGCAGAGGACTGAGGGAATAGACAGGACATCAGTTAAAAATATACCGCTTAATGAGATTCATGTCAGAGCAAAAAACTAGAAATCTGTATGCTACAAGACAGCTGAAGACAGAAACCATGATGGTATGCTTGCTGATTCACTAATCAATATTAAAAACAGTTTAGTGCAGGAAAAATCCAAGTGAAACGTACATGCGAATGGTCTGCTCTTGATTGGGGATCTTCCAAAACGTAAGGAGAAGACACAATTGTTGAGTTTCATCAAGAAGTTTCTTACTCGAGGTGCTCTTCAAATACGCCTGCAACGCCTGCACAGCTTTCTTCACCTGCAATCCAGAGCACAGGCATTTTAATAACCTGTGTAATCTTAACAGAACATGTACATTACAGTGAAGCTAAATCACTAAACCCGCTGCAGAAACCGTGCTGCTCAGGCATTATTCAGTCGTCAGCAAGGGTTTCAAAAACATCAGTTTAGTACAGACTACGTTTAGCTGTACACAAATAAATGGAAATAATGTTTCCCTTATTCTAAATGTAGTTGATCTGCACTAGAGCTCCATGACTATCGCAGTTAAAAACTGCATGACAAAACTGACACACAATCAAGTCTATTTCATGTAGTAATCTCACAAAATGTAAGATCGTTGCTCAATATTTGTTTCTTGGAAGCCAAACGATGTTTTGCCTGTTCATGGAAGAAACAAACAATCGGTGGAGTTTCACTCCGGCTAAAAAGAATGACTTTGCATTTAGCACTAGAAAAGATTGTGCAAAAAACAAGCTTGATAAGGTTTGGGAAATTTGGAGCATTTTTCCTAGAGAACATGACGACTGATGGTGGTGACAAAAATATGATAAATGGTGAATGATGAACTGATGACTGACCAGACTTGTTAGTAAGGCTGCTTTCATTATATATGTGTATACATATAATATGAATTGTGATTTATGTTTGTGACATTTTTTTTTTTATCTATTCTCCTATTGTTAACATCAGGGATAATGGTGGAGAATCATGAAGAAGAGAGTAACAAGAGTAATGATAAAAATAAGGTTACTCTATTTTGTTTCCATACTTGATGTTGCTTTTGTTAATGTCTTGTTAATGTCAGTGGTGGCTCAAGTGGTTAAGGCTCTGGGTCGTTGATTGGAGGATCGGGGTCCAAGCCCCAGCATCACCAAGCTCCACTGTTGGGCAACTGAGCAAGGCCCTTAACCCTCTCTGCTCCAGGGGCGCTGTATCATATCTGCCCCTGCGCTCTGACCCCAACTTCCTCAGCTGAGATATGTGAAGAAAAGAATTCCACTGTGCTGTAATGTATGTGTGGCGATAATAAAAGCTTCTTCTTCTTCATCGTCTTGCTTCAGAGATATATATATATATAGGGGGGAAAAGTCTATTTCATGTTGCTTAATTACTCTGACTGGGTTGAGGGTTAGTTAAGTGTGTAATAAACTACAAGCTTACTTTTCATGACCAGCCTCACAGCTCCATTTTGGGGAACATACATCATCATATAACTATATATATATATATATATATATATACACACACTAATTAGACAATATTATAATATAATATTGTCTAATTCTTTGCTCAGTATCTTTACAGCACTATACTATCCATACAGACTGTCACATACCAGCCAAAAGCATCATAACAGTTCAGCTAATCATCTTGATATCATGTTTGGATATAAAGCCACTTGGCTAGTTTAAAGTTATAATTGTATTACACAGCCTTAACCTTAACTTTACTGTTGTTTTAGTAATGTTCCATGGAGTTATAAATAGTTACAGCCAGATGTGTACAGGGTCCAAAGTGATTTTGTTTATGTAAAGTGTGTGGATCAGATGCACATCAGAGGAGAACTTTTTGCAGACATTAATGACAGTTTATTTTGTTTAAGGACTAAAAGCAACTTGTCTGGTAAAATGGTGGCCACAGCATGGAGGATGTAATCAGGCCTTTTTTGCTTCCTACTAAACCTCTTCTGCACATGTAATACTTGAAGATTCATCCAAGAAAACTCCGTTTTAGAAATGATGACTTATGATCATTACTTTCATTATAATTTGAGCCACACACTTCCCTGGCCGCTGAAACAGTCTAATGTCTTCTGTAGTAAGCTAATTTCTTTACACCAAATACCTACTAACTTCTCAACTACTAAAACTAATTGTTTCGACACTTTATAAAGTGCACACGTGTTTTCACGAAATTCCAACAAACATGAAAAGAGCCATGTGCTACTTATGTATGCAGTAAGCAAGCCTCGTTAGCGAGCTAGCTACACGACACTACAACTCCTTTTCATTTAGCTAATGTAATCATATTCCATTTTAAAGCCAAATATTAATAACTATAGAAATATATACTAATTGGATTATTTCATTTTAAATAACAAAAAAAATAAAATAAAGAATAATACCTGAAACTGGTCCAGGGGTACAATATCTCCTGCTGTAGGCGCCATGGTGCACGTGTGCGATAAAATTGCAATGCGCATGCGTGAGGCAGACTTCCTTTAGGTGCCGGAAAACCGTTTAAAAAAAATAAAATTAAATTAAATTAAATTAAATAAAAAAGTTTTAAAACATTAAAATATATATAATATATATATATATATATATATATATATATATATATATATATATATATATATATATATATATATATATATAAATAATATATGTATTTAAAATATAAGAAGTTTTATGTCTTTAAAAAAGTATATGCATTACATTCCCTAACTTGAAAAATGTGTAAGTAAATTTAAATATACTTTAATAGAATATATATCACATTTACATATTATTTATTATTTTTCTGGGTGATACAGTGGTGCTGTGGATGCTTGTGTACTGTGCATCCTGTGTATCCCAGGGTTTCCTCCGAGTTCTCAGGTTTCTTCCCACTTCCTAAAAACATGCTATGCGATTTGCGATTATGTGCAAATATGCATGTGCCCTGCACTGGACCGGCATCCCAGTTAAGGTGGCTTGGACATATTGTGTTGAAATGTACTGTGTAGCTAACTACCTTTGAGCTTATTTTTACCTTACCCTGGATTTCCTGTTTACTGTTCATCAGTTTACATCTCCACAGTAACCTGTGCTGCACAGTTAATCTGCTTGAGGGCAAGTTAATTTCAGGATCACAGAAAATAAACAGTTCGTCGGCTGTTTGGAAGATTTACAGTTTTCACCATGAAAATAATTTTACCATTCCTTGGGCATAATTTTTGATCCTTGGCTTTCTTCGAATATTTTGCTTGCCCATTTTTCCTGCTGCTAACTCATCAACTTTGAGAACAAAACATTCATTACTGCCTAATATATCCCACCCACTAAGAGGCGCCATGATGAGGAGATAATCAGTGTTATTCACTTCACCTCTCACTGCTCATAATGTATGGCGTCAAATCACCGCCATAAATATCGTACCCGTAAAAAAAAATAGCATGCTCGTATAAAAATAAATTGTACCCGTAAAAAATAATCATACGCGAAAAAAAAAAATAGCATGCTCGTATAAAAAAATATTGTACCCGTAACGCGAATCACAAGGTCGCTATTCCAAAAAAATACGCGTAGAGTTTTATGCAAATTAGGGGGCGGGATAAAAGTCTCCATTGGTCCACTGCTTCTCAACTGACAGTGACGTTAAAGTGACGTCACTGACGCGCGACCCGATTAGTGTTTGAACCTGTCTTGAGCAAGTGAGCAGATTTAATTAATACACTTAAAGCTTCTTATATGTTTGGCTATTGTAGTATCGTGTCAAACCTTTTTTTTTTTTTTTACGAGCACGCTATTTTTTAAGAGTACGATTTTTATTTTATGAGTACGATATTTTTTTTATGAGTAAGATTTTTTTTACGAGTACGATGTTTTTTTTTTACAGGTACGATTTTTTTTTACGGGTACGATTTTTTTTAGGAGTACTATTTTTTTACGAGTACAATTTTTTTTACGAGTACGATACTTTTTTTTACGGGTACAATTTTTTTATGAGTACTATTCTTTTTACGGGTATGATTTTTTTTTACAGGTACAATTTTTTTTAGGAGTATTTTTTTTTACGAGTACAATTTTTTTATGAGTACGATACTTTTTTTTTTACGGGTATGATTTTTTTTTACGGGCACGATTTTTTTTTTACAAGTATGATTTTTTTTACGAGTACAATATTTCTTTTTACAGGTATGATTTTTTTCTATGGGTAAGATTTTTTTTTATGAGTACTATTCTTTTCTACAAGTAAGATTTTTTTTTTTTACGAGTACAATTTTTTTTTTACAGATACAATTTTTTTTTACAAGTATGATTTTTTTTTTCCGAGTACGATTTTTTTTTACGGGTATGATGGCGGTGATTTGACGCCATATAGTTCACCTATCGAGTCCTCGGGTTCAAGTCGTTCATTTTTGTAATGTGACGACCACTTTATTGGATACAGAAATTAGTTCATTCTCAACTGTCCTTACAGTTTTTTTACTCTTACTGTTACGTGATGTATTATAGCACACTATAAATGTGTGAATATCTGTCATTATGGTTCTTTTGCATAACACTGACTGTTTTAATAAAGAGTTGGTTAATGCTTTAAAATTCATCCGGGAAAATCATTCATTCATTTCTTTCTTACATATTCTTTGTATTATTAACAAATATAAACATCGGCTAACCCTGCAGTGTAGAAAATAGAAATGTATAAATTCATGCATAAATCTGAGTGTTGTTTTTAATCTATATGCAGTTATTTAATAATAGAGATTGCCTGTGTAACCTATACCTTTGTAACATAGCATATTATAACAATGTACAGACTCTTTAATGGTTGTTTGTTTGTTTTTATTTATAAAGTTTTATAGCAAAGGAAATTACAATCTCAAAATGAATTTAAATAAAATAAATAAAAACTCAAGTAAACTATAAAGCCACAGAGCCTAATAGCCATTACCATTTAACTTTTAAATTGCAATATAAAGCCTAAAACAATATTGCACAACAAACTGGGCTTTTAAATTATTTAGAGATAGTCTGTGTAACATACACCTTTGCAATATAGCTTATTAAACACTGCACACACTCTTGAATTATTACAAAACAAAAAAATGCTACAAAGTTATGAAATAAGGGGATAACTATCAAAAATGAATCAAATAAATTTAAATAAAAATAAATTACACTAGATTGGCATCTCTAAATTGTCCGTAGTGTGTGATTGCGAGAGTGAATGAGAGTGTGTGTGTGTGTGCCCTGCGATGGGTTGGCACTCCGTCCAGGGTGTATCCTGCCTTGATGCCCTATGACGCCTGAGATAGGCACAGGCTCCCCGTGACCCGAGTGTAGTTCGGATAAGCAGCAGACAATGAATGAATGAATAAATTACACTATACAGCCACAGAGCCTAATAACCATATCTATATAAATTTTAAAACACAATATAAAGCTTAAAAACAATATTACACAACAAATTGGGCTTTTTAAACAATGATATAAAAAAAGTAAATAAATAAATAATAAATAGGCTTGTTACACACTGTGGCTATATTTTTTCTTCCTGCTTTAAGGCATGTTTGCATTCAAGAAAACAAGCTCCAGGAACGTGTATGGGCTGAGCCTGTCTCTTCTATTAGAGATAATCTGGCCAGTTTTAGAAAAAATTCTTTCAGATGGCACAGATCAGAAGTCTTGCCTTCATGATCACAGAAAGGCTTTTGTACACAGGAGAATATCTCTTCCACCGACCCAGAGGATCTGACGTGCAGGGTAAGAGTGACTCCGCAAGGTAAGCCCACATCTCCATCATAGCGTCAAGTCAAATCTTCGAGTCATTTCTGCCATCAGGGTGTCCACTAGTTTTTTTAACGGGTTCAAATTTGGAGGGATTTCTTGGATTCCGTGCAACAATTCTCTGAAGTCCTCTTGTCATCAAAATGACTTTGGAGGCAGTCACATACCTATGAAAATGAACAATTGTTTGCATACAATTAATTATAACAAAGTCATAAATTAATATTACACATGCTTCTCTATTAAACATAAGACTACAACAAAACTCAAATCAATAGGAGACAGATTTTAAAAGGTGATTTTAATATAAATTTTAACCAAAAATATTGAACTACTTACTTTTCTGCACTGACTTCATTGGTAACCTCCTCAAATGGCTTAATGATATCCATTGTTTCTCTGGCTATTTCCCATTGCTCAGGCGACAAGGTTGGCAGAGGTGGATTAGTGAGTGCCAGGGTGGAAATGATCGGCTCCTTGATGTCAATAAATCTTTTCAACATGTATAAAGTGTTGAATTCCACCTTGTGGCCACATCCTGTTTTAAATGCAGTGGTTCTTAACCCATCTGTCTCTGAGTGGCCTTGAGCTTGTCAGAAGCAACTGTGCTTCTGTGGAAGAATTCAACTATAGTCTTGACTTTGTGTAACATTTCTTGTACCTCCTTCAGTGCAGCTCTGACAATCAAGTTCAGCATGTGGGCAAAACAAGGTATGTGGTCCCAGTGGAGGTGGTCTCTCAGGGCTGAAACCATGTTGCTGGCATTGTCTGTAACACAAGCAACAATTTTGTCACCCACACTGCACTCATTAGGTAACCCCGGTCAGCTCACTTGCTAGGTGGCAGCAGTGTGTCTGTCTGTCAAGACAAAGCAGTCCAAGAGATAGGAGGTCATCTGAAAATTCTCTATGAAATGACAAGTCATGGCCAGGTAACTTGTGGTAGTCACAGAAGTCCAGCAGTCTGTCGTGAGACATACAGAAAAGGCACACTTGATTTTGTCCATTATATCTGCTCTTAATTTGTCATACAGCCTAGGCATTATAGTTTTTGACAGTGTTTTTCTTCCTGGTATACTGTACGATGGGTCCAGAAGATTTGAATACTCCTTAAAGCCCTTACGCTCCACAATAGAAAATGGCTAAAAGTCACGAGCAATCATTTTGACCAGAGCCTCATCTAGTTTGCTTTGTCTTAGAGGATCCATTGGTCTTGTCAAAAAACTGTTCATAGAAGTTTGCTCTTGTGACCTCCTTGGCCTGACTGGTCCTTGGATGGTGCTGGGTGCTGCTGGCATACTGGATCCTGTAAATGTGGTCAGCCCGCTGGTCGAAGCAGTTGAAGAACCAGCTGTAGAAGCACTGGTGGTAGAAACAGCTCCAGAAGAGCCACCATCTTCACCCTCTGTTCTAACAGCACAGTTGGATGTGAGGATTTGAACGTCTTCTCAAATTTGAAGTGCTTCCTCCTTTAGTGGAAATTTTTTTTGCATATGTTGCATTTTGCGTCAGTGTTTGAAAACTCAACAAAATGAGTCCAAACATCACTCCTTTTTCTGGTGCTCATTCTGCTGATGTGTTAAAATCTGTCTGAAGTTTCTTCTCTGCTCCTCACCTAGTGCAAAACAATGGGGGATGGGTGTGGAAGGGTCACTGCTCCCTTGGTGACAGCCTTGAGTGACAGTTGCACTTCAACTGAACCACTGGCTAAACCCTTGATGACCCGAGTGTCACGAACCAATGGTACCAGGCGAGAGGGAGCAGACCCATACGCAGGGATAGACATAAAACAGGGGTTTATTCAAAATAGGAACACTCATACACAGGAACACAGGGGAAGAAAACCAAACACAGAACAAAGACTCACAATAAAGACAAGGACTAGCAAACACCACAAGCACAGAAACCACTATAAATAAGAGGGGTAATCAGTAGAACATGAGGGACAGGTGAACAGAGACGGGAACACATTAAGGATCAGGCAGGGCTAAATGTCATAACAAACACACATGGCATAGATAAACAAAACCCCCTGTTGAAAGCCCCCTAGTGGTCCAACAGGGTATGTCCACGGCCTCCATGACACGGAGCACATTACATTTGAATATTGACCATTTTAACTCCAGTTTTAACTCCCCATTTTACCTGTTTTATTTAAAATTGGGTAACTATCTAGGCATGGGTGTCACAGTCCAGTGACCTCTGTGCCGGTCCCAAGCCCGGATAAATAGAGAGGGTTGCGTCAGGAAGGGCACCCGGCATAAAACATTGCCAAATTTGATCATGCGAATCGTTAGTACTCTGAATTTCATAACGGATCGGTCGAGGCCCGGGTTAACAACAACTGCCATCGGTGCTGATGACCTACAAGGTGCTGGTGGAAATTGTGCTACTGTTGGTCGAAGAAGTAGAGGAGGAGGAGGAGGAGAGTGCGTAGACAGAGAGAGAAGAGGAAAGGTAAGAGTGTAGGACTGAGAATAGGAACCCTGAATGTTGGT
Organism: Hemibagrus guttatus; assembly: GCA_033459395.1. Classification (NCBI taxonomy): domain Eukaryota; kingdom Metazoa; phylum Chordata; class Actinopteri; order Siluriformes; family Bagridae; genus Hemibagrus; species Hemibagrus guttatus. The sequence goes on from JAUCMX010000012.1 coordinate 10,191,783, forward strand.
ACTATGACAGGGAAAGGTAGAGAGTAGGAAGAGGAAGGTAGAGGAAAGGTAGCAAGGCTCGTAGTACAGGAGCAGGATTCAAGCTGTTTTATTATGGTGTGGATAGTAAGAGAAATGGGGTAGGTGTGGTCCTGAAGGAGGAGTTTGTGAGGAATGTTCTGGAGGTGAAGAGAGTGTCAGACAGGGTGATGAGTCTGAAGTTAGAGATTGAAGGGGTGATGTTGAATGTTGTTAGTGGTTATGCCCCACAGGTAGGTTGTGAATTAGAGGAGAAAGAGAGATTCTGGAGTGAATTAGATGAGGTGACAGAGAGTATTCCCATGGGTGAGAGAGTGGTGATAGGAGCGGATTTTAATGGACAAGTTGGTGAGGGGAACACAGGTGATGAGGAGGTGATGGTCAAGTTTGGAGTTAAGGAAAGGAACCTTGAAGGACAGATGGTAGTCGACTCAGAAGGGGGAGGAGCATAGAGTGACTTACAAGAGTGGAGGTAGGAGTGCACAGGTAGACTACATCCTATGTAGAAGAGGCAATCTGAAAGAGATTAGTGACTGTAAAATGGTAGTGGGAGAGTGTGTACCCAGACAGCATAGGATCAGTGTTGCCAGATTGGACTGAAGATTTCCAGCCCAAAACGCAGCTTAAAACCCGCCCATTTAAAAAAATACCAGCCCAAAATGCATACTGTTTATAACTAATACAATAACAAACAGAAAACCCAAAATGGGTTAGTGCAAAGGGCACTATTTACACACACACACACACACACACACACACACACACACGTATACGTTTTGTTTAATTTTATAGCAGAATAATTGCGTATAAGCACGCTTACCTTTTTATAGGGACTTAATGCAGAGAATCCTCTCAGAACTCATGAGATCATCTCTTGAAATATTATAAAACGGGTCGCTCTCCCATTCTTTTTGGTAGGACTTTCTATATTTACCCCACTTTGGCATGATGATGATAAAAACACTTGGCTTAACGAGTACAGCGATTACAACAACCCGTCAATCAAGACTGAAGTCTGATTGGACAGGACTCTCCTGAACCTTATTGGCTAAACTGAACCTTACAATTAAAACATCAACATTACATATTATACTTTATTGTAAAGTTCCTTTGAATGGAAAATTAATAAAATATCATGTTTATAGTCAAAAATAAAAACCCGCCAGAGTGTACAGAGGAGATGGAAGGAGTACTTTGAAGAGCTGATGAATGAGGAAAATGAGAGGGAAAAAAGAGTAGAAGGGGTGAACTCTGTGGAACAGAAAGTAGATAAGATTAGAAAGGATGAAGTCAGGAAGGCTTTGAAGAGGATGAAAAGTGGAAAGGCAGTTGGTCCTGACGACATCCCGGTGGAGGTCTGGAAGTGTCTGGGAGAGGCAGCAGTGGAATTTTTAACTAGTTTGTTTAACAGGGTTTTAGAGAGTGAGAAGATGCCTGAGGAATGGAGAAGAAGTGTGTTAGTGCCGATCTTTAAGAATAAAGGTGACGTGCAGAGTTGCAGCGAGAAGTGAGAGTAGTGGGAGCTAGGTTAAGGAAGGTAGTGGAAATATGTGAGCAGCAGTATGGTTTCATGTCCAGAAAGAACACAAGTGATGCAATTTTTGCTCTGAGAATTTTGATGGAGAAGTATAGGGATGGTCAGAGGGAGTTGTACTGTGTGTTTGTAGACTTGGAGAAAGCATATGACAGGGTGCCAAGAGAAGAGCTGTGGTGTTGTATAAGGAAGTCAGGCGTAGCAGAGAAGTATGTCAGAGAGGAGCAGGACAATGGTGAGGTGTGCTGTAGGTCAGACAGAGGAGTTCAAAGTGGAGGTGGGACTGCATCAGGGATTGGCTCTGAGCCCCTTCCTGTTTGCTATGGTGATGGACCATTTGTCAGATGAGGTCAGACAGGAGTCTCCTTGGACAATGATGTTTGCAGATGACATTGTGATCTAGAGGAAGCAGTGCTGAAGATGTTGAGGTTCTCTTTGGGAGTGACAATGTTGGACAGGATTAGGAATGAGTACATCAGAGGGACAGCTCATGTTGGACGTTTGGTGGACAAAGTTAGGGAGGCCAGATTAAGATGGTTTGGACATGTTCAGAGGAGGGAGAGTGAGTATATTGGTAGGAGAATGTTGGACATGGAGCTGCCAGGCAGGAGCCAAAGAGGAGGTATATGGATGTAATAAATGAAGATATGCAGCTAGTGGGTGCAAGTGTTGAGGATGCAGAAGATAGGGATAGGTGGAGAGAGATGATTCGCTGTGGCGACCCCTGAAGGGAAGAGCCGAAAGAAGAAGAAGATAAATGTTTTCTTCAAACTTTGCTTTCATAAAAAAACAAAAACAAAAAAAAAACACATTTTGCAGCAATTACAGCCTGGGCATTCTAGCTGCCAATTTTTCAAGATAATCCGATGAGATTTCACCCCATGCTTCCTGGAGCATCTCCCACAAGGTGGACTGGTGAGATGACACCCAGACTTTTTACCTGCGAGGAAGGACTGTTTACATTATTTTCAATGGCTAATAGCCTTTAGACAACCCAGTCTCATGCCACAACGTGAAATAGTCACGTAATTTAATCTATTGATTTGTGCACACTGACACGAATTGCCGTGGATTTTCATGACAGACAGCACGATTTTCAAACTAATTCACTTCTATTGGAACTGTCTTTCGTGCCTGTAACACGTTTGTTTCCTGTCACTCAGGACTCGGCAGGTTTTTATTTCCCATTTTTTAAAATTAACAGCTATATTATTCAGCGCCTCAGAAGGGGTAAGCAGCTCTCTGCCAACACTGTTTACAGTGGAGGTGGAGAGTTGCTGGCCTCGACTGGGCATATTGTTGGACGGTAGAAGGAATACTTCGAGGATCTCCTCAACCCCACTGACACGCCTTCCGTAGAGGAACCAGAGGCCGAGGACTCAGAGGTAGATTCATTCATCACCCAAGCTGAGGTCATTGAGGTAGTTCAGCAGCTCCTTGGTGGCAAGGCACCAGGGGTGGATGAGATTCGCCCTGAGTACCTTAAGTCTCTGGATGTTGTGGGGCTGTCTTGGCTGACACGTCTCTGCAACATAGCGTGGCGGTCAGGGACAGTGCCTCTGGACTGGGCGACCGGGGTGGTGGTCCCTCTTTTTAAGAAGGGGGACCGGAGGGTGTGTTCCAACTACAGGGGGATCACACTCCTCAGCCTCCCAGGGAAAGTCTATTCCAGAGTACTGGAGAGGAGAGTCCGACCGTTAGTCGAACCTCGGATACAGGAGGAGCAATGCGGTTTTCGACCTAGTCGTGGAACACTAGACCAGCTCTATACCCTCCACAGGGTGCTCGAGGGTTCATGGGAGTTTGCCCAACCAGTCCACATGTGTTTTGTGGACTTGGAGAAGGCTTTCGACTGTGTCCCTCGTGGCATTCTGTTGGAGGTGCTCTGGGAGTATGGGGTCCATGGCCCTCTGTTAAGGGTTGTTCGGTCGCTGTATAACCGGAGCAGGAGCTTGGTTCGCATTGCCAGCTGTAAGTCAGATCTGTTCCCAGTGCATGTTGGACTCCGACAGGGCTGTCCTTTGTCACCGGTTCTGTTCATTGTTTTTATGGAGAGAATTTCTAGGCGCAGCCAGGGGCTGGAGGGAGTCCGGTTTGGGGACCACAGGATTTCATCGCTGATTTTTGCAGATCAAGCCTGGACTTACAGCATGCACTGGGGCGTTTTGCAGCTGAGTGTGAAGCGGCTGGGATGAGGGTCAGCACCTCCAAGTCGGAGGCCATGGTTCTCGACCGGAAAAAGGTGGCTTGCACCCTCCAGGTTGGAGGGAAGGTCCTTCCTCAAGTGGAGGAGTTTAAGTATCTCGGGGTCTTGTTCACGAGTGAGGGAAGGATGGATCGTGAGATTGACAGACGGATCGTTGCAGCGGCAGCAGTAATGCGGTCTATGTACCGGTCTGTTGTGGTGAAGAAGGAGCTGAGCCGGAAGGCGAAGCTCTCGATTTACCAGTCAATCTACGTTCCTACTCTCACCTATGGTCATGAGATCTGGGTCAAGACCGAAAGGGTAAGATCCCGGATACAAGCGGCCGAAATGAGCTTCCTCCGTAGGGTGGCGGGGCGCTGCCTTAGAGATAGGGTAAGGAGCTCTGTCACCCGGGAGGAGCTCGGAGTAGAGCCGCTGCTCCTCCGCATCGAAAGGGGGCAGTTGAGGTGGCTCGGGCATCTGTTTCAGATGCCTCCGGGACATCTCCCTGGAGAGGTGTTCCGGGCATGCCCCACCGGGAAGAGGCCCTGGGGAAGACCCAGGACACGCTGGAGAGACTGTGTCTCTCGGCTGGCCTCGGAACGCCTCGGGGTCCCTCAGGAAGAGCTGGAGGAAGTGTCTGGGGAGAGGGAGGTCTGGGCATCCCTGCTTAGACTGCTGCCCCCGCGACCCGGCTCCGGATAAGCGGAAGACAATGAATGAATGAATTAATTATTCAGCGCATTTGAGGAAGATATTTTATAACGGATTTTTTGTTTCCTTACAGTAATTTAACTTATTTTTTTCTATGGCATTTTTGTGTTCAATTCGTGTTCGTTTATTTTGATTTCCGCCGATTATATTGCTGTTCAATACGTGTTTTATTTAATGTTTTATTTATCCAATGTCGTATTACGTAGGTTCGATCTGAAATCTAACATTAAATAGACTACACTACCTATGAGGTTTGTAACCAGTTGCCGTGGTGATTACCCAAGCTAACGCCGGAAACACGTCACCAAACTAGTGTCCAGGTAAGTTGGGTCGTTTAATAATAACCAGCTGCAGGAGTAGCTTAAACCTTTTTTTCTTTATAACTGGTGCATTTTGTTGCATTAACGTTATTTGCATTGTTTACTCGGTAGGGCAATGATTTAAAAAAAAAAAAATGTTTAAATTTGGCTTGCTGACAGGCTAGCTAAGCTAACACTAGCTTCTGTTAAATGAGCCAAAAGCTTAGCACAAAGCAGGGTGTCACAGTTTGTAGTCCTAAACCCGGAAATCGGTTAGCATTTTTGACTAAAATGCTAACCTACAATAGAGTGTTAAATCTGGGACATCCCCACTGGTAAATACCAGTATTACACAAAACAAACATCCTCTGCTATTCGTGTATCTTAACGGGAGTAGCCGAAAGCAACTCTCGTATAATACAATGAGCAATCATGATTTCTTTATGTAGATATACTTTTAAAACATTTACTCTAAATATAAACATAGATAGCCCACATTTCATAATGACACTGTTCTTCCTTATTCCCTTGCAGATCCTGTTCCTGTCCAGTCAGTCAACTGCTTGCTATACTGCTGTTCTGTATAACCCAAAGGCAAGATTTAAGATTCATCATCTCCAAATTTTATCTTTTGCTGTCTGTATTTCAACCTCTTTCTCTCTCTCACGCTTGCTCTCTCTCTCCAGTTCAGCAGCCAGACACTTGTCGTAGATGCCGTATGTGTTTTAGCATTGTCCTGCTAAAGTATGCGAGGCCTTCCCTGAAAAATGTATTATTTTGAAAATTTTTTATTTAACAATTTGTAGATTCAGCTTTTTATAGATTAGTGAATCTCTGCCCATTTTTTTCTTCTGAGAGTCTCTACACCATTATTGTTTTGTGATCAATTCAGTCATTAATGTTCATACCTTGTTTTCCTAATATTTAAACTCAGTCATCATCATCTCACCTCCATGATAGGATAGATTGGGAAAAGTTTCCATTTTTATGGTTACAGAGTTAGTTCACCCAATAGTACATAAACTCTTTTCAAAATGATTGAAGATCATTAGCCAACTTCTTTTACTCAAATCTTCAAACCTCAAACAACATTGGTTTTGGTTGTATGAAAACCTTGTGCAAAGTCTTCATGATTTAGAGCCACCATACAGGCAAAAGAGGTCCTCAAAAATCACATCTGATAAGCTGATTGGACTTTGTCTCCCAAAAAACAGTACTCTGACTCATAATCTTGCTGCTATCATTATTTCACTCATTATCTAAAGTGGTGATAAGAACTGGACTATACTGTATATTAATGTTGATTTTGGGTTTAACAGGTATAGTTCAAGCCATGACCTCATGACCTTGTTGTTTTATAACACTGAAATTCCATAGGGTTGACCCAGGTTTCAAAGGACAATGATTATGACCAGATAGTCACATTGCAACTGACACCACTGGAGGACACAGGCAAACTAGAAGGAGAGAAAAACACTGAGGGGCAGGTACGCCAGATGGCCACAACCTCAGAGCAAGCAGGACAGGCAAATCCTGTGCAGGAGCAAGTAGAGCAGGTGGAGCAGGCAAGCGCCTTGGAGGAGATGGAGCAGGCTCCATGGTCATCCACTGCTGCCTGAGTCCTCCAACCAGCCCTCCAGCCAGCCACCACTGGCTGAGCCCTCCAGCCAGCCACTGCTCACACTGTGTTCCACTGAACCAAGGCTCTCTGTGCCTTCTATTCAGCCACAACCGGCTGTGCCCTCCAGCCAGCCACCACTCACTCTGCTCTCACACCCACTAGAAACCCTGATTTCTCAAGATGAAGAACCACTCACTGCTTCATCTGCCCAGGAGCCAGTCATTATTCTTGATGAACAAGAGGATCCAGTTTCACAAAATCTGTCTCCTCAATCACTGGATGACCAAACAAGGTGGCCCAACAAGAGAATACCTAAGGCTGTTGATGAGGGCCATCCATGAGTCAAACACCTTTGAGGGCCATGAGAAAAACCGGCAGTTGTGCCTTGATACTCAAGGTAAGTAAGCCCACATTCTTGACTGTTTTCTTTCAACTGTCAGAATTCCCTTGTAAGTTTGTTCATGGAAATTTGTTTTGAAAACCTAACCTTACCTTAGCTATTTCTCCTGTCTGATTTATTGTTTTATTGTCTGTTATTTTTGTTTTTAATTTCTTGGTCAGGTTTTTATTTTGTTTTGTAATTGTCTGGTTTTTGTCTAACTTTTATATGGTCTTTTGTTAAATATTTTCTCTTTAACTGTTTATTCTCGGTTATTTTTATCTTGATTCTTCATTGCTTTGTGTTTTTAAATGCACGGAAAGACCTTTCTTATACTTTGAAAGGTGCGATACCAATAAAGTTATTCATAGTACTACTAACACTCCACTACATTAAGACATAAATTTTTGTAAGGATTATTAGAGCATTGTTTTTCATTTTAGCTTTGCAGACTAAACTGTACACAATGGTGGCAAAAATGATAGCTGTGTGTGTCGTTCATGGAGGAGTTGGTCCACACTTCTTCTCTGAAAGGCTTTTCCAGCAGATCTGTGGATTACCAACACCCCCCACCATGGTAGATGAAGTTGGTGACCATACCTTCAGGGAACAGTTAATCAAAGTAAGTAGGAGATTAAAGATGTTACACACTGTAAGTATAGTTTGTTGTTCTGACACATCCTTCAAGCTGCCTTCTCTTAATTTACCCGTTCCATTCATGGTGTAGAACTATGTTCATCTATATACAGGAGGTATCCTTAGAAGCCAGTATTGCAATGCTTTACAATGTTTTAATTACAGTGGCAAGAAAAATGATGTAAACCTTTTGGAATTTTATGGTTTCTGCATTAATTTGTCATAAATATTGTAGGCACATTATTTGTCAATACTTTTGACTTAAAGGGAAATCAGATCACATTTCTCATGGTTGTTCTCATTAAAGACACATGAAAGATCAGAATTTATGTCTTTATTGAGAACAACCATTAAAAAACCTAATAGTGCTAGTGGAAAAAAATATGTGAATCCTTGAGTTAATGACCTCTGAAAAGTGCAAACAGTGCTATTGTAGAGGCAGCAGACAGTCCCAGCATTATAGGTGCCTTGAGACATTCATCCATTCATTGTCTACCGCTTATCAGATCTACACTTGGGTCACGGGGAGCCTGTGCCTATCTCGGGCGTCATTGGGCATCAAGGCAGGATACACCCTGGACGGAGTGCCAACCCATCGCAGGGCGCGCACACACACTCTCATTCACTCACGCAATCACACACAATGCCAATCAACCTACCACGCATGTCTTTGGACTGGGGGAGGAAACCGGAGTACCCGGAGGAAACCCCCGAGGCACAGGGAGAACATGCAAACTCCACACATACATGGCGGAGGCGGGAATCAAACCCCCAACCCTGGAGGTGTGAGGCAAACATGCTAACCACTAGGCAAACATGCTAACCACTAAGCCACCGTGCCCCCCCCTGCCTTGAGACATGTGTCCCTATTTCTTTATTTCGCAAAATATTTCAAGTTTATTACAAAAGTTTTACAATGCTAGATATAAGACCTTTTCTTGCTGTTTTACAGAGTTGCAATGTTTGCACAAAGAATGAGTTTTACTATATCTGCAATATGTACACCTTTGCAGTGTTCTCTCAATATTTTGCTACAAGGAACATTTTAGGTTTGCTCAATTGCAAAAATTTTAAAACCCAGAATAAAATAATTTGGAATATTTTAAATATACAGAATTACAAATTATATATAGTACATAATTTGTGGATTCTGAGACAAGAATACATTGCCTGGCAAAAGAAGAAATGAAGTGGTGAATTCATGTGAGAAAATGATTCCTCATGCTCCTAGAGCTACTCTTTCACAATTTGAGTCCTGGAATATGGCCGTGCCATCAGGGAAGAAAAACTCCATAGATGTGATAACCTGGTCATTCAGTACATTCAGGTTGTCAGTTGACTTCATTTTACTACCACATAACCTTGCTAAACCTTGACCTGAGCAACTGAAGCAACCCCAGATCATAACACTGCCTCCAGAGGCTGTACATTGTACAGTGGCCACTATGCATGATGGAACTGAACACATGAGCTTAGCGCTGCTAGCGCACTTCTCTGCTGTTTGAGCAACTATGATGCTGATGATTGTTTAATGATACACTTGTCCAGTTTATTAAAATACTCTTTAGCATAATAACAGGAGGTTTGACACGATACTACAATAGCCAAATATATAAGAAGCTTTAAGTGTATTAATTAAATCTTCTCACTTGCTAAAGACAGGTTCAAACACTAATAAGGTCGCGCGTCAGTGACGTCACTTTACTGATTGGCTAGAGAAGTGCAGTGGGTGGAGAAGCAGTGGACCAATGGAGACTTTTACCCCGCCCCCTAATCTGCATAAACAATACAGCATGGCTGTGTATGTCCTTGTTATTGACGTTTCAGGATCCTTTTACATGATTATCTTCTCCAACAGCTTTTTATTTCTTAGCCATAAAAAATGTGTGTTAATCTTGATAAACGTTAAATAATAAATATGTTATTATGTCAGCTGCCAATTCAGGGTCATGGAGTGTACTTAAAGAATGGAAAAGGTAGTTTAGGTAGTTAAATTGTGAGGCTTAAGGTATTTAGAGACAATGTGAATGATTTTCACTCCGTAACTGTCATTTCTCTACATGTCAGTCATCACATCAGTCAAATCCATGGGCATGTGGTCAGACCTGAACAGTCAAGTAAGTTAATAGTCTGACTGGTGGTTGTAAAGTGAGTGCAATCTATAGCACCAGTTACTCTTGTGAATCCTATTTAAAATAATATTACTTTATAATACATATTATTATATAATATTAGGCAACAAGTGAACATTTTGTCCTCAAAGTTGATGCGTTAGAAGCAGGAAAAATGGGCAAGAGTAAGGATTTGAGTGAGTTTGGCAAGGGCCAAATTGTGATGGCTAGACGACTGGATCAGAGCATCTCCAAAACTGCAGCTCTTGTGGAGTGTTCCCAGTCTGCAGTGGTCAGTATCTATCAAAAGTGGTCCAAGGAAGGAACAGTGGTGAACCGGTGACAGGGTCATGGGCGGTCAAGGCTCATGTTGCTCAAATTGCTGAAGAAGTTAGTGCTGGTTCTGATAGAAAGGTGTCAGAATACACAGTGTAGGATGGGTCAGGGCTGTTTTGGCAGCAAAAGGGGACCAACACAATATTAGGCAGGTGGTCATAATGTTATACCTGATCAGTGCATCTTTGCAGGACATTTTGATTTCCTAGAAAGTTTTATTTATGTAAATACCAACTTCATGTTTCCTTATACATTATTGGTCAGAGACTATTCCTCGAACCTTCTCATAACTTTTATATAATTTGAACTTTCTGGAACTTTGCATTAACCCAGTATTTTTAGAATATTCTGGTAAACTTTAAACAATTTGAACCTCTCTGGAGTCTCCTACATTAGGGGATTGTTTTCTGAAGCTTTCCTTTACATGACTCCCAGTTTGCAATGGGTTCCAAAACCATTTTATTAGGAACACCTGCACACCTGCTCATTCATGCATTTATACAATCATAACAATTATTATTATGATCATGTGACAGCAGTGCAGAAGAATGAATATAAACCACATCACATCCTATAACAAAAGTCACCCCAACTGAGAGAATGTTAGGAATGGTGCTCTTGGTAGTGAAGGCGTCACTGAGACACTCTATATTAAAGCGAACGCCTTCTAAGCAGTGACTGGTCCCAATGCTGAAGCATGTCTGATTAGGGATATAGCATGAATTCAATATGCATAAAAAGGCAACAAGAAAGATGAAATGATCAGTTCATGATTTTATTTGCTGGATAGTTAATGCTGACATTGCCACAGAAGTACATAAAACTGGATCAGATGTTTGAGTAGTGTGAGAAACTGTAACATCACAGTACTTTTTTTCATTTGAGTACAATTCTTTTTAGAATAAGCAATGACTAGTTATTGTGTGCATAAGCCTGATCCTGTTTAGTTTTGTTTACAGCAGGCTACAATGATCAATAATATTTGACAGAAATTGTGCATTTATTCAAAAAAATTGCTAGTCATTTACTGAAATGCATGCGCATAGTCCATATCGCAACTGTACTGATTTCAAAAAGAATGAACTTAAAGATCTGATCTAGAAGAAGACCAGAAAGATATCAGATATGCAAAGAGAAATCAGAAATCATGACCAAAGCTTCAACATAACTTTGGAAGGCTCCATGCTGTTCCTGTGCTTATGTCCTCAAGCAGTGTAAAACTGTACTGAAAAAAAGGCAACGGTACAGACTGATTACATACATGAACCCCAGTGCAGTGCTGGTGGGGTTAAACTTCAGAAATAAAATCACCCTCTGAACCAATTACACATGACTCACTGAAGATTTGAGATCACACTTTCAGAAATATCTATGTCGGCTGTCAGTTCCAGACTGCTTAAGGACAGTTAGCAAAGGAATGGCTTAATCCTTCAAACAAGAGGGCAGTTAAAAAGCCAATAGTCTCTAAGAAGATTGCATCCATTTAGTCATTGAATATGGGCCTGTGGAAATGGGCTGGCTTTAAAATTGGGCTACATGAGTGGCATAGCTGAGCTCTCAATATGAGAAAGCCGTCACACTGAGCTTTGTTTTTTTTTTCTATATTATTCTTCTTAAAACATACTGTTATTTTGATATTGTCCTTTTTCAAATGTTTCTCTTAGTTTTATCCACAATAAGAGAATGGAGCGGACTGGAGGAATCCAGTTGGGTCGCTGCATCCTTCCTCCTAATCCACAGTGCAGCAGATCAGCCTTTCAGTGTGGAATCAGTCTTTCTCTGGCACCAACTTCAGCACCTTGCCGATAGCAATTGTTTTACCTGCAAAGAGAAATGACACACATTCAATTACATTCACCACACATTCAGGTGATCAAGACCTTCAACAGCAATGAAACACCAAAATTAGTTAAAGACAGTGTCAGTAGTATAAAATATTCTTTTTAAGTTAAATACTTTTGGCACTCTCTCCACAGTGTAAAAAGAGCACATAAGCAAAGGATTTATTGATCCGAGTTAAGAGCTCTTACCCTCATCCCTCAAAGTGAACCGGCCCATCTGCGGGAAGTCTTTGAACGTTTCTAAGCAGATGGTTCCTGCTGTTCTGAGACGAGCAATGCACACTTGGTCTTGTTTGACAAATCGAGGACGCGTCTTGCTCTTTTCTCCTGTCTTCTTGTCCACCAAACAGATTAAGGCCTTCAAGCAGAAGTGTTTAGTTACTGCATAATAAATACAGATAAAACATTTCATACATGCAACATGGAGAAAGCCACCAGTTCCTTACTGTTATCTGCACTTCCTCTATGCAAGTATGGATGTGAAGGACTGCATTGTAACCTGGACATATAATGGATTTGTGTTCAATAATGACAATCTGTAAAACAGCAAAAAAAAAAAATAAAAATCGGTTAAGGACGAGGAATGAGGACAAAACCATGGGAAGCTGCTTGTACAACTAGCAATTACAATCAGCTCTCTACCTGGGCGTCAAACGTCCGCCCTGAGTGGCAGAGATTCTCTGCATTGCATAAGATGAAGCCAGGCAGGATCTCTTCTTCTTCAATGCCTTTGAGACGGAGCTTCAGGTTCTCTCCAGGTCCTGCGTCATCTGTCTCTACGTCATCGGACAGCAGGCTCAGTACCTCCACAGTGTGCTGGAAAATCACCACACGTCACATTTCAGCCACAGACGCCCTAGATTTAAAACAGAATTTGAGCGGCCTCTATTGCTTATTATCTTACCCTATTTGGCATCATGATCAGCTGTTGTGCTTTGCTAATAGTCCCCGATTCCAGTTTGCCGAGAACCACAGTGCCCATGTCCTGCACAGAAAATGGCAAGAAAATACTATTCTTTGCAATTTTCACAAAAGCAAAAATAGTTATTATTTTTTAATATTTGTATATAAAATACATATTTATATAGAAAAAAATTTATATTGCATTATTATTAATTATTATTATACATATATTACATTATTTTCACATATGACAGTGTATGGATGTATGGTGAGCCATTAAGTGAGGTTTTTTTTAATTAAGTTGTCTTTATTTGTGACATATACATTACTGCAGTGAAATTCTTTCTTCACATCTCATCATTGTAGGGTTGGGGTCAGAGCACAGGGTCAGCCATGATACAGCACCATTGAGGGCCTGGCTCAAGGGCCCAACGGTGGCAGCTTGGCGGTGCTGGGGCTTAAACCCCCATCTTCCAGTCAACAACTGAGAGCCTTAACCACTTGAGCTACCACCAAGCCATTTAATAGCATTAGAATTCACTAGGTTCATCAAGATTGTTTTCAAGTAATATTACACTAAACCTGTCTATCACTATTTATCATCAACATAACCTCCAGAGAAACTCCTCTTACTTTCACAGATGGAGTTCTGCGATAAAGTGATAACCTCAGCCAAGATATGTTTTTATTTGTTGCTGGGTTATGTTGATCATATGTTCTACTTTCAGTTGTGTAATGCAAGACCACTGAAACCTTTTGATCAAATGACCTTTCAACATGAGAAAATATATTCCACATAAACTAATATTATTCACAGAATCATTTATTTTCAAATTTTAGGACAATCTCAACACCTATACATGAAATTGAATCTATATTTATACTGTTCAATTACACTACATGTAAGTATCTACATAGAAAAATTACCCTTACCCTGTACTTATCTACAATGGGCAATCTGATGGGACCATCACTTGATCGGGTGAAGTTTGGCAAGCTGTCCAGATGTGGAATAAATGGTAATCCCCTAAAATAGAAAAATAATTCATACACTGAAAATGGACTTATTTGCTAAAATTCAACATTATGCCTGTTACTGTTATCATTTACATATTTGCATCATATTACTATGCAAACGATTGCATGAGCCTACGCTACATCTGATAACACTGCTGTGAGGAGAGGAAGTTTAGTAGACAGTACAGAGAAAGCAAAACATGTTCTTATGAAACAGATAGAAGTGGCATCACTAGTAACGAATACAACAGCTCTTCTGAATAGACAGTGTCTTGTTTAAATCCTCTTAATTACCGTTGCACAATGTAATAAGCTTGACTTACGTGTACCAGGGACACATGTCAGAAGGCTCCTTTAAGTTGGCTCCTGTCAGTCCAGAGCAGGGCATGAAGTGGATGTCTTTCTTTGGATTAAAGCCCACCTTCTTTAAAAATGGCACTAATTTCTCTTTACATTCCTCATATCTATCATATAATACAGAAACAATGGCTTAGAAAAATACCATATGCCAAAAATTTAACTTTTATATTCATTTTGAAAGGCTATGCCTTTAATTTCACTGTTGACATGAAAACATGCTTTATTTACCTATCCAAGCTCCAGTTTACTGTGGGATCGTCCATTTTGTTGATGAGGACTATCAGGTGTTTGACTCCAGCTGTTTTGGCCAACATAGCGTGCTCACGAGTCTGACCGCCCTTTTCAAAGCCCGTCTCAAACTCACCCTTTCTGGCAGAGATAACCTGAGAAGACAGGACAAAAAAAAAAAGAATAAATCCCACTCAAAAACAACAAACAGAAAATGTGATAACCTTTATAGAGATTGTGAAGCTGAAGAAATCAATAATCTGCTGCAACAAAAGTGAACATAAATCCTGACATTTTACTGAAAGAGGATAAAGACCTCACATATTTAGCAAGCTAGAAGAAATTCAGTCTCCTCACCACAAACTGGATATTTCACCTCCCACACAGTAGCAGAAGTACATCACCAAGCTGTCAGCAGTAAAATATCAAGGATAGTAAGAAACTAACCAGCACTGCCAAGTCAGCCTGTGAAGCTCCACCGATCATGTTAGGAACAAAGCTTTTATGGCCCGGCGCATCCAGGATGGTAAAGTGCTTTTTCTCAGTTTCGAAATATGCTCTTCCTACTTCTACTGTTTTCCCCTTGTCTCTCTCCTCCTGGTTTGTATCTAATGCCCATGAGAGATACCTGTAAAGAAAATGTATTCAAATATTATTATAAACATGTAATTGAGCAACAAGATATCTGAATGTTGCACGTTAAATACAATAATCTAACGAAAACGTCTGTAAATGACAGAATAAAGCGTTTTTACCATGTCTCCCTGTTCTTTTCTTTTGCTTCCCTTTCATATTTTTCCAGGGTCCTTTTGTCCACCATGCCGGTCAGATACCTAAAAGAAAAAGCTTAGTGTTAGCACCTCACAGATTTGCTCATTACATTAACATTTTTTAAACAGAAACTGTAATGACTCACATGATTTGGCCACCAATTGTTGACTTGCCAGCATCTAAAACAAAAAATGGAAGAGAAACACAGATAAAGATAAAGATAAAATGGGGGGAAAACCAATAATAATAATAATAATAATAATAATAATAATCATAAAACTGGGGTTATTAAGTGGTTTCTGTAGACAGACGTACCCACGTGTCCAATGAACACCACATTAACATGCTCCTTCTTGGGGGCATCTGGGAGAGGTGGAGGCAGTTTAGGAGCAGGCATTTCCTCATCCTCCTCCATCATCTCATCTTGGGCTTCTTCCCTAACAGATCCACTCTCCTCCATATCTCCACCTCCTGCCTCCACCTCATCTGGTTCACCCTTCTCCTCCCATGACTCGGCTGTTCCAGTATCTGTTTCTCCGTTCTCCACAACAGCTAGAGGCAACATTGACACCAACTTTAAGATGATATCAAATTTTAACATGACCTAAGATACACTATATTGTCAAAAGTTTTAGGACACCCCTCCAAATCATTGAATTCAGGTGTTGTTTTTCAGGGGTTGGGTTTGGCCCCTTAGTTCTAGCGAAAGGAACTCTTAATGCTTCAGTATACCAAGACATTTTGGACAATTTTATGCTCCCAACTTTGTGGGAACAGTTTGGGGATGACCCCTTCCTGTTCCAACATGACTGCACACCAGTGCACAAAAGATTCATAAAGACATGGTTGAGCGAGTTTGGTGTGGAGGAACTTGACTGGCCTGTACAGAGTCCTGATCTCAACCTGATAGAACACCTTTGGAATGAATTAGAGTGGAGACTGCAAGCCAGGCCAAAACTAGGACATCTGCCTTTACATACACATGAATTTAATATGGAGTTGGCCCACCCTTTACAGCTCTAACAGCTTCAACTGTTCTTGGAAGGTTTTCCACAAGGTTTAGCAGTGTGTTTATGGGACTTTTTGACCATTCCTCTAGAAGGGCACTCATGAGGTCAGGCACTGATATTGGATGAGAAGGTCTGGCTCGCAGTCTCCACTCTAATTCATCCCAAAGGTGTTCTATCGGGTTGAGATCAGGACTCTGTGAAATTCCTCCACACCAAACTCGCTCATCCATGTCTTTATGTACCTTGCTTTGTGCACAATCATGTTGGAACAGGAAGGTGTCATCCCCAAACTGTTCCCACAAAGGTGGGAGCATGAAATTGTCCAAAATGTCTTGGTATGCTGAAGCATTAAGCGTTCCTTTCACTGGAACTAAGGGACCAAGCCCAACCCCTGAATTCAATGATTTGGAGGGGTGTCCCAAAACTTTTGGCAATAGTGGTTTTTTGGGTAAAGTTCCGTGTCTGTGATTCACATGTGGTATATATAAGCACACCGATTTTGTAGGTTATTCTGCCGTTTTACACCAGCAACATTTATGTGTATCCTAAACATTTAATGAATATATAATTTCTGCTTACTTATTTATTATAGTAGTTTTAATTTCTATCAATTTACATATACAGTCTTTTTATTGGGGTGAAAAAACTGACACCATAGTAGAAGTGAATAAAAAAATGATACACAAAAAAGAAAATAATAGGAAGGACATAAAATTAGATTAGATATATGTTTTATGACTACAAGCTACATTCAGCATGCTTGCTTGTTTGAGGAGACAACTCATCACAGCTAATCTTCATCTGCAGTGAACCAGAATAATTAAACACATACATGACAAGTTGTGGGGTGAGAGTCACACCTACCACTGCACTTCAACCTGTAGAGCAGGTCTGTGTGGACGTGGGTGTTGGGTAATGGTACAGCACAATGGAAATGCAAGTTAAAATATTGCTCTTTTATTAAATTAAGCTTAAATTAAGAGCTGTTTAATTTTAAAAAAAATAATTAATTATATACATATATATACACACACACACATACATTATATATATATATATATATATATATATATATATATATAAAATGATTGCTAGTCATGAGTGAATAATGAAGACAGATTGAGGAGTAAGTGCTTGATACGTAAAATATTTAACAAGACTGAGAAATCCAGAGCAAACTGTGAGGAGACAGCTTTAAATTTGTTTAGTCTTGGCCATTTCCTAACCATCAGCCAGTTCTCCCTTATAACAGGACGGCTAACAACCAGCAAAGGCAAAAAGCTATCAAATGCTTCCTTCAAGGTACATGAAGCCAGTGCACCACATCTTTTCAAACTGCTGCCATGCAACATACAGGGGAGGCACAACACACTCTACCCACATCTGTATATATGAGCTTATAGATGTTCATGATTGGCTAGTGTCGCTGTGGTTGATGGGGGATAGAAAGAATTGATAGCATGGTCAATTTTGCTCTCTGTGAATTTTTAAGCTAATATATTTGTGCTCCTTAAATTTGCAGGATTCAAAGCCTCACTAAATAAACTGTCCAATGGACTCACTGTTCAGAGTAGTGTTCTTGATTAAACTGCAAGACAGCACTAAGCAAAGAGTTCACTAACTGACCGATAAACTGAACGTCAGTAATCATGCACACAGCTATTGATCTTGGATATTTAACCTCATGAGTTATTAGCTCACAATTTTTTACACACTGACCACAATTCTGAAAATATATCAACTTGTAATAAATATGTAATTTTGGTTATGGATATGACACTGCTGTTTGAGAAAGCTTCAGTGTCTGGCTGTAGGTGCAGGAGTTGAGCAGAGAGTAGACATGAAACCTGAGCATGTACAGACTGTTACATGAGCCAAGCTGCTCCAGCTGGTCTCTATATAGCTGAACTAACACTAATGACAGCAGTACAACACCATAATTGGTAGAAATATAAGTACTCTAGTTTGTATACTTGCTGATCTGGAAAACATTACTAGCCATGAGTTTTGCTCACTTTGAATTGTAATACATCTGAAGTTAAAGCATACTCACCTACTGGCACAGAAACCTCCATGTTTGTAACTGTGTCTGGACCTAAAGAGAGAACAGTATACAGCTTAAATTGTACAGTAGCGTCTGGTGTTTTCAGCGAACAAGATGCATGCTGTTAAATGAAGATGATGTGCAACATTCATCGGTGCAAATACACTGATCAGGAATAACATTATGAGCAGTGACAGGTGAAGGAAATAACACTGATTATCTCCTCATCATGGCACCTGTTAGTGGGTGGGATATATTAGACAGCAAGTGAACATTTTGTCCTCAAAGTTGATGTGTTAGAAGCAGGAAAAATGGGCAAGTGTAAGGATTTGAGCGAGTTTGACAAGGGCCAAATTGTGATGGCTAGACCACTGGATCAGAGCATCTCCAAAACTGCAGCTCTTGTGGGAATGTTCACATTCTGCATTGGTCAGTATATATCTAAAGTATCCTTTAAGTCCTGTAAGTATCCGTTAAATACAAGAACATGGAGGCACCACCTCACAACTTAGAGGACTTAAAGGATCTGCTGCTAACATCTTGGTGCCAGATACCACAGCACACCTTCAGGGATCTAGTAGAGTCCATGCCTTGACGGGTCAGGGCTGTTTTGGAAGCAAAAGAGGGACCAACACAATATTAGACAGGTAGTCATAATGTTATGCATGATCAGTGTACATTCAGTAAAATTCAATTCAATGTGAGTTTCTTACAGTATCATTTCAATTAAATTAGACACAAACAATGCAATATAATAATACTGATATTAAAAACAGATGAAAACAATCACAGTACTAAAACTACAAATAACGATAACACAATTATTTACTGTTCAACCGAAAGTCTATCACAACTTAGTAAAAAAAAAAACACTTGAAGTAGAGATATACTGATCTTATTGTAAATATTGGTATTTGGACCTGAAACCCTGGACTGGTATCAGATCAGATGTGTGTGTGTCAGGGTCACAGTAATGAGAGTAAACAGGGGGCTTAAACACGACTCTACAGAATATACAGTTGGGAATAGAAATTTATCTGGCCAGAGGCCAAAAATCTCTGCTGGCATCCCAGTGAGCAGTGTGTGTGTGTGTAGTGTTAGACATAACGAAACAAAATCTGGTAGTGGACATAATGGACAATGTTACTCAACACTGCTACTCTTGTTTGACATTACTTAAACACAAAGCTCCACAGAAGATCAGGAAATCTTAATATATCTGGGAATTATAAGATGTCTAGTTCTGTATAAGTCTAACACTCAACCCCAATTCCACTTAAACTCACTCACTGGCATCCACAGAGCTGACGTAGTCTCCCAGCCAGCTCGCTAGCCAGAAGTAGCCATTTTCCTCAACACTAAATAAAAAAAACGGGAATCGTTGCAAGCTACCACTTTCATTAGACGCAGGAATAATTATTATAAAGACAGACATGAGACGTAGCACGCTCAGTTTCGCAATTTATTTTCGCTTCGTGAAACTCCCGGTTTGTGAAACACTTGACAGCTGTTCAGCGTGGCAGCTAAAGCTAACTAGCCCACTACATACCTCTTCCCTATAACGATAAAGCTGTTAGCTGTGAGCAAAGCTGAAATGTGGCCGTGGTGGGGGTGTGTGTGGGTTTACCGTGGGACCCGGTGCTGTGTGGTGACGCTCTGGGTACAAAGGACGGTACAAACTCTGGTGCATTGACATTGAGGCCGATGAAGGCAGACTGGAGCTCGGTGTCGGTTTGGGCCTCCACATCGTCCTCCTCCCAGCTCTCAGGCGCCGAGTCTCTCTGGTCCATAGCGAGCGCGAACTACAGCCACAGCCGAACAGAAAGCTCGAACACACAGTTACACCCGGACACCTTCACCTTTCCTTTAACTGCTCCAGATAACCGTGTGAGAACCCGTGTGTGTGTGTGTGTGTATGCAGAAGAGTGAACAGATTTACAGCATGAGCCTGCTGCACTTCCGCTCCCACAGTGCGGACACAGTTAGCTCACCGCGCGTGCTTCCTGTACGAGCGCGTCAGTGTGCACTGTGAAGCCAGATATAATGGAGCAGCACCTCTGATAAACACCACCAAACTAATAGCTCTCACATTTAATGAACAATTTGCTGTCATTACAGAGGACCTGGTCACGCTGTATTTAACAGTAAAGCTGAAAAACTTACAAATTAATACATTTATACTTAAACTCTAAACACAAGTGCTGGTGGTGCAGTTTAATAACTGGTCTTGCAGAAAGCTTACATGAATACTTTAGTGTAACAGTATTTATAAATTAAACTCCAAATCTGATTCTTTTCACAGATCATTTTTGTAGGGAAGAATTGACCCCTGTTTTGGACTGTTTTTTTTTTTGTTTGTTTCTTCTTATGTACACTACTAAAATGAACAGAAAACCTGTTGACAAACTCACTTCTTCAGTCTAAGATAGTTGCTGTGGCAAATTGGCAAGCACTTTGTTGTTGACGCTTCAGTTAAAGTTATATCTAAATTAAGCTCATACAACATTTGTAATATGTGCTTTTAGAGATTCAACTATATTCCACTACATCACACTGTTGCCAAGATACACTTTATTGCCAAAACCTTTGGGACACCCCTCCAAATCATTGAATTCAGGTGTTGTTTTTCAGGGGTTGGGCTTGGTTAGTTCCAGTGAAAGGAACTCGTAATGCTTCAGCATACAAAGCCATTTTGATGGTTGAGGTCAGGACTCTGTGCAGGCCAGTCAAGTTCCTGTACACCAAACTCGCTCATCCATGTCTTTATGGACCTTGCACTTTGTGCACTGGTGTGTAGTCATGTTGGAACAGGAAGGGGCCATTCCCAAACTGTTCCCACAATGTAGGGAGCATGAAATTGTCCAAAATGTCTTGGTAGGCTGAAGCATTAAGTGTTAATTTAACTGGAACTAAGGGGTCAAACCCAACCCCTGAAAAACAACATCTGAATTCAGTGACTTAGAGGGGTGTCCAAAACTTTTGCCAATATAGTGTACCTGCATTTCCCAACCTTCTCTAGCCCTACAAGCTCTCTTTACTCTGTTTTCTAGTCCTTTTTTTGTATTTCATCTGTGCATCCCTTTTTCTTTTGGCATAAATAACATCAGTATCAGAAGTGTCTCATTCAAACTTCTTGGTCATTTGTTGGAGAAAAATCTTCAGCAGGGCTTTTATCGTCACTTCTCTGATCAGGCTTGCTTCTCCAGAGCATGAAGGCGAGGCTCTTTAGGCTCTTTGGTTTACACCTCAACAAACTACCATGCCCTGGATGTTTTGAAGCTCATCATTTTTACCCATTTGTCTTTGATTCACGAATTACAATAGGATATCTTTTAAATGATGACACATGAAAGAATACATTTCTGCTGTTTTGACTAAAAGATTGTACTGAGCTAATATGAGATTCAGAAGCTTTAGTGATATATCCACATAAAAAGCTATCAATAAAAGTAATGTGTTTAGTCAAAGTGTATTGTATATTCCACTTCTTTCATGTGAGCACCTTCAACTGAAGAACTTTCTGTAGTAAATGCTTCATTTTATCAGCCAAAATGGTTTACTTAGTAAAGTGAAACTTGTTCTTCTATTCTGTGGTAAATGCAGATCAAGACAGATAAAGATTAGGTGTAAAAATGCAGGTATGTTCCTTTGTCAAGGGAAATAATGGTAAGAAGTAAAAAGCAGGAAAATATTTTCAGATAATTCGGGTCCAACATTTTATTTGGAGAAAACAACCCAGTTAATGTGGAGATCAAATAAATATGCAAATAACAAACAAACATTTGTATTTAGGTCTGAATGCATATTGTGTCCACTAACAAACTATGAGATTTGTTTTCACCTGAGAAACTCTCACTTTACTCTTTTGCATCTGCCACTCCTCCAGCAGTAATGGCAAAGGTAGCTTCATTTTCTGGCATGTCAGGGCTTGAAAGAAGGACATAATCCTTTAAACTTTTTTTTTAATCTTCAGTTTGCAATATCAGCAATCAGCTCACACAAGTTGATGAGTTACATCGACCAGGCATAACATTATGACCAGCTGCCTAATATTGTGCCGTCGCTCCCCACGTGCATCAATGAGCCTTGTGCGCCCATGATCCTGTCGCCGGTTCACCACCGTGCCTTTCTTGGACCACTTTTGCTAGATACTGACCACTGCAGACCGGGAACACCCCACAAGAGCTGCAGTTTTGTAGATGCTCCGATCCAGTCGTCTAACCATCACAATTTGGCCCTCATCAAACTCACTCAAATCATTACACTTGCCCATTTTTCCTGCTTCTAACACATCAAATTTGAGGAATAAATTTTCACTTGTTGCCTAATATATCCCACCCACTAACAGGTGCCATGATGAGGAGATAATCAGTGATATTCACTTCACCTCTCACTGCTCAGAATGTTATGTCTGATCTGTGTATTATTTGAAAAGTTAGAGCTTTTAGTGTATATATTAGTTTAGACAGCACTTCTCAAAAATAAATTACCTATCAAAGATTTTGGCAATTCTCATTTCACCACGTCCTTTCCTCAGACTTATGCGTGTTGTGGAAGCATGTGCCAGTATGTGACCTCCAATGGGCTTTTTGGGATCTGCTTGAAATCTGTAAGAGTGGTTAGAAATTGGCTGCTGAACCTACACTCAATATCTCAAGTTCATTAGAGATACATGGTTCTAGTTACATTTAATCTATATACTGTATTTTGGTCATGCTGACGCTGATGGGACCTGCAGAACTGACGTGTCACTACAGTGATCTGCAGTGTAACCAACATCTGAAAGAAAACTTTAATACTTACGTCATCCCGGCTCCTGGGTCTGCCGTCATCTGATTAGTGACAAACACTGCAACGTTGTACTCTGTCATAATTAAAACATATAAAATATTTTGATCAGAGATGAGTTATTTATTCAGAGTTTTAATTTTCAATCAGTTAATGGATTTCACTCATGTCTCATTAATATAGTTTAACATATCTAGTGTTTCCTATCATAACACTACAATAACCAAATATATGATTATTAAACATATTCCTACACTGTTTTTTTATCTAATGACAAGCATGAAATGATCTTGTTTTATTGACAGCTTTTTTAATATTATTATTATTTTAGGCATTTATTTCTTGAAAGTATCAAAAATGTCTGCGAATAAAATAAGATCATCTAAAATTTTAATACAACCATCTAAAACAAGTTGAGTAATGTTATATTTGATTTATAAAAATCAAGGCATTTTGACTTTTTCTTTTTTTTTTATTGCAGTGTAGGTCATTTGCTAACCCAAAAATACACATGACCCGTTTAGCTCAGGTTTTTAGCTCAGTCTTATCCGCAAAGGGCCAGTGCAGGTTTTTCTTTCAAGTAGCAGCGACACCTGATTCCACATGTTTAATCAGTTGACCTTGGCCTTTAAAATACTATGAGGTCTGGCTTCTGCATAGTTGAAATGAAGACTTGTACCCACAATGGCTCTTTCTGGATAAGGCTGGACACCCCTGCTTTAGCTTAAATATAATACAGACACTTTATTTTAAAGCCCATTCCAATAAAAAAAGGAAGAAATTTTGGGACATTTTACCTCAGATAATAATAATAATAATACATTTTATTTGTGGGCGCCTTTCAAGCTCTCAAGGTCACCTTACAAAAATACAATTAAAAAACACAGCATAATATAAAACATACAGATAGAAAACAAATTATATAACATTTAAAAAATAAATTAACAAAGGAAAAATAATGGACAAGTTTCAAATATAAAATGCAGTTCTAAAAATGTAAGTTTTGAGTCTGGACTTAAAGGTTGTCAGAGAGTCTATACTTCTGATGTCGGCAGGGAGACTGTTCCAAAGGCGGGGTTCAGAGTGACTGAATGCTCTAAGCCCCATGGTGGACAGTCAAGCTGATGGTGTGGTGAGCTGGTTAACAAAAGAGGATCTGAGTGTACGGGAGGGTGTGTATAATTGGAGCTGCAGAGTTCTGTACCAATTGAAGTTTATGAAGAATTTTAGAAGGCAAGCCAAAAAGAACAGAGTTACAGTAATATGGCTAGAGTTAGAGTAACTGTGATGTGAAAAGATTGGGCGGAGGCGATTAATATTGCAGAGGTGAAAGTATGCAGACCGAGTGACATTATTAACATGAGCCTGTAAGGATAGAGTGCTATCAAGGATGACACCCAAACTCTTTACCTGAAGGGAAGAAAAAACAGGGGAATTATCAATATTTAATGAAAAACTATCAACCTTGGCTAAGGTGGACTTAGAGCCAACGAGAAGGACTTCTGTTTTATTGGTATTCATTTGGAGAAAGTTGCAAGAAAAACAGGATTTAATTTCATTTAGACAGACCGAAAGAACAGCAGGAGGAAGCATGGAAGTAGGCTTTGTGGACAGGTAGAGCTGAGTATCATCCGCATAAGAATGAAAATTAATATTATGTTTACGAAAGATATTGCCAAGAGGAAGGAGATAGATGATAAATAAAAGAGGGCCTAGCACGGAACCTTGAGGAACACCTCTAATAACAGAAGATGACTGCGATCTAAAGTTTTTAAGCTGAAAAAACTCTGAACGGTGGGAAAGATATGATTTAAACCAGTCATGACTGGGCAAGCCGTTCAAGGAGAATGTTATGAGAGATAGTATCAAAAGCTGCATTCAGATCCAGAAAAATAAGAATTGTTAAAAGACCAGAATCTGCTGCCATTAGAAGATCGTTTGTGATTTTTACGAGCGAGACATAGTCTCTCTAGCGTGTCCTGGGTCTTCCCCGAGGCCTCTTCACGGTGGGGCATGCCTGGAACACCTCTCCAGGGAGACGTCACGGAGGCATCCGAAACAGATGCCCGAGCCACCTCAACTGCCCCCTTTCAATGTGGAGGAGCAGCGGCTCTACTCCGAGCTCCTCCCGGGTGACAGAGCTCCTTACCCTATCTCTAAGGGAGCGCCCCACCACCCTACGAAGGAAGCTCATTTCAGCCGCTTGTATCCAGGATCTTACCCTTTCGGTCATGACCCAGAGCTCATGACCATAGGTGAGAGTAGGAACGTAGATTGACTGGTAAATCGAGAGCTTCGCCTTCCGGTTCAGCTCCTTCTTCACCACAACAGACCGGTACATAGACTGCATTACTGCTGCCGCTGCACCAATCTGTCTGTCAATCTCATGATCCATCCTTCCCTCACTCGTGAACAAGACCCCGAGATACTTAAACTCCTCCACTTGAGGAAGGACCGCCCCGCCAACCTGGAGGGTGCAAGCCACCTTTTTCCAGTCGAGAACCATGGCCTCAGATTTGGAGGTGCTGACCCTCATCCCAGCCGCTCCACACTCATGCGTGCTGTAAGTCCAGGCTTGAAGGAGCCAACAGGACAACATCATCTGCAAAAATCAGCAATGAAATCCTGTGGTCCCCAAACCGGACTCCCTCCAGCCCCTGGCTGCGCCTAGAAATTCTGTCCATAAAAACAATGAACAGAACCGGTGACAAAGGACAGCCCTGTTGGAGTCCAACATGCACTGGGAACAGATCTGACTTACAACTGGCAATGCGAACCAAGCTCCTGCTCCGGTTATATAGAGACCGAACAGCCCTTAACAGAGGGCCACGGACCCCATACTTCCAGAGCACCTCCCACAGAATGCCACGAGGGACACAGTCGAAAGCCTTCTCCAAGTCCACAAAACACATGTGGACTGGTTGGGCAAACTCCCACGAACCCTCGAGCACCCTGTGGAGGGTATAGAGCTGGTCCAGTGTTCCATGACTAAACCGCATTGCTCCTCCTGTATCCGAGGTTCGATTAACGGTCGGACTCTCCTCTCCAGTACTCTGGAATAGACTTTCCCTGGGAGGCTGAGGAGTGTGATCCCCCTATAGTTGGAACACACCCTCCAGTCCCCCTTCTTAAAAAGAGGGATCACCACCCCGGTCGCCCAGTCCAGAGGCACTGTCCCTGACCGCCACGCTATGTTGCAGAGACCTGTCAGCCAAGACAGCCCCACAACATCCAGAGACTTAAGGTACTCAGGGTGAATCTCATCCACCCCCGGTGCCTTGCCACCAAGGAGCTGCTGAACTACCTCAGTGACCTCAGCTTGATGAGTGAATCTACCTCTGAGTCCTTGGCCTCTGGTTCCTCTACGGAAGGCGTGTCAGTGGGGTTGAGGAGATCCTCGAAGTATTCCTTCTACCGTACGACAATATCCCCAGTTGAGGCCAGCAACTCTCCACCTCCACTGTAAACAGTGTTGGCAGAGAGCTGCTTACCCCTTCTGAGGCGCCGAACGGTCTGCCAGAATTTCCCCGAGGCCGTCCGATAGTCCTTCTCCATGGCCTCACCAAACTCCTCCCAGACCCGAGTTTTTGCTTCCGAGACCACCACGGCTGTAGTTCGCTTGGCCTGCCGGTATGCCTCAGCTGCCTCCGGAGTTCCCCGAGCCAACCAGGCTCGATAGGACTCCTTCTTCAGCTTGACGGCATCCCTTACTTCCAGTGTCCACCACTGTGTTCAGGGATTGCCGCCACGACCGGCACCAGAGACCTTACGGCCACAGCTCCGGATGGCTGCGTCAACAATGGAGGAGGAGAACATGGTCCACTCAGACTCAATGTCCCCAACCTCCCTCGGGATCTGGTTGAAACTCTCCCGGAGGTGGGAGTTGAAGACCCCCCTAACAGAGGGATCAGCAAGACGTTCCCAACAGACCCTCTCAATACGTTTGGGCCTGCCAAGTCTGTCCGACATCCTCCTCCGTAAGCGGATCCAACTCACCACCAGGTGGTGATCGGTTAACAGCTCCGCCCCCTCTTCACCCGAGTGTCCAAGACATGTGGCCGAAGGTCAGATGACACGACCACAAGGTCAATCATTGATCTCCGGCCTAGGGTGTCCTGGTACCACGTGTACTGATGGGCACCCTTATGCTTGAACATGGTGTTCGTTATGGACAGGCTGTGACTAGCACAGAAGACCAGCAACAGGACACCACTCGAGTTCAGATCAGGGGGGCCGTTCCTCCCAATCACGCCCCTCCAGGTATCACTGTCATTGCCCACATGGGCGTTGAAGTCCCCCAGCAAAACTATGGAGTCCCCAGTCGGAGCACCTTCCAGCACCCCTCGCAGGGTCTCCAAGAAGGTTGGGTACTCCACACTGCCGTTCGGCCCATAAGCCAAAACAACAGTGAGACACCTATCCCCGACCCGAAGGCGCAGGGAAACAATCCTCTCGTTTACCGGGGAAAACTCCAGCACATGGCGGCTGAGCTGGGGGGCTATAAGCAAGCCCACCCCAGCCTGACGCCTCTCACCATGGGGCACTCCAGAGAAGACGAGGGTCCAACCTCTCTCAAGGAGTTGGGTTCCAGAGCCCAGGATGTGCGTGGAGGCAAGCCCGACTATCTCTAGCCGGTACCGCTCAACCTCCCTCACCAGCTCAAGCTCCTCCCCCCCAAGTGAGGTGACATTCCATGTCCCAAAAGCCAGATTCTTTGTCCAGGGTTTGGGTCGTCGGGGACCCTGCCCATGACTGCTACCCAAAACACATTGTACTGGACCCTTATGCTCCTTCCTGCGGGTGGTGGGCCTACGGGAAGGTGGGCCTACGTCTTTTCTTTGAGCTGTGCCTGGCCGAGTCCCGCAGGCAAAGACTCAGCCACCAGGCGCTCGCCTGCGTGCCCCAACCCCAGGCCTGGCTCCAGAGTGGGGCCCCAGTGACGCCAATCCGGGCGACGTAAGACGTTAGATCTAAAAATGTCATAAAATTATCACATTAAGCAGTTGAGTAAAGGTGAGGTGGGAGAGTATCCGGTGGCTGTAATAACCTGTTAAAAGTTAAGAAAAGAACTCTTGTATTACCTGCACCTGACTTAATCAAGTTAGAATAGTAGATAGATTTTGCAGTAGAAATAGCATCCTTATATTGAAGCAGATGGTTATGATACATTTGTTTATGAACAGTAAGTCCTGACGGAGCTCAGGTGTGTACCATGGTGCAGAATGAGTAAAAGAGACAGTCCGGGTTTTCAGAGGAGCAAGATCATTGACAAGGCTATGAAGACCATTGTTGTAGTGGAAGACGAGGTCGTCAGTGGTGAGTAAATCCTCGGTTCCAAGCAGGCTGTTGATCCCATTAGAAAGAAGAGATAAGTCAATGTGTTTAATATTGCGGAAAGAAACTGAACGTGACCGTTTTAGTTGGGATAAGGTAGAACTGATACTGAAAGATATCAGCAAGTGACCAGAGAATGGAAGATCAACTGAAGAACAGTCACGAGGCACAAGGCCAGAGCAGCAAACCAAGTCCAGAATATGTCCTTTCAAATGAGTCGGGAAATCTATGAACTGCTGAAGACCAAAACTATCCAGACAGGATAAAAAGTCCCTGGTGAGAAGATTGGTGGTACTGTCCATATGTATATTAAAATCTCCCAACAATAATATATTTGGAGAAAGTGCACTTAAATGAGTAAGAAATGTGGCAAATTCAATCAGAAAGTCGGTGTTTGGCTTAGGTGGGCGATATATAGCAGCAAGAATGATAGGGTGACAAGTAGATCCCATCAGTCTAGATACTATGGCTTTAAATGAGGGAACAGACGTAAACAAACCCAGGAGGAGTAGATTCATTCAACTGTGAAAAGTCATTAGGCTGTTGCCAAGTTTCAGTCAAACACAAAAAGTCAAGTTTACGGTCCATCAGGAGATCTTGCACAAGATGACCCTTGTTCGTAAGAGAGCGGATGTTAAATAGGCCAAAGTTGATATTGGTGTTGTCATGTTTGACAGTGTCATTAGCTGACCTAGCTAGAACACAGTGGTTAACTTTCCGACCAGTGTTTCCTGAAGGGTGACGAGTTGAAGACCAGAAAGATTTTATAGCCTTGGGAGTCATCATAGTGAATGAGCATACACCGATCAGCCATAACATTATTAGCACTGAGAGTTGAAGTGACTAACCCTGATTATCTCCTCATCATGGCACCTGTTAGTGGGTGGGATATATTAGGTAGCAAGTGAACATTTTGTCCTCAAATTTGATAGAGGCAGAAAAAATGGGCAAGTGTAAGAATTTGAGCGAGTTTGACAAGGGCCAAATTGTGATGGCTAGACGACTGGATCAGAACATCTCCAAAACTGCAGCTCTTGTGGGATGTTCTTGGTCTGCAGTAGTCAATATCTATAAAAAGTGGTCTGAGGAAGGAACAGTGGCAAACCGGTGATAGGGTCATGGGCAGCCAAGGCTCACTGATGCACATGGGGAGCGAAGGCTGGCCCGTGTGGTCCAGTCCAACAGATGAGCTACTGTTGCTTGCATTCCTAAAGAATTTAATGCTGGTTCTGATAGAAAGGTGTCAGAATACACAGTGCATCACAGTTTGTTGTGTTTTGGCAGCAAAAGGGGGACCAACACAATATTAGGCAGGTGGTCATAAAGTTATGCCTGATTGATGTATTTAGTGTGTTATATAGCAAAAGCATATGAATGTAATGGACATATTATGAAGTAAAACTGACCTTCTGAAATCTTTTGCAGCCTGGAAAGCATCTGCGCCAGCTTCTGCTGTCTCTCTGCAAGCTCACCTCGACCTGAAAAATCCACTCGAAACAGAGCCATGATGGAGTCTATGATCTAAACAAAACAAAGGTCAAGGTAAAAAGAGTAGAATGCCATTTCATCCAGAACTAGTAATAAAGCAGTACTAAACTGAACAAATACTATCAAAATATGTTTTCTTTTTTTCTTTCTCTTCCTTGCTACTCGCCAAGAGCTTGAAGATGCCTCCCTCCTCATGAAATTTGGCTGCCACAAAGTCTAACAGTTCCATCTGATGTTCACCTAAAATGGCAAGAACCAAAAATGACAAACATAATATCTACCAAATCAAACATAAAAGTGAAGCTAAGCTCGATAATACTTATGTCTTACTGGTATAAGCACGGGCATACAGCACATTATCAAGGACTGCTTCATGATCCACATTGAACCTGTCTGCAATGTCCTTCAGCCTGTCTGGGCGACTGAGAATTACAGGTAAAGAACAAAAAGACTAGTAGCAATAGAGCACATCACTGACAGTCAGGAGGTGAGAAAATAACTGACTCTGGAGGTGGGGAAATAAGTGATTCTTAACTATTTTCTCTTAAAATACCTGTACATAGACTTACTTCTAATTGCAAAATGTTTAATGTTTTTCATGATGGATGAAATGATAATACGTTTTAAAAGCTGTGGTCATAATGAGGGGGGAAAACAAGATATAACCTGTAGAAATTAAAAACTTAATTAATGCTTAACCAAACTGTGGGGTTTGTAACGATTCCTAACCTTAATATGCAGAATAAAGCCAATTCATGAAGGATACAATGTATTTTCCGAATCAATGAAGATGACCTTCCCTCCAGTATATCCATTCTCACCAGGCAATTGGGCTGTAACTGTAAAGAGATAAACTGAGAAAGGGTTCGTTTAAAGAAAACAATTTAATCTAATCACTATTTCAGAACTAACAGCACAGTGTCTATTATACCAGCAGAATCACTGTGAAGATTTTGTCACCTACCACACAGCGTGTGAGAGAGTTGAGTCTTTCCTGTTCTGAACTCTGCATGGAAAGGTATTAATTAAAAAACAAATCAGACAAGAAGGGCCAAAATGAGAAGGGACAATAGATTATAACTGCAGCCTACCTCCAAAAGCCTCAGTGATCGCCATACTCTCTACTCCCCCTCCGAGAAGTTTACTGAAGAGATAAAAAAATAACTGGTTTGTAACATACGACTAAGTGCAACAGAAATGGATGAAACACCAAAATGTTATAGTTGAAATAAGTTTCACCTTTGATACCACTAGTATCAGTGCCAATTATAATATAGTGCTACATGAAGAACTGCACTGACATACACTATATTGCCAAATGTTTTGGGACACCCATTCAAATGATTGAATTCAGATGTTGTTTTTCAGGGGTTGGGCTTGGCCCCTTAGTTCCAGTGAAAGGGACTCTTTTTGGACAATTTCATGCTCCCAGCTTTGTGGGAACAGTTTGGGGATGGCTCTTTCCTGTTCCAACATGACTGCACACCAGTGCACAAAGCAAGGTCCATAAAGACATGGATGAGCGAGTTTGGTGTGCAGGAACTTGACTGGCCTGCACAGTCCTGACCGATAGAAGCGTGTAGATTGTGTTGTTTGAAAGGACAGAAGAGATCATTTTAACCACCATGGTCATGTACATCAATCACTTACAAGACTTAAAGGATACTTTAGATAGATACTAACCACTGCAGACCGGGAACACCCCACAAGAGCTGCAGTTTTGGAGATGCTCTGATCTAGTCTTCTAGCCATCACAATTTGGCCCTTCTCAAACTCGCTCAAATCCTTACGCTTGCTCATTTTTCCTGCTTCTAACACATCAACTTTGAGGACAAAATGTTGAAACTTGCTGCGTAATATATCCCACCCACTAACAGGTGTCATGATGAGGAGATTACCATAAAGTACATCATCCCATATTTGCATCATGTTGCATTGTGTCATAATGTATTGTTACACCCTATTAATTATGCTAGTGATATACTGCTTGACTATCTATAATATCATTCTTACTCAAACTCCAAACTGCCTGTTGTGACGTGAAACACTTGTTTTCGTTTCATTCTGTACTCTGAAGCTGTCTGAAATCCGCTCATCTGCCGCAAACAAAAAGAACCAACACTCATTTTAACAACATCAGAGGACTAGGTAATATTCTACACTTCAATCCCTGATAAAATGCTGTATAACTTTTCCAGGAGACGCTTGAAAGTGAACATTACCAGCAACTTCCCAGCAGCTTCTTTGATCTTCTCCACTTTGGCTTCAGATAAACCTTTAACGTTACACAGGGCACGGCGTGTGGTCATCTGGATCCCTTTTATTGTGCAAATTCCCACTGACTTCAGCTTTTTGATATCTGCCATGTTCTATGAAGAGTACACAAAAAATAACAATAAGCTGTCATAATGGTATCTGATCTTATTATAACATTAAATATCATTTTACTTACAATGCCATGTTTCTGTAGGAGGTCAATGTCTTGGAAGAAAGATTCCTGAAAGTTAACAGAAATAGTAAAATCTCCATTCTCCATGTTTAACTACTTTATATGTCAGCCAAGTGAAGTGACTAATCCTGATGAATCTGAGATGGTTGAGCTCATCATAATCATTAGCTCACCTCATCATCATGATACCCTGCCTCATCTTCCACAACTTGGTCCTCTGCTGATTTCATACTGTAAAAGACCACCAAAATATCATGAGATTTACTTTTTACTTAAATAAAAGAGATCAGTTGTACAGTTGTCTGTAAAATACACATCTAGGACGATAACTCTGTCTGTACTAGCTAGATGCTATTAAGTTCAGCTAGTTTGTTAGCCAGCTAATTTTTCTGTTTTTATCGAAACATTTTTTTCTGTAATGATAAAAACCTTTTATGAAAAAACGTTTATTAACAAACAATACATTACCTGTAAAGCACACAGTTTGTCAAAAATAATTAAATACAGTACTAAAGACTTTACTAAAGATTTTAATCTCTGACACAAAACAGCCAATCGCCTCAGAAATACAGAGCGCGCGCGCACGCTCGAGCACACGCACACATACGGCTGAATTCTGGTGACTTGCTTACGAAATGAGATAAATATAAATAAATGAATCAAAGTGAAGTTCTACAAAGGTTTATTAGGACATTCAAATAATACATTTCAAGATACACCGCAAAATAGTCTAATATTATATACTCAAACCTTTGATTTTATTATTCGCCATAAGCACCTTCCCAACCACCCCATGTATGTTCTGCACAATTTTTCTATAGAGTTCATGTATCAGTTAATGCTATTCATTCATTCATTCATTCACTCATTCATTCATTCATTCATTCATTCACTCACTCATTCATTCATTCATTCATTCATTCATTCATTCATTCATTAACTCACTCATTCATTCATTCACTCATTCATTCATCTTCAGTAATGCCCAGGTCATGGTTGCCATAGATCCAGAGCCTCTCCCTTATGGTGGTGTATGAGGTGGTGTTTAATATCATTGGTTATAGAAAAGGTTCAGATCATTTTACACTCATTAAACAATAGAGTGAGCCCTGGTTGGGAACGGTGTCATCCAGGACAAAAAAGTTTCATCATCTGATAAAGGTGATCAGGTGAACATAACTATTTTAGAGTTAGAATTAGAGCAGAGACTGTGACCCAAGCCTTCTCGTCCAACATCAGTGCCTGACCTCACAAATGCGCTTCTAGAGGAATGGTCAGAAATTCCCATAAACACACTCCTAAACCTTGTGGAAAGCCTTCCCAGAAGATTTCAAGCTGTTATAGCTGCAAAGGGTGAGCTAACTCCATATTAAATTCATGTGCATGTAAAGGCAGAAGTCCCAGTTTTTGCCTGTCTCACAGTCTCCGCTCAAATTCATCCCAGAGGTGTTCTATCGGGTTGAGGTTAGTACTCTGTGAAGTTCCTCCACACCAAACTCACTCATCCATGTCTTTATGGACCTTACTTTGTGCGCTGGTGCACAGTCATGTTGGAACAGGAAGGGCTCATCCCTAAACTGTTCCCACAAAGTTGGGAGCATGAAATTGTCCAAAATGTCTTGGTATGCTGAAGCATTAAGAGTTCCTTTTACTGGAACTAAGGGCCCAAGCCCAACCCCTGAATTCAATGATTTGGAGAGGTGTCCCAAAACTTTTGGCAATATAGTGTATCTTCATGCTGTCCATCAGAATCACTATTGCATTACAACCAGTCAGGATTGCTTACTGACAGATCTAGCCTTAGTGAAGCAGCACATTGTTAAAAAACAAAAGCAACCTTTTTGCCATCAGTCCTAAGGGTTTAATATCTCTCTACTTTGTCTCTGCAGAAAAGAGACAGGCCTGACAGAATAGCCCGCACTCTGCCTATAGGCAAGCTCTGAATGACATTGTATTCAGGGTCAACTCTAAGAATGACACAGTCTGTGTTTGGTCCAGTATGCTCTTTTACTCATTAATTCTGAAGCTTAGCACAATCTTGACATCATTGACTTGCTAACAGCCAAATGTCTAGGCATATAATGTGCAGTCACCACCGTTAATGGGGCTTAAGTGCCATCTAGTTCTATTATTTGGGAGTGCATGTGCATATGTGGATTTTGAACCTAAAGGCTTTTTTTCTACTGCCCACTTAGGAGCATGTTTGAATGTGCCCTTGGCCTGTTGCATGAATGCACTCATTTAAACATTTTTTATTGAAAGGGGGTACTTGTTTATGCTTATGAGACTCTGAATGTCTGCCAATGTTTCTGGAAGGGGCCCTTTGCATCCTGAGGAGGCACAGTTGGAGCACACACCGCTTTCACATTGTGGACACTGCAAGTCTAAAAAGGCCTTTTGGGTCCAAAGGCACATTCCTGTAACTGCAACTTGTACCTATGGGAAAAGCTCGACAGGTTGTGTTACCATGCTCTCTCCAGAGAGACTGGATGCTTAAGCACATCTATGAATTTGTAGGCAGAGGTCTGTGACTATGCACAATTCATCTCACAGTAGTGAACAAGATGAAACTGTAATTTCTTCCTCCAGTTCTGCCTGATAGGCCATCAGCAATGCCAAGGTGTTTAGAGTTCTGACAGAGATGGCCACTGCTTTGTAACATTTCTGTCACAGAGGACTGGAGACAATCAGCCTTGGGAAGTGTAGAGCCCATGACAGTCATGTTGGATTTCTGGATGGGGTTCCACTAGAGGTAGTTTGGTATATCCAATTCAACGCTGACACTCAATGGATTAGGTTCTTTGCAAAAACTGGAGGGCTCCTTAAACAAGTGTCTTTATTCCAGAAAGACTGAGATCAGCTAAGAGAGTCTTAACCTTTTCCATGGTGTGGGGGGATTCCACTGTTGACATGTCCTTTCCAAAGTACAGCACGGGTACTAACTGACTAAAGCTATCATTTGAAGACAGGCTAACCTTGAGGAGACAAGTGCAGAAAGCATTTAGTGACCCAATTGGTAACTCTTATCTGAACAGTTTAGATGACCCACTATCTCCACTCATCATCTGAGAGATGCTTCCAAGAGCATTTTAAACTGCCATGGTGTCAAAGTGATGTAAGCCCAGGCTGAGACACACGTCACATTTGCCAGCTGACACTGACTGGCATAACGCACATGTGCTTCTGAAGGACGGAACAAAAAGGGGCAAGTTCCATAGTGAGGTACTGAAACAAATGAATCTGCTTGTCAAATAGGATGAAGGATGACTCATTTTCCACAACGGGAACTGTGCTTTTTAATGTGCAATCATCTTTGAACAAAAACCCTACTATAATATCCCACCCAATGTAGATCTCAAAAGTTCTTACTAGCATTCTCTCTGACTTTAAGAACAATTGCACTTCTGTTTTTTCTTGATATTGCACAATTAAAGCATGCCATTTTACTATTCTTATAGAATCACGGCTAGTTAAACAGTCTCCTTAAGCTCATGCTAGATGTTAATTAGCTGTTCTTCCTCAAAATTGAGGTCAGCTTTGCCTAATCAGCATATTCAACCACACCTCAGATCATGGTCAGATAACTGCATAATTGATACTTGAACTGTTTCTTCACCTTCACTTATTCATTCATGTGTCGCATTAATGTATTTGTATTTGAAACGCGTGTAAATCTATAGACAGACACCAGTTTGAAAAGAATGCAATTAAATGTAAAATAAATAAATAAATAAGTTCTATTTTGGGGGATGTAGTGCTACTGTGATACTCAATGGCTGCTTATCATAGTGCCATTAAACATTAAAAACAAATCAAGTTTGTTTAATTTCTGAAGTAATGTCAAATATACAATGATATTTTGAAGACTTTCTGGAAGAGCAGAGAGGAAGAATTTTCTGTCGAAGTGTTACAGATGGTCTGTAAAATGTTGCTTCTCTGTTTCTGATCCTCTGGAACAAGTAGACACTTTGTATAAAGAATATACAAGATAATCTGTTGCCATTTACAGTGTATTGTGTTTTTTACTACTAGAGCTTTGTCATGAATTAAAATAACTTACTTTAGGAGCCTTAAACATTCATGAAAAAAAAGAAGAAAAAAGACAGACAGCCTTTGACAATCCTTTGATCTTTCTGAATGAGCAAGACATTCATAATTTAACCCTCAAATTTCTTTGACTGATGCATGTCCAAACAAAGATATACATATGACGTGTGTGTGTGTGTATATATATATATATATATATATATATATATATATATATATATATATATATATATATATATATATATATATATATATATATATATATATATATATATATTTGTACTACAGTAATTGTTTTTTCTTCAGAAAGACATGTAAAGACAAAAAGAAAAATTTTTTAAAAAAACACTGGAAATTGGATGAATGATTTCATGGAAGAAGCCAGCTCATATCGCCTCATCTTCCCCACTGAGATGACTAGACGACTCATTTCCGAGTCCCCTGTGAACTGAAGCTTAACGCTGGGGATATGGGCCACTGCTTCAGACCTTTCCAGGAGCAACGGGTGCCATTCCTGGAATAACACCAGACAGTCCTGCATTTGGCCCCAACAGGATCTGAGTTAACAAAATACACAATATATTACTAAACACATTATTGAAAAATCAAGTACTAGAAAATGCAAGTAAATAAGAGCTGGCTAGAACATACACTATATTGCCAAAAGTTTTGGAACACCAGTGCACAAAGCAAGGTCCATACAGACATGGGTGAGCGAGTTTGGTGTGGAGGAACTTGACTGGCCTGCACAGAGTCCTGACCCTTAACCCAATAGAACACCTTTGGGATGAATTAGTGCGGACACTTTATGGACCTTGCTTTGTGCACATTCAAGCCCAACCCTTGAATTCAATGATTTGGAGGGGTGTCCCCAAACTTTTGGCAATATAGTGTATTTATACAAATCAGATTTTATGCAATCTAATTTTTGATACACAAGAAAACAAACACTGACACATTTTTCCTGTAGTTATCCCTAATGTGAATGTAATACTTAAAAATAAGAAAGAATACCACTTACCACTAAATATGCTAACATCATTTCAACTGATATTGAATGAAATTAAGAAAAAAAAATCTATATCTATTTTACCCTCTGTTTATTGCTAAACAGTACCTGTCTCTGTTGTTGTAGCTGTTGTTGTTCCAGCTGTAGTCTCTCTGTTTCAAACACGACTGGAAGAACCAGGATCATAAATGATGTAGTGCCAACCCACAGAGCAGTACGGGAAAAGCTACAGGAGGACAAGGAAGTGGGGGAATATTACAAAAGATTATTATGGTTGTAACATTATGGTTAAATAAAAACATTATGAGCCAGATAAAGCCAGGACAGTACCTGTAAACTTTTTTCGCAAGGGACAGCGAGCACTGTGCTGATACTTCTGCTGCTGAGCGCAGTGTGTCAGGGAACATCTCTGTTAATCCCCATAGCCTCTCCATCAAGGTTTCATCTAACTGATTGGGAAAAAAAGCACAAGCTAGCAGTCAAACACTTGAGATGAAACCAGATGTCTCCTAAGTTGCTTACTGTAGTGGTTTTCTTAAAAAATAAAGCTCAATCACTCTAATAAACAGATAAAAAGCTGTTCTAAGTATTTAAAACATTTGCATAAAACAGATCTGTTGTAAGGGGGTCAATGTAATTTATTTGACAGAAAAGGATGGAACAACAAATTTTGCGAATCCCTGGCTTACTGAATGTTAGCATTGATATTTACTATGCATGGATTAAAATTTCAGAGAGTTTCATTTGTTGCAACTAGAGGCAAGTATACATACATATACACCGATCTGGCATAACATTATGAGCATTGAGATATGAAGTGAATAACACTGATTATCTCCTCATCATGGCATCTGTTAGTGGGTGGGATATATTAGGCAGCAAGTGAAGATTTTGTCCTCAAGGTTGATGTGTTAGAAGCAGGAAAAATGGGCAAGTGTAAGGATTTGAGCGAGTTTGACAAGGGCCAAATTGTGATGGCTAGACAACTGGATCAGAGCATCTCCAAAACTGCAGCTCTTGTGGGGTGTTCCCGGTCTGCAGTGGTCAGAATCTATCAAAAGTGGTCTGAGGAAGGAACAGTGGTGAACCGGTGACAGGGTCATGGGCGGCCAAGGCTCATTGATGCACGTGAGGAGTGAAGACTGCCCCGTGTGATCCGATCCAACAGATGAGCTACTGTTGCTCAAATTGCTGAAGAAGTTGATGCTGGTTCTGATAGAAAGGTGTCAGAATACACAGTGCATGACAGTTTGTTGTGTTTTGGTAGCAAAAGGGGGACCAACACAATATTAAGCAAGTGGTCATAATGTTAGACCTGGTTGATGTATATGCACTGCAATATCTATATTCTGCATAAAATTCAATTCAGTGAGTAAATATCCAAGAATAATATGGTTTGAAATAACTTGGATACAAAATATAGATATTGTTTTGCTTACTAACTCAAAAAGCTGAGTCTTCAGTTATTTCTTTTAATAAAATTTAGTTATATTCCTTTAGACATTTTTTGAATAATTCATGACTGATCAGTTTAGTTCAGGATTACTTTTTTGATTGGGGCTAAGCAATAAAATCTCCACTATGACCCTAGCACCTACAACTGAATGACCACAAATCACGTGATCTTGCAAAATGAAGCGGTATGATGATAAATTTTGCGTTAAATCTTCTACACAACCCAGAAATAATAAGAAAAACTGTTCTAAAGGCTTAATCAAAGTTTGTTTGCCATATCTTGAGCCTATTGTGCTTGTTATTTAAAAAATATATAGATATATTCTGGTTTATACACACACCACCCTATTTATCGCCGAGTGAAAGGAAGCTGGACAGCAGGTGAAAACAGGCAGCTGGTACAAGGTAGAGAAATATATTTCAACAACTGAAATCTTGTTAGTTTTACTGTATGTTCGGTTAACCAGTGTGCTGCATGCAGGTAAGTTAACTCACGTCATCATCGTCGTCTCCTTCGATGTCGTCTTCAGGTGGTCGAGTATCCACAGGCCCAGCGTCTGGAGACAGAGCCGAAACCGCAGCCATCAGTCTCACACTTATTTACCCTAACACAGCGGAATAATAATTCACCTAATGTCTGTGCTGTTTGTAAGACTATTATCAGCTCTTCCTACTCTGACACTACTGATAGCAAATATGCGAGCAAGAAGAACTCAGCGCGTTAATTGTGCCGCAGCCGGAGGTCAAGTCGGTTACATGTGCACCAAAATGAAGGACTGTTCTTTGCCTGCTGCAGTGCACAAGTGCAGAAAAGATAACAGCGCCACCTGCCTCACCGGAGGACTTTCTACACAAGTTGTCTGGTTTCTCTATTTAAAAAAAAGGAACATTTACATTGCAACAGTTATAAGGAGAAGTTGAAATAACAACCGGGATTTTCCTTCAACAGTTGAAACTATATGACGAAAAACCATCAGAGAGTTGTAAAAGAGGAACCAAATAAACTAATATATTTAGTTTATATAAACCAAATAAACTTATATACACTGATCAGGCCTAACATTATGACCACCTGCCTAATATTGGGGTGGTCCCCCTTTTGTTGCCAAAACAGCCCTGACCCGTCATGTACTGTGTATTCTTACACCTTTCTATCAGAACCAGCATTATCTATCTATCTATCTATCTATCTATCTATCTATCTATCTATCTATCTATCTATCTATCTATCTATCTATCTATCTATCTATCTATCTATCTATCAACCTACATTACACTCAGCTGAAGTGGGTTTCCGGAATGTTAAGTTTAAACAAAACCTGAAAATGGTGTCTATCTAAAGTGTCCAGGTAAATGTAGGTACTATACAATACTATATATATATATATATATATATATATATATATATATATATATATATATATATATATATATATATATATATATATAGTGTATAGTACCTACATTTACCTGGACACTGGGTACTATACAATACTATATATCTATATATATATCTATATCTATATATATATATATATATATATATATATATATATATATATATATATATATATATATATATATAGTGTATAGTACCTACATTATATATATATAGGCATAGTTGTTTTTACATATACATACACAGCTGTTATACAGTTGTTGAATAAATGCATTCCTTCTTTCTTGGCCATTTTGTGCTGCCGTCATGTTGTTTACAAGTCTCGGGACTGTTGGAGGTGTCTAGGCCCCGCCCACATTCTTGGAGCCGTACGTCATCGCGTGTTTTTTTAATGAATGAAAGAATCCCACGGACAGAACGGTGAGTAATTCCGGGAAAAGGCGGACTGTGGCGTTGTAGTGTAAACTTGCTGAATTTTGTTCGTGTAAGTTATCTAGCTTTGAATGTGAAGAACATCGACGAATATCTGTTTTTTGGCTACACGTCGGAAGGGCAGAAGTTCAAGTATACACCAGGCAAGCCTTTTTTGCTTCCGTTTGTTTACAATATCGCTAAACGTACGGAGTAAATCCGCCCAGTTATGCTATGTAGCTAGCTAACTAGCTAGCTCGCTCATGCTCCGGGTGTGTGTAATTTAGCTATTGTGTTATGTTCGTCATCATTAAATAACTAATAATTGTGTCAGTAGTTTGTGTGTGTCTGAGTGAGTAGCAGTGTTTTATGTTTGTATTTGTAAAGCTAGATAAGTGTGCTTGAGCTGTTTACCATACGTACAAGATGACAGCACTAGCTGACTAGCTAGCGTTTCAGCCAGAATTAAATTATTAGGATATCTAGCTGTAAATTTGGCTGGAAATGACTAGCTGTATTAAAAATGGTTGTGTTTCTTAAGCTCTAATGTTCGCTTACATAATCTGAAAGCTGGGCAGTTATTCATTTGTTGTTGTTTTTTTAAGTCTTACTGGTCAAAATTTCCATGAATAAGATTAAACTGTCATGTCTAATCTCGTAAACATCTCTGAAAAAACATCGTTTCCTTAACTAACCTTTACATTGCTGACGTTTCCGATATATTTTTCTCATCATCATTTTTATTGCTTGTATGATCAAGCACGTTTGGCTTATTTATTTTATCATGAGCCTGTCCATTACACTGTGAAATCTATTAGATGAACAGCAACGTGGCGGCATGTTTGTGGAAAAAAATTTTTATGTGATTAAGACAAAGTCATAACGTCAGTGAAGGCCATGGGGACAGAAACTTGTGCTGAATCATGGCTGAACAGCAGTACAGGCTCAGAGTGCGGCCCACACACTTCTCCTTTCAGCAGTGTGTTGGCCAACAGATCTGTGTTTAATCTGTACTCTTAACCACTTTTCACCTGCTGCTATCCGGTCTGTTTCTGGTGGTGAATCGTATTAAGAATCTTTAACATGTTTCTCAAATAATCAAAAGGTAAAAATGAACAAATTGCTGTTGTCTGAAACATCTTAGTGAACTTTTTTAAGCCTAAGACAGTAATACACTATATTGGCAAAAGTTTTGGGACACCCCAACAAATCGTTGTTTTTCAGGGGTTGGGCTTGGCCCTTCAGTTCCAGTGACAGGAACCCTTAACAGATGACCCCTTCCTGTTCCAACATGACTGCGCACCAGTGCAAAAAGCAAGGTCCATAAAGACATGGATGAGCGAGTTTGGTGTGGAGGAATCTGACTGGCCTGCACAGAGTCCTGACCTCAACCTGACAGAACACTTTTGGGATGAATTAGAGCGGAGACTGCGAGACAGGTCAAAACTGGGACATCTGCCTTTACATGCACATGAATGTAATAAAGAGTTGTCCCGCCCTTTACAGCTATAACAGCTTCAACTCTTTCCACAAGGTTTAGGAGTGTGTTTATGGGAATTTTTGACCATTTCTCTAGAAATGCATTTGTAAGGTCAGGCACCGATGTTGGATGAGAAGGTCTGGCTCAGTCTCTGCTCTAATTCATCCCAAAGGTGTTCCTTCACACCACACCAAACTCGCTCATCCTTGTCTTCATGGACCTTGCTTTGTGCGCTGGTGCACAGTCATGTTGGAACAGGAAGGAGCCATCACCAAACTGTTCCCACAAAGTTGGGAGCATGAAATTGTCCAAAATGCCTTGGTATGCTGAAGAATTAAGAGTT
Source organism: Hemibagrus guttatus (assembly GCA_033459395.1). Taxonomy (NCBI): domain Eukaryota; kingdom Metazoa; phylum Chordata; class Actinopteri; order Siluriformes; family Bagridae; genus Hemibagrus; species Hemibagrus guttatus. The sequence continues at coordinate 10,233,993 of JAUCMX010000012.1, forward strand.
CGTTTCACTGGAACTAAGGGCGAAAGCCCAACCCCTGAAAAACAACACCTGACTTCAATGATTTGGAGGGGTGTCACAATACTTTTGGCAAATAGTGTATTACTGTCTTAGGCTTAAAAAAGTTCAGTAACATGTTTCTCAAATAATCAAAAAGGTAAAAATTAACAAATTGCTGATGTCTGAAACATCTTAAAGATTCTTAATACGATTCACCACCAGAAACAGACCGGATATTCACATCCCAGTACACAGACTCCTAACTCACAGCATGTATGCACGTGAAAGAAATCTGAATTCAGTGAATTGGAGGGGTGTCCCAAAACTTTTGCCAATATAGTGCATGTTGTGTTCCTGTTTTCTCTTGCTGTAATAGTAGGTGTTGTTACACCCAACCTAAACTGTAATATACTGGGATAACCTTCATTGGTGAATAAATTATGGTGATTCCTCATAAAGTGAATGTGTGTTATGTTTTTGTGTTTTATAGATATTCAAAAAAAAAACAACACAAAACAAAAGCAACCATGACATCAGACAGCAGAGCCAGCAAAGCCCTACAGGTAAAAGTGGTACACATGGCTCTATCAGAATATATTTTTCAGTAGAGATTGTTTATTTCTTTACAGGATATGTCATTATGTGGTTGTAATTTCACAAATATATGGTGTGTATGTGTGTTGTTTTTACTGTCAAAATCAATAAGCGTTATTTATTCAGGAGTTGTGATCTCATTTCTTTGTAGGTAAAGAGAGAGTGTGGAGAGAACGTTCCCGTGTTGTCGGACAGTGAGCTCATGTCTCTGTCGGTGCGGGAGCTGAACTTGCACCTGCGTGGTTTGTCCAGAGAAGAGATCCAGAAGCTCAAGCAAAGACGGCGTACGTTGAAGAATCGTGGCTATGCAGCCAGCTGCAGGGTGAAGCGCGTGTCCCAACGCGAGGCCTTGGAGCAGCAGAAGAAGGAGCTGCAGCGCGAGGTGGAACGGCTCGGAGCAGAGAACGCAGGCATGCGCAGGGAGCTAGAGGGGCTCGGGGCTCGACTCGCAGCACTGCAGCGCTTTGCCCGCAGCCTTGAGTCGACAGGTGGCAGCATTCTAGCTACAGCGCCTCGACTCAACACTGCCTCTGTCATCACCATAGTGAAAAGCCCACAGCAAAACCACGGCCCCAGAGAGCAAGAAGCGTCCTAGGGATGAGTCATACGCAAACACACACACTTATAAACATGTAGAAGTACAAGGTACACAACAACTGGACCATCTAAGCTGAACTGAATGACAGCCAAACATTTAGGAATGTTACACAACAAATAGTTGTGGCATGAAGTCATTGATATCAGTGATGCAGAATTTTCTTTCAGAATCTTTGGCCACACTATTACCCTAAAGATGCATTTTATTTCCATTCTGTTTATTGGTTAATTGGACCATTTAAATAATGAGAATGCAGGGCATGTTTGCATTGTTTCTAAGTGTTTTTTGGTGACAACAGATTATTTTGTCTTTGAATTTGAGAATTATTTGACTGTATTCAGCTGTTTTATGTTTGGTCTATTACATTTGTTTTAACCATTATAACTAACATATAAATAGGGTAATGTTGGTAAGTTTACATGTAACTTAACTCGAAATGATTTGAATTATACCATTAATATTTATATGCCCCATATTTGTTGTCACATGAAAAATGAGTCGTAACTGTAGAGAATGTCTTTACTGGATTTATAATTAAGCTTGGCTTAATAACTCTGACTACCAACTCATTCTAAGTTGGCAAATATTGCTGGAATATATTCATATTCATTATACTTAAGAAATAATCATAATTAATCAGTTATGATTATTAGAATGCCACGCCACGTCAATGCAAGCTTCTTAATACATTCTCACGTATATATGTTCATTAGTTAATTTGCAATACAGAGATTTCTTTTCATCTGCATTTGCAATGAAGACCTAAAAGCTAGAGTGCTGTGATTTTACATACAAATACTGTTTATGTATAACTAGTTTGGGAAAACTTTCATGTCCGATTATTGTAATGGTGTGATTTGTATTTGTATTCAGTTATGCCAGGGTGTTTCCACTCCTGCTCTTCACAGAATATTTTAGTGTCTCCCTAGCTGAGTGTACTCCAACGCTCATTTAGCCGATAGTCTGAGATGAGTAACAGGGAGATGCTAAAATGATCATGACAGAGCTGGACATGTAACTGGAATATGTTCCAGTATGTGTGATGACTGTAGTTGTGCTAATACATTATAGTGGTTTTCTACATAATAGCAGATTATTTATAATGACAAAATACTTTAGAAGTCTAGCAAGTATCACATGAGGGTCTAAAGTATGAAAGAGTAGGGAAGAGTAAATGTGGAATAAAAAGTGACATAAGGAAAAGAAACCAGTGTAAGAGGTTGAGAGAGGAACAGAAGGTGATTCTGAAAGTGATAGAGAAAGAGAGGGGGCGAGAGACACGAGTTGTGGCTAAAGCGATCATATTAACTCATGGTTGACAAGAAGATTGCCAACTATTAGCTTTACTAACTCCAGCATTGAGGAGTATACAGTATATGTAATAATATTTATAGGTTAAAGCATCTGTATTGCAATGAAATCTGTTAAAGCTATTTTAATTGTAATACTGAACACTTGATTTCAGTAACAACTTGTTCTTATGTTTTGGTTCCGAACATGCTGGATGTTTTGTGAAGTAGTAAAATACAAGTCTTTTATTGGTATTTATTACATATATTTTTCTATGGTAAAATATTGTCTATTTTATGCCCTTAATTAAAATAAATGTATATATTGTACATAACATGGTGTATGCTCATTGAAGAAAAAAAAAAGATAAATGAGTTCAAATGTCATACAGCCAAAATCCTTATTTATTATTTTGTAGGGATATCACAAGGAAAAATAGAAGCATCATCTTTACAGGAAAATATACAATGGCACATTAAAAATGTAAAAAATATCAAAGCATTTGCTCTATCATGCAAGCTATTGCTCTAACTGTGCTTAAAATATATCCTAGTGTACAAAAGGCCCTGATAGCCTAGATAGTTTCTTACCTAGTAACAATAATGATTTTCTCTCTAAACCATTCATTCATGTTCAGTTACTACTTTATCTTGGCCAGGGATGAGGTGGATCCCGATTCCTCTGAAGGCAGGGATACACCCTTAAAGAGACGCCTGTCCATCACAAAGCTGGACACATCTACATATTCATTCAAACACTCATTCATGCCTAGAGTAGTCAATAAACCTACCAGCAAGTGTTTTTTTTTTTGGAAGTTTGGACATCAACCACACAAATGCAGTGAGAACATGTACAGGAATGCCACACAGACAGTAATCCAGGCTCAGGATCAAAGCAAAAACCCTGGAGCTGTGATGTGGCAACACTACCCACTACACCACCGTTCCTCCTCTCTCTAAATCATTTCCAACAATTTGGGGATTAGCTTCCTTACAGTAAAGAAATCCTGTTGTAATTATTTGAATACAGAGAATGTTTGGAAGACCCCTGAATAAACGACTGGGCCGAGTTACTCAAAAGCCTCATTCCCTTTAGGACACTGGGCTGGATTTAGTGCATTAAATATTTTCAGAAATCCTCTATTAAGAATACAAACCCAAAACTAACATACTAAAAAGCAGGTACCATAAATACTCATACTCGTATGCTGTAGCTAGATCACTTATAGTGGCCTCTATTGCACAAATAAGAGCAGGACAGACACATTTCACTCTAATGCTAAATGATAAGCTAAAGATATAGAACAACCTGCACAACAAGCAGAGTCTAGGCCAGGAAGGCTGTAGTGCTACCATAATAGATGAAATAAAGAAAAACAGAGGAACAGGAAGGAAATATCAATGTGGCCCACAGAAACACACGATAGCAGCCAATATGTCCTACTGAGATAAGGTGCCGATGTTCTCATACTGTGCACATGCTTCCCTCTAGTGGCCCTCAAAAAATAATGGACCTATTTAACTATGAGTAGACTCGAAAGGCTCCATGTAAACTGCCATCATAAGCATATGAATAGATTAAACATTTATAGTTTTATGCTACTGTCTAATTGGGCTGTTCATTTTCTATGATTTTGCAGATTAAGTAGCATTTATCTGCATAACCATAGCAGTTTTTATTTCAGCCTCAGCTAATCCAGATATTGGATTTACTGCCAAGATGCTGCCAGATCCTCAGTGTCTAAACCACTACAGAAAATGTGTTAAATGTCAAACGATGGCCCAGTTACAACCTAATATTCCAGTCTGCTAAAGCGCCAAACCCAAAGCAAGAGCGGATTTCTCCTAATCTCTAATCTCATCAAGCCCAATTAACTGCTCCTTTCTTAACTGCAACTCCACTCAGTCCCTGATTCATCAATCAGAAAACCATGCTCCAGACAGCTCCAAAAGAGACTCTGTGGAATATAAAAGCCCTCTTCTGCTCACTCCCTCTAACCCCTTTTACATCAACTGTAAACACTGGCCATCTGAAGCTGAGCTTCAACATGGGAAACAATGACAAACTCTTACTGATCACTTATCACTCAAATATATTACTTGGGGATTATAAATCCTCATAAGTTCAGTATGCAGAGTTTACATTTTTCTGTCGCTCTATAAGTAAATGCCTTCAGAAAAGATCCAATCAATTCAAGTATCAATATGTAAAAATGCTGAGGAGCACTTAATAAGCCAACTAAATATTTCCTATTAATAACTGAAAAAAGGTTACTCTTAAACTAAACCACTTCGAAGGCAGAACATACCGAAAGGCTTCAACAAAAGTATTTGTTGTTTCACCACGTCAATAACAATGAAACAATAAGCAGCGATACTTATAATACTCCAACATGTCAATCGTTGGATTAGTTGTCATATGGTCCTGTAATGATGTGTCCCCAAGATAACTACCAGTATATCATTGCAGCATAGAATCTATCCTAGAGACATAAGAGTACCTCTACATATATTTGGATGTTTGTGGGAGCCTACACTGGGGCTAAAACTCATCATCAGAGCTGAGCAGAAGGGTTTTCTCAGTGTCCTGCGCACTCATACAGCTATGGCTACGGGAGAGGGGTGGTGCTTTGACCCCTTGTTCCAGAGTGGACTGTTGAGTGTATTGCTGATAAGCTGGAGAGAAGTTGTGAATGGCATCCTGGACCATGTCCCCAGGGTTTATGGTCTCCTTCAGACTGCTTGAGATGCTTTTCATAGGGGCCGAGTGACCTGGGAGAGACAAAAGGGAAACTCATTTTAAAACAGAGGCCAAGATTTATTTTAGATGTAATTATATATTTATACAAATAAAGTAGACATGTTTTTATAAATGCCTCTGGCATTTAAGGAAAAAGCAAGTGTGTGGCCTACCGTACTGTCCATATGTTGGCACAGGGCCTTTAGGCAGCATGAGGAAAGGGAGGAGAGATTGAAGAAAGAACCAAAGAGGATGTGGGAATGTGATGAGCATGAGTTTTGAAATTAGGGATGATGAGGCAGGCAAGCAGTTAAACAATATTCAAGTTGTAACAAAAAGACATCAAAAGTATTTTGATGAAGGAGGTAGGAATGCATGGTAAACATGGGGGTGGAACATAAAACAGGAGAAAAAGACAAGAGATAGACGGAAAGTTAAAAGAGTAAGTGAGCCAAGTGAAAGAAGTCATTATAATTCCTTAGAACGAAGCTTGGATTAAAGTTGTCTAATCCAGCAACAATGATTAAAGGCACAAAAAGAGAATGCTAATCAATGCTTGTTCACAAAGAGAAGATGCTGTGTGGTGCCTCACCATGCGAGTCCAGCCTCTTGTCCATGTACACTTTGTATGTGAAGGCATGACGCAGGGCCAGGGCAGCAAAGAACATCTCAATGCAGATAATGAAGTTCTGGTAGCCAGCCGCTACAGTGCCCTCACCAACAGACACCTCGGCAGAGCTGATCTTTGGAATTGCACCACATTTCTCCAAGATGGCCAGCAGCATACCTGAAAAGATTATGTTCAAATGATGTGTCAGTCGTTACTCTGTTTTCATCTACTGCCGATCATCAACGAGAGAAAACACATCAGGGTAAAAAAAAAAAAAAAAGAAAAAAAGGTGACTCACCTTGCCAAAAGGAAAGAAAGATGACTGATTTAACCATGAAAAATTTGAGCACAGGACTGTAGGGGCTGAGCAGGTCTCGGGTGGCAAAGTAGAAGAGGAAGAGAGCATACAGGGACAGGCTGACTGAGACGTTGTAGATGATGGTCACGTACAGATATCCGCTGGCCACACTGTTATAAAAGAAAGTGAGCCAGTTTATTACACTTTCATTTACAGTCAAGCCCGAAATTATTCATACCCCTGGGCAAATTCTGACTTAAAGTTACTTTTATTCAACCAGCAAGTTTTTTCTTGATTAGAAATGACACAGGCGTCTCCCAGAAAATAATAAGACTATGTACAAGAGGCATCATTGTGGAAAAAATTATTACTCATCTTTTATTTACATTAAAATAAAATTAAAAGTGGCATGTCCAAAATTATTCATACCCTTCTGAATAATCAATAGAAAAGCCTTTATTGGCTATTACTATTGACTATTACTGCAATCAACCGCTTCCTATAATTGCTGACCAGCTTTTTGCATGTCTCCACTGGTATTTTTGCCCATTCATCTTTAGCGATGAGCTCCAACTCTTTCAGGTTGGAGGGTCTCCTTGCCATCACCCTGATCTTTAGCTCCCTCCACAGATTCTCAATTGGATTTAAGTCAGGACTCTGGCTGGGTCACTTCAAAATGTTAATGTTTTTGTCTGCTAACCATTTCTTCACCACTTTTGCTGTGTGTTTTGGGTCATTGTCGTGCTGAAATGTCCAGGGGCATTGGTGGCTCAGTGGTAGGTTTCTCGCCTATCATGTGGAAGGCCCGGGTTCGATTCCCAGCCAATGCCTCAACCCCAGCTGGATGCAGTGCCGGTCTCAAGCCCGGAAAAATGGGAGGGTTGCGTCAGGAAGGGCATCCGGTGTAAAACATTTGCCAAGTTGTTGTGCGGACCAGTTGGTCCGCTGTGGCGACCCCGAACAGGGAGCAGCCGAAAGCAACTTCTTCGTGCTGAAATGTCCACTGGTGCCCAAGGCCAAGTTTCTCTGCAGACTGCCTGATGATGTTGTTGTAGAGAATTTTGATGTATTGCTCCTTTTTCATGGTGCCGTTTACTGTGATTAGGTTCCCTGGTCCACCGGCTGAAAAACACCCCCAAAACATTAGGTTCCCACCACCATTTTTGACAGTGGGGATGGTGTTCTTAGGGTTGAAGGCTTCTCCTTTTTTACGCCAAATGAAGGCTACATCATTGTGACCAAACAATTCAATTTTTGTTTCATCTGACCATAAAACAGAAGACCAGAAGTCGTCTTCTTTGTCCAGATGAGCATTTGCAAAGGCCAAGCAGGCTTTTGTGTGCCTTATCTGGAGAAGTGGTGTCCTCCTTGGTCTGCGTCCGTGGAATCCAGCGGTGTGCAGTGTCTGTTGGACGTCTGCCTTGAGATGTTGCCACCAGCAGAGCCCAGATTCATCAGGATGGCCTTGGTGGTGATCAATGGATTCTTTTTTACCTCTCTCACTATCCTCCTGGCCAGCACAGGCATCACTTTTGTCTTCCGACCACGTCCTCTGAGATTTTTCACAGTGCGCAACGTCTTGTATTTTTTAATAATACTTTGCACTGTAGCCACTGGAACTTCAAAACATTTAGATATGGTCTTATAGCCCTTTCCTGACTTGTGAGCTGCCACAATGGGCAGCCGCAGGTCCTCAGTGAGCTCCTTTGTCTTAGCCATGACTGTCCGCAAACCAACAGCAGAGAGCTTCTGTTTTTCACCTGTTGAGTTGATTAAAACAGCTGTTCCCAATGAATCAGGGTAATTAGGATGCTTTAGAACAGCTTGGACTATTTGGAATGGTATAGAACTTTGGATTTTCCCATAGACTGTGACAGTTTGCAAAGGGTATGAATACTTTTGGACATGCCACTTTTTGTTCAAATGTAAATAAAAGCTGAGAAATATTTTTTTCCACAATGATGCCTCTTGCACATCGTCTTATTATCTTTTGGGAGAAGCCTGTGTCATTTCTGGTCAAAAAACAAACCTTGCTGGTTGAATAAAAGTAACTTTAAGTCAGAATTTGCCAGGCTTGACTGTAAATGTTTTTTTCATATAGTGCAAATCTGTATTAATTTAAATGTATAAACAAAAATACAGTAACAATAATAGTGTTAATATATCTAAAAGATTGAGCCAAAGAAACAATTAAAACATGGAAGAAAAGGGGAGCTCATGTTTGAATTCAGTGGGGTCCAAAGTAAGTAAACATAAAAAATAAATAAATAAGATTTAGCTGATAACTGACAAGTTATCTGCAGTAAACAGCATTCAATTAATTGAAAACTGCAAAAAATTACAATTTTGATTACAAAAGGATTTAATTTTTTAAATGACACTTGTCCTTATCTGGAAATTGAGTCTAGACTTCTTTCTAGTTAAATCGAATCGTTTCACTAATCATCCTAGCAGCTTCTTCAGTCTGAGAAAAGTTGGCAGATTTTCACAAATTTGTGTCCTCCAGGGTCAAGAATCTTCCTCTCCCTGGATAGCCTCCTTAAGGGAACAAGGGGAAGGTGAGAACTGAGGGGAGGCATTAGGAGCAAGGGGAGTCATAAGGATGGAACGACCCTAGAGCAGGAGGGTAAGGAGACAGTGTACTGAAGTATTAGGGGTAACAATCAGAGAATGTGGGAGTAGAGGGAGGTCCTTAGGTGTGGCTCTCTCAAACCATCTGTCGTCTCTGTCCAAGATGTGTACCACTCTCACCTTCTCCTTGTTCCCTTAATGAGAATAATCAGGGAGGGGAGGATACGAATTTGTGGAATCCTGACAACTTCCATCAGACTGAAGAAGCTGCTTAATTAAAAAGAACTCCAGTTGACATCACTCAACTTCCAGATAACTGCATCTGGATGACTAAGAATCTTCACAGACCCACATTTTCTTTAATATATTATAGTATGTGAAGGGGAACACATACTTGAAGTCTCCATCACGATATTTTCCAAAAGCCTGCAGGATGACGGTCACCACTGCCATCAGGGGCTTAACGACACAGAACTGAAGTGTGGCCTGTGGAAGCGAAAAAAAAAAAAAAGTCAAGGTACAGTGTCACTTTACATTTGAGCTAAAACTCTTTGGAAAAAAACTCTTGAGTAAGAGCTATTAATTCTTTATGCCTACCTGCTTACAGAATCTGAGGAAGCCAATGGAATAGGTTTTGCCCCAAAGGCAGCAAGTCCCATAGACACAGCTGGACCTTCACACAGCAAATTAACACACTTAACATATTTAAAGTCTTGATGTTGCAGACACACAAGTGTCATTTTTATTCCACAAAACTGGTTGATGACACACAATCTCAGAAAGAGTACAGGACTCACTCGATAGGCTTCCCTCTGATCTCAGACATGATGGCACTCTCACCTCCCAGGTACTCATAACAAAGGCTCAGAAAGTTGTAGATCACAAAGGCTGTATACGAACCAAATACAAAGACAGAGACAAAGATGTTGATATAAGCGCATACTAAATTAAGAACAGAATTTGCAACATGGAACTCTAAAACTTAATATCGAATAACTGACATTTCAGACAACATGTTGTTGTTCTTTCGGCTCAGCGTATTTTGCCTGCATATTTAGAGTTGGCACAGGTTTTATGCCGGATGCCCTTTCTGGCACAACCCTCCCATTTTATCCGGGCTTGTGACCGGCACTGAGAGTTAACTCTTCAGTGGCTGGGTTAGCTCCCTGCCTGGGAATCAAACCCTGGCTGCAACAATGAGATTGTGGGATCTTGCCGCAGGACCACCAGGAGGCTGTACATTTCAGACAACAGACAATGAAATATCCTGTTATTTTTTGCTCTGCTAGTGGAAATTGATTCTGAAGAAGCCAAATACACTTTGTACCACAACGGCTAGCAAGCTCAGGCTGATTAGTAAACCCGTTAATTGTGCTTCCAGTGAAATTTGTGAAATCAAATTCCTTAGTCCATTTCATCTTCCCTGATTTTCCTCTGAAAATCTTTTGCCATGTCAGTATCACAGTACCTATAGTAATAGTTTCAAACCAGGAAGTGAAACACACACCATAGTAACACATACAGTGAAAGGTCCCTTACACGTGTGAAACACTGCTTGACCAATCAGATTAGTGGAGTGGAAGTAAGAGTTGTACAATTATAATATTAGTAGGCATATATATTGTGGAAGGAACAATGCCTCTGCAGGATAAAGCCATCAGTACTCTACAGACTGAGGTTGTCTTTTGGTTTGACAACAATACCTTATAACTGTAGTGTGCATTACACACATAACACTGACACAGGAGACATAAATAACCATGTGATCTGCTAGCAGGAAAAACATGCATCATCATAGAAGTCACAGGTTCAGAGATTGTTTTGTGTGCTGCTAAAGGTCAAAGTTAATTGAACCATCTGTCTAGATATAATGAAATATCTAGATTGTGTGTGTGTGTGGGGGGGGCAAAAAACCTTTTCTAACTTACTGTACAAAAAGGGGAAAAAAAACAGTCTTTATTTTGGTATATAATCTTGCATTATAATATTGTAAAAACATTAGGATTCTTCCTCATCTCTCATATGCTGGATATGAAGCCAACACAATCCCATACACAGAGCTGGGAACGGATTACATGTAATCTGGATTATGTAATCAGATTCCAAAACTCAAGTACTTGTAATTAGAGTAAACTACTTTTTAAAGACTACAGTTACTTTTTTATGGATTACATATTATTTACACAATGTTATTAAGTTGTTCACAATTCCTTGATTCTCCTAAGTTTCCTTTTTTTAACGTTTATATTTTTTCCTAATAAACCTGCCGCTTATATACAATCGTGATCCTTCGAGTTCTCCCCCCCGGAGAGGGGGAGGGGTGTCAGAATCGCACTCAGAAGAAATCAGCAACAAGATAATGGAAAATGGAGGGGAATGCAGCCTTTAATCACTGGATGTACAGACATCATTTCATTTTTAAAGAGACACGGGAAAAATGTCACTGTTCAGTGTAAGCTCTGCCTACCAAGGATTAATTTGTCGTCCATGGCATCGGATTCAACGTCGAATCTAAAGAAACATTTATAGGTAACCTTAAGCTGATTTTTCTCAGCATTACATATAATTAACAAATTAATTATTTTTTTAAATGATTGATTTGTCTGTCTTAACTGTCGCCACTTCTTTGGTATGCTTTGGTTCATCAAACGTATTTGTATTTGCAATTTAATTCACGCATAGGCCTGCATCAAACCGATTAACTTACTTTTGCGCGGTAAAGTTAGTTTTAGTTTTGTAAATTGGTCTTGTTCTTCGCTTTCAGACGTACATGAATGCGCCTTACTTTTTAAGACTGTATTTGTGGCATTGATTGACAAATATAACTGGTATTATCAATTAACACGCGGGGAAGGAGACTGTAATGGCGAAATTGCTTGCACCTGTCCATTAATTCTAGAAACTCTCCCACAGGAAATGCATAGGGCTCAATAGTGTTAGTATTTTGTAAGTTAACGGTCCATACATTGCACTTGAAAAAGAAGCTATTGTGGCTCTTGTTGGTGAATTATATATCATTTTTCTTTGTATCTATCAAAATAGTACAAGATTAGGCTAATTCAATATATGTGATATCAAACAAGGATTAGCACAAATGTCATCTAAATGTAATCCAAAAGTAATCAGATTACGTTACCAAAAATGTGTAATCTAAGAGATTATATTACTGACTATAAATTTTGTCATGCAATCTGTAATCAGTAACTGATTACAATTCATAGGTAATCTACCCATCTCTGCCCATACACAATCCCATAAAAGCCAATCCATAGTGTTATTTAATGTTACATCATGAATTTGCAGCAGTAAAGTTGTACAATACATCAAACAGTCTAAACTAAGCCTAGGGTTACTTACTTATTGCATGCTTTATAAGTAAGGAATTCTTTTCAAGTCTTACTAAAAATAAAATAAAGTCAATATGTTTCTCAGTAAACACTGACATCCTCACAGTCCACCTGGCACACTGCTGAGGATCTTGGCATGATTTAACATGTGTTCATTTTACATGATCACATAACATGCCATAGCCTGCAAATCTGTCACTCACAGCTTTAGGAGAACATGATCAATCCTGAACACAGAAACTGTTCACTCACATAAGCTCTGGTGATCTCCAGGATTGCATATTATAACACTATTTGCTGATCTTCCTTCTTATGCTATCTCCCCTTTACATAGTATTCAGAATGCTTGCCTGCTTCGTTACCTTATAAAGTTCTCTCAGTCAGTTAACTCTAATAAAAAAAAAAACTTCACTAGCACCCAGCTGCAGCAACAATTTTATTTTAGCCAAATGTTTCTAAACTTCAGCTGCCTTTTCTCTATACAGTATATGTACCTTGGCTCGAGACGGCACACCTGCACCCCAACTTGAGTCTTTAACCTCTGGCATTGTCCTTCTTTGAGACCTGAGCATGCTTGTAAGGGGAGATCCCTCTCCTTAAGTGTCTTGGTAGCATGAACTTTACCCTCCAGTCCCAACCATGTCTCCTTTCCTTCCATAAAAGACTGATGACTCTTCAGACAATATCTAGAGCACTTGACTGGTTTTCTTTGCACTTACTTAAGACTCTTTTGCATCATTTCCTAGTTTCCTGAACTTTTTTTTATTTCATATTTACACATCCAACTTTTCTGTTTCTAAAGAGGCCAGTTCAGACCTTGTACAAGCCAGCATCACATTTTCTGCCTATGAATTTTATTTTATTTGCTGGTTGCTCTGTATAAGAAGATCTGCCAAACCTGAAAATGTCATTGTTAACTGAACTTCTTAAAACATAATAGGAATGATGAGTGATAAGTACTTGTGTTATGTTTTCAAAAAAGTCGTTAGCTGAGATTATGGCGTTTGTTTCACTTGTATAGAGCACAAATTAAGCAACTGCTTCAAACAACTGCTTCAGTCTTAATGCTGGCCTAATCTAGTTCCTGCAAGCATATAATCTACAGCTCACTGCATCTGTATGAAGCCTAATACTGTACATGTCAGAAAGCCATATGGGAAGGCCATTCAGCAACCCAACCGTGGCACTCATCACACCCTCCTCATGGGTTTAATTTGTCTGTATCTCATGGTCTGTCGAACAGTTGGTGAGCGTGTGGGTGGGAGTGAATGTTGCTCTATATATAGCAGGAATGCTGCAGGAACAAAGCTGCTCCTCAGTCTGGTTGGCTGTGTAGTGAAGCTGCAGTACAGAACAGCTGAAGGCCATGTAGATGCAGACATCACTTTCCCAGCTACCCCCTGTACCCACCCCCTGTTCAGCACCTCTCTTCTGCCTGCTCTGCTGATACATGCAACAAGTGACAGCAAGAAGGAAAAAAGTACACAAAAAAGTACACTACATGCAAAGAGAATTATTTTCATGAAATCACAGGGAAGACTGATGCAACAGGTTTTATGGATGTTAGTACTAATTTCAAGCTTTTATCAATCAATCACTTTGGCCTTCATACACCATCATTAAACCAGTTAAAAATTTTGTGGACAGCACTTTAGCAAATACCACCCCCTCCGTTCAACTCCAACACACAGGTCTGGACTAGAACACCTAAATACTAGTCTAAGAAGGGAAAGCTGTCTGACTTCACAAGCAAGAGAAACAACGCCTTATCCTGCTTGTATGAAGACTGGAGTTTTTCCCCTCGAGCAAATAACTTACTGTAAGAAGAAATGTAAGTAGTACTCACATTTACATACATATACAGATGTAGGTAAATATGACTAGCAGAAATGTAAGAAGTACTGGAACAAATATGTAAAAGTGTATTTAGGAGGAATAGGAAAATATTTTTATCATATTTAAGTCAGCAGGAGTTGTTGGGGTTTAATAATAATCATTTATATCAGTGTTTCACAGTTATTCTCCTAGACTACTTCAGCCTTACAGTGTTTAGTGTTTTCCTCACTCAAGCACACCTGGTCCAACACTGGAAGTCTTTGTTAATTAGTGGATGAGTCACCTTGTGTCGCAAGCAAAGAACACACTACAGAGCAGAGCGAGTCCAAGAGAAAGACTCAAACATGGTTTAAAAAGTTCCACTCGCCAGCAACTCTACTCATAATGAAGCATACTGAAGTTGATCAAAGGTCAGGCTCACTTACTTATCCCTGAGCTTCTTTTTTCTGTACCTTCTCAATAAAAGCTAGTGCAACACTGTTGCTATGCAACAGGCAGCACTCCCAAAGTAATCCCAGGAGACGAGTGCATTGAGAACAAATACACAGGGCCTCAGAGACATGGCTGAGAGCAGAACAGCTGTGGAAATCTGTGTACACTACAGAATTTAAAACTCTATTTAAAATAAAAATTTATGGTTTGTGACACAACTTTACCTTCGTAGCAGTCTCTGACTGTGTCGAAATAGACGTAGTACTGATCATTGGTGAAGAAGAGAAGGCTGAGCCATGAGTCAAATGCATAAATGGGAACGATGAAGAGGATGCGCACTATGTGTCTCTGCTCGTTTGGGGAACTGTAGTAACGCAAGTGCATGTAGATCTGATGAGGGGGAAAAAAAGTACAGTACAGTAATCCAAATCAGACTGGTTTCAAAGAGATAACTTCCACTAATTCTTTTACAGCTATAAACATAATGACTGTTTACAGGAATTGACCACTGCACATTTTGCACATCAACTCAACTTGATTATTGAAAAACTTCATTCAGCCATTTAGCCAGTTATTCAATTGGAATCAATGTTGTCCATTTTCTGATTTGTTCTGATTTCTGACTTCTACACAATCCAGTGATAGTAAACTAACACTAAACCGACCCACTAATACTAGATTAGTTTAAGAGGAAAAGGCTTCTGAGTTCACATGTTAACAAGTTTAAATGGCTGTGTGTTATCTGAGGGAAGTCCTCTCTGGTCTTACCTCTTTCAAGGATGATGACAGAGGACATACATTACAATAACTGGTGTATAACATGCACTCAGCAACTGTTCATTCAAACCCGACAGCTCTGACTGGGCAACTCACCGTAGATCAGCAAACATGTTTAAATTATCCCCCCATACTCAACGACTTCCATTTAAAAACAATAAATTAATTAATACATAAATAAATATATTATATATAATATATATATATATATATATAAAAAACAAAACCTGATTAATTTGTCTGTTTGGGCCTGACCTGCCCAGTGAGCAAAAGAAAACTAGTAGATAAATCCTAATTCACATGAATTATTATTATTATTATTATTATTATTATTCACCCTGATTGAGCCATTGTATAAAGTCCCGCCTGAGGTGAGGATCAGGCTGGGAATGAACCCTCCATTAAAACCCACACAGCACTCAGATCATATTTTGTCATTCACATTTTGCTAAAAATCATTGTATCATCACACGATTTTGACATTATCATTTTTTTAGGTTTTTACCTGGTGGCAGGTAAACAACAACGCTGTCCACACAAAGAAGCCAGACACAGCCTGTGCTGTGGTGGTCATGAGGAAGATGGGCTGATCAGGGGTGAGCAGTGGAGCCTCAGGTAGCCATGAGATGTTGGGTCCGGCTGGGGACACTGTAGCTGGAGATCCTGGAACCATTGCGGCTACTGAGACCTCGCCAAACCGCTCTGACAATGGCACGTCTCGTCTCCAGAGCCTGGGGATCTGAAATGTATCAGGAAGAGATTTTACCTATACAGATAATTATACGTCAGTGGAAATTTATACCCTAGTGTCGCTCTGGTTAACAAAGTGAGAATAATGACATCGCTGAGAGCAGAGCCAGTGGCATTGTTGGGATTCAACCTGGCCCGATCTGACACTATAGGGTGAACATTTTCTGTTGCACCACTCAATAATGGGCAACGTTTTATTGTTAATCAAAAGGTATCATTATGACTACCTGCATAATAATGTGTTGGTCCCTCTTTTGCTGCCAAAACAGGCCTGACATATCGAGGCATGGACTCCACTAGATCCCTGAAGGTGTGCTGTGGTATCTGGCACCAAGATGTTAGCAGTAGATCCTTTAAGTCCTCTAAGTTAGGATACCTACAGGACTCAAGGCTTACAAGACTTAAAGGATACCTTTGATAAATACTGACCACTGCAGACCAGGAACACCCCACAAGAGATGCAGTTGTGGAGATGCTCTCATCCAGTCGTCTAGCCATCACAATTTGGCCCTTGTCAAACTCGCTCAAATCCTTACACTTGTTCATTTTTTCTACTTCTAACATCAACTTTGAGGACAAGATGTTCACTTGCTGCCTAATATATCCCACCCACTAACAGGTGCCATGATGAGATAATCAGTGTTTTTCACTTCACCTCTCAGTATTCATAATGTTATGCCTGATCAGTGTATCCTGTAACTAAAATATATAAAATACACAAACCTCTTACTCAGATTTCAAATGAGTCTATTGTTCACTTTTTATGTTTTCTGGTCTGCTTCTTTAAAATGTTTTATGGTTTTATAGTGATTACTGCATGTGATATTTTACAACGAGGCTAAAGATTAATGTCCACAGTTATACAGATTTAAAAGGTATACTCGTTTTGAACTGGGATGACACGGTGACGCAGGGGGTAGCGCTGGAACCACACAGCTACAGGGTCAGGTAACAGTTTCTGTGCATCTTCTCCCCCTGTGTGGATCCTCTAGCTTCTGTGAATGAGTGTAAATGAGTGCTTGGTGCCATGCAATAGATTAGATTGCCATTCAATCTGGAAGATCCACCATGACCCTAACAAGATGGTTACTGAGGGTGAACCAATGTATTGAGCAGTACTGAATTAGATAAGATACTGAATATGAAAGCAGTACTCTTTCTCGCAGTATAATATAAGGAACAAAAAAGGCCCAACACAACGACTGTCACATCCTGACAAAATGCTGGTTTAAATTGGAGTGACTGACTGGACTGGAGACCGGAAGTGGGAGGAGCCTTGGAATGGGCTGTCGTGTACAGGAGCTGCTGGTCCTGCGTCACGTAGCGACCGGTTCATACTTTAATACGTAACCACGCAAAACCGAGCGTTTCTCCACGGAGCTATTTAGAGCGACACGTCCGAGTGTGATTTAGTGACGCAAAAACTCTCCTACTAAAGCACACACACACACACACACACACACACACAATACCTGGAAATATCGCAAACAACGAGAGTATCAAAAACAACAGTCGGTTATTGACACCAAAGAAACCGAGTCTTTAACGCACACACATCTTGTAGAATTACACTTAGCTTAGTCGTGTGATTTTACTCACTAAACATACAAACAGCTCCTAACCTGTTCATCTAGACTGGCTTTATCGATCGATTTAAACAGATTTTCGTACTTCAGCAAAAGCCATGAATCCTCAACACACTTTCATTGATTTGTAAAACAAACAATCTCAGACTCACATATATGGCATTAGCATATATATTTTTTTCTACAACAAAGCTATTTATGCTAGATAAGCATAATCAATTGTTTAGAATTTTGTTAAACTACAAATAATGATGAAAGACAGACTCATGTGGAGATTTATAGCTCGTTTGTGAATCTTATCTTTGTCTCTGTTAGGAATTGCTAAGTCTACAACAACAACGGTGGGACATTATTAAGATATTTAACACACACTCACTTACCAAATGCATGAATGCTGCTTTAAAACCAAGAGCCAGCAGGTCAGACAGGGCCTAAACTCCTCAAATCCATCATCGTGGCCCGCCATCCATGTTTATCTTCCCTGAGCGCACTGACACTGAGGCAGAACTCGGCTGCAACGGCGGATTAAACTAACAAACAAAAAAAACAACTAAATAACTGACTAACGAAACTACCTAAATCTACACACCGCTCCACAGCGCCATGAACGAGCACTCTACGCAACTTTTACGCTAAATAAGACAGCGGGAATTACTGCTCCGTCTGCTTGTAACGCGTCCAAATAATTTCTGAAACCCACTAATAGCCGCAAGCGCTGCAGTGAGGATTATCACAGCTGAATGGAGATAGAGAAGTGAAGTGGAAGAGAGCTGAAGCCGGAGAGCCTGAGACAAAACTTACCAGGGTTGCCAGATTGGTTTGGATATCAGGTCTCATATCCCCTAAAACACTTCAATATTTCACATAAAACGTAAGCATGGAAATGATTACTCCAGATGAAATATAAATAAAGAACTATTTTTAAACTGAAAATGTGTTTAAACTAAACCAAATTAAGTTCCTGGCGGTGTCACAATTCAAACAAAACCAATACGGGAATACGTTCAATCTGGCAACATTTAAAATGCCATCTGGACTTTTTCAAAATGGTTGAACCCTTCAGCGCTCTTCAACATTAAAGTCTTTATTATGGCGCAACTGAAAGTCTTTATGAAAATTATTGAATCTAATACCATTTTCAGAGCAACTCACGCTCACGTAGTCTGTTATATTATTGGACATATTCATTTATTTATAAATCAGGGTACCATGGCTAAACATGCCAGTACAGAATTCTCTAGATTAAATCTTGTTATATATGCCATGGGATTCTATGGATTTGACATATACATAGGCCAGCAGTAATGCTTGAGCTGTCATTAAGATTTTAGGTTGGCTGACAGAAACTTCTGGTCTGAATCACATCTTGGTAAATTTCAGTGTTGTCCATGCTATGCAAGTACAGAAAAATTCTTTAGTGTTTCATTTTGTGATTAGTCAGATTTTCATCTAATTTAGCAAACATTAAAATTTGAAATCAATGTTGATATATGTTCAAACATAAAAAGATGTTTTTCACTATACCAACTACATCAGCATGTATGACAACATATAACACCTTTGTTTGCATTTAAAGTGAGTGTGCAAGCGATACATTTATTTGGACTCACACTTAATAAACAATCAATTTTAACATTACAATCTAAGAAGTTATTCCGTGTTTCCCAATATCTGTATGCCGGACCAACAGGAACAACTGTCAAGTTGTGGGCAAAAGTCCATATTTCCATAAATTATGCCTGAAACGTGTGATCCAAATGTCCATAGCTGAATCACACCTCTTCATCAATTGTACCTCCGTCTTCTAAATACCCAGGAAACTTCAGCACTTTCATAGGAGTCATGTTGTGACTCTGTTGTCCAATGCAGCAGGGTGTTTACTGACTTTCTCCCCAACTTCTGTTTCTCTGCACAACTGACTTATATAGAAAGATGAATACAAATGCCTTAGGGGAGTTGGTTGTTGAAATCCTACGGAATTAAAAAGACGTAATTATCATAAGTATATTTAAAGCAAACTAACTTTAAATATGTTTAGTTTACAAAGTTTAGTTTTGAAAAGTGATTAAAAAAATAAAGACTTACCTCCTGAAAAAGAATAAATAACAGAAGTTGCCAAGCTCATTTTCCCATGTGCTCAAATGGCACACTGACCTGAGGAAGAAAGAATATATGGCAAAATATTATAGACAGTGAAAGAGAAGCTATATTTAAAAAAAAAAAAAAAAAAAAAAAAAAAAAAAAAAAAAAAAACTAAGATGATCACAGCACTTCAAATACAAATGCAGCAGCGCAGGTGTGTGTACCTGTGGGGGGGTGATGCGGATCTGGTCATGGCGCAATGGGAGATCAGGGGACGCATTGGCAGGAGCCCCCCGATGGAGACGCAGGCACACTCTCCTCTCTCGCTCAGCTCCTCGCCCTGCTCTGGGAGATGCATTCCCTGAGAAAGAACACGGCACGCATTGCTGTAACCAGGACATAGCTCTACAGGTGAGACCCATACTGTAAGATCATCTACTTTAGAAATACTTTGTTTTAATCTGAATTAACTCTTCTGTATATCACAGCTTACCAGACTGTGGAACCCGTGGGGCAGGAGCCGAGACAGCTGGATCTGGACCGTTCCGGACTCTGTTAGGTGCTGGAAGGTTCGGACCAGAGGGCAGCGCACGTGCGGCAGAGCCCTGAGGTCCTCCGCTGGGCCTTTCATCTCTCTCCTCTCCCTCTCCTCCTCTTTGCTCTTTCTCCTTCTCTTCTGCTGTCCTACTAGATCCCTAGAAGTAGCCACAGGCAAACATGGGCAATCAACAACAACTGCCTAAGGTAATAGTTATATCCAAAGTAGAAGACAAGGAGAATGACATACAAATTTCAACATGTTCCAGTCAAACACATAGTCATAAGAGAAACCCTGTCTGTGGAACAGATTTCTAAACAGCTGTCTCAGATAGGAGTAATCAGGTTTGTCATCAAATCGCAGTGAGCGGCAGAAGTTCATGTATGTGGAGAATTCAGCTGCAGAAAGAGTTCAAAGAAAAGAGTAATGATTAGAAGAATGACAGTAAAATGAGGAAATAGCCTCACATGAACTGATACTCAAGGAAAGACATCACAAAGAAAGTAAAGAAAACCTGTAGCGGGAAATCATGTATAATTCAGTTGCTGTCCCTTTACTCACATGGATAGCCCTTGCAAAGCACTTCAATAGGGGTTGACATCTTCTTCTCACTAATCCGTTCATACTTCTGTCGTTTTGTGGCAGCTTTAAGACCCTGCCAAGGTAGTGAGCCCAAGTTGAAGTACATGAGCACATAACCAAGAGACTCCAGGTCATCCCGCCGAGACTGCTCTATGGGAACAGATAAGACATGCAGTGAACACAACAGCACCAAGCAACAACCCATGTCTATAGTTTTGTATCCACTTCACACACGATTCCCGTCTTACCAATGCCCAGGTGTGTGTTAATGGAGGCGTAGCGGGCAGTGCCAGTCAGGTTTTTGTTCTCCCGGTAGGGAATGTGCTGATGCGTACGTGCATCACGGTACTTCTTGGCCAAGCCAAAGTCTATGATGTAGACAAGGTTGCCCTTCTTGCCAAGCCCCATCAAGAAGTTGTCAGGTTTGATGTCTCTGTGAATGAAGTTCTTTGAGTGGATGTACTCAATGCGGCTGATCTGCAGAGAGGAGATGAGATGAAGACCACTGACAGTATATAAGCAAGAAACAAAAAAAGTATTCAAAAGTATGTAGTTTATCACTATGCAAGGTAGTGTAAAGTGATCTGTACATAAAAATGACCCAAAACACTTCCTATGTTCTGAGCACTGACAATATCCCATTACCATCTGGTCTGCAAGTAACAGCACAGTCTTAAGGCTGAATTTCCTTGAGCAGAAGTTGAACAGGTCTTCTAGACTTGGGCCCAGGAGCTCCATCACCATCACGTTGTAGTCACCCTCAGCACCACACCATTTGATCGATGGAATTCCCACTACAGATACAGATATAAAGATGAACTTAGATAAAGTCGTCATTTATTTCTATGGACATCCTTATAAAAGGAAATACAATCTTTTCTTTGTTTCCAGCATCACCTCCTCCCTGCATCATCTTGTAGAATTTGCTTTCTATATGAAGCTGGGGATGTTTAGTCTTCACACTTTCTAGTTTGATGGCAACCTCCTCTCCTGATGTAATATTTGCACCTGCAGATATTGATGGGGAATACTCAGTCATATAGACCTATTCAGTGAAGGAGAAGAGCAGGCATTTGTGTAGTCTGCCATTAAACACATATAAAAACTAGCTACTTACCGAGATAGATGTCCCCAAAGGAGCCACTTCCGATCTTCCGCCCAAGGCGGTATTTATTTCCAACACGCAGCTCCATGACTTTGTTTTAAAAGTTGCCTGGGAATGACCAAAACATTAGTGCCACACTGGGGAAACTGCCACATTCCTTATACAGATTTATTAGCAAGCAAACACACACTACAGCATGCGGAGCAGGATTACAAAACAGATTTGATCTTGGTGGTGAGTACACCATTCTGTACACAAACCACTAGCTGTGCCAACTGACATAAACCTGTCCGTTATTCTTTCAGTGGAACACATGAATTGCTAGCATGCACTGGGATCTCTCCGGTACAATAAAGCATACCTGACTTTGATTGATGCTCAGTATTGATGGCAGGGCTTATAGCTAGCACTATAACTTGCAATGAGAATCATATGATCTAGTGTAGGAAAGACCAAAAACGCTATTATATATGCACTTAAAGCTCATGGTTACCAAGCTAATTTTGCGTGATCGAGGCCGTAAAAACGAAGGTTCTGATTAAAAAAAACAAAAACGTTCATCCATCGCTGGCATGCTTTCATAAATCGAGCAAGAGCAGCAGGCCACGGTGGAGAGGAAAACGACGGCTCGCGTCGGATTTGGTTGCAGCCGCACCCTGTAGAGATCATGACTCCGGAGCAACCGCATAGCGCGCTGAGCTTCCATCCGACAGCACAAGCATAAGAAACCATCATGTTACACACACACACGTCCCGCTTTGACCTTATATGAGTCCCACCCTACCTGATCCGAGGGCGAGGACAAAGCGGCGCAGGCGGACGGCTTCGCGAGGCAGGACCCTGGACAGCGAAGGCAGCACGAGCCGTTTCACGAGTCTCATTCCAGACGCAGAGTTGAAAACGATGCTCTTTCGGTAGGAATTCCCAAATCCTCGATTTCTATCGCTCGGGCTGACCTACTTGCGTTAGCAAAGCTACCACCCTCCCCTTGTTTGTATCGCAGCGCACTTGTGACAGAAAATGATGTCATTCATAAACTACCGGAAGGACCCGGATCACTTCAAGGGGCCGCACGATGAAAACACTCGGTGCTGGAGAGGCCTGTAAAATTAAACTGATAAAATAAAATGTAGACCCACCGTTTTCCAACCACTGATAACAATAATGTAAACACTTCGCAGAATAAAATACTTAATGTTAAAGGCATAGCTTACTATTTTTTTTGTATAGTATTGAGTAGTAAATTTGTAAAGTAATACGCGAATTACTTTAATTCATTATTAATAATTCACAGATTTGTCTGGTCTGCACTGAACTGATGGTTATATATACACACACCGATCAAGTGCACGTATGATGGGTGAGATACACTATATTGCCAAAGGTTTTGGGACACTCCTCCAAACCATTGAATTCAGGTGTTGTTCTTCAGGGGTTGGGCTTGGCCCCTTAGTTCTAGCGAAAGGAACTCTTAATGCTTCAGCATACCAAGACATTTTAGACAATTTCATGCTCCCAACTTTGTGGGGACAGTTTGAGGATGACCCCTTCCTGTTCCAACATGACTGCACACCAATGCACAAAGCAAGGTACTTAAATAAAGGTCCATACATGGATGAGCGAGTTTGGTGAGGAAGAACTGCACAGAGTCCTGACCTCAACCCGATAGAACACCTTTAGGATGAATTGGAGCGGAGACTGCGAGCCAGATGTCCAGCATCAGTGCCTGACCTCACAGATACGCTTCTACTGGATTGGTCAAAAATTCCCATAACCACACTCCTAAACCTTGTGGAAAGCCTTCCCAGAAGAGCTGAAGCTGTTATAGCTGCAAAGGATGGGACAACTCTATATTAAATTCATGTGCATGTAAAGGCAGACGTCCCAGTTTTGGCATGGCTTGCAGTCTCCACACTAATTCATCCTAAAGGTGTTCTATTGGGTTGTGCAGGCCAATCAAGTTCCTCCACACCAAACTCGCTCATCCATGTCTTTATGGACCTTGCTTTGTACGCTGGTATGCAGTCATGTTGGAACAGGAAGGGGTCATCCCCAAACTGTCCCCACAAAGCTGGGATCATGATATTGTCCAAAATGTCTTGGTATGCTGAAGCATTAAGAGTTCATTTCACTGGAACTAAGGGGCCAAGCCCAACCCCTGAATTCAATGATTTAGAGGTGTGTCCCAAAACATTTGGCAATATAGTGTATATCAGTGGTTAGTATCTACCAAAAATGATCCAAGGAAGGACAACTGTCCTCCAATTAACTGGAGACATGGTCATGGGCACCCTAGGTTCATTGATGAGCATGGGGATTGAAGGCTAGCCCATCTGGTCTGATCTCATAGAACAGCTACTGTAGCACAAATTGCAGAAAAACTTTATGCTGGCTATTACAAAGGTGTCAGAACAGAAAATGCTACTGTGTAATTGCAGACTGGCCTGAGTGACCACCTGTTATGTGGATGTGCAACACTTAACTGGGGAAAAGATTACACCAAGATGCACACTGAGAAGAAGGCAAATGTTCTGATAGGAAACCTTGGGTCTTGGAATTAATGTGGATGTTAATTTGATACTTACCATATACCTAAACATTGTTGCCGACTAAATACACCACTTCATGGAAACAATGTACCTTAATGACAGTGGCCTCTCACCAGGATAATGTACTCTGCCACACTGCAAAAATTGTTCATCCCCAGAAATGGGATGTAGAAAATGACAAAGAATTGTAGGTGTTACTTTGCCTCCAAATTCCACAGATATTAATCAGATTTGAGCAGCTCCTGTGGGATGTGCTGGACAAAGTCCGATCCACGGAACGCCAACTCACAACCTACAGGACTTAAGGGATCTGCTGCTAATGTCTTGGTACGAGATACCACAGCACACCATCAGAGGTCTGGGTAAGAGCTGGTTGTTTTGGTAGGGCACAAGGGTGTGAATATATAAAGTTAATTAAATAGAAGCAATAAATAAATAGTTTTCAGTTCAACCTTTATTAATTGACTTGTTCTTTTTAAATTAACTTCCGTTTCTTTGTAAAATCAGAAAACAAACAACCTGAACAGGAGTGATAAAGCCTGCCTTAATTTAAAATGGTACACAACACAAAAATAAACAAATTGGTAACTTTTAAGTGTTCCTAAAACATCCATCCAGCTCAGCTTGGTACTATAGGTTTGGCATGTCTCTGTACGAATGCCTTCAGTTGGTTGTTTCTTCTTTAAAAAAAAAAGAAAAAAGAAAAAAAAGCTTTTCTCTTTAATATTATTGCAATTCAGACAATATATAAAAAAAAAAGGCTGCTAAAACCACAACTTAAAAAATATTCATTAGTGCCAATGTTTTTGAACTTGCTGTCTACACTCACACATACAGACATATCTGCATACACTTATCCAGCACACAGACCTGAAATAAGCTGTCACACAAACATTTAGTCGCCTCCCTAACCAGCATATATATTAGCAAACACACACCACGCTTCGTAATCTCTCAATGACACACATTCAGTGATGCCATACTAATGCTCCATGTCACCTTCTCCATTAAGGACTTCTCTCATGCACAAATAGGCCGAGAGGGCACGTTATACAGCTAATTAACATCAGAGTGATCATAGTCATTAGAACAACAAATTTGATTGAGCAAGAAAAAAAACCGAGGTCAGCATATTAAGGAAGAGAGAGACATCTCTGGATTCCACTGTTCCACATTTAAAACAAAGACAAGATACAGTCAGACATCAGAACTGCGTGGCTGGGTAAGTGTGTTTGACATTGCCAGTAAATAGGAGCTGTAACATTTTGAATCTTCCTCTATGTCAAGTGCTCAACATCACATAGAACATTGTATGATGCATATATATTTGTCCGTGTATTTTTTTTTTTATTACAGTGCATGCCTGAGTGATGCTGCCTCAGAATGCAAGTGTGATCTTATACAAACTCAAGATTTAGAACTCATCCAGTTGAGTTTAAGTCCATTAGTCCATCTTTTTGTTCAGTTCAAGTCTTGCTGTAAAAGTCTTCATTTAAGGATAAAAGGTGTATGAGGGATGTGTAGGCATGTGCGTCTGTGTAGATCAGTCAGCAGTTTTGCACTGCAATACTTACAAAAAAAAAAAAAAAAAAAAAAAAGCGGCCGTGCCCAACACTCTGCATCTTCACGCTCCTGAGATTTTAGAATGGAGATTGGATTATGGAGAGCAGGGTACAGAGCACGGTCTTTGTGAAACTGATGTGTTTAACAGTGTGTACATCTGTAACCAGTGTTCTCTCTTATGCTATAATGCAAGTTGGTATTGGTAATAATCTGTAGTTCTCAGCATTGGAGTACATTTGAGTGTATATCTGTACCATATGACTGAGTGCTTGTTTTTATGAAATTTGTCTATATAGTTCTGCTGGCAAACACATTTACTAATTTTACGTCTATAAACATATGCAAATTCTCCAGACTCCTGTGGTTGAGAGTGCTTTTATGCCTGCATTTACCTTTTTGTGGATGTACAATTGGGTGCTTTTCAGTATGCTCATGTCATAATGACGTGTGTGCTGCCAGTGTGTGTGTATTTGTGTGTATGTAAATGTGTCAGTCAGAGGGAGTCAGAGCCACCACCCAGCAGGTCTCCAGGTAGCAGAGCTGCAGGACTGCTCATCTGGTGCCGATCCTCCAGAGCTGGCGATCCCCAAAGGCTGCTGCTCGAATACCCAGCTGGCATTGCAGTCCATAGCCCTTGCCTGCCTGGCTCCACACCTGCCGAATTGCTGCTTGCTCCACTTCCACCAGCACCATTGCTCCACTGGGCAAAGATGTTCAGGCCTGGTGCCGGGACAGAGACCGGATCTGGGGAGCCACCGGTACCATCCAAACTCTGCCAACTAGAGCCTGCAGGCACAACTCCACCTCCACTGCCACCACCTCCTGTGGTAGCGCTTCCTCCTCCTGCCCGTTCCCTCTCTCCAGAGCTACCAGTACTCACTGTGCCCACTGCACCTACGCTGGATGACCCTGCTGCTCCTGGCGGCCCGCCTCCACTGGTGCTTCCACCCTGGGAATGTGCAAAATAGCGAGCAACCTCATCCTCGCTTACAAACTCTGCCAGGATTGTGGTGTTGCCCAGAACACACCTGGCAAAACAGTCAAAAGTTAGGTTTTTGAACAGGAATAAAACAATACGATTAGAGAATCTCTTCTGTTTAATGCACATATTACACTAAGCTAGAAGTTCACTCATTAAAAAAAAATACAAACATGTGCAGTGCACTCTGAGCTTTGGCTGCTTCTTGGCGAGTACTGTAGCGAATCAGAGCACTGCCCTGGGTTAGACCAAGGTGAAAGGTCAACAGAGGACCATGCTGCATACAGATAGTGCGCAGGGTGGAACCATCAATCTAAACATGAAAAAGAACTTCAGTCAAGATCATAAATTCTTTTGTTTTGTCTAATTCAATGGAGTTAAGTCTGAAAACTCTATGGGGTGTCCATTCTTATCTGCAAAGGGCCGTGTAGGTGCAGGTTTTCATTCAACCAAGCAGGAGCCACACCTGAGTCTACTGAAAGTAAAAGATCAACTGATTAAACAGGTGGAATCAGGTGTGGCTCCTGCTTGATTGGTATGAAAACCTGCACAGACACCGGCCCTTTATGGATAAGGCTCGACACCCCTGGTCCTATGCAATCTCTCTTCTTTCTTACTAACATACCTGAGGAGTTAGATTACTCAGCAACAGCCAACAACTACCCCTTGAGGCTCCGCCATCACTCCATGCTGACCCTGTTTAATAGACACAGACATACTGTCAATCAAACATACTGTTAACCAAAATATTAATGATTTATTTTTTTTTGCTTTACAGGCTGAGACAAAAATCAAGGTAATACCAGATCCATATCTGGTTTCTTGGCTTCCTCCAGATCCACCCCAACCTCTCCCCAATCGTGGTGCTCCTCCCGCCCATGGGGACACAGAGGGCTGTTTCTGATTGGTCAGTCCAGGAGGTGGGCGGGGTAGCTGAGATGCATTTCGATTGGTCTTCCAAGGCTTGTTGTGTCCAATGGGCTCAGGAGGCCAGCTTGGCTTGTACTCTGCGTACTTAGCTGTTGGAACAGAAAAATGAGCTATCTGTTCTTAGTGGGGGAAAATATTTTCAAAGATTGTTGAAAAACAACTGTTACCTGAATTATGTGCATTGTTGAGGGGGCTGTCTGAGGCACTATAGGGCCAGGCACCAGGTGAAGGCAGCAAGGTGTTTAGGGAGGGGTTTGATTCTGTACGAAATGGGGGAAAATCATTTTTTATTTCTCCTTAAATTTTTAAGTATTTTTTGTCTATTTTGAAGATCACTGGCTTGTACTTGTGTGAGTGAAGCTACCTGTATTATCTCTTAGCAACTGGTGCTCAGTATCACTGAGGCTTGAGACTGCAGATGAACTCAGCATACTCCCAGGGGTCATGTAGGGGTCAGATTCAGGATCAACACTCTGTATTCCTTTCCATGGCACCCCTGGCTGGAATTCTAGACAAACATAGTAAAAAAAACCGTAATGCTTATGCAAAAACATATACACCAATACGGACTAGAAATTGGAGCTTACTGGAACTTAGCTACAGTACTGAAACAGTCAGCCGGAGAATTATTGACACCTTAGTAAAGATGGATTTTAAAAAGGAAAAAAAATGCACTTGTAACGAAATCTGAAGGTTTAGGAAAAAGGATATTGAAGGCAAGCTTGAAATAACTCAGAGGTGTGTTTTTATTCTTTACTTTTGCTTTTTAGTGCTTGTATTTTAAACACATGCACACCACTCTATGTACTTTGTCCCTCTCCCTCTTACTACTCCTGCAGCCAGCTCACTTCAACAGAGAACAGTCATTAATGCAGTTCGGCACAGATGTCCGATCCTTTCCACTCACTTCCCTCTGATCCGCCCTCCATTCACAAACCAGGGCTCACCACACCCCTGCTTCCACAGCATTTGTAATTAATTAGTTTCATATCAACTTTTTTCTTTTGCCTCTCTAACCATCCTTTCCTCATAAGGAAAAACACACTTGCGTCCTCTTCCCCACAGGTTTGTTACATTATTTAAAATTCTAAAGTAAACTAAAATATTGCCCCAAGAGTGGGCCATGTGGGCGTTTTCAAACATGCAACTTGTTTTGTCATTTCATTTGTATATTTCCTCAATCTTCCCCATATCAATTAAGGACTAAAGTAAACTTACTACTATAGTTACATTATATTCATAAGAATTTTGAGGCATAGTGTGGGATTGTACAAAATATATTTTTCTCATACACTTTTAAAAATTTTCATAAAACATATTTAACCATAACTAATGGTTGGACTAATGCTTGGTCATATTTTCAATTTAAGCCACTAAAACAAATTTATAACCCTTTTCACCAACTTTTACCCTTTTACCAAGCAAGCCAATAATTTGGGAGCTGACCACAGGTAATTATGCAACATCCTATATTGTTCCTAAAGTACTATTTACCTGGAGGCCAGCTGGATATTCCAGTCTTGGTTCCCATTTTGTTTCCAGGAGTTCTCTGCCAGTTATCTGTGGACCCTTGGAGAGGACCACCCAAACCTTCAGCGCCCAATATATCGTACTGAGAATACGGGGAGCCTCCTCTCTTCAGAGGAGTAGCAATAGGGCCTAGGAAGAGCAGAAAATAAATGTTTAAAATTTTTTTTAAAAAATAATAATAAAAAAACAAAAAACAAAAACACTACACCAGATCCCACCTGGGATCCAACTAGCACATAGAATAAGCTCACCATTTTTGTGAAGTGCATCATCAGGAGTAGAGGGAGCTGGTGAGTGACCCTCCATCATCCATTTAAAGCGAGACTGCTGTCCCCCACTTTCTTTCAAACTTCCTGGACCACCAGCCATGGAGCCCAACTCCAGACCAGGCAGATTCACACCAGAGCCAAACCCTGAGATTAATAACATGGAAGGTCAAGTGAGACAAACTGTTATTTAACTGAGAGAGAAAGAAAGAGAGAAAGAGAGAATAAAGGGATTCACCTCACTGAAGCACAAGCACTCACCCGAATATGTAGGTGATGATTTTTGATGCAGGTCTGCCACTGAACCTCCCATACCAGGGTGAGACAACGAGTCAGACATGGGCATTTTTTGGCTACCACTACCAAGGTGAGACGGTGAAAGTTTAGAGCTTCCCCCTACACTGCCCACCTGTTGTTGCTGCTGCCTCTGCTGCTGGAGTACAGCCATGATTCTTGCAAGCTATTAAGTAGATCACAAAATCAACTTTGTTTAGATATTTTATTATGTCAAAACGGTCATACTAGGATTTTAGAGAAAATTTTACATCAATACTAATCAATATTAGCAGAAGTTAATCAGTCTGCATTGCATTTAGTTGTCCACACCTGCTGGGGGTCTGCTTGCTGACGCACATTCTGAGGGAATTTTCGCTGGTTCGGTAAAAGCTGCTGCTGCTGCTGCTGAGGATGCTGTTGCAGAAGCAGCTGACACGCCTGTGATGAAGTGATTAAGATAGTAAAACAATAAAATGTAAAACTTAAGGGTTATATTTCTAATCTATTCAAGGAAAAGAAAAGTTAACCATAAATGACTTCAATGGTACAATATTAGCATAATTTATGATAATGAGCCCTGATACACCAGCTCTGACACTCACCAGTTGGAACTGGATATGAGGGGGATAGATGCTGCTGAGCATGGCGATGTGTTGTGGGGACAGCTGCGGAGGGAAAACTCCTCCACCCACTGCTCCAACACCACCACTAGGAGGAGGCATCTGCTTCAGCACAGAGCCTGGCACCTACACAACCACATTAACCAGTTAAACCAGTAACCTTTTCAAAAGCCACTGACAGAATTCTATTATATTATAATTATACCATAATATATCAAACAGTAATGCATGTTAATATTGAAATTGAATAATTATTGAACATTGGACCTGGTGCATGATAATGATGGAATCATAAACTTGAAAAATCAGCCAATAAATGGATTTAACCAAATATATAAATATTTATCTTACACAGTAATCATATTCATGAAGGGCAAAAGGTTTAGGTCACAACAGCCTACTATGTCTAACGCCAACATAACTATGTCTAATTTTGAATCACTACTGATCCTCTCACAGGCATGGAGTTCTCTGTTGTTTTTTGATCTGAGATTTTATCAATATCCAAACAGACAGAACACATGGGTAAAGCTTGGAATATTTAATTTGGGGGACAAAAATTCAGCAATCTTAAAGAAATCTATCTGCTTGACTGAAATTGCACAAAAGAAATTCACGGTTCTTAATTGAGATGTGCAGTTGACTCAGCCGCATGCAGAAAGAAACAAGGCCAGAGTATGTTGGGTCAAGCTCACTGCTACACAGATGCAAGATCTATAGAAGCAACATACCTTATGACACTGAGCCAATTTAATTTACTTGTATTAACCGTATGCAACATTATAAACATTGTCATGCTGCTGATGTTGACTGTCATGTTTGCCATGCATAGCCAATACTTTGCAGCTCACTATGACACTTCTGTCAACCACTATTATAATTTATAGTGCTGGGACAAGGAGGTCGAAAACTCACATTGCATTCAAGGCAAAAGAGCTATTTTAGTTCCCTGACTACAATCAGTAAGTTTCACCCAAAAACCCCTCAACAAAATCTTAAATATATAACCAAGGCCATACTAATTGTTGTCTTGTAGAATTACTAATACTTGTTGCTAACACTACTTACTAATGTGCCCTGGCCAGTCTGTTGCTAAGCTGCTCGATATTGTCCACTGTTGCTGCACTGCAATTCCAATACAAAGTGTTGCAAGAACATTTGAAGAACAGTACATGCTATCTATAAAGCCAAAAATGGTCTAAACATTGGTACAAGACGGAATAAATATTCATAGTGCTATAATTCAGGTACACGTTTCCAATTTCTGCATTTCATTCATTTCTATGTATCTGAATCAGTATATACATAATACATTGGTTCATCTTTAATAACAACTAAACCTAAGCTGTATACATGACAGAATAGGAAATGTTCATGTTTCTAGTAAATATAAAAGAATTAGAAACTCTCAGAATGACAACAGAGACAGTAAATGGATATGTTGCTGAAACCAGCATGCGAGTTAAGAGCAACAAACTAAATGAGCAAAACAACCAAAATCAAAGTAGCATACCTGAGGTGACAGGAACTGATGAGGCACTTGCGCTCGCACAGTTGGGTTAATGGGTGACATCCCTGGCTGGTGCCTGGGCTGTGCCATTCCACCACCACTCCCAAATATATGTCCACCCATCTGCAGAGAAAATGTCACAAGAAAGGGTACATATGAGCACAAAATCTATGTCCTGAATGCAAAAAGGCTGAAGGGAATAAAGTGCTTACCAAAATAGGTAACAAACATCAGAGCATAGGCGGGAGAACATAGAGGTAGTTTTGGGGTGATATTTAGATTTTGGTAATGAAGAATTTGTGATTAAATGGACCTGAGGTAATGCAGTGAGATTGAGATGGGCTAAGAGAGATATAGTGGCAGAGCCTTACTTGTCTAGGGGGATTGGGGTGGTTGTAGAGGGGAGAGGGCTTGAAGACAGTGGGCGGAGAATATGGAGAACAAGGCCCCTCCTCCCCAAGGCACCCATCCTGATTGGTGAAAGGCAAGGTCTGCTGATGACAGTGAGAGCAAAGCAGACAGGGCCAAATGCAGGATTTGATAAAGAGGTGAGGTGAGGTAAATATGTGAAGTCAAGAAATTTGAAAGAGGATAAAATAGGACACAGGGCACAGAATTAACAATCAGAAATGGTAAGCAAGAGACTTCTGAAAAAATTGTGACTAGTTACCTTGTCGTAATAAGGCCCAGTTTCAGCAGGCCCCACCTCTTTGGAACCAGGTGAACGGAAGACTACTCCTCCTCCGCCTCCACGCCCTCCTTTGCGCATCTCTCCATTGTAGTCACTTAAACCCATACCTCGTTTATCTCCATCAATCTTTTTATCTTGGGGAGGGCCAGGAGCCAGGTCCAGAGGACGGCCACCGGGGTCCTCTCCCTATACAACAACCAATGGCATTAATTTAAATGATTCACACTATACTACTGAAGTACTATTACAAATTAATTCATATTTACATATTTCTGAGTTAATCATGCTACACTAACCATCATCCCCATGTTTGAGAACTGTCTAGTCATAGGGTTTATCCAGGAGTCACCACCTTTGACTGAACCCTGAAAGTGACAAAACACAGATTCTTTAATTCTAAACATCCAGTGCAGCAGCTTTTGCCACTATGAAATAGTAGAGTCATTATTTCTTATACAAGCGGGTACAATTACAAGTAGGAAATTTAAAAATATCTTTAGTATACCTTATTAGCCTTCTTGCCTCCCCAGCCCCCAGAGTTGTATGAAGAGCTACTGCCTTGTGATCCAGCACTGTTCCACACAACACCGCTCTCATCCTCTTCCTCCCAGCTAGAGTGACGGGAGGCACTGACAGAGCCTTCTCTCTCACCCCAGCCTTCTTGCATAGACTTTGAACCTATAGAAACAAACATAACTACTAAGCTCATTGGCTGGGAAAATTAGGCCTTTTAATAGTGAACTATGAGCCTTTTTCATGCCAGACTAATACATGCAGAGTACATTTCCAGTCAATTAAAAATAAATACTTTTATGTATCTTTGCACATTTCATTGCATGTTGTATTGTGTATTTTCTCATAGCCAGAATGTGAATTGCATTAAAATTTGAATGCAGGAGTGCAGCTTCCTCACCAGACTTGATTGGGTTGGGAGGATTTCCCCAACCGGACGCGTTCCCAGAATCCTCTGGATCACCCCAGCCTGTGGACGTCTCAGCAGGCTTCCCCCAAGCTGCAGTGCCATTATCCACACATGGACTAGAGGGAGAGCTGCTTCTGCCCCATCCGGACTGAGCTAGTAATCAGAGGCAGATACATGGACAACATCAGATGTTACACAATTTGTTGATAATATTTATATTACAAACTATTAAACTACTTACTGAATTCATGAAGAGCATCCATGTGCAAATTAGGTAAGTAAAACTAAAACTATGCTAGCTTCACATACACAGTGCTTCCTTTCATTTAACTGGTTAACAGTTTAACATACCTAGCACAATTTAACTGTGGCTACCATTTTAACAACTATCAAATTCAATTCTTACCCACTGTAGGAGCCTTATTGGAAGAATGTGAGACGTTCACGTCCCTGTTCCCAAGGCTTGTAGGCACTCTTCCTGGCATAGGTGGAGGACCCTGCTGCGGAGTCTGTGTTGGTTGTGTCTGTCCAGATGAGCCATTGTTCTTGTCCCAATAATTGACATAGTTGTAGTTATTGGGATCACCCCAGGCAGATGTTCCATCATCTATTTCCTTTTTCCTACTTATAGACTGTGGAGAAGGCTCCTCCCAGCCACTTGGCTCTGAACTGCTCCCAGGGCCACTGGATATTTGGGGTATAGGCCCTGAGGTCCACCCTGAACTTTGGCTCGGGGCTGAAGGACCTCCTTGTCTTCCCCAGCCCCCTTGCATGGCCCCTGTGTCCAGTGACTGTGACTGCTGGGGCTGTGATTGTTGCTGCTGTTGTGCCTGACCTTTCAAAGAGGTCGACTGGCTGTTTGGCATCTGTGAAGTGCGTACATTCCCACCCCAACCCGAGTGAGCCTTGCTACCCAGGTCCCCCCCACCTCCAGCTGTTTCAGTACCTCCTGCTCCCCAAGCTTTCCTTGGTGTGCCTTCATCCCAGCTTCCCCAAGTACCTACTTCTGAGTCTACACGTGTACCTCCATTATCCTTCCCATCTCCCCAATTCCCAGTGCTTGCTTTGGTCTCCCGCTCCCCCCATTCACTACCACTTCGTTGGCCCCAGTTCCCCCCATCCCCTCTACCCATTTCATTCCAACCTCCAGTCCCTTTCTCATCCTGAATTTTACCCCACTCTTTACCACCTCCTACTTGAGTACCCTGTTGTCTAACATCTCCCCAACCACTTGATCCACCCCCTGTTACCTGATCTCTCCATTCTGGACCCTCAGTACCCCAACCTCTCCCTTGGCTCTCAGATGGACTTAACTCTCCCCAGCCTCCTGAAGACTTGTTCTGCCCCCCTGCTAACTGACTCACTGCATTACCCGATTGTGAAACACCTGGGGTTTGGGCACTGTTAGCAGCTGGCTGTGGACCTCGATTAGGCAGAGAGGAACTACTGCTGCTGCTGCTACTACTGTTATCCCAGCCTTCACCAGGTGAGACAGATTGGGGTGTGAGGACTGGATTGGAGTTCAGGTTGGAGTTCTGAGGTTGACCAGGATGTAGAGATGAGGATGAGGCAGTGGTTGAAGTGACAGTAGAGTATGGTGGAACATGGCTTGAAGCAGCAGATCTAGCTCCACCTGCTGTTCCTTTTTCTCCTTCCAAATCCCATGCCACATTCTGTCGGATCTGTGTCTGCCCCCATCCTGAGTTGGACAGCACTCTGGGATCCAGGTCAGGCCGGTTGAGCAGATTCTGTAAGGCCACTTCAACATTGGGAGGCTGATGAGAGCGATGGTGCTGATTGCCATTTCTTGAGTTTCCCCCACCACTGGAAGATGAGGTACCTCCTCCACCCCTGGGTCCCTGTCCTCCCCACTCATTGGAGTCTCCTGTTCCTCCATCTGCAGTCCCTTTCTGATTGTCCCAAGCTCTTGTCATAGTTGAAGTTGTGGAGGAAGAAACCGAAGGGTTTCCAGCACTTCCACCACTGGTGCTGCTGTTACTGCTTGAGCCATCTTCATTTCCTCCACCTGGATTGCCAACACTACTTGAATTGCCCCATTCACCAACTCCTCCATTCCATGCTCCCTGAGTTCCAGTGCCCCATGTACTCCCACTCACAGGCCCTCCTCTGTCATCCTGTCCACTGAACCCCCATGAGTTCCCCCCATCAGCAGAGACAGAACTACCCCCAGCTCCACCCTCCCATGCATCAGTTCTTGAGGCACCCGTTTTGGAATTTGCAGGAAAAGGCTGAGCTCTCCAAGTAGATGAAGAGGTGGAAGACGAAGAAGAAGATCCAGAAAGATCCCCTCCCCCAGTACTTCCACAGTCTCCATCACCCCCATCCATCACTGCTGTGTTTTTTGGTCCTGCTCCTGGCTCCAGTGATGTACCACCCCATTCTCTACAGGATGGCTCTATGTCTCTATATTGCATTTGGTGAAGTTGGTGCTGATGAGAGGCTTGATTCACAGAAATTGAGTTGTTGGCAGACAATGATGTTGAGCTTTGGAGAGGAGTGGAGCCACCCTCTGTTGCAGCTGCCCCAGCCCCATCTGGTACCAGGGCTGGCCAGGCAGAGGGGTTGGCATTAGGGTTAAAGTTGGCACCTGGAAACCCACAGTTGACACCAATGGAGCACTCAGTCCCTGATAGAGGGGAGGCTTTGGATACGGAGGGCAATGATCCTGCTGCTACTGAATTTACACCGGTGGCTCCCTGGGAACCCCAAACAACACTACTAGGCTGCATACATTCATTGGTTGAACAGGAGGATGAAGGTGGGGACGGGCTACCAGAACTGACACTTTTCCCACCTTCATTTACTCCTCCCACAACTTTCGGTTGTTGCCTTTCACCCCACGAGGTACTACAGTTTGGCATTCCATTGCCATCTGTACCTCCCGAAACAACTTTTTCTCCTGTTCTGGCTCCATCCCCAGCAGCAATACTAGGCCATTCCTCCAGGTCTGACCCATCCACTATCACCTTCTCCCTGCCCTGAGAGAGGGGTTGGCTACCAGAGCTCACCCCCCACATGGAATTTGCATAATTTGTAGTAGTAGAAGAAGCAGCGATTGATGAGGAGGATGATGTGTGGGGCAGAGAGGAAGCAGCTGGACCTCCAGAACCCAAGCTGGAATCTGTAAAAATGGAAGTATAACAGAAATCTCTTCAGAACAGCAGTCAATAACCTCTTAATGTCTTAAAAAAAAGGCAAAGAAATTTGTTGTACACAAATATTCATACATGCAATACCAAAATCGCAGTAAATATGTATACTCTAACAATAACATTAACTTCGACACATACAACATATAAAGTAAACACCACCTGTATCTTCCTATGAAACAAATGTATATATGAAGCCTAGCACTAATTTTGGGGGGTCTACACCTCCAGACCTCATTTCAATTCCAGGCTTTATACCATGTATTTATTTAATAAATATGTTCTGTAAACCAAATCAAAGACTGATACCTGAGGCAGTGGCCACTGTTGCATTGGGGCTGTCTCCCCCACTGTTGCCTCCTCCCAGCAGCATGGAGGACAATGGTGGCTGGCCCCTCTTCAGTAGCACTTTGTGGTCCTGCTGGCAACGGAATCGAGGGGGCACTTCACGGGGCATGTAGCGCTGTGTGGCCTGGGTACTGGGGGAGGGCTGTCCGTTGGCCACCGCCGACCGCTTAGCATTGTTCCCACCCTGAGGGGGGGCACCAGCAGCCGGGGTGGCAATGGAGGTTGTTGTAGAAGAGATAGGGCCAGGGCTGGGGGAGACCGAGCTGGGGACGGCAGGAGATTGGGTAGATGTGGTCTTGGTCAGTTCTGGCACTGTCATGGGAAAATCATTGACAAAAAGGGGAATTAGAGAAAGCCACAGGTAAGATAAACCAAGATTTAAAAGAACACACCAGACCTAAAATCATGTAATAGTGAAGCAACATAGCCAGTATTAAAATCGAGAACTAAAGAAAAAAAATAAGGAATATATAATGCACAAATAATAAGAATTAAAACTTTATGGACAGAAACACTTACTTGACAAAACACAGAAGACAAATTTAAACTGTTGTGGAAGATAGAAAATTACCTTTGTTTTTTTGCTCGACCACCTAAAATGTAAAAAGCATAATGTCAACAAAGTTATCTAGCAACACAGTCATATTTCAAATTAAGAAAAATATTAAGTTCCACAATAATTATAGTTATATTTATATATGAAGTTATATATTAACATGCATTATAACTAATGCGCCAAATCTTCACAGATGTTTATACCACATTTACGGAAGCAGACTTAAGTGTCCGCACTTTGTAACAGAGGATTTTATATATCACAGAATTGCCATTACAGGACAAACTGCATTACAGGACAAATAAAGAGGGGAAGAAACCGGATGCTGATAGAGCAAATGTAAGAATTAATATAAACTATAACATGAACTTTTCTTATGGATGTTTTACAACATTTAACGTACCTATAAACAGTTAAAAAGTTGTTGTTTATGAATAAACATTTTTATTTTTTGCTATGATATAAGCAGAAAAAAACGCTTTATGCCGTTCGGGTATACAGAAAAAAATAAATCCTCTGCTCTGTGTCAACCCTATAACACAAACCTATAACAAAGTTTAAGTTTTTCATACAACCATGCAGTCTGATGTGTTATTCCATACTTGTTTAAGAGTATTGAACTGTTTGGGTATACCAAAGAAACAAAAACCAATGAGCATAGTGGAAATTTTAGCGGTGGAAGCTCAAGCAGTTAAGGCTCTGGGTCGTTGACCAGAAGATTGGGGTTCAAGCCCCAGCACTGCCAAGCTGCCACTGTTGGGCCCTTGAGCAAGGCCCCCAACCCACCCTGCTCCAGGGGCGCTGCGTTGTTGCTGACCCTGCACTCCGACCCCAACCCCCAAGGATGGGATATGCAAAGAAAGAATTTCACTGTGCAGTAATGTATATGTGACAAATAAAGACAACTTAACTAATAGATGTATTGCAGTTAGATGGTTCTCAATAAAAATCAGGTGCCACACACCAACTTCTAACTCAAAATACCTGCTGATTATTTATGGCACCTATCCCAGTCTTTACCTTCTGTGAGGTTTCCCTTTTCCTTTTATCTTCTTTCTTCCTTTTCTTGTCTTCCATGAACTGCTGTTCCCTTTTCAAACGCTCCTTTCTAATAAAATAAAAAGTATTGCAATGGTCAACTCCACTACACATTACGTTTTACGTAAATAAATTTTTTTTACAAAACACTAAACTTAGGAACCGAAAGCCCAAACGTTTTGAATACTTAAACCATAAACATATCCATTGTTTTAACACCGCCTAAAGTGAAAGAAGCGTGTTGACTAATAATTCTTGACATTGGCACTCCATTCACTCACCCGCCCATTTCCTTATGAACATTTCTGTGCAACAGATAGTGCGCAGCTTCAGCTAAACACCTAACACTACCATATTTGGCGAAATTCTAAAACTTATAACGCCAAAACGTTAAACGTGTTATCTAGTTAACGTCTGAAATCTGCCATAAACACTGGGCTGGAAACAAACTAAATGAGCTTGGCAACTATGT
The DNA here is from genome assembly GCA_033459395.1 of Hemibagrus guttatus. Classification (NCBI taxonomy): domain Eukaryota; kingdom Metazoa; phylum Chordata; class Actinopteri; order Siluriformes; family Bagridae; genus Hemibagrus; species Hemibagrus guttatus. The sequence goes on from JAUCMX010000012.1 coordinate 10,273,145, forward strand.
TCACGTCCAGTGGTAGCTAATTCACTCGAGGCCTATTGAACCAGGAATCTCAACTTAATTTACGCCGGTAAGCAAGTAAAGGCTCAGCCACTCTCAGAAATCTGCACCGGGTGACAAATCAAATGGAGCAGCTAGCTAGCCAGCCATCTACCTAAATATAAATAAGCAAAACTCCCGCTAGCTAGCTAGTTAACCGACTAGCCAAATATTTACGGTCCGCTGTCAAACAAACGCGTCGTGTTTTTAATCAACGTTTTTACCATCCCGGCGTTCAAATAAACGCTAAATATATATAATGTGCAAACGATTTGCTCATAACCGGCTTTATAACCTGAGCTGGAAAGCTCGATAATCACTGAAGCTGGAAAACCGACTAACTTGCATTAGCTTGGCTGGCTAAATACGCTAACGCTGGACAGACTAGCTCTCTCCTACCGTCGATTCTAAGAGCCTTGTAAACATGTTTAATTATGCAGCAGTCTTTGGTTATTTAAATGCACACAAGTACGGCTGGTCTAACCAACATCAAGCTGACTCGCTAACAAGAACTACTTACCCCAGGAATTACATGAAATGTAGCTAGGCAGCTAGCTACTGCTAAAGTGCTTCAGTGCGAAATTGTAAATTTTGAGGCATTCGAGGCGACTTGAAATCCAACAGACTCCATTAAAAGTACCCAGCGACGCGGCTAATCGTGGAAACGAGTCCTCCACAGTGCTGTTTGTAACTATGCAATGCGATAATGTAAACGAAGAAAAGACCAAACTGGTTTTAAAGCGCTGAAAAGTCAGTTGGTTGACGGTCGGCCATTTTACTGCTCGGGTATGAATTGTGTGAGCGGCGCTGCTCTGTCGGAAGGGGGGGTTAGCGAAGGGAAAATTTTGACCTTCAGTATTAAAAGTCCATTCACCGATTGCTTTTGACCTGTACTCTTGATTTTTTTTTCTCTTTTATTTACATATTATATACATACAGACTGAATAGAGCAAATCCCTTCACAGTGAAACTGACAACAGGTAACATGTTCTCATACCTTCTCTATTCAAACAATGACGTCATATTTCCAAGTTCATTCACTACGATAAAAAGCTCGCGTGTGGGGGAAAAATATAGTAAAATAAGTTCAGGAGTATCTGTCTTTCTTTTAAGATGTTTCTAAAGAATTGTTCACTTTTCTTGTAAATTTTCATACGCAAGCATACGGATGTATTGTTTGAGTCTCTGTATGACTGTATGTGATTTTTGTTTATTGCTTGTTATTAAGTTTGCATACAGTACGTTATATATCAGACACAGTGGCCACGCCCCTACAGTGCGTCACCAAACACGCCCCACCAATATATATATATATATATATATATATATATATATATATATATATATATATATATATATTAGTGCAGATGGGCGGAGCCACAACGTACACGCACACACATACACGCGCGCGCGAGCGGATATGCTCTTCTCATGGGCGTGATACAAACTGATCTGTTAACGTAAGAGTATTTAAAACGAACTTCTATGATAAAAATTCATAAAAGTCCGTATTGAGAACAGATGCATTATCAGTATTTTGGAAAAAAAAAAAACTGGAATAGGGAATAAAGGGACTTAACACATTGCTTATTGTTGCTGTAGCTGGTGATGATGGAAACTGTATTTTTTCCGAGGCATGTATACTGTAAAGAAGTATACAAGAATAATGAGTCATGAATCAGTTTTTTTTTTTTGGTAGCCAAGCATTTAGGTTGTTGTTGTTGTTGTTGTTGTTGTTGTTGTTGTTTAAATCTTTGATGCTAGTAACGTATGACAAAACCGACCTTGTTTTGCGAATGCGTGTAAGGTTAGTAAATTAAGGTTGCTAAAATAAATGTAAACAAAGCTAAACTTTGTTTCAACATTTGCCAGATTTTGATCATCATAACCTGGCAACAGATTATTTTGCCTTGTTTTATGTTAGGATGTCAGTGGTTTGGTTGTATTGTATCTAAAATGGAAAAAGTTGGATCAATACAAAGGAAATGCTGAATTTATGTAATCCACTTATTATCGCATTCAGCTGTATAGAGCTATAAAATAACAATTTAATCCTTTTCTTTTTTTAAAATCATATGTGCCTTGTTGTATAAGTTCTAACATAAATGATTTAAGGAATCAGGCTGATGGTGCTGGTTGTCATTATCAGGTAAGTAACTTGAAAAAGCGATGGCTTCATGCAAAAGAGGAGAGAAGAGGAGAAAAGACAGAAGTGCATTAAAAATGGAGGAAACTGAAGACTTAACTGAAAAGAAAGGAAGGACAAGACAACAAAAAAAATACATCGGTGCTCATGTCTCCATAGCAGGTAAGACACAAAGTGCAGATTTCTAATATAATATGCAGTAATATTAGTGACATATAATAAACACCTTGTATTTTGAAGGAGGGATATGGAAAGCTGTTGAAGCAAGTGTAGACATGGGGGGCCACAGTTTTGGATTATTTTTGGGTTCCCAACGCTCTTGGCAAAGACCTGCACTTGATCAGACCGCTGCAGCAAAATTCCAGCAGGCGTGTACTCAACATGGCTTTGACCCAACACACATTCTGCCTCATGGATCTTACCTGATGAATTGTGGCTCTCCTAAGGAAGGTCTGTCCCCCAGATAAACATGCTCTACTCTCAGTTGATAGAAAACAAACATATGTTAAAGGGACATTATAAAGGGGGGCAGTATATTTATTGCGAACAAATCTAAATGGGAAAGTAAATTTATGCCACTAATAAACTGTGTAATTACTTACAAACCGTTACGACCGTTTTTGTGTTGCTGTGGGTTTTCAGATGTGTTTAGTAAGAGCCAAGCCATGCTGGTTGATGAACTCAGTCGCTGCAGTGTTTTGGGCCTCACTCAGTTCAACTTCCACCCTGGGGCCTCCATTGACTCCAGCAAAGAGCAGTGTATTGAGAGGATCGCCGAAGCTATAAACCATGCTCACCAGCAAATACCTGCAGTCTGTACTGGTAAACTAATTATTCATGATCCACAATAATTAATTTTTATGATAAATTGTCCCATATGCACATAAAGTTTATTAACTTGTATTACTTTTGGCTAAACATTCCTTCACTATCTATTTTGCAATCTCTCACTAGTTCTTGAAAACATGAGTGGACAGGGAACCACTGTCGGCGGACAGTTTAGTGAACTAAAGAGCATAATTGACCGTGTTCGAGATAAAACACGTGCTGGAGTATGTCTAGACACATGCCATGCATTTGCAGCAGGTGAGGAGAGAAGTGTTTTTTTTTTTTACTCTAGTAAGATTCATTTTAGTTAAATATCTTAGTAAAATATAATATGCAGCAGCATAATACATATAAGACACATTGTTTTAATCAGTCCCATGTCACACATTAGCAATATACATTATATTGTTCATATGTTGTGGGGAATTTCTACTTGTTCTTGCAGGTTATGACATTTCTGCAGCAGAAGGAGTGAAGGCTGTGCTTGACGAATTTGACCAAGTGGTTGGACTGCACTACCTGAGAGCAGTTCATCTCAATGACTCAAAAGGTGACTTTATGAAATAGCAATCCCTTTAACAGTTTTTGGGAATTAACTCATTGTCTATATAGTTATTCAATCTAAATACACTCTTCATATATGTATCAAAACTATTTTCTATTCCTTTCATATTGCCATGATGTGTCATCTGAGCTAAACAGGTAAATTGGGCTGCCATTTGGATCGCCATGAGGACATTGGCCGTGGACAGATTGGCATCTCTGCTTTCCGAAACATTATGAACGAGCCTCGACTTGACAACATCCCTCTCATTCTTGAGACACCTGGCCGGTAATCAATAATAGCATTAATAATCAAACATTATCACGGAAAACAGTAGTCACAGCAGTACTTGCTGTTTGTGTAATTTGTGTCCTGTGTCCACAGCCCAGGTTTTGAATATGACGATCAAATAAAGCTCCTGTATTCTTTATGTGAGGACTAGAATGCATGGGCCCCTCTTCATCAGACAACTATAAACATTTCGTGTTCTTTTTGATTCTACACACATATTGTACATTTCATATGAGCATACAATAAACATAAATTGGATTTAAATAATCTGATAATCTGTTGTCTATAAAGTATAGAGTTTGCACCTCTGGAAATTAGCAGTTTAGTCAGCAGAGGGAGCTGGAAACAAGGCAAGCATGATACAGTAGGTTGAAAGCCCAGCAGTAAATCTTAAAATAGGTCTGCTAAAGCAATTCCGCTTTCACATTCTACTTTCATATGTTTTAAAGAATTTACTTAATCACTCCTTGTCTGTTTTCCCAGCCCTGAGAATTGTGAAAGTTAGTGATTCAGTGATATTCTTCCCCTTTTCCCGTTCAAAGTAATGCTTGCCCTTTTCGTTTACTATTAGTGGGAAACACCCTGTTTTTCATTTTCGTTTTCTATCCCTGGCCAAGCTGCTGAGTCTCCAGCTCATTTAAAGTTGTTCACATGAAGAAAGTAACTCGCCAGACCACACGGACACCACTGGTTTGCAATAAACACCATTCCTGTCATTGCTCCAAGTGCTGGAACAATCACAGCTCAGTCCATGCAGAGCTGATATGGCATCTAGCTTTGACAGCTAATTAAAAGCCATTAGGTGTTACTGGACAGTTTAGGTTGCTGACTGAAGTTGCAGTTCTTCTTAAGGGCACCGTGGAGGATGGGGGTACGTGTGAATTTGACAGGAAGGGAAAGGTGCCTTGGTTAGGAATTTTTCTCCAATTCAGTGCCAGCCTACAGGAAATGCCAGTCAGACAAAAATCTGTTCTAACAACCTCTGTGTCTGGTTTGGATCACTGGGCTAGACAAAGACTGTAGAGCTACAAAAAAACAAACAAAAAAAACTGGCTTTATTTAGCCAATGGCAGATGTAGAAAGGCAGAAAGAAATGTGAAGAAACACTGATCTAACTCAGCCTTTGGAAATACATATCTGCAACAGTGTGGGTACAAGTTCTTCTCTGACTGTGATGGATTCCAAAGGGGATTTCTTCACAAGCCCTTTGCATAATTTTAGGACACTAAAATGCTTCCCAGTGATTGCTTTTTAATCGCTTTTTCTCTTAAATAAAAGAGATTAAAGCAAAAAAAGTAATAAAAAGCATTCTTTGACTAGCAAATTATGTTGACTTTTGCCAAGGCAAAGCCAAATGAGGCCAAACTACTTATATTTGACAAGATTCCTGTTAAATAGACATGGAGCCTTTGCATACAATTAAAACATATATTGCTTCAGAAGTGGTTAACCTAAATGTTACACACACACAGCTCTGGCAACCACTGAAAGATTGTTTGAAAGATGCCTATTAGATGGTAACTGTTGTGAAATTAACAGCTTAATTACTGGGTATCATTAAAAGCTCAGCTAGATGAGAGTGTTAAGTAGAGGACTGAGTTTTGGTAGGCAGGACGGTAAAATGCCTGCATCAGTCAGATGGTTCAAATGGAAATATTGCACAGACTTTCTGCCATGTTCCCCTGTTCAATTTGCATTTTATACGCATTCACAAGTGACCTAATACACAGCATAAGATTTATATATGACCAGAAGACCAAAGGTTCACTTGATTTAGGCTTCTTATTTCATAAAAGCACAAAAGCAGCATGTTGGGTAGAAACCAACACTTTATTTGTAGCAGATTTGTCTAAGACTGTGTTGGTCCACATGCAACAAAATCAGATGTGTAGATCTTTCTGTGCCCAAAACTCAAGCAATGAAATAAACATTCAGCAAGCTTGGCTGTATAAGGTCTTCTATTCCTCTCCACTGCTGCCCTTGACCAAGGAATGTTCCAGAGAGTGGTGGCTGGGAACGAGGCCGCGCAGCCTCAGACAGGCCATCACACGCAGCAGCCGCAGGCTCCAGTCCGGTCTTCTCTGAACCCTGCTGATTTAGTAAGCATTCAACAGCCCGAGAGACTGAGCCTGTCTTTATAAGTGCTCTGTTCTTTGTGTGGAAAAAGAACATGAAGGAGCATCACACAGCAGGGTTTTTGCCTGTGTGAGAGTATGATGGTTTATAGTTTGCTATTTGTTTGATTGCACCTACATTAAATAGTATTTCTGTTCTTTTTACAAAAAATAGCTACACCTAAGTTCATTCCTGCTTTTCAGGTCACCTGTAGAGTTGAAGCATTTCTAATTCTGATGCCTTCACTTCAGAGGAAAAACATATATTACTGAATGTTTCTGTCACTTACATCAGCTGTCACAAACATGCAGATTCCACTGCCTACCACAGTTCAGCGGTAATTTTGCTGAAGATGCGTAACTTCAGTCTTCATATAAACAATAATTTTCTCCACCCAGTAGCTTGTGTGGATATTTGCAAGGTGATGGGATAAACTTTCTTCTTCTTTAACAAATGTATGCATGTAGCCATTATGGATAAACTGTCACCATAAAGGGATGTACAGTGGTGTGAAAAAGTGTAAAAGTGTCCTGATGTCTTATTTTTTTGCATGTTTGTCACACTTTAATGTTTCAGATAATCAAACACATTTAAATATTAGTCAAAGATAACACAAGTAAACACATCATGCAGTTTTTAAATGAAGGTTTTTATTATTAAGGGAAAACGAAATCCAAAACTACATGGCCCTGTGTGAAAAAGTGTTTGCCCCCTAAGCCTAATTACCTGGTTGGGCCACCCTTAGCAGCAACAACTGCAATCAAGCGTTTTCACACCACTGTACATCAGAATCAATGTGCAGGCTGTGTAATTCAAACAATGTTCGGTATTAAAGGGCTCAATAAGAAAATATTCCTTACACCATTACGTCTATTACTATGCCTACTGTACAGATTATTCTCCTTGGCTGACAGGAGTGGAAACTGGTGTGGTCTTCTGCTGATGTAGCCCATTCATTTCAAGGTTAGATTTGTTCTACACTCTGGGATGCCTTTCTGATCACCATGGTTGTAAAGAAACTTTTTTTGAGTTACTGCAGCCTTCCTGCAGCTCAAACCCGTCTGGCAATTCTCCTTTGACCTCGCTCATCAAAAAGGCGTTTTGCCTGCAGAGAAAAAGAAGAAAGGCCATTTTGTCTTTGTGAGGATAGGCACAGAACACAGTTATAAATAGGCCAAAAAGACATACTGTAACATTCCTCACAGCTCTGGACAGACAGTATCTTGACCATTTCTTTAAGTCTTTAATCTACACTGAAAACTGAATTACATAGTGTATCCTCCTCAGTGTTACCAGATCAACAGTTTTAGTATTAGGGAGAGGTCAGGCTTTGTCCATGGGATAACTAGCCACTTGAAATTCCAACCCACAGGACCACCACCTTCAGCCACAGATACTTGCTTAAGGGCCAGATAACAAAGGCTGCTGAAGTCCTATTAAGATCATATCACATGCAACAGAATAAGAAAAACTCTGTCAACTTGTTATTTTTTATCCACTTTGGAAGACGCCAGCCATGACTCTTTAGCTGAATGTTTGTGTGCATGTGTCGCTTTTCCTGTTGGAGCCTCACACCAGCAAGGGTCTAGCCTCACTATTGTCTATTGTCTCCTGCCTGAGCCTTGCTTCCTGACAGGCCAGAATTCACGGAAATGGGAATGCAGTCCAAACACATTCCTTGAGTTACACCCCCATCCCTGTCTCATTGCACCCCTCCATCCAAGAAGCGTAGTGCTCACAGAGGGTCCACTCCCAACAGGATGTTAATTAGCGACACACTCTTCAGGAAGTCAGGGAGGGAGCAGGTGGAAATGAAAACAGATAGACTGAGGATTTGCTTCTCAAGCACATAAGACTTTATTGATTTAAATAATCATAAAGTGGTTGCAGGAAATATGTCTGCTCTTTATTTTTGGTTTAAATTAAGAACTTTCAGTGTTGAAAAGTCTTAAAGTTCAACAGTCCCACCCTCCCCACATCTACCCATTTTACCACTTTCCTTCTCAGATGGCAACATCTGGCTTTTATAATCCAAATGTACGCTGCTTTCCAGTTTCTAATGGAACTCAAATAGGAGGCCTGGCATAACAATTAAATAAATATTTGCTTTTGGGGGGAATATTCATGCAGGGGAATATGGAGCAAAGGTTTATGTTAGCTGTGTCTCTAAAAGTCAGATGGTGGTTGTTAATTGCAGTTTGTTGAAAACAATAACCACAAGCATTGCTACCAGCATTCTCAAACAATTCTTGTGGTCCATGATACATATATACTATACACCTTTGAACAGACACACACACACATTTTCACATACACATACTGTACTCTGCACCAAAAAAGAAATGTGGATCAGGAAACAACCTTTATAAACACAAGTCTGCTAAGATTCTCAGCAAGCTAATAATTCACAGCAATGACAATCTTTCATTCTACACCATCTTTCATTCTGCTCATATGTGCTGAATGTGTTGAGCCTAAAACATTAGATATAAAATCATTTTTAAATTAGTTAAATGCTGTGAAATATATACTTAAATATGCAGCCATATCGTACACTATTCCTACAGAGGTAATAGTACTAAAGCACAGATGACTGCTGTGATTATAGTATAATAAAAATAGCATTAAAAACAGTACAGTAAACGAGTCTAATCAAATGATTTCTTATTATATAACATCTTGAATTATGCCATTAGTTATTTCTTAAATAAATAAATGTGGCCTGTTCCTGTTTGAATGTTAAAGTGGTTTAAAATCTGTAAAAGTATGAACAGCTTGCTTTTTTCTTTGGGAAACATGTCTCAGAAACTTCACCCAAGCTCCTTCCCCCAGTTTCTCTATCCTTTTCTCTGTGTTTCAACTTTATGACTTCACTATATATCATTTACTCTTTAGTGTTTAGTAGACATGCATGCTAATCACGCTTAAAGCCTGAATAGGACATTTCCAAAGAGCACTATCTAATTCTAAAAGAGCACTGTCTACCAGTTTCAGGCCAGCTTTGAGCCTGATGCACAGTAGTAATCACATGGGCCAGTACAGGGCCAAGAGGCAAGGAATCCCACTCAACATGTGAGAACACAGACTCACTGTTTCCACTGAAGCACAGCCTTCAGTGTTCTCTATTATTTGGCCAGTTGTTTTCTCATATGTTACAGTAATGCTTCTCTCATCATGCTCAGGAAATGACACCATGATCCATATCTCTAAAAAGGGATGCTGGTATAGTCTAAACACAGTGAGAGCACAGAGACACAATCTCGCCTGCCTGTATGTTCAGCATGCATCAGAAGCAGTTTTCTTATCGCCCCAGTTTCTGATCAAGGAGCAAAACAGAGCAGAAGAGGGAACAGCAAAGGATCAATTGTTGGAGAAAAAGCAAGCAAAGAACAAAGCGGACAAACTTAGCTTAAAGCAGTAAAAACTTTGAATACACAAAGACCTGCATGCATTGAAAGCATGCATTAATGGTATTATATCTGTTTGAGTGTACCTCAAGTGAACTCAAGTGGCATTATAAACTTCAGTATGCACTGTTTGTTGTCCCAGTGCTCATTACAGAGTAATGCTTCACAGAGTCAGCCTCGGGACATCCATCAACCTTGAGCTTAATAAACATTTCCATGATAAGCTAAAAGTTCAACACTGGATTGGTTCCCTTTTGGCTCTCCTCACGGCACAGGAATCACAGCTGAGGGGCCTGAATACCAGCGGTTTCTGTGCGAGGGGACTGCAAAAAAAGGAGCTGAGAGAGAAACTCTTTAAAAGATTAAATGTATGCAATGACCAGTGGTTAAGAAAAAGTCCTGGATGTACTCTGATTACTTAACAAATGGACAAACCCATTTTAATTAGAGGGATTAAAGACAAGTTGTAGGTGCTAATAAGACCTCTGAAGACCAAGAAAGATAGAAGGATGGAAGGATCCTTTGAGCTTGTGAAAAAGGAAGGGAAGTAAGATGGATTGTGGAACAGTTGAATGTGTGGAGCACAAAGGCTATAATGTAATCTGGCCTCCCTTTGGGGACCAACAGCTGAACCTTTTCCAAAAGCTACATATTTTTTCTTAGCAAATAGCTGGCATGCTTGAAGGGAAGCATTTTTACTCTGAGAAACTCTAGTATAGGTTGCTTCAGTGGACATAAATGAGGAAAGTATGAACACATTGAGGAAGAATGGGAGAAGTCAAAGAAGAAACACATTTTGAAATCATTTTATTGGGGGCTTTGATTTTGACAAACTACTGCATTCTCCACATTCTCTTCGGAGACCAGAGTGCACTATAAGCTAGAGCAATCCAATAGGGCTTACAGAATTGTAGAGGTTTTATTGGACAGTTGATGTAGATAAATCAACAACAAAAAGCCTTTAGTTTATGGTATTGAAATTGTGTCCACGATTCTGTTCTTGTAAAAGCAGAAAGTTTGCCGTGGGTAAGTTTGAATGATTATTTGATATGGTCGGGTTTACCAGACAGCCAATCAGTGCACTGTCCCAGATAGACAACTGATATGAGAATGAGTATAAGCAGTGGTCATATAGATTAGCAAAGGCCCTCAACCATGTGCCTTTATAAACTTTCATTAGCATCCTAAAAGATGTTCTTATTTATCTGTGTTGGGAATTTTTAATGGTTCTTAATAAACTATTTCCCCTATTATAAATAGCTTGAAATAGAACAAAAATTTGAGAATTATTAAACATTAAATAAAAAGGCTGAAATTAGCATAAATAAATAAATAAATAAACAAATAAATAAATAAGTGGATTTGGTATCCAAGAAAATATATCATATATTGGCTCTTGTAACAAATCTCAAAATTGGTTATGGAAAATAATTTTTTTTAGAATATAAAAACACTAACAACAATAAGCATTACAGAATTGAATTTTTTGTATTTTTTTTTTTTTTTTAAGTTGAATGTTTTTTTTCTTCACACAAACCCGCAAAAACAGTATTTTAATATAGAATAAGAATAAGACTTTTTCACTTTATTCACTACTAAACTATGTATCAAGAACAAATCAGAAATGCTGCAATTTTCTTTAATATCCTCTGTTTTGTTTTCTCTATATTTATAGATATTTATAGATCATTATCACTCTCTCTGTCACTCGTCTTTCTCCACCTTTTCCTTGATGCACATTTCCAAACAAAATCAGACTATAATCAAGTAACAAGACTATAAACAGGACACCTAGGTAGGCTTTTAGCTGAAATTGCATTTAGCTGTGTTGGGAATGATTATTTCACTTTATTGTAAATATTCTGGTTTATGTATTGTGGGATAGTGGGATCATATTATATGCCCAATACTTTGTGCATACAACAGTTTTGAAAGCAGTGTGTTTGCAATTGAAAATGTGCTGCAAATGTATAGTGGTTTGCAGGCGATGGATTATGGATTACAAAAGAAGTCCTGGATTTTGGAAGATATGGTCATTGAATGGATTTTGTGTGAAAGCAATAAAATAGGATTCATACTTTTGTTTTAATGAATGTCAAGAGTTTCAGTTTTAAAACAATGCATGTTAGCAGTTGAAATAAACTGTAAATCTTTTAATACTCTTCATTTAATTAACTTTTGTATGGTCCTCTGAACATGCCACGTTTTTTCTCCCTACTGATACAAAGTCGCTGCACTCTGTTGCTAAAATAAGGGATTTTCCTCAGACCCGAGAAAAAACCCGCCTCTTTTGTCCTGAATCCAAATACACCCACTAAGTCGAGCAGACTGCTGCTTGTAATAGGGGTGTGTGTGTGTGTGTGTGTGTGTGTGTGTGTGTGTGTGTGTGTGTGTGTGTGTGCGTGTGTGTGATTGCTAGTGGTGTGTACTGCCCATGTTCACCAGAGCAGAGGCTGCCTCAGTGTGGAAAAGTTACAGACATAAAGCTCGTAACTCCATACTGGAATATCTCAGAAACATGGAATGAAATCTCATTTACCAACAAGAGTCTGGTGAACTAGACTTCATCAGGTAAGTTGGCATAGATCATTTTAAAACCTGCTTTATTAACTTCATAATGCTGTATTCATTTTCACAGTATCTGGCATGGTTAAGATGGAGTCAGTATTTTATATAATGCTGTAAATGTATCACAAAACGAAATAAAAGATTCATATGGATTTCTAGGTTGCATGCATGTGCCACAGCACTACTACTCAATAATCTTAACTTAGTAACATGCTTTCTGATCTCTTCTTGATCATTTTCTCTCATACAGTCTATTGTTATGGAGTTAGTGTGAGAATTAGTAAGCCTGGTCACAATTTTTGGGTTGCACAATATATTGTAGCTTCATCATTGTAGTTCAAGTGCAATACTTTTGCAATATTGCAGAAGAACTCAATGTGTAAAAAAAAAAATCTTATGAAATGTCTTATTGTGTCATGACTGTATCCTGACCCAATTCTGTGTGAATTTATGTGAGATTTAACCATTGCATTGTTGAGTCATGTAAAACAGTCATATAAATTCACTTTCAATGCTAGTATTTACTGCACCAATGTGCTGTGAAAATCTAATCCCAGATCTCCATTTAATGGATAGATATAACACAGGTCTAAATGATTTATACTGCAGAATTTGTAGCAGCTTCCAAAAATTGTTTAGTTACAGAAAAAAGATACTGATAGAATGATAGAAAAAAAAAAAAAACATTACTACTAGACTATTTAATTATGTATAATAACAAATTAATCTTCAATGTGATTGAGATCACAAAATTATGCATTTTATGGTCCCCAAGCCTATACCATATAATACCAGTTGTACAGAGTATAATGCAAATAGTAGTTTCATAGTGTATTTTATAGATGCATATTATATGATATGTCTATACAGATGCAGCCCATTTTTGTTAGTAATTTTGCTGAAGAAAAATGCTTAATATTTGAAAACAACTTGCAAACAACTTGAAAATTTCCAGCTTTTTTCAGAATGGTCAGATTAGAACAATAGCACATTCTCTGACAATAAAACTTTTTAATGCAGTGTTATGCAAACTTGATTTAGACTCTTCTTGTGTCTTGTGGTTTTCGGTGCTTGACAAGTCACTGAAATCAAAACGACTAAGAGGTCAGGGGACATAGGTCATTGGGAAAAGATAAATGAGTCATTATATTGCATGTTTGTCCACCTGGTCAACTCAGTTACAAAGTAACATGGAGTCCATGAGACTTTTTGTGTGTGTGTGTGTGTGTGTGTGTGTGTGTGAGTGATTTGCAGAGTATAGGAAGAAAGGAGCCAAAAGGAAGTTATATTGTTAGGGTGACAGTCTGGAAAAAGTTGATGAGACTGAAATAGCAGTAATGTTAATGTAATTAATTAACATTAAATAGGAATCTGTTTATCAGGTTAGAGGTTTGATTTGCACAGTCTCATATCTGTATAATGGCAGCCTGGTGGGGGTTTGTAGAGAGAACAAGTAGACGAACTAAAATGTGTTTCCAATCTTGGATGTAGACACTCTTCAGTCTAGTGATATTCTTCTTAGGAATGTGTTCACACACACACGGGTCCCATTATTCTTTGGTTTCAGAAGTTCACATCTCCCTAATGTATCAAGTCTCTGTCTGGTTTCTAGAGCTGAACTGTTTCCGTACGGTCTCAATTTTTGAATGCATTACATCATGAGGTTTATGGTGTGTATGTGTTGTGCATCTTATATGGATTCCAGTCACTTCATATGGCTTCAGGGACATGACTGAAAACTTATTTTATGTAGCATCAATGCCCTATAAGACAGTTCCTATTGATAGTAAATTTGATAGTAAAGCATTTTTACTTGGTGTCCATTTTTACGTTGTTCACCCTAAAAGTGCATGAGAGAAATAACACTTCTAACACTCATACGTCTCCTTCTATATGTAACTTATATACACATCATTCTGAAACATATTAATGAACAGTCATTTTATGCTTAGGTGAGTATAATCTTATTTTACAAGAATCTTCTTTCCTCTTCCCTTTTACTGCAGGACAGTAATTCAAGGACTGCACCCCTCCACACTGCCAAAAAGCCAAATGGATTGAGGGAGACAGAGGGTTTTGAATAGAGGAGATGCCCAACAAACAGCTGATGTCCCCCTGACTGTTGTACAGATTATTGTTTTTATGTTCTTGCATTTAAAAGACTTTTGGTTTGACCTTTCTGAAGAGCAGGCCAGTGAGTCTGTGAATCTGAATTTTGGGAGCAGAGTGTCAAGAAGACAAAGGAACATGGCAAAAGAAAGCCTTCGATCACGGCTCAGAGAGGGATAAATTAACAAGTCCGCCTGGAGTGGTCTGGACAGAGGGTGTTGTATCGGCTTACTCTCAAGAGCACACTCTCAAGAATACACATTGAGAGGGCAGAGGTTACTGAGTGGCCCGGGATTAAGGGAATACACAGTCTGACAAATTAGGCATGAAAGCTATTTCTTTATTTTAAAACAGCATTAAAACTTGTAATCATTTCACAGAGATATTATCCGCTGGCTTTTTAAGGCTTTTTAATCTTTTACTGCTTTGTTAGGAATTGTGCCTCTGGCTGGATGAGACAGGAGGTTTTCTCGGGACACCAGCACAGATTCTTTGTTAATCCAGACTTGAATTATACTTAGTACACAGCAAACAGAAGGATTGTTGAAGTACTTCTGGCTAAATAAAACAACATACCTGTAACTGAGCTGAGCTGTTCTCCGTATGAGGGCATGAGACCTACTGCTGTGCAGGAAAAGAAAAATTTACTGCTCTTAAAAGTGTAGTCTGTTAAAATAAAGCACCAACAATCGGTGCATGGGCAAGAACAAACTAAGGGCTGGTTGAGAGTTGACGTAATGCTGTTGGAGCGCTGTAATAACTCATTAATGGAGTCAAACTAACATGTGTGGGAGGCCAGTCTCAGTGGAAAGCTTATAAAATAGAGGGGCCTGTAAATGTGTGCTACTTTGTCAAAATATTTAAAAAGCAATGACCATTACAAATTCCATCTAACAACAAAAGAACATTAAGGCAGGGCAGTGTATACTGATTTTATGAGAATATTTTTAAGATTGAGAGTAAGGTGTTTTTTATGTGATTCCTAGACTTTTTTTGGTTTTGATATTAAATATTCACAAATAAGTTCAGTACTTTGTAGACATTTTTTTGTCTAAGATTGTGAAAGTACTTTTGCAAGACATGTTGCAAATGAATGACCAAGATACTGACCAGTGTTAGTTGCAAAACCAAAATAGTTCTCCCTTTGACTTAAGGTCTTTGAACGAGAAGTTGTTTTTTAAAGGAAGGGAAGTGGACTTTAGCCTGGAGGATTTGGCATAGAGACCAACTTAGTTTTCAAAGCATAAAATCAGCAGAAACCTGCAATTATTTATGTAGCCAAGTGCTACCCACTCATACCACATGCACCACGTCACTTTCTTTTTTTTGCAGAAACGAAATTTGCAGATATTTTCTTAACATTTGATCTTCCTCAACATACAGCAGCAGATACTCTCAAACCCATTGGAGATGGAATATATGGATCCAATCCTAAACCACAAAGATCTCTGCAGCCGGAATTGGATTTATTTCTGAACTTGTGTCTTCTAAACCAAAAACCCAAAACAACTATGCAGCCCAGTTTCTCTGACCACATACCCCTCTGAGGACTCCAGGAATTGGGGACATGAGTATTTTCATCTCACAACTATCTCAGTGGGATCATTTTGGATATAAACAGCAACCAGTGGCAAAAAATCGTGTTCATACTTATGGAAAATCCTCTCTGAGATATACTTCACTCAACTGCACCTTTTTTTAGATTTCTTTTTTAGAGAAGCCCTGAGCCATGCATAATTTTGCATGAATGGTAATGTGTGGATAATTTCCTGTCGAGCTAGGCCAGATTCTTTCGACTGCATAGAACACACAAAAAACTCCCTGGAACACCAAGAGTTTCAGTAGGAATACTAATATTGGAGATTTTGCTGTACTTTCCTGTGGTTTTATTGTAAGCTAAAAAAAAAACAGTAATCATGAACTTGGGCAAACTGTCTGGGCTGAAGGGCCTGGTTTCTCACTCCTCAGGGAGGCGACGCTTTAAGGGGGATTTGACTCCAGACATGATCAGTCCGCCATTGGGAGACTTCCGCCACACCATGCATGTGGGCCGTGGGGGAGATGTATTCGGGGACACCTCCTTCCTCAGCAACCATGGTGGTGCAGGGAACAACAGTGATGGAGACTCCATCACCGCTTCAGAGAAGAGCGAGGGCTTCTTCTCACGCACCCTACGACATGTCCGTAAGACTCCAGATCGGCCACGGGGGAGTTCCAGAGAACTTTCTCCTCCACCTCCACCCATCTCCCCTATCATAAAGAACGCAATCTCCCTCCCTCGCTTGGATGTGGACTCACCCAATGGCTGCCCTGTGAAGGTGCTGTTTCCTAACACACCCAAGGCACCTGAAGACAGCACCTTATCATATGGTATGCGCAATATAACACCACAAGTTTCCCAAATGCATCATAAAGTTAACATGCTTTATGTGCTGCAATGCTTTTGTGAAACTAAGCAGAGTTTATTTGGTAATAACATGTTTGATCTTCATCTTTAACAGTAACATTGATGCTAATGAAATTGATTTGCTATTTTAATCATTATTGGTATAATTCTTCTTAATTCTTAAAACATTGCTAACAAGGGCAGATTTTTGCCCTTTCAATGTTTCACTCAGCAATAATAGCTCTGATTTCCATCTACAAACCTGTTACAACATAGCAAAGCTCCAGACTTAGTGTCTGAATTCCAATGTCTGTGATACTCATGCACACCTCAGCTACACCTCCCTCTCTGTCCTGATGAAGGAACTGTCCTTCATCAGCCTCAGACAGCTCAGACACACATGGCAGACAATCCTACATACATGCTGTAGAATTAATCTATCTGTGAAATGTGAAATGAAGCTGTTTGAATGACTCCAGGGAATTGCTGTTTAATATCCACTGCTTAGCTACTGTGTTATTATCACTCTCTCACTATCAGGAGATGTTCATCTCATTTTGCATACTGAAATACCAGAAATACCAGAAAAGTGAAGGGATGGCAATTTAAAGACATGTGTAGGAGTGAGTTTACCACACAGGAGTAATTGTAGATAACTGTTTTTCTGATAAATTTATATTTATCTTAAGCAACCAATGCAGTATTCCCAATCTTAAATCTGAGATAAGCCTGAACTTCTGGTTTGTAGTCAGATATTTAAATGACACACTCCAGTGCACATGAATCATAGGGTTTATGTGCCACAGTCATGACATTACTACATTTTTCATTAACAGCTCAGAAGCATTTTGAATTTAAGTCCTCTAAACTGTTAGAAAGAATGTTCGGTGTGGTGTTTACTCTACCATGATAATGATCTTTGTGCTGCAGTACTTTTGGAAAAATCTGCCTTGTTTTATTGCAAGTTTATAGCAATAA
The DNA here is from genome assembly GCA_033459395.1 of Hemibagrus guttatus. Taxonomy (NCBI): domain Eukaryota; kingdom Metazoa; phylum Chordata; class Actinopteri; order Siluriformes; family Bagridae; genus Hemibagrus; species Hemibagrus guttatus. The sequence continues at coordinate 10,290,553 of JAUCMX010000012.1, forward strand.
TATGTATAATATATTATATTATATGTACCTGATGTTTTTTTTTCATTAGTACATATTGAATAAGTAAAGGGCTAATTATGTTAACCAAATCAGATGTTTATTCTGCAGATTTTGCATTTCCTTAGCTTGTTGTGTTCTGGGTTGATCAGTACAGTCAAGAGTGGTAGGAAATATTTTGAATCCCTTTACTCTTCAGTGCCATCTTCTGGGAAAAGGAGAAATTAAATTTATATAGTCAGAAGTTTCTCTTTTACCTCCAGTCAAGTAGAAGCACATGATCGCTCATTCCAATTCCCACTTCTCTCTGCTTTTTCCACCTGTTTATAGGTGTAGAGTCTGGTTTTGTCACACTGCCCAGGCTGTCACGCTCAGAGAGACCTGTGCAGAGTGCAGCTCCTTCATCCTGCTCTGCTGAGATACACCGTGGCTCTCTCACAGATCTGCCGCTCACCCTCACCGTCCCCGACTCACTCAGCCCCTCTGACTCCATGAACTCCTTCACCGTCGACCTTGGCCCCTCGCTCATGTCAGAAGTCTTTGCCATGATTGATAGGCCTAGTGTCCATGTGGAAGCCAACAACCTCTCTGAAGTGGAGCACACTCCTGAGCCCTGGGCCAATGGTGACACTGAAATGACCTTGGACACCAGAACCTCATTGGTGGATTCACTTCTCAGAGAGGATTCAGAGGGCCGGAGTCGCCTTTATGGAGTAGAGTGGGGGTGTGGGGATGTGATGAACGGAAAATCTGTGAAACCAGTTATGGTAGGAGATCTTGTGCGCTCCTACACTGCCAAGGAGCACGGAATGGAGGCCAAAAGGTTCCAGGAGGCTGCGGATGTGCTGGCTCGACATTACGGCAGTGGAACAAACAGGAAAACTGACATGAGCATCACCCAGAGGAGACAACATTACACTTACCCTGATGAGGAGGAAGAGATCAAGGTCTAGCATGAAAGATGAATAACCCTGAGCTTTACATTTTTATTGTGCCAAATTTAACAGACGTTTTGTACAAAGAAATTTGTAAATAGTACTATTAATCAAGCTTCTCTCTTGCTCTATGATTGTACGCTGTTGAAATAAGAGAAGCAGAGGACATGAAGTTAAAAAAACTGCAGATGAAGAGTCTGGGTTCTTAAAAGTTGTGGCTGTGGAAGGATGTTGAAGTATCTGATGGATGCTGGAATATGTTTTTAGCTTAGACGTGGATATGAAATATGTACTGCGTGTTTGATTGTGACAATCAATGAACAAAGTGACCTCATTGCTATTATTTTCCTATTCTGTTTGAATATGAGCAATATGAACATTGAACTCTATGTGCATAACACTTCTCTTTGCCGGTGCATGAGCTACAGTAAGAAAGGCTAAGCTATATGGTCAACATAATGAACTAGTCCTAACTGGTACAGTATATATATGACATTTACACCAGCACTCTTATTTGTATGTTCCAGAGACTTACTACACATAATTCTCCATGTAGACTCTGTGGCTCTCATTGCCTATGTTATACATAAACCTTATTACAGACGTATTTTATGTGGTAAACAGCTGTCATGTTATTATGAAATGCATAAAAGTATTCACATGCATTTCACTTTAATACTCTAGGCTGTAATATATGAAAAATACTGACAAAGCAAAAACGCATCATAATAGTATTGCAGTCTCTCAGTTCATTATTTAGTTTATTAAGCAATAAATATATATATATATATATTGCATCCACAAATAACCTATGAATAAAAAAAACACTCTTGGCAAGTTTTGTCATAAAAACACCTTTATACAATATTTTGTGTGGCACACTAAAGCTGTAGATTATAACAGCTAATATGACAATGTATGAATAATTTTCTTTTTATATTTTGACAGAGGAGTTGACTTCTCAATCATGTGACCTATACTGTGTATATACGAATGTGTTCATTTGCACAGGAAATCTGCACATTACTAATGTACCCTTATAAACAATTTGAATAATATATCTAATAAAAAACAAGGAGAACATAACACGAAAATTAGTACACTATTTACATGTGTGATTATAATTTTCTTACTATTGCACTACAGATGAAACCCCTAGCTTGCTGAGGACGTTGTAACTCTATATGTCACTACTGTTAGCACACAAATCAGAAACCAGAGGAAGTGAGATTTCTCTTTGCGTTATATTTGCAGCTACAGGAACCTATTGGGGAATGCCAATCTGTAGAGTAAGGTTTCAGAAAGCTACAGCAAATGTGACAGTGCAAATAATAAGCTAAACAAATTTAAAGAAAGCATGATATATACACCACATCATCAACTTCACAATCCAAACTATAGATGACAGTAAATCAGTATGAAGGTGAAGGCAGGTTGGGCTCACTGGGCTGAGGATGAGAGCTGCTTGGGCAAGGACTGGGGTGGAAGTGGAGGGGGCACTTTGGGTCTCTTGTTCACAGCCTTTCTCTGAGTACCTCCTTCTGGTGGAGGAGCTGAAGGAATAGGAGGAGCTGAAGAAACAGGAGGAGCTGTAGAAACAGGAGCTGAAGGAACAGGAGGAACTTGTGGTTTGGCTGCAGGCTTCGTCTGTGCCTCAGAGATTGCGGGCATGGCCGATGGAATACTTCTTGGCAAAACTCCGACCTCGTTCATGGGAGCAACTGGGGTTTTAGGTTTGTTATAGCTTACAACAGAGTCTTTATTAAATGACCTGTTCTGAACAAACGACCTTCTTGCTGTAAAACATAAAGTAACAGATTGATATAGGATGAGTACTTTTGAAAAATGTGCACGCTATCAAGCCTTAATGCAAAGGGTTTATGTTAATGTAAAACATCATACGTTTAAAGGGAGTGCTGATCTTCAGTGTGGCTTCGGATGAATACTCAGGCTGTTCTGAGCTGTCCTCTGGAGAGTTGTTTGCTTTCAGATGAGTTGCATTCTGAATCTGAAACGGAGGCTTTGCTTGAAGCTGAGCCCGAGGTTGTGGTTGAGGATAAGGCTTAGGTTGATTCTCACCAGGAACTGCATTTGAACTAGAAGCTTGAGCAGACTGCTGACTGGCTGGAGCAGGACTGCTATTCTCCCATATTGTTGCACCACCAAAGTTTTCAGACGAAGACGTACTGGGTGGTATAGTAAACGAAAACACGGTCAAATTTGATAAACTTAAGCATGCATTGTATAGCAGAAACTAATGCAGATGAAAGATTTATACATGATTGAAGAGAAACCTTGGCTACCTGAGACATGACCTATTGCTTTTACTACTATTTTATATTGAAGAAGAGCGAGATTTAAACTTTACCTGTCATTTTTTGAGACAGAGGCAGTTAGAGCTGAGGGAAAGACAGTGTCTGATGGGGACTTCTGAGGTAAAGATGGAGACAGTGCTGGGAGTTCTGGAATCTCAAAATCAACATCTGGAAAACAGTATAGTGTGTAAGAGACACTGATGCAGAAATCTTACATGGGTACATTTTTTTTTTCTCATCCATGCAGGACTGAGGTACCTTCAGGGAACAGGCTTTTGGAGTACTGTATGAGTGGTTCTACCACTGTCACGACCTGGACTGAAGAGGCAGAGGCCATGTCTAGCAAAGATGTCTCTCTGCAAAATAGTACAGAAACTCAGTCAATAGATAACTCGATTATTTGTGCATTAAATCTAAATGAAGAGCTAATGAAAGACAGAAAGAATGAGATGAACCTCAAAGTGTGTGTGTGAATCTCTGTGTTATACTAACCCTTCAACACGAGGCCACAGTAGGTTAGGTCCAAGCACTATGGCAATATTACTAGGAGTCATCCTATTAACTGCCTTGTGCTCTGACAAACATGCTAGAAACTGGATGAGGTATCTGAGGTAGGGAGAAGTTTTGAGTTTTAGTGTTATAAATTTCATGCCATTCAACAAATAAAGTATTGACAAGAATGTACCGTAGATTATAGTAGTTCTCTGGTGGGAGTTTTTTCAGTACAGCTCGTAACCGCTCCAATTTGTCATCCAGTTCTTTTGATCTTAAAAGACAGAGTTGAAGACATCTCATTATCATCTCATCTTATTTTAGATCTTGGAATTAAATGTGTGCTGTTAATATTTTGATTCAAATTTTTTCATCTCAGAATTTACCCTGCTGCCTCAAACCATTCGTTATACAGTTCAAATGTCATGAGAGGTTCTGGCAGCTCTCTCAAGTAAGATTTCAGGGCACCTGTGAGAAGACGTGACAAAAAAAGAGTTTACCACGATAGACCTCCAGCCTCCTTAAGCCATATCCACCTATCATATTCTACAAATATCTATGAACTCTAGAAATATTCTATAGAACTGATATATTTGTGTGTTTAAAATATTGGCAACAATATTCTACTAGTGGTCACTTACCTGCTACAGCATGAGGGTCAGTACTGAACTCAGCCTGATCTACCATCCCTGCATTCAGACTGCTCTTCAGCTTCTTTACAACAGAGGCAGCTGCTGTCAGCCTGAACAATCCCTAAAATGAGCAATGCACTGTTCAGAACAGCTCGTTTGGAAATAGGGGAAGCATCCATGAATGCTACTTTGATAGGTTCATTTTAGGTCTGCATGTGTGGGTGAGTGAACACATGCACGTCGTGTGGTCAGTCATGCTGAGGGAAACACTTCACTGTGGCTAAAATTGAAAGGTAGCACAGGCCAGATGAATTCATTGGCCTTTTCTTTCGTTACTTTCATCATGCACAGCTTTATGTGTTTTTTTTGTGTTGTAGATGTAAACTCACCTCTTCTCTGAGTCCTGTCTTTAGAAGCATGGTAACACACTCCTGAATGGGTGCAGCAATCTCTTGACCACAGCTCTTAAGGTGGGAGAGCAGAGACTCGCCATACACTTTCCTTACTGAGATACCCACCTGGGGTTCTGTTTTGCAAATACACACACACACAAGGTCTTCTAAAGAGGACTACACTTTCTTAGAAGTGAATCATTAATTCTATCACACTGGTTAGAGAATAAATTTGAGTTGAAGGGGGTTGCCAGCTTGTCCTGTAGAACCCCTTTAGGAAGCTATGAACACTTCACTACACAAAAAACCCAAAAGGAACTGTTATTGGTATAGTGTGCTAATGTTACTGGTTTAGTGTGCTAATGTTACTGGTATAGTGTGCTGTGTAACTCATCACAAGCTGGAGAACCTGCAGATAACTAAGATAGTGCTGTAACACTTGTGAAGCACTTGACAAAATAGTTCCTGCTATACCCTTATACTGTAGCACCCTAGCATCCTAAAGGATTCTTTGGTTTGTCCTTCTGGGTGAACCATTAATAAACCTACAACAGAATGTGTAATTTTCATTAAAGATTGCAAGATAGAACAAAGATAGATCCCTCAACCACCTCAGGCACAACTGAGGAACCCTTTTTGTGTAAGTTTGTACCTCATGCCAAAACTTGTGATGATTCTAACCAGGAAATACAAAGGATGAATAATTTACAAGGACATATGTTGTATTCGTAACATTAAATGAATACATTCAAAGACAGACTTTCAAGAGCCACAGAGAAACTCTATTTTAAAATTGTATTTCATTGCTCTTTACCTGTTTGGTTGTGATTTTCCCTGAGCTCAGTGATATGTTTTTCCAAGAGTCCATAGGAGTTTTTGTGGTATTCAGCTTGGAGCTCTAAGAGCTAAAGAAAGATCACATGTTAGAAGTCCAACTCCAGAAAAATATTTGTGCATTTTTTATACCAGGCCTACTGGAAATATTAAATACTCACATGTAAGAAAAAATTTGCATATTCATCTTCTTTACTGCCAAAATGGTAAAGATCCGCTGAATACTGATCCTATAAAAGAATAATTTTGATTAGTGCAGTCTTGAAAAGTCCAATAAGACTTTCTGCTGTATAAAATCATGGCAAATTCAAAGTCAAACCTTGATTGATTCCAGTTTTCTCCAGGCTTCCTCCACTTCCTCCCTCAGTCCATCCTGCTTAGCCTGGGGACCTGTACTCCCTTGAGCTCTGAGAAGAAAAGAAATATCGAGTTGAAAGTCCGAGGTAAATTACTCTATTAAAACAACATACTAAACACTAGCATCTACCTGATTCGAGCATTATGCCAATCTGTTGTCAGTTTTGCAAACTGCTTCTTGTTCTTCAAAATCTCTGGAAGGTCTTCCTGATTAAAGATAAAGTTTCGTGTTCTTAGTGCTTTTGAATGCCGTGGATGAAATATGAGAAAAAGATGGTAAAGAAGCACAAGCAGTTACCTCACTGAGTTTATTTAAAGGCTCCAGAACGTCCTTTTCCAGCTTCACCTCAAACTCTGCTAATGTTTGTGCCAGAATGTTTTGAATGAAGCAGCACATTTCTAGAACTCTCCTGTAAAAAGGCACAACCAATTGTGGCTAAGGAACCAGAAATTAGACTTTTTTTGTCTTGACCGCAGATTGCTAAATATTTCAGCTTGTTCCTTCTGCTCAGTTGAGCTCACAGTAGAAAGCTGTTAGTTGTAGTGCAAGATATTCTTGTCCCAGAAAATTAAAAGCGCAAAGTGTGTTAGTTCTACAGCATGTATATGTTTGGAAAGTTGGTCTATAAACTCTCACCTAATAGAGGATTCACCATCAAAATCTTTAAAGCTCTCAGCCATGCTGATAGAGAGCAACATAAGGGGTAGCTTTTTCTAAAAGAAAGAAAAAAATGCAAAGAAAAAAGATGTTAAAAAGACAGGGTTAACAAATAAAAGATGTCTTTTTTAGAATTTTGGGATAAGTTTTTTAGATGAATTCAGGTAATGGGGAGACGGATTACCATTCGTCTCTCTGAGTCCAGTCCCTGCTGACTCTGCAAACAACCAACCAGCTTCTTATGTATGATCTGTGCCGCTTTCCTGGTCGGTTCCACACGCTGCTCCACCTTCACACAGCCACATGCACACTTAGCAACTAGGTTTACACACACTGAGTCTGTAGTGCTGGTATACAGCTAATGTAGGACAAAGAAAGCAACACAATTTAACTCATGAAGCTGTGTGACTCACCAAAACCAGATCTTCAGAGAGTAGGTCAGTTGCATCTTGTGCCCTAAAATGGCAACAGCAATTATAATATGATAAAAAAAATCTTTGGATTAACATTTTTACATTATTTTAATCTTAAAATACTACTCTTGCAGCATGTTAATAAATACAAACAATCTAGTAAATCTCAAGAGCTGTTAATCTAAACTTTATTCCCAATTCTTGTAACTCTATAATGCTTCTGTGAGTTTCACTGTAGTTACTAAATAATTCATTAAATAATGATTCAATATTAATTATTAATTCATTAAAGAGTTGTTTATTAAACAAAATTACTAAATAATTTGGATACCATTATCCCACATTTGCCACTGGTTATCATGTCTTGTTACTTTTTTTTCATACAGCCAGAGACCAATATTGTAATAGTGTAAAAAACAAAAAAACAAACAAACAAAAAAACACCCTCTTACATAAATCATGGATAAATCAGCACAGCACATTTTCAGCATATAACTCTCACAATATTAAACACAAATTTATTAAGAACAAATTTCAAAAATATGTACCACCATAATTATTTACTGGAGCCATATGAGCTTTTAATTTCTGTTAATATCTATTTAGTGCTCATTATAATTTTGCATATAACTGGATTTGCGTATTAGGATTTAAACCAAAAGTGAATGTGGTCTCCAACGGAAAGGGATTTGTTGTTGTTGTTGTTGGTGGTGGTTCTTTTTTACATAATGCTCTTCCCCTAGAAACACTGAAAAACACTGAAAAAACCATAGCTGTCCAATAAAATAAGTCATTTTCATTCACAAAATATAACATCGAATGGCAATTTGGAAAACATTATTTTATCCGTTACATTTTTAGTCTCTCAGCTATTTCACTTGAGTTCATAATCATTCTTATATATCAGTCTTCACCCTGTGACACTTTTTCTGAAAAATCTAATGTGACTAATTAACTTAGTTGTCATTCAAAACAGTGATGTCTTTCCTAAATCAATGAACTGTTAATTATAGTTAACAATAGTAGCCTAATGATATTTTATTAGATTTATTTAATTTTTTGGATTTGTTACATTCGAGGAAGAAGAGAAAAGTTCACTGTCCATGCAATCAAAATCTATTCTGAAGCTGGGATGCATTGCTACTGCAAGTCAAAAGAGAGTCTTTTAACAGGAACATCAGTATGACCCTATGATGTTCCAAGAAGAATTTATTTCGAGAACAATAGAGGATGATCATTTAAAAATGATTAAAGACATGTGAAATGAATGCACAAGATAATATTCATTCATTCATTGTCTGCCGCTTATCCGAACTACACTCAGGTCACGGGGAGCCTGTGCCTATCTCAGGCATCAAGGCAGAATACACCCTGGACGGAGTGCCAATCCATCGCAGGGCACACACACACTCTCATTCACTCACGCAATCACATACTACGGACAATTTAGAGATGCCAATCAACCTACCATGCATGTCTTTGGACTGGGGGAGGAAACCAGAGCACCCAGAGGAAACCCCCGAGGCACGGGGAGAACATGCAAACTCCACACACACAAGGCGGAGGCAGGAATCGAACCCCCAACCCTGGAGGTGTGAGGCAAACATGCTAACCACTAAGCCACCGTGGCCCCCACAAGATAATATTTTGAATAAAATAATTAAATTGTTATTTATTTACCATGTGCACAATGCATATACAGAACAGAGGCTCTATACAGAAAAGCATATTTATTTTGTGCAGTTTGGGGCCGGTTTGTAGAGAAATCTAAGTTTAATCTGTTTATCAGAATATACACATGGATCTTCCATAAACTGGTGCTTCAAAGTTGCAAGCACACAAGTGTTTAGAATGTCTTGTATTGAATGTATTTTCTTTGACTGGAGCTAAAGGCCCCAAACCTATTTCAGTGCCACTGTGCACAAAGCAAATCCAAAACTGCATGACCAAGTTTGATGCGGACGTGGCCCGAGCTCAGACCTCAACCATAGTTAACGCGTTTGGTCTCACTTCACCCAACATCAGTGCCTGAACTGGTCTTATGGCTGAATGAGCAAATTCCCTCAGCCATGCTCCGAAATCTAATGAAAAGCCTTACCAGAAGAGTGAAGGCTATTAAAACAACAAAGGGGAGATCAAATCTTTGTTAATGCCCATGATTTTGAAATGGACACATATAAGTGTTACGATCAGGTGTCAGTTTAGGTCAGGCATAGAACCAGGTGTTTACTTATTTGTGTCAGGTTTTCTTTATTTATATCTGTTAAGAACACATTACCTGTTCAGTCTAAATGTACCTTTAGATTCGGTCACAGCCCGCAAAGTTTTTGCTTGTACTTTCCCACACTATTTTTATTCAAATGTATTTAGAGGGTTTCCCAAAATATAACTATATAATCTAAACATATAAATATAAACTAGTTATAAAACAAACCAGAAATTCATGTTAAGTTATGAGCTTTGCTGTATTTATGATCTGAAAATGGCTTATTGTATGTCTTGTTAAACATCGTTAAATTAGTAACACATTAATTTCATTAAAAGATAAATGTCTGATACTTGTGTAAATTGTGACTGAAATGAGAAAACATGGCTCTTGTGTGTGCAATTCGATGCTGTTTCAAACTACTCAAAAGTGAGTCCTAAAATTAGAGAGTGAAGCGTGTTGTGGTTAAAGAGTAGGCCAAACCAAATGGTGTAGGGGAAGGTGGAGGCAGCGACTGCAAGCTGCAACATATATTGGTTTTACTTCTATTTCACTTCTCACCCAAACAGTGTTATAGGACAGAATCAAGGCTTACACTATATTAGGGAGACTCATATCAAATGTACATTTGGGTCAGTCAGCTTTTAGACACAATTCACAGGAACGACATCTGAACCTCTGATTCGGAAGGGTCTGCTTTATGTCAAGGCTCGTACAAGGCAAACTTGATATCTGACTGACATCATTTCAAAGTACAGAAGATGAAAGCACAAGAGAAACCACAGACACAAAGAGGATGCCACTCCCTGTTAATATGGAAATGCTGCTATCACCACAGGAGCTCTTACCAACTGTTTGCACATTTTTCAGTGTAATCAGATAAATGCAGATGGGCATTGGTGGCTCAGTGGTAGGTTTCTCACCTATCATGTGGAAGGCCCAGGTTTGAGCCCCAGCCACTGGATGCAGTGCCGGTCCCAAGCCCGTAAAAATGGGAGGGTTGCGTCAGGAAGGGCATCCTGCGTAAAACATTTGCCAAGTTGTTGTGCGGACCAGTTGGTCCGCTGTGGCGACCCCGAACAGGGAGCAGCTGAAAGCAACTATACTAATCAGATAAACGCAGATGGGTAAAAATTGCTAGTTTTAGGATCTTATATATTATCTCTCTGAAACAGAAACATATTATCTTTTTCTTTTTTTACCAAGCTCTCTTTTTTTGACTAAGACCAATGCAACGCTTCAACATTTGGACGTCTAAATGAATTGGATAGATATTTAGACCAATTGTATATGTTTTATAATGCTTCTTCATGAATATTACTTCTGCTTATTTGAAGTAGTTATAAAAACCTTATAACATATAAGGATTTATCCCTATAAACCTACAGAGATAAAAAGTGTTGCGTTATTATTAATGGTTGTGGTGAGATTTGAAGACACAGACATCAGTGTTGGAGGCCACTTTGTTCCTCTTTAAATCTGTAGACATGTTGTTGAAGTATTCAATAACAGTGCTAACATTAGTTAGCAGGAAGCAAAATGCACCATTTTATCTGCACCCTGCACATGCAGTGCAGCCTACGGCAGACAGCAGCTCTGCATTAACACCCACTTTATTTCTGGTACAAAGGCCAACTGTTGCTCTCTCATCAAAACAAACCAGTTTTGTTAAAGCATTTATCAGTATAAATAGCATTTATAATAATATTTTGATCATTTTTCTCAAACTTAGTTCTCAAAAAAAATGCCTAAAATATTACCAGTGCGTTTTAGTCAACCTGGAAAAGGAATATGAATGACTGCATTTTCTGAATCAATGTGTGAACTTCCTTTCATACGGTTTTACAATTAATTAGACAAAACCTTTCGGGCTAAATTCATTTGATGGTGCCTTTCATAGTGCTAAATTCAGAGTATTAGAACAATTTAAAGCTGCAATACACATGATGGTTATTTAATAAAACAAACAACACTAAACTAAAGATGATCAACGCACAACATGAGTAAACATTATTATTAGTTGCCACAGGAAAGTACTTACTTCCCCACATTTCCAAACTGCTTCAAGAGGCTAAATTGCTTTAGCATGGTTATGATGGTTTACTTTTCTTCCCACCACCTTGTAGTCCGTTTTCTTTTGCTCAGGTCAGGATCACTCTCATCTGATGGTTGATATGTCCATATGATTTACAAAAAAAGGAAAACAATGTGATTCACTTTAAGTTCCCCCACTTCAAGCTCTCAACCAAACACTCACAAATGCACACACCTCAAGTCTAGAAAGAGGAAGTTAAAACACATACAGGGAAGGAGTTCTATGCATCACGCTGTGAAACGCTTTCGGTCATATATTTCTACAGTGAAAACAAAACTGTGATCAGTAGATTCACCATTTCTGGGTGCATACTTTTTTTTTTTTTTACACAACAATCTCCGTTCCATGACTTCTGACAGATGTATTTAACACACTGACAAAACAATCTGAGAATTTCCTTAAGTTTGCTACAGATTGGCTTACTAAAAATTACATTATCTGAAATGTCAGACTTGCAAATGTCAGACATATGACTGCAATCAGAGTGGCTGTCAGTCTTTTCTTCCGTTTAGTTGCATTAGGGGCACTTATAAACCTTTAAAATTTATTAACATTATTTGTATGATACTTATGAAGCACCTGATTTCTGGGACACCCAATGTCTGACACCCAATTTTACTAGCAACAAAATAAAAAGAACCATAATTTGCAAATACTGATATAGAAGTATTGGAATGTGCAATAGTGATAATTCAAGGAAAGGTACTATATTACAGTTTTTTTACGATTGCTTAAGCACAATTTTAAAAACAAGGCTCATTTTGTCCAAACACTACACACAATTCACAGATCCACACACACAAATAGCAGAACACCTCAGTTCTTTTGCAAAATGAAACACTTTGTTTAAAACTTTACATTAATTTAACAAAACCCAACTTTGACACCATAGGGAACACACATGGTTCATACATTCTGATTCTGTTTGATTCATTTACACACTTGCTGTGATCTTAAACACTTGTAACTTTTATACTTTTCTAATGATATAGTCTGGGTTAGATATTTTTTGTTAGTGTAAAATACATGAATATTGAGAGAAAAAAAAAACCCACGATGCCAGTACTGTACATTGATGAAAATATTTCTCACCACATTGTAAAACCATTCAATACATCCATGCTTTTCCAAAGGTTGCATTTTGCACTGAAAATCAGAACATATACAAAATACAATATAGTACACAAACAAAAACATGTGGAGAAAAAACAAAAGCATAAGCTTAAAGTTTAAAAAAAAAAAAAAGAAAAGAAAAAACCACCTAAGCATCTCTTCGCCTAGCTGGATCTGGCCATAGCACTTTATCCACATCACAGGCGATGTCCTCTTTTGCAAGACAGTGAGGGAAGAATCTTCTTGAATGGAGAATCCATCCTTGCACAGACCCTGCATCAATTAGGTCACAGGCCTCCTCCATGGCTTGAATGAGGGGTATCCTGACATAGGGCTGGAGATCATAAACCTTCCACAGTCATGCCAAAAAAAAACTCTTCAATGGGGTTGAGGAAGGTAGAGTATGATGGGAGGTATTGGAGTGAAAATTGTGGATGATCATGAAACCAGTTTTGGACAAGAGCAGATCGGTGGAAAGATACATTGTCCCAGATGACAATGTATCTCATCTGCTTGGCATCCATTTGTTGTTCTGCTGTGACAATGTTGTGAAGTCTGTTTAAAAATGTGATAATGTGGGCCGTGTTGTAAGGACCTAACTTGGCATGCCGGTGGAGGATCCCATTCTGCGTGATTTCAGCACACATTGTGATGTTGCCTCCACGTTGGCCCGGGACATTCGAAATAGCTCTATGGCCAATGATATTTCTCCCTCTTCTTCTTACTTTAGTCAGGTTAAACCCAGCCTCATCTATGAAAATAAATTCATGTGAGATTGGATCACCATCAATTAGCAGAACTCACTGGAAAAAAAAAGGAAAAAAAAAAATAGAGAACATGTAAAAAAGGTTTTGTGTGCAGTGGACAATACTGAAGTGGACATTACTTACCTCCATATATTCATGCCGTAGGTCTTTTACTCTTTCAGAATTTCTTTCAAATGGCACTCGGTACAGTTGTTTCATGATGTGATGTCTTTTAAGGATTCGCACCAGTGTTGTTAGAGAGACCTGGTGGACATTATTGAAAACTGTGTAGTCATTCAAGATGTTTGTCTTAATTTCTCTAAGACGTATCGCATTATTGGCCAAAACCATGTTTATAATGGCTCTCTCTTGTTCCTCTGTGAATATAGGGCCCCTTCCTCCTCTACGTTCTTAACCCACAATCCTATGTAGATCAATCAAAATACATGTTACAGTAAATGTCACAAGACAGCACACAAGACATTGTCTCAAAACATGGAACACAGTGAATGGTACCAAATAGTACTGATGAAGGTCATGTAGTAGGCTATATTGTACTGTAGACAGCAGAGAAAAGTTGTTTTTTTACCTGTGCTCTTGTCGAAATGTCCGAATTACTGAAGCAACAGTATATCTGCTGAGGTTGGGTTGAACTCTCTGGCCAGCCTCTCTCAGTGTCAACCCATATTTTACAACATGGTACACCAAGGTTGCTTGAATCGCATCTGATAAATTTGGTCCCCACCTTCTCTGTCCACGTCCTCCAGGTCTACCTCTTCCTCTCCCTCTCTCTACCCCCCTTCCTCCATGAACTGCCCCTCTCACACTAACTCTTCCTCTTACTGCGACATTGCCTTCCATTTTTGTTGAAGACAGGTAAACTCACCTGTTGCCTTTTTATAGTGCTTAAACCGGATCGTTGAGTTTATAGTTAAGCACCTAAGTGTCTGCACATGTGACGGCCATGTTTGATTAATTGGTTTATAGGGGTGATATTTTGGAAAGCAGTGTCTTGAAATGGCAAAGAAGTGACTTTGACTTTGTTGGATTTCTGTGTCTAATGTAGAGAAGTGAACAATGTGTGTAGTGTTTTGCAAAAAGTCTGAGGCTGAGGCTTATAGTTGTGCAGATCTGGGCTGAGGTTTTGCTCATTGAGTGTAAGGTTTTAGTAACTGTGTGTTATTTTCAATTTTAGTGTGTAAGCAATAAAAAAAAAACAGCTTTATATAGGCCTACATGTGAATTTCAAAGTCAACTGTAGGTGTTAACAAGCTTAGAGCAGGATTTATTAGTAAGACTGCCTCTGAGTGGCTATAGGGGAGAAGCACTTATAAATATATATATAATTTAACTATATTACAATTTGAACATTCATCATTCAAAACACAGTGGTTGAGGTTTGGACATCAGTTTAAACATCATTAAAAAGTAATACCTTGTTCATTAGTACAGAATGAATCAATATAAGTGTGAGACAGGACAAAGAAGCCAAAATGTAGGTATTTGTGCTTTAGGCTGAAATGGATGAGGATTTTGAGGTTGTTGGTTTGCTCTGGCTAGTCGAGGATCACGTGACTCCTGCAAGGCGGCGTGCAGCGGTGGAGTAGGAAGCTTTCGTCATTCAGTCCACATAATGGCGATGAAGTAAAATGGTTGCATTTTTAAGAGCAGTTAAAGTTACATGAAGTCTATTTAATGCCTAGACTCCGTGTTTTAGGCTTAGTCTTCAGTTGGAGGTTTGAATGAACTGATACTAAAGCAATTGTTGGCTTTTCAAGTATAACGCGATTACTGGTCGACTAAAAGAGTAGTAGTGCAGCCCCTAGTGGCTTTAACACAAACTCTTTTTGAAGGAGTATTTTGCCAACTGATACTTGTTGAGTGCTGGAGTGTTTTGCTGCTCGAAAACGGCAAAAGATGTGTCTTTATACTTTGTCTTTAAGAGTTAGTAATATTATGGTCACTTAGTTCCAGTGAAAGGAACTCTTAAAACTTTGTGGGGACAGTTTGGGGATGACCCCTTCCTGTTCCAACATGACTGCGCACCAGTGCACAAAGCAAGGTCCATAAAGACACGGATGAGTGAGTTTGGTGTGGAGGAACTTGACTGTCCTGTACAGAGTCCTGACCTCAACCCGATAGAACGGCTTTGGGATGAATTAGAGTGGAGACTGTGAGCCAGACCTTCTTGTCCAACATCAGTGCCTGACCTCACAAATGCACTTCTAGAGGAATGGTCATAAATTCTCATGAACACACTCCTAAACCTTGTGGAAAGACTTTCCAGAAGATTTGAAGCTGTTATAGCTGCAAAGGGCGGGCCATCCCAATATTACATTCATGTGCATGTAAAGGCAGATGTCCCAAAACTTTTGGCAATATAGGTGCCCCTGACAGAGCTGTAAAGTTGCTAATAACCACATCCTTGCCTCTGACTGATTACCATGAACAAGTTTGACCTACTTTGATGTACAGCTGTGGCCAAAATATTTGAGAATGACATAAATATTAATTTTCACAAAGTCTGCTGCTTCAGATCTTTTTGTCAGATGTTACTATGGTATACTGAAGTATAATTACAAGCATTTCATAAGTGTCAAAAGTTTTATTGACAATTACATTAAGTTTATGCAAAGAGTCAGTATTTCCAGTGTTGATCCTTCTTTTTCAAGACCCCTGCAATTCGCCTTGGCATGCTGTCAATTAATTTCTGGGCCACATCCTGACTGATGGCAGCCCATTTTCACATAATCAATGCTTGAACGTTGTCAGAATTTGTGTATTTTTGTTTGTCCACCTGCCTACTGAGAATTGACCACAAGTTCTCAATGGGTTTAAGGTCTGGGTAGTTTCCTGGCCATGGAATGTTTTATTCCCTGAGCCACTTAGTTTACTTTTGCCTCATGGCGAGGTGCTCCATCATGCTGGAAAAGGTATTGTTTTCAACTGTTCTTGGATGAATGGGAGAAGTTGCTATCGGAGGATGTTCTTGTACCATTATTTATGCATGGCTGTGTTCTTAGGCAAAATTCTGAGTGAGCCCACTCCCTTGGCTGAGAAGCAACCATACACATGAATGGTCTCAGGATGCTTTACTGTTGGTATGACACAGGACTGATGGTAGCACTCACCTTTTCTTCTCCAGACAAACTTTTTTCCAGATTCCCCAAACAACTGGAAAGGGGATTCATCAGAGAAAATGAATTTACCCCAGTCCTCAGCAGTCCAATCCCTGTAACTTTTGTAGCATATCAGTCTGTCCCTGAGGTTTTTCCTGGAGAACAATGATTTCAAGCACCACCCTCCTTTTAAAGCTTCCAGTGTTATTCTATTTCAATCAGCATGACAGAGTGATCTCCAGCCTTGTCCTAGCCAACACCTATGTTAACGACAAAATCACTCACATGATGTCAGCTGGCCCTTCTGTGACAGGGATGAAATGCAGTGGAAATGTTTGTTTTTTTTTAGGATTAAGTTTATTTTCATGACAAAGAGGGAATTTGCAATTAATTGCAATTCATCTGATCACTCTTCATAACATTCTGGAGTATATGAAAATTGCCATCATAAAAACTGAGGCAGCAGACTTTGTGAAAATTAATATTTGTCATTCTCAAAAGTTTTGGCCACAGCTGTCCAAAAAAAGAACCAAAATCTAGGCAGAATCTAACTATGACAGAAGTCACTATAAGTGTTTTATTTTTTATTTAATCCTAATGTTCTAGCAAAAAAAAACCCAAACCTTTTTATGCAGATTTTGTTAAATCCCTTAATTACCTTTCCAAGTATTCAAAATAGATGTATAGTAAGATAGAATTAATAAAGGTGTAATCTATAAAAAGACTGATAAGAGGTACATGCAATCAAAAGTCAACATTTCCAAACAATTTTCTCAGGTATAATACTTTGACAATTTTAGTTTTACCCAAGGCCCTGTTGTTCTGTTGCATGCAGAATTCATGGGTGGAAATGTATTTTTTAAAAAGAAAAAAGGACAACAAATGATCGTACTAATGTTTTTATTTCTATACCACAAAATCGAACAGGGATACACATCCAATTGCTCCCTAACAATAATGCCTGTAAATATTTCAGTCATGGAGAACACTTTACAAATCTTTCAAACACTTATGTAAATATATTTCTTTTCAAACCAAGCTGAATGTTTCATCATTTGCATCAATGTAATATTGCTTCCCCTAATATTCAAGGCAATTCAAGTCCCATCAACAAGCTGAAGCATATAAAGACCCTGTTCAGACATGGTATTTACATTTACCCTGAGTGATCTGATCACAAGTAGAAGGCATAAGGAACAAGTGGAAACATGTTCCTCTGCATCTTTAAGCATGCGCTGAAATCAGATCCTTCAAACGACTTACATATGACCATACAATCTGTAGTGTGAACTTAATACAAAGCACCACCTAATCCACTGTGTCATGGCCATGTGGTTACTGGAGATGCATTCAAAACGCATGAAAATGCTGATCCATGTCTGATCACATCACACCAGACAGATGTTAAAACCCGGTGTGAGTAAGGCCTAATATACAAGAGGTATGTTTATGAGTTGGTCATGAGGAAAAAAGGCATTTACAGAGAAATGTAAGCACAGCAGAATACATGGGGAAATAAAAACTTCTGATTATAAGCATGCATACTGTTAACTTGTTTAGGTTTGCATAATACTGCTGATGTTCCATTCAAAGTGAACAAATCAGTTATGTATTTAAATGGTGTAGAATCACTGCCATTTCTTATAAGTTTATATATCTTGCAACTAACATGCAAAACGTGGGTGAAAAACATTTTGTAAAGTAAAAAAAAAAAGGATACATGTGTAGCTTATCCACAGAGAATAAAAAACAGACAGCAATAAGGTCAGATCAAGAGCAGATGGTGTTCTACAAGTTTGCTAGTGTTTCTCCATTCATTACTCTACCCTACTCTCTAGTAGCATGCCAGGTGACGTCAGTAAGAACGCAACCGTGGCCAACAACCCAATCAAAGCTTTATTAAAACATATCAAAAGAGCAAATTTAAGAGTAAACTCTTGCAGCTGTAGGATCAGAACACATCAAAGGTATGGAGGAAAGGACATGGTGGTCTTGCTGATTGCTACCTGTTATAGGTACCAATAAGAAAACCAGTGAGTTCATGTCTTTAACCCCCACTTTATGTGATGTGACTCTTAATGTCCAAATTGCCTGTCCCTGCAAATGAAGGATGAAAGGACAGTGTCTGGACACCCCCTGAGCTGTCTCCCTAATTAATTTGGTCCCTTCCCTCCCGCCCCCATTAACCGAGTCCTCAGGATGGGGACGAACCTTAACGTTTCGACTTGGCCTCCTGTGCCTCTTTTTCTGAAACAGATTATAAAACAAAGAATTTTTTCAGCTTTTGGAAAGAAAAAAAAAAGTGAAACATAATGAAAACTCTTCACTATGAATAATAAAGTTACTTGCACATGGACATTATATTTAGAGGAGTTTAGCATACATTGTGCACATTATAACCTCACTCAGCATGTTAAACTCACCTTTCCTCAGTTCCTCCCTCTTCTTTGCTGCATCTTCTCTCTGTTTTTTAATAATAGCCAGTCTGGCGAGGTCTGCTCTGGCCTGATCGGTCTTTCCTTCCAGATGCAGCTTCATGTAACGCTCCTTAGCTTTCTGCTTCTCAATCTCCTCCCTGCAATCAGCACATTTATTAACAGACCAGAGTTAGCTAAAAACTCAACAGAAAAAGCATTCAGGTCTGAATTGCCAGGTGTTTAGAAGTACCTTTCTCTGCGTGTGAGCTCTCTTGGTGCTTCGACGTCGACCTCAGCAGCTTTTTTGTTCTTCTGGGAGACACGGTTGGGATTCTCAATTTCAATCAACCCTTGTACTCCATTCCTCCTCTGACTCTTTCGTACACATTTTAAGGAAACAGGAAATAATAATCAAAGTGTGTCAGCAGAAAATCTATATTTAATGGTAGTTGTACACACACACACACACACACATACACACACATATATATATACACACATACACACACTGAACAGCCATAACATTATGAGCACTGAGAGGTGAACACTAATTATCTCCTCATCATGGCACCTGTTAGTGGGTGGGATATATTAGGCAGCAAGTGAACATTTTGTCCTCAAAGTTGATGTGTTAGAAGCAGGAAAAATGGGCAAGCATAAGGATTTGAGTGAGCTTGACGAAAGGCCAAATTGTGATGGCTAGACGACTGGATCAGAGCATCTCCAAAACTGCAGCTCTTGTGGGGTGTTCCCAGTGTGCAGTGGTCAGTATCTATCAAAAGTGGTCCAAGGAAGGAAGGAACAGTGGTGAACCGGCAACAGGGTCATGGGAGGTCAAGGCTCACTGATGCACGTGGGGAGCGAAGGCTGGATCCAACAGATGAGCTACTTTTGCTCAAATTGCTGAAGTTAATGCTGGTTCACAGTGCATGACAGGTCAGGGCTGTTTAGGCAGCAAAAAGGGGACCAACGCAATATTAAGCAGGTGGTCATAATGTTATCTTTTCAGTGTATGTATAGATAAATAAGAAATAAAAAAAGTGTTACTTTTTCATCATCACTACTGCTTTCCTCCTCAGAGTCAGATGCACTCTCGCGCTCTGCATCACTGTTTTCTTCCTGTCAGCACATGGTTTATCATTCAGAGACTGAGAGGCTAAAAATCACAGTGACACTGAGACATTTGACTTTCGGTAAAAACAAAAATATAAGATATTTACCATCTCCCTCTGGGCTCGCATCTGTCGCTCGATCTCCTCAGGGTTGCTAAACTGCTTGCCCCGACCTTTGTGGCCCTTTTTCCCTAAAAAGTCCAAAATAAAGAATTTGGATAATGAAGGATAACAAAACATGAAACACTGCCCCAAAGAAAAGTATGAATAATGACCGGACGTTGCTCATATGGAGCACTCTATCTCTAAATATTTAATAAATCCGTATTCAGTCTACTGGCTATTTTGATATAATTTAAAGTTTTCTAACTGTATGGCAGACTGAAGCAGTACTAGGTTTTTTTCTGTTTATTTACACGTGAGCTTCTTGTTCACATATCGCGATGCGGCGGCGAAGCTAACTCTGTTAGCAAACAGGCTAACATCATCTAGACACATGTACAGGTCCTCTTACCTCCTCTCGGCATCGTGACAATAGTCTACAATCCTTCGAAGAGAAACTGCGAATAAAAATCTGACCAGCACTTCGCCAAAAAGTATACACAAGTTGCTTTTCAAAATTCTAATAACCAGAAGAATAAATCTTTGTGTCGTTATTGAGGTCCTCGAGTACTCAAGCCTCTCGTTGCCGCTTCCGGTGAATGACGTTTGTTTTTTCTTCTTCTGCGTTTTTAATAACGGGGTTTAAACCGCACGAGCTGATGCATACCGCCACCTGTTGTATTGAAGCGAGTGAGAACCTGATCAACACGAGTCCATCGGTCATCTACAGCGGGTGCGTTTAATAATTAAAAACAAAAACATCAGAGTTAATCAGAGAACGCGTCTATTTTTAATAAATCTTCCATCAGTTGACTGAGATTTAATTTTTCTCTCATCTGATTATACACAGATCAGACATAACATTATGACCACCTGCCTAATATTGTGTTGGTCCTCCTTTTGCTACCAAAACAGCCCTGACCCGTCATGCACTGTATTCTGACACCTTTCTATCAGAACCAGCATTAACTTCTTCAGCAATTTGAGCAACAGTAGCTCATCTGTGGGATCGGATCACAGACGGGCCAGCCTTCGCTCCACACATGCATTAGTGAGCCTTGGTCACCCATGACCCTGTCGCCTTGGACCACTTTTGAAAGATACTGACCACTGCAGACCAGGAACACTCCACAAGAGC
The DNA here is from genome assembly GCA_033459395.1 of Hemibagrus guttatus. Classification (NCBI taxonomy): domain Eukaryota; kingdom Metazoa; phylum Chordata; class Actinopteri; order Siluriformes; family Bagridae; genus Hemibagrus; species Hemibagrus guttatus. The sequence continues at coordinate 10,311,626 of JAUCMX010000012.1, forward strand.
TGCAGTTTTGAAGATGCTCTGATGCAGTCGTTGGCCCTTTGTCAAACTCGCTCAAATCCTTACGCTTGTCCATTTTCCTGCTTCTAACACGTCAATTTTGAGGACAAAATGTTCACTTGCTGCCGAATATATCCCACCCACATATCACTTCACCTGTCAGTGCTCATAATGTTATGCCTGATCGGTGTATGCTTTCCTGAATAGTATACACTACCAGAATACGATGATTATTGAGCTGGATCCAGGTGTTTTGATCCGATTTCTTAAAATTTCTTAACAGTATTAATTTGTTTGTACTGTATGAACACTTAAATAATTTTATCACATTAAAAGTGTACCCAAAGCCTTATAATTATGTGTGAGGCATAATATATATATATATAGACAAGTTGCTTTCGGCTGCTCCCTATTCGGGGTCGCCACAGCGGACCAGCTGGTCCGCACAACAACTTAGCACAGGTTTTACGCCGGATGCCCTTCCTGACGCAACCCTCCCATTTTTCCGGGCTTGGGGCCGGCACTGTATCTGGCGGCTGGGGTTGGGGCATTGGCTGGGAATATATATATATTTATATATATATTATATATATATTATGCCTCACTGTACAAGCTGCTGCTTGTTTAAAAACTGACTATTTAGCATATAAATACACAACTATAGTTTACTATGTCATTAAAAATGGCTTTCTTTTCAACAGTATATAAATGTTATATGAATGCAAGAACCAACCGCTGGCATATTATTGCTTCTCTCACTGTCATAGAACAGTACTACTCTAATGTAATCTAAAACAACAATGGACAATAGACTGATTGACAGAGCTGTAAAAGATAATTTATTGGTCAAATGAAGTGCATTTAGTAAAAGGACAATGATTTAAACTGGATCTACCAAAATCATTTATATGTAAGTGTCAATGTTCTTTGATTTATTTCAGATTTAACGTTAACTATTGTCCATAGCATGGGTGTCTTCATGATTAGTATGATTACTGTTGCCCTCAGTATCAGTGTCCTGGACGGCAGATGTGTCCTTTTTCTTCTGGACCTCACTGCAGCAGTAAGACACAATGGCAAGGAATAAGCCAGCAGCCATCAACTCTCCGCCAGCCATGTAGAAGATCAGCTCATAGTTCTTGTAAGTATCCACTAATAGTCCTGAATAAAAGTATACAGAGGAAAAACAGAATAAGTATGCTTACTTTCTTCAGAGGCATGTTCTAATATGTTAAAATAAAAATCACATATTGATTATTTTCACCATAATATGACTTACCAGCGGAAGGAGGTCCAATGAGCACAGCTGTTGCCTCTATAAGGAGCACTAAACCAAGGGCACTGGGAAAACTGTTAGTACCTACAATTCCCATCAGCACTTCAAATTGCAATGCACCCACCATTCCATAAGAAAGGCCAAAGAACACACAGAAGATTACTAGACCCATGTAGTCTGTACTTCGGGCTGAACAAATATCTGTAAGGCCATTTAGGAGTAAGGCCAAGCTGAAGAAGTAGGGCATTTTGGCTCGTATGCACTTTAGTCCTGCCACCAGGCCACATGTTGGTCGAGCAAAGATGTCAATAAATCCAATGATGGAGAGGAGGAAGGCAGCTTCCTTGTCAGGTATGCCTTGATCTTTAGCATAGTTGACCAAGAGTATTGTAGGGACAAACAGACCAAGCACAACTACAAATTTGGCTGCTATATAAATGATAAGTCCTTTGTCACGAAGCACGCTAAAGTCAAGGAGCTTCTTTCTCTTGGGCTTTTCCTTCTGAGCCTTCTCCAGATCATTCTCCTCCTGACCAGTCTTTGATGGTAGCATCTCTTTCAGCTCATGAGCATTTGATTCATCCCTGGCTGCAGATTTCCGAACTTTGTATCCCAACGGCCTCATGACAGCACCACAGGTGCAACAGTTAAGCAACAGCCCTCCCATGATCAGGAAGCCTCCCCTCCAGCCAAAGCAATCCAGCAGCACTTGTCCTAGTGGAGAAAGAGCTGAGAGAAAGACTGGGCTCCCAGTTGCTGCTAGTCCATTAGCTAGAGGTCTGCGTTTGTCAAAATAAGACCCAAGCATAATAAGTGAGGGCTGGAAATTCAGAGCTAGACCAAGCCCTGTGGAAAATAAAGTACAGAACGATTTTATATCAGTACAGCCTTTATACACTGGAAACAGAATTTAATGTCAAATAAACATTTATGTCTCTCAGATATTATTGGTATGTCCATTACACAGAGAAAAGGTTTCCCAGTCAGCCTAATTTTGCACAAAATAAAAATGGAATCACTATAAACATTTAACTCTTATTATGTGTTCTGAAACCTACTCAAGACATTTTGTTCATCAAGGAAGTTATACACTACAGTGCACAACAGTTGGGATACTGATACCAAAGCTTTAAAAAACACATGCAGCCATTTAATCACCTGTAATGACTCCAGCAGTGAGGTAAATTTGGATGATATTGGTGGTAAAAGAAGCACCAATCATTCCAGCTGAAGCTAACAATCCCCCAATCAGCATCACTGGGCGACACCCAAACTTATTAACCATGATACTAGAAATTGGACCTGTTTGGAAAAAAAGAATTTAAGGATTATCTACAAATATAGAAGTAACCATGTTACATGCATTATTTGTCTATAAAAAAAGACAAAAAGACACTATTTTGTCTTTGTTTCTTACCTGAGCCATAAAGCATGGCAAGCATGATAGAGGAAATCCAAGCTGTGTCACTGTAGCCACAGCCAAAATCCCGCATCAGTTCTTTAAAGTACACACTTATGGCTTTAGGGAAAGCGTAGGAGAAACCAGTGATAATGAAGCCACCAAACAGCACGACCCATCCCCAGCCTCCATCTGGAGGATCCACTCTGTTTCTCTCTACCACACTGCTCCCCATGATCTTTTAAGTATTTCCTGCAGAGAAGGTATAAATCTTTAAAGAAACTATTCCTATAGTTTGTTGCTTTAAAAACAGGAATGATTACTGATGATGAATATAACCAGAGGTCTGAACATATATAGTGTATGTGCTGATAATTTTTATGTAAAATACAATTAATTAAGAATACATTCGAATAAGTCTAATCTAACAGAAAGAATACTCTTAACAAAACTTTATAATCACTTATTAATCTCTCATGTGTGTTTCCATTTCTACATACAGTCAAGAGAAATTCTACGATTCACAAAACTAAACAAAGCTAATTCAAAACTAAAATAAGCAATAAACTTTATCTATCAGCTTTAAGTCCAAAACATAAGGAAAAGGGAACCTTACTTTACTAGCCTTCTGAGAAGAAATGGCCTTCAAGAAAACTATTGATGATGTGACGACTATTTCAGCTCCACCGTTCCAAAAATTCCAGATAAAAGGAGAATTAACATATGTTCTTTACCTGTGTTCATTTCACAGCTATCTTTCTTTACTTAATGGTTAAATGGTTACTTAATGGTTTAGTCCAGTACTAATTTGCGTTCTCTTCTTTTATGATTCCAGTTTGAGATAATCTGCCAAATAAACCCCATGGTCCTGTGTTCCTTGTACTTCCCATTTAATCATTTCTAATTCCTTATAAAGCTCATAATTATTGGACATGGTGCACAGGAGTGAGCTGTATTAGGAAAGACTTGTTTTAATCTGCGAAATGTTTTCCTAAAATTATAACCGTATACTGTTTAGTCAAAAAACCAATTTAAATCCATTCGCTGAAATAACTGTCAGAGGTAATACAGGTCCATATACTGAACATATAACATGTTTGTAAAATCTGACAAGACACAAAGAACAATGAATAATGAATAAATTGAAATTAATGTCTTCTATTTTTCCAAATGTTAGAGTAAAATTAGTGTTATCACATTGTATTTATCTTGTATTACACAATAGACTCGACCGAGTTCACAAAATAACATCAGAATCCTCAACTCTTAGCATAAACCATTTCATTCAAATTTATCTAATGTTACTGCTCATCTGTTTCCCAGCCTCCTATGTGAGCCCCTTCTTAAAGTCACTTTATTGACTCATGATGCACTAAGTGACATAATGAAATGCTTGTCATTGCTTTTAAGGAACCTAATGCTTCTGCACCATACTATATACATAGTTAACTTGGCTCTGAAGTCCACACATATATTCTGTGTTCTGGCAAATGACCGAATATAAAAGAAAATAGAAATATGGTTATAGAAAATCAAGTTGTTTTAGAAACTCTTGCATGAAACTGAGCCAATCAGGGGGTAGCTGAGAGGGCAAGTGATGAAACGAAACAAAGCAAAAATAGAACACAAAATTCTGGTATAATATTTATCTTATTAATGACAAATGAACAAATATAAGATGTACCATATGTCATTGCTAATAGTTACGAATGTAACTGAAAGGTCAAAACAGCTTTCCTTTTCTTGATTTCTCTAAAACTGTCTACTTATAACCGTAGAAAAAAAAAAGTTGTTACTACTGATAATAAATTTAATCCAGTTAACAAGCTAGTTATCTGTTACTAGCTGCAGTGTCGTATGGGTACAGTGTGCATGTTATATGAACAGCATTTTTTTAGTTAAAAAACAGAAATGTTTTCTTAAATATTATTGATGCAACCTTAATTAAAAACATGAAAGAACATAAAAAATATTGCATTCATTTTTTTTTTTGGAGCAATTTAATAAAAAAGCCGTCTTTTCACCCGTACTGTACGTGCTTCATACCACATACAACAATCCCCACAAATCTGTGTGCCCATTTTAGAACACACACACAACCCCAGTAATCTCCTTTTCTTAAGAGCTGATAAAACAGTGCAGTAGTGTACTCAGGAAAGAGTACAGTGCTGACTGACTGGGCCCTCAGGAATAATTTTACCTAACTGTAAAACTTCTGTACGTTCTATACAATTCATACTTTGGCTTTTTCAGTTGATATGTAATGATAATAGCTGTTATTCTGACTGGCGTATTAGCATAGATCTTTCTGTAATCCTGCTTTGATATTTTAAGTAAGCCCATGTTCGACTTTCATATCTTCATTTCATATATATTATAACACTGAAAAACATTCACAGCGACCCATTAAACGAAAGAGGACTCAGACTTCACTACGAAAATATTTTTTATTGTTTATACAATGAGTAAAGGAAAAATGTCAAACATCATAACAGCTTTATGAAATATTCTTCTTTTTTTTAACAAAAAAAACAACAACAACTCAATTTTACATAAAAGTTCACAAGTGAAGTCTCGTATTTAAATAATATGATAAATCATTTCTATGAAGAAACAAAGCAATTTTCATCTAACACGATCATCTGAAATCCATGCTTCACGTCACTTTTTTGGTTTGTAGTGATTCTTCATGTCGTCTAATTCTTTCTGCATTAGATGTGACTCAGCTGTGGTTTCTGAGAGCTAATAGAGATTAAATGTGATTTAATGTCAAGATCAGTCAATATGTTAACGAAAAATAATAGTATGTTGCAGAATAAGAACAGAAAATACATGCTTTCATCTTAGATTAAAATCATAGCGCAAGTGATAAATAATCTGTTTCAAATTAATCAAGAATAAAACGGATAATAACTGATCACTGGCATCATTAAGAGTATCCTGACCAACTCTGTCACAGTGTGGTATGGAAGTTCAACAAGGTCTGAAATGGCATTACATTCTTGAGGAAATTACATACAAGTGTTAACTTAGTGTATTATTTATACACTTATATTGCCAAAAGTTTTGGGACACCCCTCCAAATCATTGAATTCAGGTGTTGTTTTTCACTGGTTGGGTTTCAGCATACCAAGACATTTTGGATAATTTCATGCTCCCAACTTTGTGGGAACAGTTAGGGGATGACCCCTACCTGTTCCAACATGACTGTGCACCAGTGCATAAATCAAGCTCCATAAAGACATGGATGAGCGAGTTTGGTGTGGAGGAACTTGACTGGCCTGCACAGAGTCCTGACCTCAACCTGACAGAACACTTTTGGGATGAATCAGAGCGGAGACTGTGAGCCAGGCCTTCTCATCCAGCATCAGTGCCTGACCACACAAATGCGCTTCTAGAGGAATGGTCAAAAATTCAGAACAGGAAGGGGCCATCTCCAAACTGTTCCCACAATGTTGGGAGCATGAAATAGTCCAAAATGTCTTGGTATGTTGAAGCATTAAGAGTTCCTTTCACTGGAACTAAGGGGCCCAGCCCAGCCCCAGAAAAACAAAACCTGAATTCAGTGATTTGGAGGGGTGTCCCAAAACTTTTGGCAATATAGTATACCTTTAAAAGCTGAAGAGTAAACTCACCATATCTAACAGAAGTTCAATCTTAAGTTTTAGAAGGTTGTTTTCTTCTTCTAACTGCAGATTCCTCTTCTTTAATTTCTGCAACTCCTTGCTGGACACATTAGCTCCTGATTCTGTGACAAAGCGCAAGCTTTAAACACACCACATCAACAGAAAATAAAACAGGAGCTTCTTTTTTTGAATCAGGAGAACAGCCTTACCTGTAATCCACTGTCCATCTTCAAATTTCAAGCTCTGTCCTCCGATATTCATAACAGGGGCTCCATATTCCAGCCCTAACTCAATCTCCCGGGTGGATCGATCCAACTGTCAGAAATGCAAATGTTTGTATACTAGACTTTGGATTTATTGAGTAAATAATAGAATTGTTTTGTGTGTGTGTGTGTGTGTGTGTGTGCGCGCACCATTATTACTATGAATAGATATAATGATTGCATTATTACAACATATTACATATTATAATTATTAATAGTAGTAGTAGTTTTATAATGTCTGAAGAATTATAAAAACTTTAGTGTAGTCACAGTAATCATGCCTTACTGTATGGAGGTTAGAGAGAGATGCTGATTTCCGGGGTGGTGTCTTCTTGGGGCTGAATGTGTTGCCAAAAAGGGGCATTTTATTCTAAGTCTAGTAAATGAAAGAGAAATCAAGTAAAATAAGCAAAAATGTTTTCAATCAGACATCTACAAAGTTTACTAAGACGTTGCAACATGCCATAGATGTTCTGACATTAATATTAGTATTACACAGTTACAGAAACAGCTATACAACCATTTACTTTAACCGTTAAGCTGTGAAACAACAGACACACGTTTTAAATATTAGCTTCAAAGCTAATTACAGTTACAACAAGCAGGTCAGACGAAAGCGTGGTGCAAGCCTGGTAATACCATGATAAACATACAAATAAAATATTAAAGACTTGCATTTTTATTATTAGTACTTTATCCAGACCGGCTGGTTTACCGTTGCTTTCCTGCGGTACAACAATGTGTAAACATCGGGCTACTTCCGGTGGCGCTTAGCAACAGCGGGCACGCTTCTGTATTCAATAAAAGTCCCATTTAAACAGAAAGAACACAAGAAACCTTCTTTTTGTCTCATAGGCATGAGTGCATAAATAAATTAAAAGCCAGAAATCTATCACAAATCTATACAGAGTAACACTGGCCTGCTTATTGATGTAAATATAAATTGATCAACAATGAGTTTAGGTCTACAAAATGGACAGAATGTTCCAAGGTGCAAACCAATGCTAACCAAGAGAAATACAAAAGGCTTGTCTCACATCTGCCAATTAAAAAAAAAAATAAATAAATAAAGGGGGGCACGGTGGCTTAATGGTTAGCACGTTTGCCTCACACCTCCAGGGTTGGGGGTTCGATTCCCGCCTCTGCTGTGTGTGTGTGGAGTTTGCATGTTCTCCCCGTGCCTCGGGGGTTTCCTCCGGGTACTCCGGTTTCCTCCCCCAGTCCAAAGACATGCATGGTAGGTTGATTGGCATCTCTAAATTGTCTGTAGTGTGTGTGTGTGTGTCTGTAGTGTGTGTGTGTGTGTGTGTGTGTGTGTGTGTGTGTGTGTGTGTGTGTGTCCTGTGATGGGTTGGCACTCTGTCCAGCGTGTATCCTGCCTCGATGCCCTACGATGCCTGAGATAGGCACAGGCTCCCCGTGACCCGAGTGTAGTTCGGATAAGCGGCAGACAATGAATGAATGAGTATTCCAAAGTAAGAAGTTCATGCCATCCTTCAGGCATGGTGGTGGTAGTGTGATGGTGTGAGAATGCTGTCCTGTTTCAGAGGCCTGGGTGACTTGGAATAATACACTACATTGCCAAAAGTTTTGGGACACTCATAAACTCCTAAGCCTTATGGAAAACCTTCCCAGAAGATTTGAAGCTGTTATAGCTGCAGAGGCCGGGTCAACTCAATATTATATTCATGTGCATGTAAAGGCAGACGTCCTAAAACTTTTGGCAATATAGTGTAGGTGGAACAATGAATTCTATTTTCTACCTCAACATTACAGTACTTTAAAATGGGCAGTTGAAAGCAATTCTGCAAAGAAGTGTGGGCCAAAATTCACAGTGATGTGAAATACTGATCTCCAGTTATCAGAAGCAGTTATTCCTGTTATTTGATTGCAGCTGTTACGAGTAATGGTGACAAAGCTAGTTATTATATTTTGGGGTCAGTTACTTTTAACATTAATGTTTTGCAAAACCTGTTTCCTTCAATTAATGAAATTATAATTTTCTGTGTTAAATAACTATTTTCAGTTGTTTTTGTAGTCTTATATTACATTTTGTACAAGTAAATGAAACCAGTTTATGTGACAAATAATCAAAAATAGAGGAAATCATGCGGGCCGAATACTTGTTCTTGTATTTTTGTTGTTGAAACATGCCATCAAACTATTACAATTACACTTTTCAACCATCAGTAACTGATTGTAGAACAAGACATGACTTAAAATAAAAAGCACTGGTTTTCAATGACCATAGACAGACACTATTTAAAAAAGAAAAATCAATACAAGCACAGAAATCAATATCACACACTTCTAAGTTACACATGCAAGTGTGATTTGAGAAGAGCTGTTCCTGTCTGCTGTCAGTAGACAAACCCTTGCCCAAAACCCATAAGCTATGTCTTAGACATATATTTAAAACTTGGCCTAGTGGCTATAGTTTTCTAAGCAAGAGAACCAGCACTGCTTCTGTAGTATGATGCATGTATTTACACTGATCAGCTATAACATTATGAGCACTGAGAGGTGAAGTGAATAAGACTGATTATCTCCTCATCATGGCACCTGTTAGTGGGTGGGATATAATCTACAACTTTGTCCTCAAAGTTGATGTGTTAGAAGCAGAAGCAGGGTCTGATAGAAAGGTGTCAGAATACACAGTGCATGACGGGTCAGGGCTGTTTTGGCATCAAAAGTGGGACCAACACAATATTAGGTAGGTGGTCATAATGTTGTGCCTGGTCAGTGTATGTAAATTATTTATCTGAAGTAATTGGACCAGAGTCCAGCTACCATGCTGCAGACATTCAAACTGGAGTTTTATGGACATTAATCAATTTCTAATTGTATATATCCTCTCTGGTCTGATTTACTAAACACCATGACTTAAAAAACAATGACAAAAACAAAATGTTAAAATGTGAATGAATTCAGATGGGTATCTTGCTGCAGATGTCAGAGCTAGTTTAAAAAAACAACAATTTCCCTTGCATATCTGATGCCTTGCCTTGAAACTTGCTAAACTTGCAATCTGCTTTGGGGGTAAAAGCATAAATGTGGTTTGTTTATATTTGGAAGTGAAGTCAGTTGGTGTCCACTGCATTTTAAAGGGCCAAGAAGGAAAATGTCACTTATACAACAATTTAGAATTAGTTTTGAAAATTGTTTGGAACATACTTGCATAAAATGGCACCATGTTGTTCACTTATACACCAATCAGCCAGAACATTATGACCACCTACCTCTGACTTGTTTGTCCAGCACATCTCACAGATGCTTGATTAGATTGAGATCTGGGGAATTTGGAGGCCAAGTCAACACCTCAAACTTATTGTTGTGCTCATCAAACCATTCCTGAACCATTTTTGCTTTGTGGCATGGTGCATTATCCTGTTGAAAGAAGCCACAGCCATAAGGGAATACCATTTCCATCAAAGAGTGTGCATGGTCTGCAACAATACTTAGGTAAGTGGTACGTGTCAAATGAACATCCACATGGATGGCAGGACCAAAGGTTTCCCAGCAGAACATTGCCCAAAGCATGACACTGCCTCCGCCGACTTGCCTTCTTCCCATAGTGCATCCTGGTGCCATGTGTTCCCCAGGTAAGCGACGCACATGCACCTGGCCATTCACATGATTCATCAGACCAGGCCACCTTCTTCCATTGCTCCGTGGTCCAGTTCTGATGCTCACATGCCCATTGTTGTGGTTCACAGGGGTTGGCATGGGAACCCTGACTGGTCTGACACCTTTCTTTCAGAATCAGCATTAACTTCTTCAGCAATTTGAGTGGACAGTAGCTCGTCTGTTGGATCGTTCCACATGGGCCAGCTTTCACTCCCCACATGCATCAGTGAGCCTTGGCTGCCCATGACCCTGTCGCCGGTTCACCACTGTTCCTTCCTTGGACCACTTTTGATCGATACTGAGCACTGCAGACTGGGAACACCCCACAAGAGCTGCAGTTTTGGAGATGCTCTGATGCAGTCATCTAAGTATTACAATTTGGTCCTTGTCAAACTCACTCAAATCCTTACACTTGTTGACTTGCTGTCTAATATATCCCACCCACTAACAGATGCCACGATGAGGATATAATCAGTGTTATTTACTTCACCTGCCAGTGCTCATAATGTTATGCCTGATCGGTGTATACAGTGTTTGAGTTGGGCCTGTAACAGCGCTCCCTACTGTCGGGTATTTTTTTTTTTTAGAAAGCTCTGTTAATCGTCTCTCTTTAGGACCCGTCGTCTCCACTCACCGGCCCAATTCAACTTGGGCACAACTTGGAGAAATCGACAGGGAAGTCTCACATGTTCCGTCTACATTTGGGAACATTCATTTTGGGTAAAGGGATACTCGGAAAACGATGATTTAAGAAGAACAAGTACAAAAGTTACGCGATTTACTTACAGATTATAATTTTTTTTTTTACACGGAATTCACTGGCGTTTAAAACAGATTGTGGGAGAGTGAACACGATTTGCCCTAGGTGGGTGAGCTAGTGTTCACAAAACACGCTGCTGTTTTAATTAACACTGTCTAGACGACTTTTGCTATCGTTACCTGCTTTAATTAAAAAAAAACCCTATTCATTTGTTTTAATTGGAGATAGCTAACGCAATCCGTCTTCATGAGAACCAGCAGTTTATATGATCCTTGTGTTGGCGTTTGATTTCCCATGCACAACTTGCTGCCAGACGCTAACCTAGCTAATGCTACACCATAATAATAAACGCCGTACTTTTATGATACGTCTGTAGTTATATGTGGGTTTAAGTGCATTTTTTGTGTAAGTAGAAAGCAACACAATCTGCCTGCTACCGCGATAAGATAGCTAGCTAACGCACGAGATGGTTGTTAGCCTCCATGATGTTAGAGGCCCACTCCGGGAATGTAGCCTGCTAGCTAGCTCCAGTTTATTACAAGACTGGACAAATCGGATACTTTAATCTTTAAGTTGGTTAATGAAATGAATTTTCACATACATATAAATTTGACCTTAAACTGCTTAGCTAATTTACAACAGTGAAATGATTATAACTATGCCTAGGAAGTTAACAGGTAACTACAGCTAATGTCGCTGGTTCGCTAGCTCACTAGCTGCAGCCGGGGAAATAGTTTTCGCTTCCTACAGTGGGGTAAACATTTATTTTGCGTTTTTTTTTTTTCTCTGCGGGTTATAGCAAATAGTGCTTAATTTCTGTTTTATAATTCTTTAAATTGATCAAAAAAGGTAGTCGTACAGAACGAGGTTTTTCATTCTTAAAAAAAAAACTTCCCCTATTTCTAGTTAGATAGCAACCTTGCACATGCGCTGTGTAAAAACAGCTCGGCGTTAAAAGTTAAGGCCACGAAATTGAATGTTTATTGTATTTATTATTGATTAATTGCAATTAATTCACATTTGGAAAACAATGTTAGAAAGTTGAACACATCCAAACGATCTTTTAATGATTAGCTGTATTCTATAAAAAAAACCAGCATCAATAAATGTCAAAAGTCTTAATAATTAGGTTGAAATATGTTTTTGTTATAGTTGCATATTATTTTTCTAATGCAATGTACTAAAGGCTAATTATTAATGAATTTTTTTTTTTCATTACTCCATAATTTTGTAGCAATGGATCCAGAGAGACTGAAGCGCAAGGAGGAAATAGAGAAGGCCCTGGGATTCATACAGTATGCCATTTTACTGCTTTCTTTTTACTTATTGTATTTCACAGTTTACAGTTTGGCTGTTTAATGATGTTATATTATGGTTCTGCAGGTCATCTTTGCCTTTCCCTGATCCAGATGGTTATGAGGTCAGTGTTTCATTTTATTATTTATCATTTCTGAGAAAGAGACATGTTTAGTCATTGTGATGAATAATCTCATGTTCTTCTCCACTCTACAGGCATTTTTGACTCAATTAGTTTGCAACTTGCTGGATGAAGGTAACACAGTGTTTCGTGAGGGAGATTGGAGGCAGGCAGCTGTGCACTACAGCGAAGGAGTGAACGTAGCTCGATATGCTCAGTCTGAAGCACTGGTCATTCCTCCAGAACTGCTTGAAAGTCTCTATGTGAACAGAGCTGCTGCACACTATAGCCTTGTAAGTGCATACATCATATCGCAGTGTGAAAGTGATGTGCTTGTCTGCTTCCAGGTGGAGCTCATGCTCTGATTAAAATCTCTTTGGTTTCCTCTCTTGTCTTTGTTCAGGAAGAGTATGAACAAGGGATGCAGGACTGTGACTGCGCGCTGGCTGTGTCTGAGGGCAGCCGGAGAGCACTCTACAGGAAGGCCCTGTGCTTGAGAGAGCTGGGCAGATTCAGAGAAGCCTATGAGTGTGGCACTGGGTGTCTGCTTGCTGCCCCTCATGTAAGTCCATCCTGACTATGTTGACATGCAAAGACTTTTGTTAATCCAATTGAAATTATTCCATTGCATATGGGCAAAACAGACACTGGAAATCTGCATTTACATGCATAGTACATTTAAATAAAATTAAGAATATAGACATACAAACATCATTACCATGATGAGAAGCTTGCCATGTAACATGAATGTGTTCCCTCACAGACTGTTTTTATACGGAAGGCTTGTAGGCCAGCGTGCATCATCAAAACAGCAAATAAGTGCATTATTGTGTTTGAAACAGATTTGAAAAAATGGCTTCACAAGTCTCACAAGAAGCACTTGGCTTCCCTGACTGGTAGCTGCTGTATGATGGGGAGTGCATTAGCTCACTAGCCAAGCTTTCACTAGTGTAACGCTAGATACGTTTTTTTAATGCTGAGGGTTTTTTTTGTGTCTGCAGCTATGAACTTCCCAATTGCTCCTGTCATTTCTGTAGCCTGGATGGAATCACTGAGAAAAATGATGATAAAGCTATAATTTGCATCAGTGTACAAAAGCAGTCACTGCAATGCTTGCGGTTTTATTTTTCTGTCTTCTCTTTCAATCAATACAGGACAGACAAGTCAGTGAGTTGGCTAAGGACCTGGCCAGCAAACTTGGCCTGAAAATTCGCAAAGCCTATGTTAGTCCTCAGGTATGTAATATAGACTCATTCTGTATGGTATTTGTGGGAAATCGAATAATAGGCAGTGCAAGATTGTAGAGGAAGCTTGTAACCAGTACACACTTTTTTTATGTTCAGGTTGAATCCACAACATCTGGTCCAGCAAGTAATGGGGAAACTGCACCTTCTGCAGGGGAGGCAAGTATAGGCTTCTGTCAACTTCAAATTTGTGTAATGTCAATTTATGTAAAGTCAACTTTTCCTATACTGAATCTTTCTTCAGACATCTTCAAATGGTCTTGAGTCGTTGACAGATATTGGTTCAGGTACAGCTGCATTCAAATGTATATGTAGAAATGTCTTTTTGTTTTTAGATGAGAATACACATTTGAATGAATAATTGCATAGTCAAATGTGTGTTTGACTCTGGTTCTGGATGATCCCCAGATTTGTCCAGTGCCCAGTGCATCCCTGCACCTTTGGCCACACCAATTCCTGTCAGTGATGACCCTGCAATGCCTTCACTGGCTCCCATAGTTCCTCAGGACACACCTGAGAGCCCCAGTCAGGGGCCCACAGGGCAGGTGCAATATTCTGTGCCAGTGTCTGAGGATGTGGGTGAATGTGTGATTAACTCAAATCTAGACAGTCTGCTGGAAAAAGGATCTGAGGTCACCGTGGTGAGTCCATGATCAGCACTTTAGGATCATAGGTCTGAACAGATTTCAGCAGTCTTTTCACGACCATTAGTATGGTCATGTGTTTTACATATTCTTAAGTATTGTATTGACCGCAAGCTACTGAATGAACACATTATTTGTGTCTTTCTAGTGAAATACACATACAGTATTATAATTAGACCATAGATCTCAATATCACAAAATAGCAAAATGTAAAACATTTTCTAGAAATTAATCATTCATATAATATTCATTTATCATATAAAATGTTTGTTTTTATGGTTGTAATTGACATCATGCATTATTATTTTATTAATCAACTAACACACTTTTCTTTCTGTCTATTAGAACCCTGTGCAAGGTGCCATTCCTACTAACCTCCCAAATACAGCTGTAGGGTTGCGTACTACCTACCCCTCTGCTCTTCCAGCCTCCTCATCCCCGCTCACTCCCCCTTATTATTCCCCCACTATGAACCCCCTCACTCAGCTGGACCCTTTTTCGTCACTTGGCCAGAGTGAGAGCTCTCAAGCCATGGAGTCTCTCCTCCCTTACCCTGCTGGGACTGGAGAGGCTGTTGGGAGGGCCAGAGTTGAACCACTCAGCACACAAGGACTCGATTCTCTCTCTGAGTATACATTGCCAGGTAATGTTGTGTTACCGCTGTGTTAGCTGTAGGAAAGCATTAAATTCATTTTTTTGTTATTGTTGTGATATCAGCACGTTGTGTGTTGGCTGATTTGATACCGACTCAATATCTGAGCAGAGTTTTTGGAAGCATCTGTTAACAAATTGTGTGCAAATTCACTGTTATTACGTTTAAATGCTTCAAGACCTGTATGTTGTGACATTGTATGCACTCAAAGGATAAAATGCATCTGTAGACCGGATGTCACTAATGATATTTAATGAGATCCCTGTTTTTCTTATTTATATCCTGATGCATGTTTAACATTGAAGTAATTGCAAAATCTCTTTAATATTGTAATGCTGACACTATTCCTGCTGGTTGCTTATTTTCTCTTGATAAACTCAGGAGGAAGAGTCTCTAGCACTTTCTTCTCTGGATTACGGAACCATAGTACCACTCACTCGGTAAGCACCTTTTGCCATTTTTTTAATCAATCTTTCACTTCTCCTTATAGAGAGCTGCTCATCTGTTTACGTTTTGGTCACAAAGCACATTTTGTCCAACAAACTATTTTTGACATATGATCCTGTAGAATGGCTCAGCTGCCACCAACCTTTCCCTCTTGTCCCAGAATCCACTGGCTGCCACCCATGAGTTCAGACAGGCCTGTCATGCATGTTACAGTCGCATAGGTATTGTGTGTGCGACAAATCTGTCTATACTGCATTTATATTCAATGTACTATATCGACATTGGGCTTAATAAGCAATGTTTGATATTTGCTTCTGATGTAGGTCCTCGAGTCATGGATTACAAGTATCAGCCTGACGCAGCACATCGCTGTAAGAGAGATGTGCTGCTCTGTCGCCTCAAATCATCTGAAGACACCACTTGGAAGAGGATACGACCTCGCCCTGCCCGCAATAACTTCCTTGGAGCATTTGTTCTTTGCAAAGGTATTTCACTTTATTGCAGGGTACATTAACAAGCCCTGTTTTCATGAACAAATTTACCATTTCACTTTGTTTGACACACAATATTAAGTCCGGTTGATTTTATTGAGTCCAACTGATTTGTATTGGTTTTCTGACTCGTTTTTTAAATTTTTTTTTAATCTTTTTTTACCACTCCCTGCAGAAGTGCAGGAGCGTCAGGAATGCCAATATGGAGAAAACTGCACATTTGCCTATTGCCAGGAGGAGATAGATGTCTGGACCCAGGAGAGGAAAGGAGCTTTAAGTCGAGAGCTATTATTCGACCCCCTGGGCACAAATGAGAGACGAGCACTTAGTGTTACTCGCTTATTGCAAATTCATATGGGCATGTTTATGTTCCTCTGTGAGGTAGTTTAACACTGCACCACAATCCCCTTGTACATTAAAAGTTGTTTTTGTACATTGATTTTTACTTGAAATTGATATCCGATTCCTCTTCTGTTCCTCCTTTATTATAGGAATGTTTTGACAGTAAGCCTCGTATTATAAGTAAGCGCAGCAAAGAGAATTTAGGTGTCTGCTCCAACCTGACTGCAAAGCATCCTTTTGATGATAATAAGTGAGCCACCTCTCTGATTGTTGTTTTTCCTCTACATTTTTATAAGTCACATGGTTTTTAAATTAGATGATTATATGATTTTTGGTATACTGTAGTCTTTTGTCAGTATGTTTTTGCCCACTAATACATTTGGGTGTGTGTTTGTGTTGCACATGTAATGGCAGGTGCCTAGTGCATGTGGTACGCTCAGCCAACGTGCGCTACAGTAAGATTCGTCCACTCCATCCACTCTGCCAGTTTGACGTATGCCGCCATGAGGTGCGCTATGGCTGTCAGAGGGAAGACAGCTGTTCTTTCGCTCACTCAGTTATTGAACTCAAGTGCTGGGTGCTCCAACAGGACACGGGTACAAAATGCACAAATACTTAGTTGCTAACATGTGGCCCCTCTTATCAGTAGTTGAGTAAATGTGTAAGCCAAACTGAAATCCACTAAATTTTTGAAAGCTGATTTCTTTATACTTTTGCATATGTTGATCATTTGTAATATGTACAGCTCATTTGCTTGTAGTGACTCCCACAAATCTCTGTAAAAGTTCAAGTGCACAGACAGGGAGCACAAAATAAACAATCAGCATAAAGCCTGAAAAACAAAAATGGAATAAAAAAGGGACTCAAAATGAATAAGCGTGAAGACTGGAAGGCAGAAGTATGAATTTATTTGGTGGCATTTCTTTTGTCACAATTGAAAAGTTTTGTCTTAATTGATAAGTTGGTGCTGGAACATTCTTGCATTTATTTCAATGCTATGAAATGACAGTGCAGTACTCTTAGTTCCTGACCTAGTAAACTAGCATAAAGAAGAGATTTTGATAAAGACTCCTAATTACTGCTAAGTCGAGATGAAAGTAGGCATCTGCCTAAATACTGTAAACATAAAAATTAATAAATTAAACTTGATCAGGGTTGTTCCACAATTTAGGAAATATAGGCAGAGATGAAATCACTAGTCATCCTCTTCCAGTATATCTAAACACATGGCATTGCACTACCATGAATTTGGATGTTCATTTCAAAAAAATAAAATGACCCCAAATGTTTGTTGAATGGGATGAAATAACAGATATATCTGCAAAGTAAATTAGCTACTTAAAGTCAAGTGCTGAATGCTGAGAAGGAATTTTAGTCAGAACAAGAGGAGAAATTTTATTCTCATCCCCCATTTTCTATAAATGTGTGTTTAGGTATCACCCATGAGGAGATGGTGCAGGAGTCTAAGAGACACTGGCAAAGACTGGAGCAGAATGCACAAAGACAGAAGGTGAGGCTCTCGCAGACTTTGACTTTTAAGAGAGGACTGTCACCTAACTTATTTTACATTAAAATTCACTGGTTGCCCATCATCTGTGTTTCATTCAATCTTCAAAAATGTTTTTATATTTTAGTTGTCATTAAAATGCAGTTCCTATACTTCAATTTTTTAAGAGAATTTATCTTCCCAACTTTGCCTTTCAGCCCATGCATGTGCCTCATCAAGCCATCAGCACTAGCAGTAATTCTGTGAGCAGTGCTGGTTTTGGGACTGGAGGAGGGGTTGGAGTGGGTGGTGATGGAGGTGGAGGCTCAGGAGGAGGCACATGTGGCCGAGGCCGTGGACTCAACCTCAAGATGAAGTTTGTGTGTGGCCAGTGCTGGAGAGAGGGCCAGGTCAATGAACCGGACAAGTCACTGAAATACTGCACTGCAAAAGCCAAACACAGGTGAACCTACTACTAGGGCTTATGCTGTTTATTGCACAGCAAAGGTTTTCAATTAAAAAAAAAAAAAGCTTGAACAGTGTTTCATGCTTTTATGAAATAGAGACAATGATTCACTCCCAGAAACTGCCAGTTAAATTCTTAGTTCTGATCTAGAAATCTGACCTGTGTAGTCCCATAGAAAGTAAAAGGGTTGCTTGTCACTTGTTTCTAATGTTGAATACAACATGGTTCTACTGTCAATTTTTTTTTTTCCACATACATACAAACATCTGGAATCTGTACGATTCAAAAGCAGCATGTCTGTAAAATAACAGCTTGCATTTTATCTGTTTTATTACATACGAGTCATACCCTTCCTTTGCTCATACCTATTTTCAGCTGGACAAAAGAACGCCGGGTACTGTTGGTAAAATCGTTTGAGAAGAAAAAGTGGGTAGTTGTACGGCCACTGCCATTCTCTCGAACTTACCCTCAGCAGTATGATGTAAGTTCTGAGCTCTTTCTTTGCAGTTAGCCATGTAAGTGACTACACCCATCATAGTCTTTTTCTCAGTTTAAGTCAAGTCCAAGTTTCTGGTTGTTTTAAGTTATTTAAGTGCAGTGAAAGTTGGAAAGCAAATTAACAGTAAGCCTTCACACTTCAAATTTGTAACATCTTTATTTTTATAGATGTGTGTACACGTGATGAAACAAAAGAAATGCCACTACATTGGGAACTGCTCTTTTGCGCACAGTTCAGAAGAAAGAGATGTGTGGACCTATATGAAGAACAACAGTTGTGAGTGTCTTGCTTTTTTTTCTTTTTTCTTTATGAAAGGCTAAAGTGAAGCTGTTATTCTGCATTGTTGCTTTGTGGTTTTAAAATTCAGTATTTATTTTCTATCCCACTTGCAGTGAGAGACATGCAGCAGATGTATGATTTATGGCTATCACTGACCAATCAGAACCGTCGATCAGATGGCCCCCTGATGACCCCACCTCCTGAAGAAAAACAGAATGCCATGCCAGCTGACTATACTGACTCGGTGGTGGGTGATTTTTAGGGTTTAATGTATAATTTTGATGAGTTGAGAAATTTGAAACTTAAATGTAAATCTACTTCACAAGATCAAAATTGTTGCTGGGATGCGATTAAAATTATGTACAACATGGAATCTGTAAGCATGGGATATGTGCAAACTGTGCTGTCTTAGCCAAGGCTTTAGTGATCTTGCCAGTTTTAATAGTGTGATTGACTAATTGTGCGTGTGGCTTTGATTGACAGGCTGGGCAGCGCATGTCAGGAAGTGGCGAACTGTGACCCCAACCAAACCATTGAGTGGTAGCCCTTGTGACTACCTGGCTGAGGCTTCCTGTCACGAGAATCAGTCAGATTGTATTCTCCATTCCCTTCAGTGCAACTATAGGAAGCACTGTAATCTCCTGCTCACAGTCTGACTGTAAGCCTAACATGGTGATAGTGAACACAAACACACATGCTTTATCATTCATGCCCAAATACGTTTGTTGATATTACACTTGGCTGTGTGTTTTGTATGCAAACCAGTAATGACAGCCTATGTAATGTGAGGTCATTTTAATTCCAAATTGTTCCAGTTTAATATACGAGTAGTTCCTTACTCTGTATTTTTGCCATATTGGCAGAAGAAAACGATTGTATAGCCAGCAAAGGCCCTCCAAAAGAGTTGTGAAATTTATTGAACACACCTTGGCAGTTATCCTTTGCCAGTCTGGCTGTTTCTTTATAGAACTAGCATGTAGGTTTGCTGCCTGTCTATGTCCACCAGCCAGCCTTGCGTGCCCAAACTTGCATTTACATTCAGTTTGCACTGAGTGAGCTGTGAAAGGGGCCGTGTTTTGTACTAAATAGAAACAGTAATTGAGGACAGTGATTGGATAACAGTCTGATCCTCCAGTATATGATCAGACCAGTCAGATATAAATGGCTTTACTGTTATCATAGTGTTGTGAAGTAATGTTATTGCAGTTTAAGAAGCATAAATGATTGGACTTGGACTCATTTGAGCTTCTTTACCCTGAGCTGTCATGGAGCTTGTTAGGCTATATTCAAAATGAGTTCTTAACAGTTCAACTTGGGAGGGAAAAATAGCCACAGTAGTTCTCTATAACTGGTATTTACTCGTTTCAGGCAAGGAACCTGAATGAAATTGAACTTGGGGAACTTTAGGCAGAAAATCTTGACATGGTGTGCCTATACGTAATTATATTCCCTCCAAAAATATATATATATATATAGATATATACACACACTCATGATATACCTTGCTACTTTTAGTAAGTCCTGTCCATACGTATGGTGGACATACATATTTACTATACTACTAATGATTATTGATAACCTAGCAGTTAAATCTTAATTAAATATAGCCTGACCTTGTATTGATTACATAGAATCTGTTGTTATTGAACTATGCTATATGACTTGTATTGCTGATTAGATGATTAGTGATTTTTCTTCTCGCTTCTGTGAGGGTCATTCCAGAAATGTCAGTTTTTTTTGAGGTTGTCCCAGCCTACATGAACAACTCAAAGAAAGAAATGGCTATAAATCTTACTGTTAACACACCTAACACCTTAGAAATATCGAGAGCTTTATGAATTTGAGGCGGGGCATTATCTGGGTTTCAACACGCATTAATTCACATAGAAGGGTTTCTGGAATGATCTTAATGTATGCTTCAGTGAGGGATTGTATTATTATTACTACTACTACTATTATGATTATGATAATGATTACTATTATTGACTGTTTATCCTCCTATATTCTATTGATATATGTATATGTTAATTGCAATGTATAACTCTCTCTTAAGTATATGTATCAATGTATGAACATAAAACATAACAGTGAATAGTCTATGTATGCTGAGAGACTGTTGGTTTAGGGAGGAGGTACTGTGTAGATGCATGTGCTTGAGGTTTTGAGATGGTCATTAGTTTATTCTTGGGCTGGAAAATAAAGTACAGTGTGAGTTTACAAAGAGGTCATGCAATATTGCTTTTTCTTCTGAGTTGTTTAGAATGTTTTGTTGCTGATTCTAATGGTAGGATCCACCATGTGCCTTTATTTTACCTTTGATATGACTGGTGGATTAAGTGGATAATTGGTGGATAAATTATATTTCAGTACACAAGGCTTTACCTGCCCAAACTTCTTGCCTGGTTCTGATCAAGTCCTCAAGCTCATGTATTGTCGGCTGTATTGTGAGGAAATGCTAAGCATACATAAGGGTTTTTTTTTGTTTGCATAGCACCTTATACACTATAAACATATATATACAATTATAAATATCCTGAACATATATAATCTTTCTCTTTCAATATATGATAAATATATACATACTTAGACAACTTTTAATAATGAAATAGATGCAAGGTGGTGGACGGGTTTTGTGGTTTGTTTTGTTGGCTGATGTGGTTGGTTGAAGCATGCAGCTCCAGTTGTCTTGAACGGTCTCCTGTGGAACATCAACACTTTCCACAGAACTGTTGTTTTTTCTGGTGTTGGTAGCAGTTTCCACTCCTGACTGGTTGACAATCAGAGGAAGTGTGAGTAAGCTGAGAAGATGGTGCAGAGAGATTCGGTTTACAGACACACTCAATTGAGGATGTTTGCAAATTGTCGTATCAAAGGGTCATAATCCCCCTAACCTTTGCCACTGGTTATTCCTTGGTGTTTAGAAAGATCGTCATCCACTCAACTAAATCACATCCCTGTCATTTACAACTTGAGTTTACTTCATTTGAATGTGAACATTTGACATTTTGGATTTTCTTGGACTCCTTCCCCAAGTAGTTTGATCAAATGGGGAGAGATTGCACATGGTTAGACTTTTGTGTTAAATACTCTCTAAGGCCAAGTCTCCAATTTATGGTAGACGGTTAAACATTGATCTTGACATGATGTTCCATATTTTGTCCTGAAAAGATTTAATGTCTTTTCAATAGAACACAAAATTATGGATGAAGTTTAAGATGCTGTTCTTTGTCAAGATTAATTATTTTTCAACTAATAGCTGGCAAAAATCAGGGTTTTGGAAAGAAGAAAAAAAACAAATGCCTCTTTTTGTACTGTATTTTTACATTGTTTGTTTTGTTTCTCCTTTTTGCTCCCTTATTGGAATGAATATTGAACAGTGGACCAAATCTCATGAGTGCTTAACAATAAACAGATTGTTTTAGAATATGTGTTGTGTATTTATTAAAGTAAAATTTGTTTTTTTGGGGGGGTTTTAAACAGACCAAACAAAACCAGGTTGTGAGTAGCTGGATCATTAATAATGCTGCTTGATTGGAGAATTTGCAATTTTCACCCTCTTTAGTTTAAAAAATAAACCTTTATTGCAAGCAACTTGCAGAAGAACATTTTATAATGTTTTGTTTCTTAATAATCTTCTTAATAAAATGTTTCACATGATCATCAGGGAAAAATATAAACTCTTGAATTCTGGCTGTGTGTTAGATAACTTTCATGCCTGACAATGGGGCATGTTGACACATGATGCACCTGAGCTGATGTGGAAATTTCCTTTACTTCTGACCTGACACCTCTGTCACAGTGCTTGTACAGGTTGCCACACTGGAAAAAATGGAATTTGTGGTCTGTCAAATGTAAGAAAAAACATACTTTACATAAATATTTCTTTCATAAGAATATTAAGGTCCCCAAACAAATCTAATTGCATTGCTTATATAAGCGTTATTCCAACAAGTCTCTAATTACTAGTTTGAGTTATGTAAAATGTGTGACCAATTCATACAGCTTATACACTGATCAGCCATAACATTATGACCACCTGCCTAATATTGGTCCCCTTTTGCTGCCAAAACAGCCCTGACCCGTCGAGGCATGGACTCCACTAGATGCCTAAAGGTGTGCTGTGGTATCTGGCAAGATATTTAGCAGCAGATCCTTTAAATTCTGCAAGTTGTGAGGTGGGGCCTCCATGGATCGAACTTGTTTATTCAGCACATCCCACAGATGCTCAATTGGATTGAGATCCGGGGAAGTTGGAAGCCAAGTCAACACCTCAAACTCGTGCTCATCAAACCATTCCTGAACCATTTTTGCTTTGTGGCACTGCACATTATCCTGCTGAAAGAGGCCACAGCCATCAGGGAATACGGTTTCCCTGAAAGGGTATACATGGTCTGCAACAATGCTTAGGCAGGTGGTACATGTCAAAGTAACATCCACATGGATGGCAGGACCCATTGCCCAAAGCATGACAAGGCTTGCCTTCTTCCCATAGTGCATCCTGGTGCCATGTGCTCCCCAGTTAAGCGACACACACACCCGGTCATCCATGTGATGTAAAAGGAAATGTGATTCATCAAAGCAGACCAGATTCTTCCATTGCTCCGTGGTCAGAAAATCCGTCTGATGCTCACGTGCCCATTGTTGGCACTTTCGGTGGTGCACAGGGGTCAGCATGGGCATCCTGACTGGTCTGCGGCTATGCAGCCCCATACACAACAAACTGTGATGCACTGTGTATTCTATCAGAACCAGCATTAACTTCTTCAGCGAATTGAGCAACAGTAGCTCATCTGTTGGATCGGACCACATGGGCCAGCTAATTAAAATGTGTGTGGTTGATTAGTGCACAGTAATGTACATTATCTTGAATGCCTGGACCTGGTACTCAGGATATTTTTTTCCATTGTCTGTACCGCTTATCCAATCTATCATTGAGTCACAGAGAGCTTCAGGCATCATCGGGCACCAAAGCAGGATACACCCTGGATGGAGTGCCAACCCATCACAGGACACACACACTCATTCATTCACGCAATCACACACTACAGGCAATTTAGAGACTCCAATCAGCCTAGAAGCATGTCTTTGGACTGTGGGAGGAAACCGGAGCACTCGGCGGAAACCCACCAAGCATGGGGAGAACATGCAAACTCCACACACACAGTGAGCGGGAGCGAGACTTGAACCCAGGACGCTGGAGGTGTGAGGCGAACGTGCTAACCTACCCAGGATATACAAAAACAATTATGTTAATGTTAACTCAGCACAATCATTTTGAATGGATGTATGTATTTAAATTAAGTAAATTCAGTGAGCTTTTTTCAGTGCAGAGGTTAAAGAAAAAATATATACTTCACAGAATTCTCCCCCGCAGGCTCATTGTTTTATTACTATTGTTGTAACTATAGTCTATAACTATACAAAATTTTCCAGGTTGGTTTCACAAGTTGCCAGTGAAACTAATACTGGATGTTGTCTAGTACTTGCTGGGACTTCAGATTTATCTATTTATTTATTTATCTATCTATTTATTTATTTATTTATTTATTTTTTTACAAATCTCAAATTATTTTAGCACATTAACTTGTACATCTGAACCTGAACCCTAGAAGGACTTAAAAACCCATTTGTAATGGGAATGGATTTGTTTTGATAGGAAGACACCATGCTTTCCTGATGTTTCAGAACACATCAGTTCAGATAGTGTCACCAAGACTAATCATTCTTTGCATTTTTTATTCTAATTTTGAGAATACGACACCATCAAATACTTTTGTATGTTTTGTATTATTCAACATTTCTAGGTTTCAAAGATAACATTTTGCAAATGTAATGTTTAAAGTATTTTTTTTAAATCATACAACAGCTCTGACAGCGTCAATGATGGTCTACGAATATTGGCCTTTTTCATAACAGAGCTACATACACGTGCTTTCGGCTTGCTTAGATAACGTACCTTCATTCCTATTGGCTGCCGAGCGGACTGTGAGCACTGCGACATCCAATCACACACCTCGAAGCTCTCTGATTAATTAGCCGGAGTCCGGAGGTGGTGTTTATTAGCTGTACTCGCACTCTGTGGAGAATAAAGGAAAGTCGAGTTAGATAACTTAGCACAGCTTCAGCAAGCTGTCAAAAAGTTTCATTTTCTGAAAAGTCTGTGATCTTGTCCTTAGTTAAAATTGAACTTGTTAGTTATAACATGAGTTCTGAAATGTCTTCAGATATTCCGGACATATTCAAAGCCCTGCTCGAGAACCCTTTCTCCTTCCTTACCATTAACAACGACGGTACGTGCATGTTACTCTAAATTACATATGATCTGCACTAGGTTTGTGGTAATCATTTGCAATCATTTGCTTGATTTACTGACAAGATTTCGTTATTAATATTCAATGTGACGACTTAAACAGACATTGATCGTGTTTACAGTAAATGCAAACGGTGTAGTGTTTTTTATGAAGGTTTGCCTGACTTTTTACATTGAATTTTTGTAAGATTTTGTCGATTTAAAATAAGTTGCATGCGTTGTGGAAATCACAGCTGGGACTTGTGAATGTACAGTGAATTGTTTACTGAATTTTAATCACTGAATTTAGGCAACACTGACCCAGAAGACAAGGTAGATTAGATTAGGGTTTTTCATTTAGCCAAGAGAGTTCTGGCACAACATAGACTAGCTTTCGGCTACTCCCTGTTCGGGGTCGCCACAGCGCACAACAACTTGGCGAATGTTTTACGCCGGATGCCCTTCCTGACGCAACCCTCCCATTTTTCCAGGTTTGGGGCAGGCACTACATCCAGTGGCTGGGAATCGAACCCGGGCCTTCCGCATGATAGGCGAGAAACCTACCACTGAGCCACCAATGCCCCGTCCACCCTGCCACAACATAGACTAATGCCCAGAATACACTAAGAGATGTATATCTTTACATTTAAAATTTTTTTTTTTTTTTTAAATAAATATACCACTTTTTTTGTATACAAAGATATCTTTACATTATGAAAGGTATCAAAACAGAAGATAGAAATCAGTTTCTGTGATGTCAAATTAAACTCAGTTATGGCTGTTTATCTGATTAGGCATCCAAAGAGCAAAGTTGTTTCACACTGCCACATCAGCCCTGTTTAGCAGCCTCGTCGACCTGACACTTATCCTTGATGGTATGCTTGACACTTGTTCAGTTGATGTAAGTTTGACAGTGAAACGAAAATTTTGTAATCTTTGTATGTTCATTTTGACGGAGCAGTTTCTAACTAGGAAACACCACTCTGGATATTGTTTAGTTCACGTAAACATACGCCCCCCCCCCCCCCCCGCCCCGCCACGCCACGCCACGCCCCCCTCCGCGGCAGCCTTTCATGCTTTCAGTTTGTAACATCCAGGACATGTAAAGTAACGAGAGGAAGTCCTGCTGGTACCCTGCCATACCTGTTATTACAATGTACTACAGCCATATGTGTGTACGGCACGTTTTTTTTTTTTAGCATCGCCTGTGTTTTGGCCTAAGGGTAATAACCATGTTTTTGCTGTTCGGCGATGTGTGATTGACGCAGATCGCTTCTTTGGTAACAGATATTTCGAGAAACATCTCGCGAGAGTTTGGACGTTAACAGGGACACCGCCCCCTAGTTATCAGCAGTGTCATTGGTCCAACCGTGTGTTTCCAAACCGACAACGGCACGTGCAGGACCGTGTGATCTCGTGTGTGTGTGTGTGTGTCGTTCCTGTAGCGAAGAATAAGGCTTCTGCTTTCAAGTTTGGTGTCTGTAAATTATGCACGTGTGATAAAACTGCAGTGATTTCCCAGGTTTCCAGTAAAACATCTTTCACACAAGTCTTCTACAAAACCTTGTGCTCTACCCTCAGATTTTGCAGACTTTTTATTTGTTAACATTTTATTACCGAAGTACTGTAACTTTCATTTTAACCTCGTGTTTATATGCGTACAGGCGAGTGTATAGGTTTTGAGAAGTTAGAATGGAGATTTTCTGTGAATTCGGACATGGACACATCGGACACTTTATAGGAACAGGTCTGTGTGTGTGTGTGTGTGTGTGTGCCTGGTTGCGCGCAATCATATCGGTCAGTGTGGCCGCCCCTGCGGGTCAAATCTCATTACATTATTCATGTTTGGTTAATCCTGATTGGTCTGTCCGTCTGCGTACACAGCTGTGTTTATTGGTGTGGGCGGAGCTTAATCTGAATATGAAGGAAGTTTATTGCGTGCAAAATATGGAGACTTGGGTGAAAGGCAGCAGTCCTGTTTTTAGGGCGCGGTAGTGTCTACGAGTATTTTCGCCGAAATTAGTCGCAAAGAGCTCTTTATCTCTTAAATGTTGTAACACCGAAGGACGGACAAGCAAAAATGTCAGCGGTAACGGTACGTTCGGAGGAAGGCAGTGGTCCTCCGGCGGCGTTTCCAGTGGCGCTAAAGAAAATACTGGAAATTCCTCCGCCGAATTTGTTGGAATGTGCAAATGGTACGTAGGTCACGGATTTCTTACCGAATTGTTTACCGAGTTTTTCACGGTGTGCGTTTCAGTGTTATGCAGGCCATAGGGGAAAAAACACCAAACGTTATTGAAGATGTAAAGAAGATAAATAAAGCAAGTTAAAGGGAAAGTAGTCCTACCAAACCTGGTACCAAAATCTAGACTATCTCTATAGGCTTCCTGTTATAACACATACAATGTTATGTTATGACAATGTTATGACAACATACAACACAAAGCAATACTAATGCACAACTGCAATAACACTAGCAATAATGTATGGGATTCATGGCCGTGTATTGTGGTATTATAATATACATGTTTAGGTTTAGATTCCAGCTAATCAATACACGTGGAAATCTATACTCGAGGATATTTAATGTCTTCAGAAATAAATTGTTTAAAACAGAAAATAAAATAAAGGAATATAAAAAGTGGTACGAAATAATGGTTACCATCCAATCAGATAGTTATTCTAAATGTTGGGTCAGGCAGTGCCTTAAATGAACTGACCATTCCCATGACACTCCCAGAGCACAGGAATGTTGTGTTATTTGACACTAAATAAGATGTTTTGCTAAATGTCAGTTAGTCACAATAAAACGAGTGAGACAAATATTGCATGGGCTTTCCAGTAAGTTGTGGTTTATGAGCAGGGAGTGTTAATTAGCCATACAAAAAGATTTCAGCTCTGGCTTTCTCTTTCCATGAGAATGGTTCCCATGCTGAACCCATTCCAGCTGGACCTGTGTGCACCGATCAGACATAACATTATGAGCACTGAGAGGTGAAGTGAATAACAGTGATTATCTCCGCATCATGGCACCTGTTAGTGGGTGGGATATATTAGGCAGCAAGTGAAGATTTTGGCCTCAAAGTTGATGTGTTAGAAGCAGGAAAAATATGCAAGCGATTTGAGCGAGTTTGACAAGGGCCAAGTTGTGATGGCTAGACGACTGGATCAGAGCATCTCCAAAACTGCAGCTCTAGTGCGGTGTTCCCGATCTGCAGTGGTCAGTATCTATCAAAAGTGGTCCAAGGAGGGAACAGTGGTGAACCGGCAACAGGGTCATGGGCGGCCAAGGCTCATTGATGCACATGGGGAACGAAGGCTGTCCCGTGTGATCCGATCCAACAGATGAGCTACTGTTGCTCAAATTGCTTAAGTTAATGCTGGTTCTGATAGAAAGGTGTGAGAATACACAGTGCATGACGGGTCAGGGCTGTTTTGGCTGCAAATGGGGGACCAACACAATATTAGGCAGGTGGTCATAATGTTATGCTGGATTGGTGTATATGACCGTATATGTTTCTAGAATTAATGCAGTACTTACAGTATTGTCACACTTATTAAGGAGAACAGAATATATGCTTGAAATAACCATGATTACAGTGACAGCTTATTAAAGTTTGCTAAAAATAAACAATAAACATGTTAGTGTGTGTGTTTTGATGTTGTAGAAAATGAGAAAGAGAAGCTTTCAGGAGATGACATGGACTCCGGAGGTGGAGTCAGTGGACTGGGGCCATCGGCTGCCTTGACCCCTGCTATTTGGGACAAGACAATTCCATATGATGGCAAAACTTTTCATCTCGAGTACATGGATCTGGAAGAATTTCTGATGGAGAATGGTATTTCTGCTTCTGAACAAGTCGAGCAGAAGAGCATTGCTAAAGAGGGCTCCAAGCAGCTACTAGAGAAAGCCTCCAACATAATCCCAAAGACAGAACCAAGCTCAGCAGCCCCCATCTCTCTTCTGCCAACCATGGAACTGGAGCAGTGTGATGAAGAAATAACTGTTGTCTCAGACTCAGCACAGACAGAAACAGGTCAGTACAGAATGAGAATGTCAAACTCAATTCATGGCCTTAGACCAACAGTTATTTGTGTCTTCTAAATTCACCACATGTTTCTTGAAGGATTTGGTTATTAGCTCATTGGTGGAATCTGATGTATATGAAGTGTGTAAATGAAGTAAATGTTCATCTCTGCAGTGTTGTTTAGTCATACAACCTGATAAGAGTATGGAGACGTTTTTTTAAATATATTTAGAAAACAACACATGAAAAAATGAGTAACAATTATTAAAATAGTTTATTGGAATTCTGTTACACATGAATTCAGTAAAATCAACTTTACTCCTAAGGACCCAATAGATACAAGAATTCTACATGGTTTCACATAATACTGAGAATAAAATAACAACCATAATGTACAAAATATTAGAAATATCAGTGGTGTGTGTTGTCTGTACTCCAGCTCAGTACATACTCATATGACCACGTATTTCAGGCCTGAACAAAGAGAGTGAACGTCTGACACCAGAACCCATTAACGCAGAAGAAATTGAGATATCAGTGAACTTCGAGCCAGATCCTGCAGACCTTGTGCTTTCTAGTGTTCCCGGAGGAGAGCTCTTTGACCCTCGCAAGCATCGCTTTAATGAAGAGGATCTTAAACCACAGCCTATGATCAAGAAAGCGAAGAAAATATTTGTGCCTGAAGATCAGAAGGTAGGTCAATAATTTCAGCTAGAACTGTGTTCACAACTGTTTTTATAAATACTGTTTTATAACACTGCAGCCCATTCATGAAAATACACTTGAACGGTTCTGCCTACTCAGGTTTGACCAATCCCCCCACGCCTGCAGTTATTTTGTTTGTCCCCTGCTCACAGTATTTTAGCTCACAGTATAATAGTTCTAATCCATTCATTAGTCATTTATTCCACTGTAACCCTGACTTTATTGTTATCCCAATGCACACTTTACTTTCAGTCAATTTTTTTAAGGAAAGTATTTTTTATTTTATTATAACAGCCAGTAATACACAATTATGCAAAAGCACTTCTACAGCAAGTCATGCTTAATGCAGAGTGTTTACATTGTCCATGGATTGTACTCAACCTTTCTGCAAATCATTCCAGGATGATAAATACTGGCAGAGAAGGAAGAAGAACAACATTGCTGCAAAACGTTCCCGAGATGCCAGACGACTGAAGGAGAATCAGATCACAGTCCGTGCAGCCTTCTTAGAGCGGGAGAATCTGGCTCTGAGGCAGGAGGTGGCTGAGCTGCGCAAGGATTTGGGAAGCTGTAAGAAAATCGTGGCTTGCTATGAAGCAAAATACGGAGCACTGTAAGAGATAACAGCTGGACGATTCGTGTTTTCAAGAGAAGTCAGTCCTTTACTACAGTCACATTTTGCCTTTTTTTTAGTTTACTTTCATTCTATATTACTTTTTATGATGCTAGTCCAAACCTTAGACACTCTTGGAAAAGAGTTGTATTGTTTTTTGTACTGAAACCTGGCTCCAGGGTAATGGGCTGTTTTTAATGCATGAGGGACAAAATGGTGAATTAAAGAGATTAATAAAGCTTTAACAGCAGAAATCAGGTTATCACATGGTCAGTGAAAGCAAACCTAACTACAATTGCATCAAGCCCCACCTAACTGTTATGTTTATATAATAAAATTTTATTTTTTTAAATGATATTTAAACTTTAAGTAACAGTTTATATTAATGGTACCTGCAATCAGCTTTCATAACATATTAATGAATATTAAATATTTTTAAAGCAATACTGGAGTATGTATGCAAGGCTTAGGTCAAAGTTAATACTGACATATTAATACTCCTTTTGCATTCAAAACTACGATAATGCACCATTTAAATACAATTTGTTTATGAAGCCAGTGTTCCAGCAAGATGAATCAATTTAATTCCCTTCAAATAAAGGCATAATCAAATTTGCATTTATAAAAATATTGAAGCACTATTTATACCTTCTCAAATGAATAATTTAAAAGGATAAAAATTTTAGGAATATCTCAGTTGGACCTTAATGATGATTTGTTCTTTAGTCCCGTAAAACCTCAGGATTTTGAAATAAGCCTTTCATAAATACTCCAGCATTGCTTTTTAAAAAAAAAAAAAAAATCATGAAATGCTTATGAATGTGTTAAAGTGGCTATACACTTTTAATATAGTGTATTAAACAACAAAGTGTTAAAGATGTTTAATCAGCTTACTAACACTTATTTAAAGATCTGTTACTTTCCTGTGCTTTTACGTTCTTCCTGGAAGCATGAAGAAGAGAATTGATATTGAGGTTGATATTCAGATTGAATTGGTGGTCCTGATTTGGAATAGGATGTGGAAAAACACTGTATATAAAACCAATATGTCTTGTGACTGAATAGTTATTTCAACTTCTCTATCAAAGTTAAAAAAAAAAAAAAAAAAAAAAAAAAAGTCATGTGGCCACTAACATGCATTGAAAAATAAATTGTCTGGTGTATTTTTAATTGAAAAATTTGATTGTTAAAGTTTCATAGAAAGATAAATAACAGATGTGCATTTAATTCTATGCTTTTTTGTTTCTAATTTTGTCAACTGTTTCCACTGGGGTGAAAGGTAAATGGACTATTTATCTGGTTATTTCTCATACCTATTACTCATGATTGACTGCAGCCCTTTATTTTTCAAAGTAGTAAAACGTGTATGCTGTTTTAGATTACAGAGTTTATCAGGGACTACTTGGCACCGCATAATACCTGTGCATTTACTTGAGCTGCTTTTGAATTATTTTAGACTATATGAGATTCTCATTTGTAGATATTTTAGATAAAACACAGTTAATGGCATTGTACCACAGTGAGTTTTTTTGACAACTTGTTAAAAGTTTGGCTAATATACTTGCGCTTCCTAAAAGGAATTATGTTTGTTTCTTTTTTTTCCAGAATGAAACTGTCCAGTAAGCATTGCATAAATGCGTTTTAAGCAGCTAAATTATTTAGCCCTTAAAGTGTGACTTAACTAAAATTAATTGGTCACAAGAACTGGTTGTTGTACTGACCAGCTCCAGGTTAATAAGCTCAGAAACATGTTCCAAATGCAAATGAAAACAGATTCAATTTCCAGATTCTAACTTGAAGGGAAAGAAGATACGTGCCACATTTGTAATTTGTACTGCATGTCTAATCAAATCTTTATTTCATGTTGAAAGGTAATTTATACATAAAAAAATCTTAGCCTGTCTAGGGTCACTGTCCTTCTATTTCATGTATATTAACGATCAAACATCATTCCAACTCCAGATCTGGAAAGTCAGAATCCAGGTCTCTGATTCATCGAGTTCAACTGTTGAGTGGAATAATGTGTTTGTGAACAGGGAAAGCATTATATTGCGCTATAACAACCTGATTTATAGAATAGTGCTTTTTTGTAACTTTCGTGCTGAATGTTCCATGCTTCTGTATGTTATTAAAGAGAATGTGTCTTGTCAGTATATGATTCTGTGTGCTGCTTTACTCCACTGCTAGTAACAAAACATGAACTGCACCAACATACTGTAGATCAGTTTTATTTATTACATTGGAAAAAAGAATACTTGTACAAAAGACAGCTGCTGAAAACACATGTAAAAGGTCATCTTCCAAAGTCCTACGTCTTCACCTCTTTTTGAAGCCATATTTTTTTCTTTCATAAAAGAGGTCAGTCTTAGAGCTGCCGAGGTTCACGATCTTCGGACAACCGTCTCGCTGTGCGAAAGATGAGAAAAATACTTTAGTAACCAAAGCTAGGTTGTAGTTTGCACTGTTGCCTTATATTTTCCTTAGCCACAGTGTCTAGTTAAGAAAGAGTACGTTCCAGAGTGACAAGGACAAGAAAAACTGAAAGATTTACTTACGTCTTTCTCTTGAATGGTGCATTCCTTGCAGTAGTAGGCATCTGATACCCCTGGACCTCCACATATCACACAGCGCCCTTGATACGAGCCGTAGTTACATTCATCACATATGCGTACAAGCGTACAAGGCCTTACGTAAGAGTCACAGATAACGCACTTCCCGTCACCTGAAGACAGTTTGTCACATCAAATAAAACATTTTATTAAGTTTACAGAATATTAAAGTGTTTAAAGTTAATCAATGTTCAAAGTATTTTCACATACACTATATTGCAAAAGGTTTGGGACACCCCTCCAAATCAATGAATTCAGGTGTTGTTTTTCAGGGGTTGGGCTTGGCCCCTTAGTTCCAGTGAAAGGAACTCTTAATGCTTCAGCATACCAAGACATTTTGGACAATTTCATGCTCCCAACTTTGTGGGTTGGGGATGGTCCCTTCCTGTTCCAACAAAGCAAGGTCCATAAAGACAAGATTGGATGAGCAACTCCTGACCTCAACCAGATAGAACACCTCTGGGATGAATCTCATCCAATATCAAGGCCTGACCTCACAAATGCGCTTGTGAGGAATGGTCAAAAATTCCAATAAACACACTGCTAAACCTGTGGAAGCCTTCCCAAAAGAGTTGAAACTGTTATATCTGCAAAGTGCAGGGCAACTCCATATTACTCATGTGTATGTAAAGGCAGACATCCCAAAATGTTTGGCAATATAGTGTACATGTATAATAAACAAAACAGATTCAAGATTTTATTAATTAAAGCTGATGTCTCAAAGTAAACATTAAAGGTAAATTTCTCAGAGAACATGTCTATATAACAGATATTTTAACTAACATTGCTGAACCTATCAAGTTAAATTTACATTTTTCACCATTCCCTATAAATAGTAACTTATCGACTGTAATCTGCTGTTTTCATTTAAAACTTACATTTTTCACAAAGCCTCCCGATAGCTGCAAAAGAAAAGCAGAAAGAAGGTCATTAATACAAGTCCATGTCTTTATTATTAAGCTTTAAAGCCTCCTTATTCTCTTATATTCATGCTTCAAATGCTGAATCTTTTCTCTCTTCTTTGATTAACTTTGTTATGAAAATACAAGGATTTTCCAGTGTATTGTGAGCTTAAAAAAAAGAGGTCCAATGTTTCCAAAACCTCTAAGGGTGATGAGCATGGAATTAACTACCTCAGCTCAAATAAAGCCCCGGTTTATAGACATATTTCATCCTGATTGCTGCTGTTTTCTGTATTAGTGTGACTAAGGTTATGTTCATATTTGCATATTAAAAACTGCTTTAACTGACTCCTTTATTTAGTTTTGTGAGTTCAGGGGGATAAGTCCAAGGTACCTGAATACACAAGGAGACAAATGTGAAGGACTCTGCCAGGGGCCAAAAACCTGGATTGAAGAATTATACATTTGCACCTTGTACCAACTTTATACATTTACACATACACTGAAAATTAGGTTGTTGTTTTTTTTGTCTTCAGTATTACTTATTTTAAAACCTGAATATTCAACAAACATTTAGAATATTGGTTCTTTTAATGTTCCTGTTTAAGGCATAGCATCATTTTTAAGGTAAGTACAACATGGGTCTAAATAAAGAATAAATGGGTCCAGTAACTAATGCTAATTAACAAAAAATGAGTTTACTTATAGCAACCAGAGTAAATAAATTATTTGAGCGCTAAAATATTTTATTATTAAGCTACAGCCTAAATAAACATTTTGAGGAACG
Source organism: Hemibagrus guttatus (assembly GCA_033459395.1). Taxonomy (NCBI): domain Eukaryota; kingdom Metazoa; phylum Chordata; class Actinopteri; order Siluriformes; family Bagridae; genus Hemibagrus; species Hemibagrus guttatus. The sequence goes on from JAUCMX010000012.1 coordinate 10,346,474, forward strand.
TCTTTCAATAATAGGTGTTCTTACGAAAAGATGTACATTATTTATGTATGTATTTACAGCTGTGTCTCACTATCTCCAGTTAGAAAGCAGAAATGCTAACCTACAACAACGAACTTAGCGAAACATGCTAATCTAGCTAACAACTTTACAAAATAATTACAGTTAAATAGCCATGAGTTTATATAGAGCGATTTTACACCACAGCTGTGTATCTGCTCTCTGATATCTTAGAATCAAACGAAATTCAACAGTAGTTCTTACCAACGCCGGCTTGTTTTCTGCAGAAAATCAAATCCGGATGATGTTTAGCCATTGTCTGCTAGCTTATTAGCCGAGCTAGATTCGGCTCCACGATACTCTGTCGTCGTAACGTCACTACTGACCTTTCAACCCACTCTTCTTCACCACAACGAGGCACGCGCACACACTGCCACCATCTGGTATACACTCAGAACATAGTCCATATTAGTTGCATAAATCGACCAGACATAACATTATGACCAGCTGCCTAATGTGTTGTTGCCCCTTTCGCTGCCAAAACAGCCCTGACCTGTCGAGGCATGGACTCCACTAGATCCCTGAAGTTGTGCTGTGGTATCTGGCACCAAGATGTTAGCAGCAGATCTTTTAAGTCCTGTAAGTTGGCCTCCATGGATCGTACTTGTTTGTCCAACACATCTCACAGATGCTCGATTGGATTGAGATCTGGGGAAGTCCTCAAACTCATTGTTGTGCTTATCAAACCATTCCTGAACCATTTTTGCTTTGTGGCACCGTGCATTATCCTGCTGAAAGAGGCCACAGCCATCAGGGAATACCGTTTCCATGAAAGGGTGTACATGGTCTGCAACAATGCTTAGGTAGGTGATACGTGGCAAAGTAACATCCACATGGAAAGCAGGACCCGATGTTTCCCAGTAGAACATTACCCAAAGCCTGACACTGCCTCCGCCATCTTGCCTTTTTCCCATAGTACATCCTGGTGCCATGTGTTCCCCTGGTAAGCAACACACACGTACACAGCCATCCATGTGATGTGAAACAAAATGTGATTCATCAGACCAGGCCACCGTCTTCATTGCTCCGTGGTCCAGTTCTGATGCTCACAGGCCCACTGTTGGCGCTTTCGGTGGTGCACAGGGGTCAGCATGGGCACCCTGACAGCTATGCAGCCCCATACACAACAAACTGTGATGCACTGTGTATTCTGACATCTTTCTATCAGAACCAGCATTAACTTCTTTAGCAATTTGAGCAAAAGTAGCTAGTCTGCTGGATCGGATCACACGGGCCAGCCTTCACTCCCACGTGCATCGATGAGCCTTGGCCACCCATGACCCTGTCACCGGTTCACCACTGTTCCTTCCTTGGACTATTTTTGATAGATACTGACCACTGCAGTTTTGGAGATGCTCTGATCCAGTCGTCTAGCCATGACAATTTGGCCCTTGTCAAATTTGCTCAAATTCGTACGCTTGCCCATTTTTCCTGCTTCTAACATGTTAAATTTGAGGGCAAAATGTTCTCTTGCTGACTAATATATCCCACCCATTAACAGGTGCCATGATGAGGAGATAATCAGCGTTATTCACTTCACCTGTCAGTGCTCATAATGTTATGGCTGATCGGTGTATATTGCAGTACATTGCTTACTATAACAGCATAAAGCCAGTGATCCACTGACACCACCAAACTGATGCATTTTTTGTGATGCTTTTAGGCTTGAACTGCAGATTCTTTCATTTCTTATTTGTTTTCCCCCTTCAGACTCCACTTCAGGAGGTGAAATCCATGCTCATTTGGCTTAAACTGGTGATTGATATGGCAAGTCTTCAGTTTTTACCCTGATATAGTCTTTTGTTGTGTTTGAACTGAGTTTTGGGCCATTGTCTTGCTGCATCATGAAGTTCTTTCCAATTAGATTGGATCACATCTTGCGATATGACCTCTTCTGAACAGGAGATTCAAGGCACAGAAGTGCAACTGAAAAATCTGCAGCAATTATGTGATCAACATAATCACATCAACATTGATCAGAATCTCAGAGAATCTCAAATTCCCAACATCTTGTGGAATCCATATCACGAACAATTGAGGCTGTTTTGAGAGCAAAGAGAAACCCTACCCACTATTAGTAAAGTTTGCCTAATAAAGTGCTCACTATAATGTGAAAATGTGTGAACATAAGATGTTCAGGATCTAAAAAAAAAAAAAACACATTATGTGCACATTTACACATACAATTATTACATAAGACATAAGTACCAGTTAGACAGGTTTGAAACAGAGAGTCTACGTCCTGAACCCCACACTACCCACACTAGTGTACTAAACAGTAACACAGAGCAGTAACGTAGGCGGAAAAGGATGCTCACGAGACTTAAAACCGCCGACGTCATTTTCAAGCGTCACATCTTTGTCAGTGCACAAAATGGCATCGTACTGCTTGACCGTCTCCCGGCTTCAGGTAAATGAAAAAGGGCAGTTGAAAGGCTAGTTTTTCGTGTGTGTAGCATACATTATATAGTACTAATTGCAGTAAAGTGTGCGTATTTAATGTTGAAGAAGGTTTTTGTGGCGTCGCGGTGAGGGAGAAAAGCGCAGATAGCGGGCTAACGCTGTTCAGGTCAAAGACTCCAAGGATGTTAGCAGAAGGCAATGAACTCTTCTGATTTAAAGAGTCGATATTCATGTGTTTTTTGATAGAATATTAAGAAACCATTATTGTGTAATACTCGTTATAGTTTTGAGGGTTTTGCATTTTGCGTATATGAAGAGGGACGGCTCGGTGTTTTAGTTGCAAGGTTAACGCAAGGTTAAAATAGTGTGTAAGCGCTGAAGCGTCGAAACCGCAGCACACAGCGCCATTTATCCAGCAGAACAACTGAAAAGGAGTGCACTTACAGAACAAAATTATAACTTTTCCCCAGAGTAATGAATAGCCAGTTCAAGTCGTGTCTCTATTTATGTTTAAAATGGAGGTCTCTTCTGTCTTTACTTAGCCACCGCTCACTGAATTACGTTTGTTGTGTTTTTCTTAACGATAGTTTATGTAGTAATAATGATTACCACATAATCCATTTCCTTATTTTACATATTTGTTTTTAGACAAAAAAAAGTTCAGTCATGAGAAACCTTCCATAGCTCTAATTAGTTTCAGCAGAGTTTAGCATGAACCTTAATAGATTACATTTCCCTACTCATCTTTATAACAAGTTCATATTTTACTAGTAGTGTGTCCTCCTCCCTCCTCCAGCTGATCTTGGGCCATGGAGTTCGACGTCTTCATGTGTCTGCGGCCCTTAGTGCCAAAGCCAAGGTGTCTGTGAGTCGTTTTGAGCCCAACTCCTACATCAACTATGAGAAGCTCCAATCCAATGTCAATATTGTGCGCAAAAGGTCAGCCTGCTCCAATCATATTTGCTTTTCACTTTGATGTTTGTTTTGTTTTTCCTCTCTTATCTACTCTAGTCTGTTTTATTATTGCGCTTTCTATTGATTTCTTTTAAGCACACAGTTTTTTCCTGTTTGTCCACATGAACCTGGTATTGGAAATGCCTTTTTTTTGTTCCTTAGGCTGAACAGGCCACTTACGCTTTCAGAGAAAATTGTCTATGGCCATCTGGATGATCCCGCAGGTCAGGAGATTGTTCGGGGACGTACGTACTTGCGCCTGCGTCCGGATAGAGTGGCAATGCAAGATGCAACAGCACAGATGGCTATGCTGCAGTTTATCAGCAGTGGGTTGCCCAAAGTGGCCGTTCCATCCACCATCCATTGTGATCACCTTATTGAGGCTCAGTTAGGAGGAGTCCAGGACTTGCAACGAGCAAAGGTAAGTCTGTAATAAGATGTGGCTGGCTACATGTTTGTCATTCCTGTTGTACAAGAGCATTATGTCTGAGTCAAAGGATACACACTAAATGCAGAGTTAAAAACCGATCTGTTAATTTATCCTTGACTGTAAGGACTAATTTTCTTTTTGAATTTTCTCTATAGTTTGAAAAAATTGTGGCTGTACTTACTTTTTGTGTATTGTGTGTTTGAGTGATTTAAGCTGCAGTTTATGTCTTGCTGTGACCCAGGAAGTGAATCAGGAAGTTTACAATTTCCTTGCCAGTTCAGGGGCTAAATATGGTGTTGGTTTCTGGAAACCTGGCTCAGGAATTATTCATCAGGTACTGTGTAAAAATGCCTTTTGAACTTTTCATGCTCTGAGCTTTTTGAAGAAATGTTTCTAACAGTTCATCAAATGTATTCTATCATTTTTCATTCAGATTATTTTGGAAAATTATGCCTATCCTGGAGTAATGCTGATTGGTACTGATTCTCACACACCTAATGGTGGTGGATTGGGCAGTATCTGCATTGGTGTGGGTGGAGCTGATGCTGTTGATGTCATGGCAGGAATTCCCTGGGAGCTTAAGTGTCCCAAAGTAAGTTAACATATACATACAATCATCTGTTTGTCACCCATGTGGCACTGAGTACTTGTAATCGACAAGCTTATCATTTGGCAAAACATGAATTCTTGTGCAGGTCATTGGTGTGAAACTGACAGGCAGTCTGTCAGGTTGGACCTCACCAAAGGATGTTATCCTGAAAGTGGCTGGTATCCTTACAGTAAAAGGTGGCACTGGTGCTATTGTGGAGTACCATGGTCCTGGGGTGGATTCCATCTCTTGTACAGGTAAGACTTTGTATTATTGATGGAGACAAGACAACAAAACAGTTTACACGCATACTTATATGCTCTTTCATTTTTTAGGAATGGCTACTATCTGTAATATGGGTGCTGAAATTGGTGCCACCACCTCAGTCTTCCCTTACAATCACCGTATGAGGACATACCTGGAGAAGACAGGCCGTGCAGGTTAGTGGAAGTACATCTGTCACATGGGTATTAATCTATTTTTCCTTTCCCTCTGTTGTAGTTGTGTTCTTTTTTGCTTAGAAATTGCCAGCCTCGCTGATGAGTACAAAGATATGCTCGTCCCTGATGCTGGCTGTGAATATGACCAACTGATTGAGCTAAACCTGAGTGAGGTGAGCGCACATCCTGATTTCTAGAATAGTAGAAACCTATGAAATTCATATTTTAAAACTGATAGAATGGGGTGATCTGTATCTGTATGCTAATATAATAGTGTAGTGCTAACATGTCATCTAAATGTGATGATTAGCAATCCTGAGATCAGATTTGAACTGATTAGTTATATAAAGCAAGCTGGGTCTTTTCCACATGCTAGCATGAGGTTTTTTTTTTTGTTTTTTTTTAAATGAAACCTTTTTTCCCTCCTGGGCCTTGTATTCAGATAAAAGGTGTTTGTGAGTCTCACTTCAGCTGCCAAGCCAAAATACCTACTACTCTAACTCAAGGTTGTTCTGATCATTTTAGTCTTGGTCAGGCAGATATCTCTGTGATGCCAACAGATGTTGCCTGTCGCAATGCGTGTCATGTTACAGTGCCTACCAAGCTGTTAGTTTTCTCTAATATTGCTCTTCTCCTTTTGTATTTGTGCAGTGTTTAAACTGGATGCATTCCAGTTTGAATAGGACTTAAGCATCTGGTTTGATTTGGATGGAGCCAGAGGATATCGCATCATCTCCTCAGAATAGATTAGTCTAATTCTCAAATATACTGTAGGTTGACAACCTACACAAAAGCGACTTTAGCTGTTTAATAATACAGTATGCTTCAAATATTAGCAGTTTATGGTCTTATTCAGTGCAGAGATTTAATCAATGATATATTAGCAAATATACCACTCTTGTAACATGCAAAAAAATGTGGTGTAAGGGCATTGTTTGTTTTGATTCCTGTAATTTCTTCTTTGATGCGTTTCCAGCTAAAACATTACTACAATCTTGCTTTTCTCTTTATAATTTTTAGTCTAAATTTAATACAAGCACAAGCTTATGCCTTTTTCATTTGGTCACCTACCAATTCCCACCCACCAGCCAGCTCTCCACTACCATACAGCAGCTACCAACTGGGCAGGGTAACATGCTTTCTCTGAAGCACAGGAAGCCAGCCCACCACATACTTGTAAACCACTGCTCATGCTGCTTGCCAGGGCAGTGTTACCCAGCTCAGAGGAAAATGTTAACAGCCCTCTTCCTCATAAAATAATCACAGAACCTCGTGATTGGCTAGTATCGCTGAAATTCAAGTGGGAGAAAGTAAAGGCCATCTATTGAACTCCTGGAGATGAGTCTAGAGTGGCATGTAACCCTGCCAAGATTCAAATTCACAATGGGGCAAATACTTTTTTGTTGTGTTGATTAGGAGTCCATCAGCTTATGAATTTTAAAGATTTACATGTACTTGGTCACATCCTTGGGCTGGTGTGGCTTAAGGGTTGCTTTCCAACTGTGCAGGACTTGTACTTGTTTAATCAGGTCATCTTGGTCCTTAATCAAATGTTTCTCCTTTTTGGCTGAAATAAAAGCTTGCTATAGCTTATAATTATTTAGCCTATATAGACTATAACTTATGTACTCTGTTTTTATAGAGTATATAAATTTGAATCTTCTAGCACTAGCTTCTGAAGTCCTCAAGTTTAACTAAGACACTGTCTTGCCCGAATCTCAATCGTTTTATCCTCTTTTCTTGTATTTTCTTTTGCTTTTTAGTGTGTGTAGAAGTGCAGCTTGTCTTTATGAATCTTTTCTTTGAACGATTGGTTTAAGAATAGTGCTATAGAAATTATTAATATTATAAAATGTTTGTTTTTCTATTGAGTCTAGATTTCTTCTTGTACTTGTGGGCCTTTTGCTGATGTACTGTTAAACCTTTTTTACAGCTGAAGCCACACATCAATGGTCCCTTCACCCCTGACTTGGCTCACCCAGTGTCTGACATTGGCTCTGTGGCAGAAAAGAATGGCTGGCCTTTAGAGGTTAAAGTTGGTATGTAACACCACAACTCCATTAACTTGTATGCACACCACTTGACAATTTTTCAGGGAAACCATTTGTCTTTCATTCACTGAACTTCAGGTCTGATTGGAAGCTGCACCAACTCAAGTTATGAAGATATGGGTAGAGCTGCCTCTCTGGCCAAGCAAGCTCTAGACAAGGGGCTCAAGTGCAAGGCCATGTTCACAGTCACCCCTGGCTCTGAGCAGATCCGAGCTACCATTGAGAGAGACGGTTATGTGAGTCTCTACTTAATTTAGGAGCATATTTTAAAAGTAAACATGGACAATGTTTTGTTAAACTCTAGATCACTTGCTCACAATTGATGTTGAATTCCAGGTTTTGACTTTGAGTGAATTTAGAGAGTTAAGGAATTTGGATTTATATAACCACATTCATGTTTTGTATAAATATAAGCATGGGGTATTTATTTCTCAAAATGTTCAGGCTAAGATATTGAGTGATGTTGGAGGAGTTGTCCTGGCCAATGCTTGTGGACCATGCATTGGACAGTGGGACAGGTAACATAGTATACCTTGCTTATTAAAAAAATTCTTTTTAATCTTGAATGATCATTGTTTTGAATTTATTCTGTTTGACTTTTACCTGTTTATCTTGTGTAGGAAAGATGTTAAGAAAGGAGAGAAAAACACCATAGTTACTTCGTTTAACAGGAACTTCACAGCTCGAAATGATGCCAATCCAGCCACCCATGCATTTGTCACATCTCCAGAGGTACACAGATTATGGTCTCATTGAGGGACATGCTTCCTATTGAAGCACCCAAACTCTTGTTTTCTTCTAGTTGTGTTTCCTGTTTAATGCACACATTTTTGTTTGATTTTTTTGCCAATCAGATCGTTACTGCACTTGCAATTGCTGGTACACTGAAATTCAACCCCGAGGTTGACTACCTCACAGCTCCCAATGGAGAGAAATTTAAGCTGGAGCCCCCTACAGGAGATGAGTTGCCTGCACGTGACTTTGACCCAGGCCAGGACACCTATCAGCACCCCCCAGCTGATGGCTCTGGACTCCGAGTCGGGTGTCAGCCCACAGAGCAACCGCCTGCAGCTGCTTGAGCCCTTTGATAAGTGGAATGGCAAAGACCTGGAGGACTTGCAAGTGCTCATAAAGGTAATCTGGCAAAAGGGCATGTACTGATTTGGCTCTTGGGGTTTTGTTTATACTTAAATTTAATCTGAACCATTCCTAGGTGAAAGGTAAATGCACCACTGACCACATCAGTGCTGCTGGACCCTGGCTTAAATTCCGTGGTCATTTGGACAACATCTCAAACAACCTCCTTATTGGAGCTGTGAACATCGAAAATGATGCTGTGAATAAGATCCGCAATCAACTGACTGGAGAATTTGGTGCTGTACCTGATGTTGCACGTGATTACAAGGTAAAAGACTGATACAGAAATGTTAGAACACAGATGCAGTGTATCATTCTTTAAATGTTCAGCTGTAACTGTTAATTTGTGTTTTATTGGCTTACCTGTAGAAAAACGGTGTCTCATGGGTTGTGGTGGGAGATGAGAACTACGGTGAGGGATCCAGCAGAGAACATGCTGCTTTGGAGCCAAGACATCTTGGGGGCAGGGCCATCATTGTCAAGAGCTTTGCCAGAATTCATGGTAAGTGTTAATCTTCTTTTTTTTTTCTTTTAATGCATTGCTGATGCCCTTGTTTATCTTAAAACTGCTGTTTGCCTATACCACAATCCTGGATATGATAGACTGTTCTTGCCCTTCTCATTTTATTAGATTTGACTCGCATAGAGGTCCATCAGTACTGGAATCTAGCAGAACCCAACATAAGGGTGCTGGGAATAGCCTTTTTTTTTTTTTAAACTTTATTGTGGGCGTGAGCGGGTCACCAGATATGACGCACATGGGACAAAGAAAGGCCATGTTCATTGATTTGGATGCATAGGTGCTATGTGAATTATGAGTCAGTCATAGTAAGACTGAGTATGTGTGTGTGTGTGTGTGAATGAAAGCGAGGGAAGTGGAACAGTAAGGTTACAGGGTGAAGAAGGTACAGGAGTTTAAGTACTTGGGGTCAACAGTCCAGAGTAATGGAGAGTGTGGGAAAGAGGTAAAGAAGCGAGTGCAGGCAGGTTGGAATGGGTGGAGAAAGGTGTCGGGAGTTCTGTGTGATAGGAAAATATCAGCGAGAATCAAGGGGAAGGTGTACAGGACAGTGGTGATACCGGCCATGCTGTATGGTTTAGAGACAGTGTCACTGAGGAAGAGACAGGAGTCAGAGCTAGAGGTAGCAGAGCTGAAGATGTTGAGGTTCTCTTTGGGAGTGACAAGATTGGACAGGATTAGGAACGAGTACATCCAGAGGGACAGCTCATGTTGGACGTTTGGGGGACAAAGTTAGGGAGACCAGATTAAGATGGTTTGGACATGTTCAGAAGAGGGAGAGTGAGTGCATTGGTAGGAGAATGTTGGACATGGAGCTGCCAGGCAGGAGGCAAAGAGGAAGGCCAAAGAGGAGGTATATGGATGGAATTAATGAGGATATGAAGCTAGTGGGTGCAAGTGTTGAGGATGCAGAAGATAGGGATAGGTGGAGAGAGATGATTCGCTGTGGCGACCCCTGAAGGGAAAAGAAGATGGGTGCTATGTGAATTGTTTACTGCATCCATTTGTCTGTGATCAGTAGTGATTTTATTGTTTTAAGGGTCATGGTGATTTTAAAATGATTTTTTTTATGTTTTGAGAAATAGTAACAACTTTTTTTGTGAGCAATAATATTGCGAGCAGGTGAAAACAACAATACCTGCAGGAGCAGATGGGTGGTATATGTCAAGAGTGGCTGTAGGAGCAGGTTAGAATTACTTTACAAGTAGGTGGGTAATGGGACTATTGAAAGAGTTCTATGCGGATTTCTACACTCTATCCTTCAACATCTTTTATAAATGGTATGATTACGCCTTTCCTAGAGTAGCTGTCTGATTCTGGGACTGTTTTTATCTAAAATTTCTATGTAACACCTGTATATTGCTCTGTGTTTTGACTAGCGTGTTAAAGTAATATTTTGACTGGTTGGAGAACAGAAGATACAGAGTAAATAAAATACATAATTACAGATGTAGTGGAAAAATATACACATTGGAAATAAGCAGACAATTTTGTTCTTGACACTGTATTTATTTAGCTATAGTTAGTGGGCTAGTTCATGTCTGTTGGGCTTGTAGAAGATGCAGATGTGAAATTAACTGTCACATGAGTTTGTTCTTATAATAATTCTGTAATGCACATGGAAACTCATCAGTGATTACATCCTCAGAGATCCCAGACTGCGTACTGCTCTACTTAATAGTTTCTCAGGACACAATTGGTGTCCTTGCCAATTAGGCACACACTAGTTGGGTGCATTAAGCAGTTTTGGGTGCAGACTCACTCCGAGTGTGTGTACACAGAGCTGTGAGATTCCCAAATCTTACATCCATCAGCTTTGATAAGTAGGTTGATGAATAGATTTTTTTTTTTTTCTGTTAATAGTATCTATTATTGCTGATATTGTTGTTTCTACTTGGGTGTACTAAAACAAGGTTATAGGATATATTTACATTTATATTTACATGTAGTAAATGTTTTAGTAATGTAAATGTAAATAGGTTGATGGAAGCTTAACTACATGTTCATTTTTTTCAGGTCAACTCTCAACTTATTATTAATTTTATTTTTTTTATATATATATCTTTTGAACAGAAACCAACTTGAAGAAACAAGGCCTGCTCCCCCTTACCTTTGCTGACCCTGCTGATTATGACAAAATCCGCCCAGATGATAAAATATCCATCACCGGCCTCCAGAGATTCGCCCCTGGAAAGGTGATTAGCTTTCCCTCCCCATAACCCACCCTCCAGTCCAAAAATAAATCTTTTTTTCTGTTTTTCATGTCAGTATTATTTAACAAAATGATCATATTAGAATCCAATATATTTACTTTGTCATTATGATGCAGAACATGTTACATTATGGTGTCAAACATATTGTATTATTCACTTCTTTACCTCTAGCCTCTGCATGCTGTAGTCAAGCACAACGATGGCAGCAAGGAAACTATTGAGTTAAACCACACTTTCAATGAGACACAGATCGAATGGTTCCAGGCAGGCTCTGCCCTAAACAGGATGAAGGAGCTGCAGTAATAAAGGACTGTTCCTGAAGAACGCGCAGACATACACATACAGAAGAGTTATGAGGCATCAAATATTCAGCAGATGACTTTGTAATTTGTCGAGGCAGGAATTAAACACACCCCAATCATAGTTACAGCATCCTATTTGATTGATTTGTGTGTGTGTGTGTGTGTGTGTGTGTGTGTGTCCAATTAAACAATCAGTGTTGCCTAAATAAGGTATACAGACACAATAAGTCAGTACACAGGCACAAATATGAGGAGATCTGAGGAGCATAGCAAAGTGCCATGACATTTAGGTAGAGGTCTGGTATTTTACTCAATTGTTTCATCTTGAATCTAACTGGGAAGGGAATTTCACAGTATACCTCTCAAACCATAATTTACTTCACAAATAATTCTGCTTTCTTTTGATTTGATTTTACTGTTGATCCTATATGTAATCCAGTGATACCATCTGAGCAACAGTTGCATATCTTTACCCATTGCTAGTTATGTTAAGCAGAATAGCAATGAAAAGTGCTTGTGATTCATGTTCTGTGGTGTTCTGTGATAACTGCATTATCTGTGGTAACTCTCATAACTGTGTGGTCATAGTTGTAAGGTTATCATAGAGAAACAAGTGCCCATGGGCTATTTCTATGTAATATATGAACATTTGGTTGGCCATGCTGCCTCACAGGTTCATCTGAACCTTCTAACTCTAACTCCACACTCTACTGTATATACATCTGTCATTACTGTGTGATTCACGTTACAAATCTTTGAAGATGAGAAATGCTTATTTATTACCACTATCAAAGAAAGTCAACTATCTATAAAATTGTTTGTCAGAACTTGATTAAAATCTTGGGTCTATTCATCCTGATTTGAAATCAATTACTGGTCTATATTTTGTAGGACTATTTTTACTCTAGAACTTAAAATGAATATTTTTATACATTTAATGTTACCTTAGGATACCCTGATGGTGCAGTTGCTTGAGACAGGATGGTAGACTTTCCTGCTAATTTAGCTACAATTCACAAAAGATCTGGAGATTTCAGCAGCTCTCGCACATAATTCCTACAGTGATGGGCAATAGGAGTATTTATTTATTTATTTTTAAATATTTTTAGTTTGAGTGGAGCACAGTGGCTTGGTGGTTAGCATGTTTGCCTCACACTTCCAGGGTTGGGGGTTCAATTCCCATCTCCACCGTGTGTGTGGAGTTTGCATGGTCTCCCCGTACCTCGGGGGGTTTCCCCGGTCCAAAGACATGCATTGTAGGTTGATTGGCATCTCTAAATTGTCCATAGTGTGTGATTGCGTGAGTGAATGAGTGTGTGTGTGTGTGTGTGTGTGCCCTGCAATGGGTTGGCGCTCTGTCCAGGGTTTATCCTGCCTTGATGCCCAGTGACGCCTGAGATTAGGAACACTGCACCAATTCTGGGTAGGGCCTTGCTTTGGTCACAAAACAACCTCAGTTCTTCATGGCATAGATTCCACAAGATGTTGAAAGCCTTCATTTGAAATTGTGGACCATGTTGACATGATTGCATCATGCAATAGCTACAGATTTTTCAAGTGCTGAATTTTTCAGTCTGCGAATCTCTCGTCACCACATCCCAAAGGTGTTCCACAGGATTAAGACCCGCTTCAAGTGATTAACTGGTATTAACAGTTACAAAGTGTGTCAAGAAAATATTCCACACACCATTACACCACCTCAGAATGTACAATATTGCCAAAAGTTTTGGGACACCACCGCACATCATTGAATTCAGGGGTTGGGCTTGGCCCCCTAGTTCCAGTGAAAGGAACTCTTACTGCTTCAGCATTAGACATTTTGGACAATTTCATGCTCCCAACTTTGTGGGAACAGTTTGGGGATGACCCCTTCCTGTTCCAACATGACTGCGCACTAGTGCACAAAGCAAGGTCCATAAAGACATGGATGACTTGACCTCAACCCGAGAGTACAACCCAAGAGTACTTGCCTCAACCAGACAGAACACCTTTGGGATGAATTAGAGCAGAGACTGAGAGCCAGGCCTTCTCGTCCAACATCAGTGCATGACCTCACAAATGCACTTCTAGTGGAATGGTCAAAAATTCCGCCCAAAAAACTCTTAAACCTTGTGGAACGCCTTCCCAGAAGAGTTAAAGCTGTTATAGCTGTAAAGGGTGGGCCAACTCCATATTACATTCATGTGCATGTAAAGGCAGACACCCCAGTTTTGGCCTGGCTCGCAGTCTCCGCTCTAATTCATCCCAAAGGTGTTCTATTGGGTTGAGGTCAGGACTCTGTGCAGGCCAGTCAAGTTCCTCCACACCAAACTCGCTCATCCATGTCTTTATGGATTTTGCTTTGTGCACTGGTGCGCAGTCATGTTGGCAGAAGAACAGCAGAAGTTGAGATTCCACTTCTTTTTTGCAGTCCTCAACTGTCCGGTTTTGGTGAGCCGGTTCCCACAGGTTTCGGCTTTTCAGTGTAGTCTTCTGTTGTAGCCCAACTACTTAAAAGATGGATGTGTTGTGCATTCTGAGATGCTTTCCTGCTCACCACAGTTGTATAGAGAACTGTACACTGACCTCTCTTATCAACAAGGTGTTTCCATCTGCAGAATTACCCTTAATTCTTTATTGCCCAATTTTGAGTAGACGCTAATGTGTGCGAAAATCCCAGGAAATCAGCAGTTATAGAAACCAGCCAACAATCATGCCAGTCACAAGACCTGCTGCTGTAATCATAAAGACCACAAGGCTCTTAACATCCTCTCAGCACACTCAATACCCACTGTTTAAATGCACAGCAGTAATTTTAGTTGTATCATTTATAAACCCATTATTGAGTGATGCCCAGTAGATGATGGGTTCCTTTTTGAGTTGGAGCTCAATATTTCTTCCTCATGTCGCAGGGAGTTTTTCCTAGCCACTGTCGCATCTGGCTTGCTCATTAGAAATGTAATTATAGGTTAAACCTACAACCAGTGGTCTGTGAAGCTCATTGTGACAATGCCTATTATTAAAAGAGCGAAAACCTTAACTGAATAATCGATGGTTCACATGGTTCCCCCGATGTGTGAATGAGTACGCTTTTTTTTTTTTTTTTTTTTTCTAGAAAAGGGACATCCAGACCATCCTCTTCCTCCTCCTCCTCCTCCTCCTCCTCCTTCAGCACATCATTCGGTAAGCTCAGCTGGGGTTTATGTGTTTTCTATATGAACAAACAGCTGTGTTTGGCTCATGGAGCACCATCAGAAAAACATGGCAGCAGAGTGAAGAATAGACCTATTGCACCCGCGGACATTTTAAAAAATACGGTAAGGGAGTGCTTGAGCGGTATTCGGGTCCATCCCTGATCCACATACCGTAATAAATAAAACGCCATGCTGGTTTTACAACGCGTTCGTGTTTACATGGGAAAGGGAAAGCTTGTGGTGTTTTCCTAGCGCTAGCGTTATGTTTTTATTCGCTACTCGTTTTTACATTGGTGAATTCTGTAAAACACACGGGCTATGTGCAATAACAATAAACAGCTGTAGAAGACTAATGATAATTTAGTTCAGCGTATAGCTCTGAGCATGTTGTGGTTTCTGTTGTGGAGCCTATGTACAAAAAGGGGGAACAATACATAAGCTCCCTTTACGCCCAGTTTTTATATAAATGCCAGTGTATAAATGACACATCTTCAGAAGCACACTTAATTACTGGCAGCTCTCTGTAGCAGCATCATGATGCTGGAGTTATGTTACACCCTAATTGTCCACATTTGACTAAAATTACAGAAATATTCGGGTTTCAGTAGCATTTTCATTAGACTACTTGTTTCCCCCTACTTGTTATTTACCATAATGTTGTTGACCTGATATGGAAAAGTCTTTTCATGTTTTTGCTCATGAAGACAGATGAAATCACTAGCACATGACACATACAGATATATATTTTAAGTAAAGATATGCGTGCTTCCCGTATTTTAAAAAACCCCAGCCAACATGCTCTGTTGCTATGCACATATGCCGGCTCATCTCAAGTTGGTGCATTAATGAAAAGGGGCTACCACAGGATCACTGCTGACTCAATGGTATCTGGGTGGTGGACAATTCTCTGTCATGCTGACCTGGTAGTCTGCATGGCACTGAGTGGAGCCATGTATACTCTATTATAAAGGATGAAAGCCTATAGAAACACTACACTTGAAAAAATATGAGATAAAGACTGTAACGGCACACTTACACGGTGCTGTGGTGGGGGTCCCCATCCAATGATGGACAGAAAGCAATTATGTATGACAGGAGATCCAGTCGATACACACATCATGTACCTGAAAAAATGTGCAATGAATACAGCAACAAATGTAGGTGTAGTTGTTAAACTTTCTGAGTGTCTATTATTAATCATATCTACTGCTTAGTCACAGTGGATTGTTATCTACACTCTATTAAGTAAACTAATTTGTGCATCTCAATAGCGCTTGTCTGCTTCTGAATCTACTCCTTTGTGACCCACCTAATTAGTCTCCAGCCAGTGAAGCCTGCAGGTTCAGAGGGCTCAGACTCCTCTGAATAATGACTGATTCAGACAGTTCATCCTCATCTGATCCCCTGCTGCACAAACCCCACAGTCCCCTCCCAATCTCTTTCCCTTTTCTGAGAGGGGGCAGTCATGTCTGGGAGAGGAAACCACCACAAGTTGGAGAGCCACCTAGTCCACTTCCGACAAAGCGCAATCGCTCCTACTCTGCGTAAGTTAGAGCAAAACACTCTGTTAGAGAAATGTTATGAAACCTGGGAGCTGGAGCAGTTTTGGCTGTGCCATCTCTCTAAATGTGTGACAGAATTTTGCTTTGTCTTCAGTAATATGCATCCTAAACTCACTTTTGTCAGTCATTGTATCTGTCTTGTCAGTACTGTGAGATCTAGGTCTGGACCAGTTTTTAAAGGTGTCTGCAAGAACTTCTCTAGATCCCAGGGGCATGGTTTCATTCGACCTACTCATGGAGGAGAGGACATATTTGTTCACATCTCAGAGTGAGTACACTGTCAGAGGAGTTTTCTGGAATAATGCATGCAGTAGAATTTTGCAAGAAAATAAAAGCTAACAGAGTATGACTATGCAGATTATGCGGTGCAATGCGGTACCTTATATCTGAATATTAAAGAATAATATGCATCCTTTTGTTTATCAGCATCGAGGGTGAATATGTACCAGTGGAGGGGGATGAAGTGACCTACAAAGTGTGCCCTGTTCCACCGAAGAATTTGAAGTTCCAGGCTGTAGAGGTGGTAATCACTAACCTTACACCAGGAGCAAAGCATGAGACATGGTCTGGACAAGTTATCAGCTCATAGCTCAGACATTTACTCTTAGTTGAATGAAGAACAGAAGTTTGGTCAGAACAAATTCTGACATGGAGAAGGAAAATGCAATTTATATATACACACATACTAACATAAGCTTATCTATTTGGATAGATTTGGGGCTGTGTAACATTTGGGTCATAAGCTTGGCCAATATGTGCTATATAAACTTTAGAAGGTTTTAGAAGTTAGTTTGGCAGGAGTGACTGAGCGTTTAAAATGGCAGTAAAAGTAATATAAAAACATAAAGTCTCCATCTGGTTAGCATTGACTCGGTGTGTCTGTCTGACAGTCTGTTTGTATTTATTTATTTATTTATTTATTTATTTTATTTAGTTATTTATTAGGGTGAAGTTGAATTCATTATTTTAATGCATTGTAACTACATACTACTGACAACCAAAACGGTAATGTCTTATGGATGAACAGTGACAATTATGCTCTTAATAATTGATATCAAATATAATTAAAAAAAATGTTTTTAATTACCTTTAATTACCTTATCAGTCAGGGGTGGAGAAAGTACTGATAAATTATACGTAAGTGAAAGTATAGATAATGTTTCAAAATCCTACTCATTTAAAAGTGGAAGTATTCTACAAAAAATTAAATCAATTGAAAGTCAAATAGTTAGCTAATAATTTCCAGGGGTATGCATCCTGACATTCCACATTGCAATAGATTATATGTATTCAGAAGCACATGGTTAGCGATAGCACTAACTACAATGTGTGACATGACAAGATTGTGGTTTGTAAAAGGTACTTTCTAGATCTAAATAAAAAAATATAGCCAGTAAATTTTTTTGTCTTGAAAAAGTAATTAGGTAAGGGTAGAAGTATTCAGTTTAAATATACCAAAATAATACTTAAATATATTAACAAAGTACTACTCAAAGAGACTACTCAAATATTGTCCACCCCGGGTTCAAAACTGTTTGAGAATTGTTTATTTTTTTTTTTTTTTTTTAAGAACACTGAAAATGCTCACAAACCTCATCCATGTGATAATGGGTTCATTAGTGAAAAGTAGTTTTTTTGACATTGCATTGTTAGTGTCCTCAACTGTAAAAAGTGAATTTTAAGAACAATAAATTAAATAACCATTAAACAATGAATATTTGGCAAAATACCCCATGCACATTCACTTCTTTCCCACCTTTATTCCAACTGTAATTTTATTGTCTAAAATGTAATAAAAATGGTTGTTTGAATTAACTCTTGTTTGGCCATATTTGTTTTTTTGACCAAATTCCATAAGCATTTTGTACCAGTTGACAAATCAGGTACTGCAAATCAAATATAGATATATAGAAATGCTTAGTGTGCTCTTGCCTCCTGTCTTTAGTACTCCAATTGTCTAAACGAATGCTGTGATGCTATGTACTCTTATACTACAGCAAATGTTACAACATTACATGGTTTAAAAAACCTTAAAAGCATTTCTTGTTTGGGTTATATTATGACTTTATATATACACTCTATTGCCAAAGGTTTTTCGTTAGGGTTAGGGTTGGCCCATCCTTTGCAGCTATATCAGCTTCAACTCTTCTGGAAGGCTTTCCACAAGGTTTAAAAGTGTGTTTATGGGAATTTTTGACCATTCCTCTAGAAGTGCATTTGTGAGGTCAGGCACTGATGTTGGACTAGAAGTCCTGGCTCGCAGTCTCCGCTCAAATTCATCCCAAAGGTGTTCTATCCAGTTGAGGTCAGGACTCTGTGCAGGACAGTCAAGTTCCTCCACATCAAATTCGCTAATACATGTCTTTATGGACCTTGCTTTGTGCACTGGTGCGCAGTCATGTTGGAACAGGAAGGGGTCATCCCCAAACTGTTCCCACAAAGCTGGGAGCATGAAGTAGTCCAAAATGTCTTGGTATGCTGAAGCATTAAGAGTTCCTTTCACTGGAACTAAGGGGCCGAGCCCAACACCTGAAAAACAACATCTGATTTCAATGATTTTGAGGGGTGTCCCAAAACTTTTGGCAATATATTGTACATGTGCAAAGGTTTGGACACTGTACTAAGTCATTACTTAGTCGTTACTTAGGTAGATACCACAGTTTGCAAATGCTTTTAGTCATTAATTGATAGTCAGTGATTACAGCAACTGTTTTTAAAATCCTCTGGCATATCTATATGTTGTTTTGCACATATCAGACATTCATTTTTGTAATGATGTTGCAGATAAGGTTTCCTTCTGATTACTATTTCATGCAGATCATGATTGTGTAAGCAATAAGAACAGATCACCACCACTCAGGTGTGAGCTGAATCTTACTACAGATCCTTAGTGTCATATGGGGGTTTTGCTTTGCCCTTCTGATTAGCATATGTGCAGTTCTGTCTGAAAAGTTAGTTGGTGTTTCATACTTTTAGAGTTTTACTTACCTTAACCTTTCTTAATGAACAGTGAAAATTGTAAGCTGGAAGTGCATTGTTATCTATATATAGCCTTTTTTATGGCTGTGGAATGTAGAATATTTAAAGAGTTAGAAAAATTCAACTTGAAACCTGTCAAGAAGTCTTAAAGTGTTAATTCAGGCTTAACAAGGAAAACTTTTTTATATTCACCAATATACTATAAATATTTTGCTGCAGCAGAGGTGTTTTTTCACTTTTTTTACTGTTTTTCACAAAAAAAGTATTATGGCTGGGATTCCCAAATGTTCAGAAATAACTGCATATATAAACTAGTAAATTATGCATTTGATTTAGCAAATTAATACATTTTATATTGTTTTCAGTAGCTGTGCTCACTTAGCAAGATAAGGAACAAGCCTGTGCTGAGACCAGCTAACCATGTATAATTTTATGAGAGTTCACTAAATGAACAGCACAGTAGTTTCATAGCACAGCAACCTTTGCACTCTGAGCTCATTTTTACTGCTTTATTTTTTCTAACAAGTTTTTAACATAAGGACAAATAATCCTTATTTGCTTTTTTAAAAAGTTCAATCTAATGTAAGATTAGTTTATATAAGCTCAAAAAATGAAAGGCATGTCTAATGGACCACATTAAAAACCCCAATAACCAAAGTCCAGATGATCCTAACTTGTATAAAAAAAGTTACAAATATCTAACTGTGCATGAGCACCAAAGGGAGACTAAAGCATGTCATATTAAATGATGCATTCAAACATTTATCTCGTTTTTTAGAACTTTACCAAACTAGTAATTAAGTTTAGCTCAGAACTACAAGGTTGGTTTGCAGTCAGTGGCATAATGATACCATGTTATCAAAATCACATGCCATCATAGATTTCATATCACAGATCACACCAGCAGGTGAGCAGGTATCACTCTATATTTGTAGTTGCATAACTAAGGGTGCTTCGATGCTAATTGATCAGATGGGTGCAGATCTACAAGGTAGGTCTACGTGTTTCAACAGAGACGAGCTCTTATCTCATCAAGTCTCACTTCAGATGCAGACCAGGTTTATTACCGTGTGAGCTGTTTCCCGCTCTATAATTCATTAACGAGTAGGTGTCTCAGAGAGCAGAAACAACTCGCTTTCGCTGTGAACTTTTTTACATCGGGTTATTTTTATATTTGTTTATGTAGGTTTTTTAATTTTTTTTTATTTTATTTCTTCTCTCGTAGTAATTGGTCTAGGCTAAACATCAGTGATAAAACAGACACAGAGGAATTACCAGCATTAGGTTGTAATATTTTTTTAATGGCTTTTTTGCCCATTAAACACTTCGACTTGCTTTTAAAAGAATTTATTTACGCTATTAACTCTTAAAAAAAGCTTAGACCTAGGCTTTAGATCTAGATGTGTTGAAACTGCTGGTAATGAATAATGCGTTACTGGCTTTTTGTGTGTTTGTTGTGGACTTTTCTGAGTGGAAATCACTTGATGTACCAATCTTGCCTAAACGGTAAGTACCTGATGAACGTGGTGTTGCTGCAAGATGGCGTGTCCCCCTGGAGTATGAACTTTGTGAAACCAGAGGTGATGAAAGCGATTGAAACCGATGCAGAAATCAACTACAGCAATGGTACATGTTTTCTCCTTGTAAATAAATTATTCTACACATTTTTAATGTTGGTGCTGGCTACAAATTTAATGTTGGTTACAAATACACATAGTCAACTGTCTATATGTTCCTGTGTTGTCCTTATAGGTCACTGTGGTTTGGTAAATCAATGATTAACAAATATTATAGAGCTATATAGCTAATTATATATTTTGTCAATTTTTTTCTTTATAGCGATTTGAAGTGTACATGCCATTAATGTTTGGATTAAAAACCTTTTCAAAGAAAGTGACCAGTAATCAATTTATCATTAAAATAATTTAACAATAACACTAATCATAATTCTAAAAAACAGTGGATTACTATGATCAGATGTATCAATACTTCTTCTTCTTCTACTTCTTCTTTTTCATCTTCTTCTTTTTCTTCTTCTTCTATTTTGTCCAGATAAATTTAGCAGAGAATGGTAATTATATAATGGTTTGAAACGGTAAAATGAACGTGGACTTACTGTGGCCATGGACTTAGTTGAAATTAATAGTACTTTGTTGGAACTGCTACCCAACCAAGAGCTCACAGAAATAAAAAATGAAAGGGTCTGTTATGCTATGGGAGGCATTTGTCCCCTAGTGATGGGTCACTGCAAAGTTATTCTATCTTGACTGGTGTAGTCTCTCCCATTATAATATTTCCCCTGCCAAGCAACACATTACAGTATTCCAGTGTGAAGTCCAGATTATGAAAGCATTTCTAGCACAATTAGTACTTTACTTAAGAAGTGAAGAATCTTCTTTGCTACTGTCAAAATTGGGGAATATCGTTTAGAAGAATAGTGTTTATCACGCCAATATAGTTCCACAGATTTGCAAAATCTGTACTAAGGAGCACTGAAACTGTTCTGGTGTCTCGTTAGGGCAACAACATCATTTTTCTGTTTGTAGTTTTTTCATACATCTGTATGAACCCTAGAAAATTTTCGTTAGCTTTATGCTGCCTATTGTCACATCATTGAGCACATTTTTACATTTTAAAAACTTGTCAATCAAATAAGTCATGCCCATAGTGAAGTCTAATATCAACTCACAATTTTGGGAGATATGCTGGTGAAGGTACATTACCTTGGACTAAACTCAAACATTAGCAACATACCATGTTATTTTGTTTCATACATATCATTTTACATATTTTCACAAATTTAATTGTCACTGTGTTGTTTTTTTTTAGGTGTGACTCACAATCTGACTGCCACCTACAATGAATTTCAAACTGTTTATTACCGACATAAAGGCTGTAGCAGCAGTGCCTGTGAGGGAGTAGAGATCCTGATAGACCTAAAGGTGAGAGCTCATTTCAAGCTATACTAACTTTGAGTCATAGTCATCTCTCTGTTCACATTGGTAAATCTCATAGCCATCATTTTGTTGTAGAGCTCAGGAATGATTGGCTGTGCTCTGCTGGGACCATCCTGTACCTATGCGACCTTCCAACTGGTGGAGTGAGTTGAGACTGAAATTCCTAACTTTGGGCTATACTTAGAACTGGTGACTTAAGTCCAAATGTTTTGCCAATATTTATGTGGGAAAATCTGCATGTGTTCAGACTTCGAGAGCACTCCTACTCAATTTTCTAGGCTCCCCCATTTAGATTAGTAGTTCAAGTAAATGTGACTGAGACTGTTTTCGACAGTGTTTAAACGTTAGAGATATAAAATGTGAATTTTTTTTAAATTAATTACATTAAAAAAAAAAAAAAAAGACTAATATGAATGGAAAGATGGCAAGTATTCAACAAACACGTAACAGGAGTGTAGTATGTTGTGAATGTAATATTTGGTTAAAAATCAATTTAACTTAACAATATGGCTTCTATGGCTTATAAAGTATAAAGCACATGATTTAGTTTATTCTATTATTTTACTTGTGCACACAATTTAATGAAATGTCGTGAAATGACCTGAATTTTTATTAAATATATGTATGACAATCGCTTTTATCACACTTTTAATTTGCTGTTTTAATAATATGAATAATGCCAGGGTTTTATTTCAGCATATTCTCCTGTAAAAAAAAAAAAAACAAAACCAAAAAACATGCCTTTGGGCTGAAGTTTAAGCTGACAGAGCATTCCTTTGTTATGGTTACAGCTCACTGTATTCATAACTTTATCATTTGCCCTTCAGATAAGGTACTCGATTCAGATGCACTCTGTGAGAAAAAAGTTTTTCATGCACTTTAAAGGATGATATCTATTAATTAAAATGTCATACTTCTGCATTTATATTAGCCTCAAAAGGCATTCCATAGATTTGTGAGTGTTTTACATGGCCAGAAGATGAATCAGAAGATGAATTCAGCATGAACATTGTGGTTACATGAAACTGTCAGACAGTGATGCTGGACTTAACACTTGCTACTCGCTTGAGCCAATATCAAGCCAGAAACTGTAGTTAAAGTTAAGAATCCACCATAACTGAAATGTGCTTCTGTTTTACTCATTTTGATATAATATCCTCATTATGCACTTTAACTCAATTATAAATAAGGCCCTCTGCTTGAAATTAGTTTAGACAAAAATAGCTAAATTGTGATCTTTAATGGAGAGGCATTTTAATACTGTTACTGTTGAAACTGTGTTGTGCTTCATGTTGTATATTTGACTTGAAATTAGTAACATTATAGCCAGGTTCTATAAAGATCTGCTACAGTTTGCAAATTCTTTCATCTTATAAATTTTTTTTATTTTTTATTGCATGTGTTACCTGATCTTTGGCAGCATTGACGTTGGTCTAGAACTCAATATGCCCATCATCTCAGCGGGGAGCTTTGGCCTGTCCTGTGACTACAAGGCTAACCTCACACGTCTCCTGCCTCCAGCTCGTAAGGTCTCCGACTTCTTTATCAACTTCTGGAAATTCGCTGATGATATTAAGCCTTCATGGAATAACACATATCTCTACAAAAAAAACAATAACACTGAGGACTGCTTTTGGTGAGTTACCTGAAACGTTCTTTGCATGAAATAAGCTAGACCTTGAGGGGAAGGTTTACTTCTATTTGTGCTTTAACAGTGAATGTATTAGCTTATCATGTGACAAGACACTAAAAAAATAATATTATAATTATATTACTAATATTACTTTTTCCTTTTGGCCAGGTACATGAATGCCCTAGAGGTTGATTCAGGCCCCTTTGCTTCCAGTGTTGAGAAGAGAGTGGTGCTTCGAAAAGAAGAAGAGTTCAGTGCTGCATTAAAAAATGATAGAGAAAGTAACTGTAAGAAAAAAATCCATGCTTTTGTTTTGTTTTCTTGCCTTTTTTTAAACAGGTAAAAGTTTTTTTTTTCCATCATTAGCCAATGTCTGCTTTCCCCATAGTGTTTATTTTATGTGGAACTCCTGATGACATCATGGATTTGAAGAACGGCTCTCTGGAGGCTGATAGTCGCATTGCCTTTATTCTCATCGATCTGTACAGGTCAGTTATCCACCGTTTCACTGCTGTTTCACTTCTTTTCGTATTATTTTCATTTTGAGTATTAATTTTTGTCAGTGTGCTCATGGGGAACAACAACA
The DNA here is from genome assembly GCA_033459395.1 of Hemibagrus guttatus. Classification (NCBI taxonomy): domain Eukaryota; kingdom Metazoa; phylum Chordata; class Actinopteri; order Siluriformes; family Bagridae; genus Hemibagrus; species Hemibagrus guttatus. The sequence goes on from JAUCMX010000012.1 coordinate 10,370,460, forward strand.
CAAACTAAACATTGCAATATTTCTCTTTTTAGTGACAAATATTACCTTGAACCCTCCAATGATGCTATGAAGAATGTCTTGGTCCTGACAATGCCCAATATTCGTAATTACATCATAACCTCCAATAATACGGTAATGGGATTTGCCACTTTTAGTTTTCAGCTTCACTTCTGTTATTCTGTACTTCTTTATCATGCATATGTGTCTTTTGTACTTTATAGAGTAATAACACACTTTTCCATTGCCAGACCATATGCCACAATGCTTTCATATATGGATGTCATACATGTTTTTTTACATCTGTTTCTTCATGTCTGTTCTTTGGTCTTGCTGTCTGTAGATGAATGATTATATCGCTGCATATCATGATGCAGTGCTGCTGTTCGGGCAAGTGATGAGGCAAATTTGGAAGACTCCTGTCATGGATGTAGACAGTGTCAACATCAACTATTTCAGAAATGTGTCATTTAAAGGTTACCATAATATAGACTTAAAAACCTGTTGACTTCCTAATTAATTAACAGTTACAATTAGTACAATCATAATGTAAACCTGTGTGAATATTATATGTTTATGATCACAGGAATTGCAGGAGAGTATATGTTAGATGAATATGGAGATAGAGATGTGGTGTTTTCACTGATTTACACCAACACCAACAATGAGGTAAACAATAAATCTTCAACAACTACAAATTAATACCCCAAGTTTATTTGCCAGGAAGATTTTTTTTGCACTGACAGAGAGCATACACAGAATTTGTTTTATCAGACATAAAAGCTTAAGTTCCCCTTTTCTGTCCTTCAGTACAAAGTTCTGTATAAGTTTGACACCAGCAATAATAAAACAACACTGGTCGACGTCAATCCTTCATTCATATGGCCTGAACAGAAACTTCCTGAAGATCGGACTCATGCTAATAACCAAGGTGCTATGGCTATTCTGATTTAGTTGCATTCACTGTTAGCAGTTTTAATACACTAATAGCATGGTATTGAATACTGTTAAGGTTATACACTTGAAGTCATATGTATAATAGGAACAAAGAATAAGTTCTTTATTAAACCATACTTAAACAGCAAAATCATATGAATGTTATTATTTACAGACCTGTTAACAATGATTTCTAACTCACTTTATTTATGTTCAGGTCTGCTGATGCTGTATATTGTTGGCATATCACTGGCCTCCCTAGTGTTGGTAGTGATAGCCACAGTTGCATTTATCTTTTATTGGTACGTATTGACGTCAGAGACTTTATTCCCTTTTTCAGTTAATATTTTAATTGTGTTTGGAGAACATAAAAGGATTAATTTCCTTTCTAATTTCCCAGGCAGAACAGGTCATACCGCCATAAACAGAAGCGATGGTCCCATATCCCTGCAGAGCTCATTACCCCTGTAGAGTCCAGTGAGAGGAATATGGTGTCCCTAAAGGTAATGTTTATCACAAATTCAGGCCTTAGGCTTTATGCCTTTTTGTACTTTAATACATTTTCTTTGGTCATTCTGATATTGCAAATGACATAGCTCTGTATAAAAATAATGCATAGTCATCAGTATACGAGACATAATTCGTTCCAAAATGCTTCTTCTTTTTTTTTTTTACAGTGAAAATTTCTTTGTACCTTTCTATTGGGCCACATTTATTTAAACATTGAAACATATTAGCCAATAGTTATATATATATACCTGAAAATGAACTATGTTTATCTTTTTATAGCATCGGATCTCAGATTTCTGATCTGTTTGCATCGTGTGCTTTTAAATATATAATCAAGAAACAGCTAATTAGTCCATTTAACCACAACTAATCAAATATATTGAGAAGTAATAGACTATTAGTAACTAGACTCTCTGTTTAATTAGATTGATGAAGATGCCTGGAAAGATACAAGACAGAAGATTCGCCGAGCACGCTACGATAAAAAGGTGCTTTGTCATTATTTCAGTAGCTCTCTTATCAACGTGCCTGTTCAGATAAAAGACTAAACATAACTGCATGTTTGTTGTTGTAGATTGTTGTCCTTAAGGAGCTAAATCACTCTGATGGCTACTTCAGTGAAAGCCAGAGAATAGCACTAAATGCAGTAAGCAAACATGTCCTTTTTTCTCTTTGTGTTGCTTTGGACTCCATTTGCAAGAACCACTTGTCAAATGTTATATATATATACATTTTGCATACATTTTTCCACAACTCCACACATTTCATATTACCATACATTTATTTTGGCAAGTCTTTAATTCACAATATCAGAATTCTAGTTGGTTAACTTATATTTGTATATATGCTGTTTGTTAAACCAGCCTGGAAGAGTCAGGAAATTGGTCTAATGATATTAAAAGGTTTCTGATTGGCTAAATGACATATTTAGGAGTTAATAGGGAGTTAAACATTGACTGTAAAATCATTTACCTTTGGTGCCAGTCTAGTGATCAAATAAAAATATTGTGGACCTCCACAAATCAAATCAAATCACTTTATTGTCACATCACCATCGACACACACAGACGTAGAAGAGAGTGAAATTCTTGAGTGCAGCTCCAGACATTGCAGTGGAATATGGAATGTACAAATTTAAATACTACTATAAATATATGCTTTGGATAGGCAGTATGGTAATGGCATATGATACATATGATACATTATTGTACAGTATACACAGTAGAATAAGTGGTAAATAAGCAGTATGGTAATGACTATGATGACATATGATACATATGATGCATTATTGTGCAGTATACACAGTAGACATTGTGAGGCATTGGTGGCTCAGTGGTAGGTTACTCGCCTATCATGCGGAAGGCCCGGGTTCGATTCCAGCCAATGCCTCAACCCCAGCCACTGGATGCAGTGCCGGTCCCAAGCCCGGAAAAATGGGAGGGTTGCGTCAGGAAGGGCATCCGGCGTAAAACATTTGCCAAGTTGTTGTGCGGACCAGTTGGTCCGCTGTGGCGACCCCGAACAGGGAGCAGCCGAAAGCAACTTCTATACACAGTAGACATTGTGATAATGTGTAACAGTGCACAGGTATAAATGTCAGCATCATGCACATAAATGTCATGTCATATGCACAGGCAGTGTACAAATACAATGTATTCACAGAGTCTGGTGAGTTGTAAAGTGCAGTGCTTTTACAAGTCCACTTCATCATTCTGGGAAATTTCCATACAACTAAAGATAACGTTATCATCTGTACAAACAAAACATCTTACGAAGACCTTCACCATTATGAGACATACAATGCCTTGCCCTGAAGGCTCGTGTGAAAGGAAAAAGCCTCTGCTCTGGGACTGACATAAAAAAGCCAGACAAAATTTTTCAAGCGATTATCAAACCTATAGAACTGTTCTCAAAATGGAACTGTTTGGCCATAATGATCAGCATAATATATGGAGGAAAAGGGTAAGGATTTAATTCAAATAACACCATGCCAACTGTGATGGATGGCGGTGGCTGCATCATGTTTATTGCTTTATTGATTATTGTTTTTTGCTGGTTTATTGCTGGAAAATGAACTGGTGCACTGCAGCGTACATGAAAATCCACTAAAAGTGTTTTGACTCATATATCTGATATCTTATATATATTTATTATATCTGATATAGTAAACAAAAGCTGAAATAAATCTCTAAATCTCTTAACTATTATTTTGAGTTCTTATGGAAATAAATACTCTAATTGACAGGAAATGTATGATGAGATGAAATAAGAAGTGGAGTTGTGAAAAATTGAGTGTAAGGTGTAAGGTTTTGGCCTTAACTGTAAACACTTGTTTTATATTTTTTGAAACTAATAAACTAATGTAAACTTCTTCTTCTTCTTCTTTCGGCTTTTCCCTTCAGGGGTTGCCACAGCGAATCATCTCTCTCCACCTATCCCTATCTTCTGCATCCTCAACACTTGCACCCACTAGCTTCATATCCTCATTAATTCCATCCATATACCTCCTCTTTGGCCTTCCTCTTTGCCTCCTGCCTGGCAGCTCCATGTCCAACATTCTCCTACCAATATACTCACTCTCCCTCCTCTGAACATGTCCAAACCATTTTAATCTGGCCTCCCTAACTTTTTCCCCTAAACGTCCAACATGAGCTGTCCTTCTGATGTACTCGTTCCTAATCCTGTCCAATCTTGTCACTCCCAAAAAGAACCTCTACATCTTCAGCTCTGTTACCTCTAGCTCTGACTCCTGTCTCTTCCTCAGTGACACTATCTCTAAACCATACAGCATGGCCGGTTTCACCACTGTCCTGTACACCTTCCCCTTGATTCTCGCTATTTTCCTATCACACAGACCTCCGACACCTTTCTCCACTCATTCCAACCTGCCTGCACTCGCTTCTTTACCGCTTTCCCACACTCTCCATTACTCTGGACTGTTGACCCCAAGTACTTAAACTCCTGTACCTTCTTCATCTCTTCATCCTGTAACCTTACGGTTCCACTTCCCTCCCTTTCATTCACACACATGTACTCAGTCTTACCACGACTGACTTTCATTCCTCTTCTCTCCAGCGCAAACCTCCACCTCTCCAGGTTTTCCTCCATCTGCTCCCTGCTCTCACTACAGATCACAATGTCATCTGCAAACATCATTGTCCAAGGAGACTCCTGTCTGACCTCCTCTGACAACTGGTCCATCACTATGGCAAACAGGAAGGGGCTCAGAGCCGATCCCTGATGCAGTCCCACCTCCACTTTGAACTCCTCTGTCTGACCTACAGCACACCTCACCACTGTCCTGCTCCTCTCATACATGTCCTGCACCACTCTGACATACTTCTCTGCTACTCCTGACTTCCTCATACAGTACCACAGCTCTTCTCTTGGCACCCTGTCATACGCTTTCTCCAAGTCTACAAACACACAGTGCAACTCCCTCTGACCATCCCTATACTTCTCCATCAAAATTCTCAGAGCAAAAATTGCATCTGTTGTGCTCTTTCTGGGCATGAAGCCATACTGCTGCTCACAAATTTCCACTACCTTCCTTAACCTAGCTTCCACTACTCTTTCCCATAGCTTCATTGTATGGCTCATCAACTTTATCCCCCTATAGTTGCTGCAACTCTGCACGTCACCCTTATTCTTAAAGATCGGCACTAACACACTTCTTCTCCATTCCTCAGGCATCTTCTCACTCTCTAAAACCCTGTTAAACAAACTAGTTAAAAATTCCACTGCTGCCTCTCCCAGACACTTCCAGACCTCCACCGGGATGTCGTCAGGACCAACTGCCTTTCCACTCTTCATCCTCTTCAAAGCCTTCCTGACTTCATCCTTTCTAATCTTATCTACTTTCTGTTCCACAGAGTTCACCCCTTCTACTCTTTTTTCCCTCTCATTTTCCTCATTCATCAGCTCCTCAAAGTACTCCTTCCATCTCCTCTGTACACTCTCCTCACTTGTGAGCACCCTTCCATCTCTATCCTTAATAACTCTAACTTGCTGCACATCCTTCCCATCTCGATCCCTGGCTAGCTAACCTGTACAAGTCCTTCTCTCCTTTTTTAGTGTCTAACCTAGTGTACAACTCGTCATATGCCTTCTGCATGGCCTTAGACACCTCCCTCTTCACTCTGCGCTGTAACTCCTTGTATTCCTGTCTATTCTCTTCAGTCCTGTCCATGTCCCACTTCTTCTTGGCTAACCTCTTCCTCTGGATACTATCCTGAACTTCTTCATTCCACCACCAAGTCTCCTTATCTTCTTTCCTCCTTCCAGATGACACACCCAGCACCTTTCTCCCTGTCTCCCTGATCACTTCTGCTGTAGTTTCCCAAGTCATCTGGCAGCACTACCTGACCACCCAGAGCCTGCCTCAACTTCTGTCTAAATTCCTCACAACATTCCTCCTTTTTCAGCTTCCACCACTTGGTTTTCTTCTCTATCTCTATCTTTGACCTCTTCTTCTTACAGACCATCAAAGTCATCCTACACATGCTGTCTGGCTACACTCTCTCCCACTACCACTTTACAATCACTAATCTCTTTCAGATTGCCTCTTCTACATAGGATGTAGTCTACCTGTGTTCTCCTACCTCCACTCTTGTAAGTCACTCTATGCTCCTCCCTCTTCTGAAAATAAGTGTTAACCACAGCCATGTCCATCCTCTTAGCAAAGTCCACTACCATCTGTCCTTCTAGGTTCCTTTCCTTAACTCCAAACTTGCCCATCACCTCCTCATCACCTCTGTTCCCCTCACCAACATGTCCATTAAAATCCGCTCTCACCCGTGGGAATACTCTCCATCACCTCATCTAATTCACTCCAGAATCTCTCTTTCTCCTCTAACTCACAACCTACCTGTGGGGCATAACCACTAACATTCAACATCACCCCTTCAAACTCTAACTTCAGATTCATCACCCTGTCTGACACTCTCTTCACCTCCAGAACATTCCTCACAAACTCCTCCTTCAGGACCACACCTACCCCATTTCGCTTACTATCCACACCATAATAAAACAGCTTGAATCCTGCTCCTATACTACGAGCCTTGGTACCCTTCAACCTGGTCTCCTGTACACACAGTATATCCACCTTCCTTCTCTCCATCATATCAGCCAGCTCTCTACCTTTCCCTGTCATAGTACCAACATTCAGAGTTCCTATTCTCAGTCCTACACTCTTACCTTTCCTCTTCTCTCTCTGTCTGTGCACTCTCCTCCCTCCTCTACTTCTTCGACCAACAGTAGCCCAATTTCCACAGGCGCCCTGTGGGTCAACGGCGCCGATGGCGGTCGTTGTTAACCCGGGCCTCAACCGATCCGGTATGAAATTCAGAGTATTGACGATTCGCATGGCCCTTCCTGATGCAACCCTCTCTATTTATCTGGTCTTGGGACCGGCACAGAAGTCACTGGACTGTGACCCCCATGGCTAGATTAATAAACTAATGTAAACTAATGTATTTTAGATAGGAGATAACTCTTGCTTTTGTCTGCTTTCTTTTCAGCTATTACAAATAGATTATTACAACCTACTAAAATTCTATGGTACGGTAAAGATTGATCATGAGGTTCTTGGAGTGTTTGAATACGGCGAGCGAGGATCTCTGAGGGTGTGTAGAATAGCCCAAATCACCTTAAAATTGTCTGTACACTGGTCCAACTCAGATTTACATAAATTTTTAATGTTTATATTTTTTCAGTATGTACTTAATGATAGGATTTCATACCCAGAAGAGACCTTCATGGACTGGGAATTCAAAATTTCTGTCATGTATGACATTGCAAAGGTATGTTGACACTTATGTATTGCTGAGTTCATGGTTTTGTATGTTTTGAGTAGCCTAAAGTCTTTAATATGCCACCATGCAGGGCATGTCCTATCTTCACTCAAGCAACATTGAAGTCCATGGCCATCTGAAGTCCACCAACTGTGTCATAGATAATCGTATGGTAGTGAAAATAACTGGCTTCGGTTTTAATACTATCCTCAGCCCAGACAGAGGTAAGGGTTCCTTCGTTGTTGCATTTATACCGAGCAGACTTTTATTTTTGCTTCAACTAGAAATGTTTTCTTTCTCACAGATCTGTGGACTGCTCCAGAGCACTTACGTAAAGAGGGCATTTCTCAGAAGGGTGATGTTTATAGTTTTGCCATAATTGCACAGGAAATCATGCTGAGAAAGTGCACATTCTACACAAAGGCCTGTTCTGACAAAGTTGGTGAGAATGTTAAGCTACAATCATGCACATACTGACCCCTGCTGGAGAACTATTGGTCAGGTCTGCTGGTTAGATCTGTGAATACAGTATTATTCAGATTGTAGAATGACTTCCCCCTGACAAATACCATGGTAGAGGAAAATGTTTATTATTAACACATTCTTCAATACCACTGTATATTTAAACCCATCATTTTCTATGAACAGAAAAGATGGACCGTGTGCAGTTTCCCCAAAGGCTGCGTTTTTTCAGGCCTGATCTAAACTTTGAAACTGCAAGTGAAAAAGAACTGGAGGTGTGTATGTATGTATGTATATGTGTGTGTTTGTATATTGTATGTTTATACTGTATTTGTTATGTTTATGATAAATTCTAGGGCAAACAAAAAAATACCATGTATTTTTTATACCAAAAAAATCTTGTATTGTGTGTTCTGCCCTTAATCCATGGTTTCAGGTGTACTTGCTTATAAAATCCTGTTGGGATGAAGACCCTGAGAAAAGACCAGATTTCAAAAAGGTTGAAAGCGCTTTGGGAAAGATTGTCAGGTAACGACTGTTTTCTCTGGTGAAACAAACTTTAAATAAAGGTAGTGCAAGACAGTACACAGTACAATGCGCAGAGTGCAAAAAGACATTATAACAAATGATATTTTAAGAGTTTACAGTCTGTATTACTGTATAGCCAGGCATAGAATAAAACATTCTGATTGTATAAAGATGGGAAAGTAAAGTGATTATTATATTAAATTGGAATTATAACAGAGGTTGATGTTTGTCAATTTTGTCATAGTCCTCATAACCAGGCCAATGAGAGTTACATGGGGAATCTGATTCGGCGGCTACAGATGTATTCCCGTAACCTAGAGCACCTGGTGGAAGAGCGAACAGCTCTGTACAAGGCAGAGAGAGATAGAGCGGACAATCTCAACTTTATGCTTCTTCCAGGGTAAAGTCCAACATTGTAGAGCTTGACTGTCCTCAGATTGCATGTTCAAAACACAAAAAATAACACATTTCCTCTATTTCATCCAGAATGTGCTTTACTGTTTCAGTGTACTATGTGTGCTTAGAGCTGTGTCTGGTTTATAATGACTTGAGCTAAACTCCTGTGTATACCCTAGCCCAGTGGTACGTGCTCTGAAGGAGACTGGCATTGTGGAGCCTGAGCTGTTTGATGAGGTTACTATCTACTTTAGTGATATTGTTGGTTTCACCACCCTTTGCCACTACAGCACCCCCATGGAGGTGGTGGACATGCTCAATGATATTTACAAAAACTTTGACAGCATCCTCGACCATCATGATGTCTACAAGGTGCCTCTGCAAATACACTTATATAAAATTCAAACAGTATTTGTGCACAATCCATTTTGTGCTTCAGTAAATACCATATGACATCAACTCTTTGTTTATTACTGATTTAGGTGGAGACAATTGGCGATGCATACATGGTGGTGTCAGGTCTCCCACGGCGCAATGGAGACAGACATGTGATGGACATTTGCCATATGGCACTGGACATCCTTTCTTTCATGGGCACTTTTGAGTTGCGCCACCTGCCTGGTTTGCCTGTATGGATCCGTATAGGGGTGCATTCAGGTATTGTTCAGACATATACACAGTAGGGCTATCTCTAGTGGTGTGCAGGGCCCAGGGTGGTATTTTCGTTATTGGTCTGGTTGAGAGAAGGTGGCTTAAATGTGGTGTGCAATACAAAGTTGTAGAAGAAAACCATTATGTGAATGACAGCATAGCAGGACTAAATACTATTCAAACGCTGTCTTAGCTAGCTGCTTAGCGATATCTACTGCTCAGATTTAGTGGTGTAAGTGTTGTAAAAAGTGGTGTATATGGAGTGGAAATGAAATACATTGAGTATGCATGGATGGTTGCAAAAGTGAAAATTCTGCTTAGGTGTAGAATTGGACTATGCCTATTGGAATTGCAATATGATTTAGGGAAAAATTATATTCTCAGAAATGTAGGTAGGATAAGGACCGTAGAACAGAAAAATAGTGTCCCTAATATTTATATAATACACCGATCAGGCATAACATTATGAGCACTGAGAGGTGAAGTGAATAACACTGATTATCTCCTCATCATGGCACCTGTTAGTGGGTGGGATATATTAGGCAGCAAATGAACATTTAGTCCTTATAGCTGATGTGTTATAAGCAGGAAAAATGGGCAAGTGTAAGGATTTGAGTGAGTTTGGCAAGGGCCAAATTGTGATGGCTAGACAACTGGATCAGAGCATCTCCAAAACTGCAGTTCTTGTGGGGTGTTCCTGGTCTGCAGTGGTCAGATCTTATCTATCAAAAGTGGTCCAAGGAAGGAACAGTGGTGAACCAGTGACAGGATCATGGCCGGCCAAGGCTCATTGATGCACGTGGGGAGCGAAGTCTGGCCCGTGTGGTTTGATCCAACAGACGAGCTACTGTTGCTCAAATTGCTGAAGAAGTTAGTGCTGGTTCTGATAGAAAGGTGTCAGAATACACAGTGCATGATGGATCAGGGCTGTTTTGGCAACAAAAGGAGGAACAACACAATATTAGGCAGGTGGTCATAATGTTATGCCTGATCAGTGTATTTCTATTATTTGAGTTTAAACACAGCCATTACAATTAAGTAAAAAATAAAAATAAAATTTACTTCACATACAGCAGAGGAGCCCTCAAGTGATTACTGATATAATTGTTATTTCTTTCAAAAAGAAAAAAAAAGTTTAACTACTGTTGTTAATACATCATTTTGAATCATGTACCAGTTGAGTTATACAGAAATTCAGACTTTTCTGACTCTTCACCAAAGTTGTGATTTAGTGAGTGTTCATTTATAGTGAATAAAATTAAATAACTACTTCTTGTATGCATAGGCCCTTGTGCTGCAGGTGTTGTGGGACTTAAAATGCCCAGATACTGTCTGTTTGGAGACACAGTGAACACTGCCTCTCGCATGGAGTCCACAGGATTACGTAAGTATCACCAGTAAACCATAACTAAATGCATTATTTACTTTATGCTCCCATGCTTATTTATTTGTATTAGTTCCACACAGTAATCCCTGGTTAAAACTGTCTGGCAGATTGATTATAGATTTTATTTCTTGTCAACACTTAATATAGCCTTAAGAATCCATGTAAGTCAGTCAACAATCAACATTATCGAGCGGGCTGACTGCAAGTTTGAATATAAAAAGCGAGGAGAGACATATTTAAAGGTATGTCTGATTTAAGAAAAAAATAGAATTTGTGAATGTATGTAGATCACATAATGAATGAATCCACAGAAAAATATTTTTTTCTTTTATCATTACACCATTATTCTTTTTTGTCTCATTACCATTGTCATCATTAGGGTAAAGGCAAAGAGACAACTTACTGGTTAACAGGAGTTACTGGACAAAACTACAACCTGCCTACACCCCCAACAGCGTGAGTCAGACAACTTTTTATTCTGTACTTTTTCATTTTCATTTCAGCAAATAGCTTATAAGGAATGATTGGATTAAAGCAGCATGTTTGCAAACTTGTTCGTGCCCTCGTTGGAATGTCTTAACATGCACAAGGGGTTATTCAGATGTAATACACTGCACCAGGCTATTATACAGGGTCCACTAAAGCTAGCATTTCATGTTACGAAATATGATTATTTGCAATTCCACATTAAAAAACTACATAGTCAGATAACAAATGTTTCTGAATGCTATCCTGCAGCTACTCACAATACATAAAAGACAGAGTAAATCTTCTTGTTTGTTGTATTCTCACTTTAATCTCTTTAAAGTGCTCAGAAAACAATTGTGAGCTTCTGTGTTTGATTATTAAAGTTGCATGTATAGCTAATCTACTGTAATCTTCCACTGATGAGGGTAGTGAAAACTTCCAGCGTCTGCAGCAAGACCTAGCAGAGATGATAAAGTGTTGTCTGGAGCAGCGGTCTCCAACTCTTGAGAAGAAGAGACTTTCAGCACGCCAGAGGAAGCTCAGAGGTCAGTTAGAGCTGAGTGACAGTGAGCAGCCTGAGTACTTCCACCTTGCTACTGTATACAACCTTAGTACATACCTGTAACATGTAAAAACATGTTTGTTCCATGTTTAATGCAGAATATTGTAAATAACTATTGATATGCCTTATTCTGTGAACAATTTTAAAGCATGTATTTTTTTTGTATCTTTAAGCTGCAAACCATTTTCAACAGATGTAGTTATTAAAATGTTCTTTACTACTCTTCATTATAAGTTCATTAGACTAAGTTTTTGTCAGACCACACCATTTGCAATGAAACAACTAAGCTCAAAGCATATTTATGTTTTTTTTTTTTTTTATAAAGAGCACGTTTGTTTGAATTTTCTTGCTATTCCCACATCAGTTAAACAAATGTGGTTGATTTGTATGCTTAAGAAAATGTTCCTGAATAACGCACTGATCAAAGTTTATGATATTTAGGAAGTATGTTGGAACTGTCAAAATGATCTCTAGAAATCTTTAGCATGTCACGTAGTGGAAAATTGCTAATACTTGCAGTTGCAAGCTAGACAAGTGAAAAGGAAACTGGTGGTTTTATTATGCTGTAGGTGACATTTTGCTGGCATGGTTTGTGTGCCAAGTACAATGTTATTCTGACTAATCATCTTTACCCTGTGATAAAACTTTTCTAATATGAGAGGAATGGCCTCTTTCAGGACGACTCCATCCACAAGGCACAAGGGCTCAATAAAAAACGCTGTATTACAAACAATAAACATAATTTTTTTTCCCCATTCACATAACCTTTTGTTTTTCACACCATTTTATGTAAACTCTAGAGACCCAGGAGATCAACAGTTTATGAAATACTCAAACCAGGCCATCTAGCACCAATATCCCTCCATAAAGATCACACTGTGTAGAGATGACACTGTTCCTGATTGTGATGTTTGTGTTTTATGTGAACATTAACAGACTCTGTTGAACTGTATAATTGTGCTGTTGCCACATGATTGTCTGATTAAATAACTACATAAATGAGCAGGTGTACATGTGTTTCAATTAAACTGGACAGTGAGAATATATGTTGTATAAATGTGTGTGTGAATCCACATAGACACACCGGCCACTTTCTTTTGGACACCTGTACCCCTGTTTATTTATCCAATTAACAAACAATCAGCCAGTGATAGAACTGCTCTGTATTGAAGATCCAACCTTAACCTGTCCAATTTCGGTGAGTGTGTGTGTTCACTGTAGACTTAGATTCCTGTTCTTGGCTGATAGTAGAGAAACCTGATGTGGTCTTCTCCTGTTGTAGCCCATCCACTTCAAGGTTCGATGTCTTTTGTGCCTAATTCGATTGTAAAGAGTGGTTATTTGAGTGACTGTAGACTGTAGCATGCCTTGTAGACAGTAACAAGGCTTTTCCAGCCATAAAACTGCTACTCACTGTGTTTTTTTTTTTTTGTTTTTTTTTTTGTTTTTACTTTTCACACAATCTAATCTTTAATAGAGACTGTTGTGTGTGAATGCCATGGTCAAAGTTGCTGAGATCACATTTTTCTCCATTATAATGTTCTGAACACTAACTAAAGCTCTAAACCTGTATTTTGTATTGTGTGTTTGGAATATTGCAGGAATGAGCATGTGTCCAGGTGTTCCTGTTAAACTGACCAGAAACTGGTCAACTGGTCAAATACCATTGACAAAAATCGTATAAATTAATATTCAGCACTCAAAATTTCCCAAAAGTAATGATATATAAACAAAACAGCATTTTAGTCCATTACTCTATGACCGACAATGATCCACACCTAATGGGTGTTCAAACCACAACAAGAACATGATTTTAACATAAAGAATATGTATGCAACATTGACTGTTAAATAAAATAACAATTGTCCATCATGAAGGTAGAAGAAAAGTGTGCTTGAGCAAATGCGTGTATAGTGTACACATCTTTCTCTTAGTTTTAAGTTATACATTTAGGATGAATGAATTAATAAACCACAATGAAAAGAATTTAAAAGAAAAAATAAAAACTACACTGAATTAATCAAAGAAAGAAAATACCGTTCTGATACAGGTTAGTGTATATGCTTTGTGTAAAGACCTTCTATACATTCACAAATAACATTCTACACTCAGTACATCATACAATCCTAAAGCCCTGGTCTATGACATTGTTATGATTGCCTTCTGGCTAAAATAATGAGAATGAGTATGAAAGTGTGCCGTTGTAACATTAAGTGCTTAAAATGGTCTTTTAATGGTGAAACCTCTCACGTCACACTTAAGTTTTTGCAACACTACAGAATGTGTAATGAACATGCTCAGTTACAGCAAACAGTGCTTATTTTGATCTTGTGCTGATTTTAGGGCTCATTATTTTAAAATAAATGAATTTGTGATGCACTGAACTTTAGAATTAAGATGAATTGTTACGATCATAATAAATGCAAGAGAGTCAGGCTTCACATAATGTCATAATATAGCTTGAAAACCAGACCTGGCTGTAAGTATCACATTATATGATTGTAATTTTAGACAAACCAACCACAACACTGGAGCAGTGCAGCATGGAACACAGAATAATATATAACAGTATGTCTACTTTTCATTATGTAATGCTCAGGCTACGTGCCTGTAGGATTCACATTCACATATTGTTATATGAGTCACATTTTTAGAGCCATTTTCACACAAAAATACGAATTATTTTGCATTTTATAACAAAAATATTGTCAAGACACTTACCACAAATAAATAAATTTGTGGTAAAATAAATCGCTGATATAAGGTCATGGTAGGAGTAAGATATTCTAGTGAAATGCTGAATCATTGCCCAGATTTAATTTAATTTATTTATTTTTTTAAATCCCTTTTCATTATACTAATGTTAGTTGAGTTAATCCACAACTGATTGCCCTTTGGTCACAGGTTTGTAGGATCTAACTTCTTTTGCTTAAACAGTAATACTTTCTCCAGCTACAGCACACTCACACTTGCTTCACACACAGTTCTATCCTTATTCCCGATTATCTTTCAGCTGCTGGTTTATCCACTGATTTCTGAGAGGGAAATACAGTATTTGGAAAAAATAATTATGGCAATACAAAAAAGGTGTATATTCTACATCCGGGATCCATGAATCTGGAAAAGCTGCAAAGTGGTAAATAAAAATATCATGAGTATAGACAACTGAGATTTTACAATATTAACTAAAATAATCTCACATTTCTAATAATAGCAGCTGAGTAAGTGTTCTGATAATCAGAAAAAATGTTTCTGTAGATGGAGATGTAGACGAAGATGATGATGACTAAATGACAGTTTAAGGAGATAGAACTTATACTACATTAACACTCCAACCATGCCAGTCTGCCTAAAGTATAGTGAACCTGAAAATGCTGCTTTTGTTTAAAATGTCAGAGATGTAAATAGAAACACTAATAAGAATATCATAAAAATAAATATAGTATATAGAAATCTATGAGCATGTGCCCCTTATGTTGTGTGTGAAAGCATGCTCAGGCATTTCTAATGTTGAAGGCTGTCTAGACTATTCTATTTCATTGCACCCTTCTTATTATACTTGTATTAAATATTACCTAATAAAATTCCCACCAATTTCCAACTGGTAATTCATAAGTAATTGAATTCATTTGAATTATTTGCTATTTTATGACCTATGGTTAAAACCTTTTTTCTGTTCTTCTGTTGTTGTTTTTTTTCCAGAAAAAAAGGAGTACAGACATAAGAGAACTTCTTCCTGTGTACGCACGGGTTTCCTCCAGGTTTCTTCCACCTCCCCAAAACATGCCAGAGATAAATTGCCCCTAGGTGTGAATGAGTGTGTAAATGTGTATATGCATGGTGCCCTGCGATGGACTGGCATACCATCCAGGGTGAATTCCCGTCTCGTGCCCAGTGGTCCTGTAATTGGCTCTGTGACCCATAACAGGGTAGAGCAGTTACTGAAGATGAATGAGGGATAAAAAGATTAGATTTCTCTCATATTTCAGTGTGAGATTAAACTAAATAGTTTTATAATGAACTTTTTATGAATAATTCTGGAGCTAACTGTATATAGCACAGCTTATAGGGGATAGGAGTTATAGTAAAAGTTATTATGAAACCACTTCTATACAGTCATTCAGTCTTCATTGTGGAATGCACATAAAGCGTATTAAACAAACAGTATCTACATGGCTAGCTTTTTATACAGTTTTAAGGTTCTGATGCAATGAAATAAAATACCCTATCATCCTCTTTGTATAGGTCGAAATTTCTACAGCTACCACCAATAAACACCCAGCATTTGATATCCTCACCCATTCCTGTGATTGGAACAATGACACAAGTCTCCTAATCTCTAAAACCACTCATTTGGGGTGGCATTTCTTTCTCTCTCGTCTTCCTCTTCCTGCTCCTCCTTTTCTCCTTCCTCCACTTGAGTGTCTGATGCCTTGACATATAATGGGTGTTCAACAAGAAGGAAAAAAAGGACCACAACCACACAGGTGACAAAAAAAAGAATGGCACAATTTTCAAAAGGAAAGATGGTTTCAGATGGTTTATGCAGATAGAAATACAAATGATACCATTTATGCAAAATGGGGAGTGATAAAGTATGAGAATGTAGTAAAGGAATACAATAACTATATAATAACAATAATGATACTGGCTTTGCATTTCAGACAATGCAGCTGAAATTATTAAATGAAGAAATGAAATAGTAAAATTGTGAGTAAAAGTATTGTGAATATTATGAGCTCTCCAACCTTATTCTTGTGGCACTGTTCTGTCCCCAGGCCTCCACCAGATGTATGCAGCTCTTTAGAAACAACACAGAGGAACTCTGCCTGGTCCTCTGTACCATAGCTGTACGATGAACCAATATTCACCATCTGCGATACCATTAAACGATAAAGCAAGAAAAGCAAGAGAAAGGTAGCTTTTGTTAAAACACAATGATTCAAAGCCATTTTATTCAATCAAATATTCTAACTCTATATTTGCACAGACCAACAAGAAGACTTTTTGAAACTAAAATGTGACACCACACATTAGACATGCAGGTGTCAATTCATTTGTCAGATATGTTACTGGACTGGGTTCTGGAAGGGGCAAAAGGACACTGGGATCAGAAAATCAACTCAGCATCAGTCCAACCCACAGTCCAGAGTAGTCCGGGCCGCGGCTTTCGGCAGGCACGTACGCTGACCTGCTCAAACTTCCAGCCATCTGACATCGTTGACACCATCTGCGTCAGCTCCTCCTCCTGACACTGCAACACCCTGTAGACATGCTTTGGAGGTACCTGCTGTAAGAGTAAGTGGGGAGAGAGTAAAAAAATATAAAGAAGAAGAAAGAGGAAAGAAGAAAGAGTGGAGACAATGTAGTGGAGACAAGCTGTGAGAAGTATGTGTACAAACTGATAAAACTAGAGCTGAATGAAATTGAGTGGGAGGAAGATTACGGGTTGCTTTTTAGTCCCTTGGAATTCTGAAGACACCCTAACAGCTTATCATCTTTTAAACATGGACTTTTTATGCTTCATTTTCGGCTTGGCCACAAGACATGTCACTCAGCAGAACAATGGAAATTAAGGAGTATCTTCATTGTATAACCACCTGTTGTTTTTTTCTTAGAATAGGGATAGTACTATAAAATAGTGCTTGAAAGTAACCAGAGTAGCCAATAGCCTTTCAGGTCATGTTTTCCAAAAATCTAACATCTGAACTGACCCAACTGGCATCCAATTTCCAGATTTTACAGCATAAACAGAATATGGTTGTAGATTGCTCATTACCTGAGAGGCCTTACAATCTCGCTCAAGAATCCTCTCTTTAACTAGTTTAATCAGTGGAGTGATGTTATAAAACTCTGCCTCCTCCAAGACACCTGAAATTACAGACAAATACATCAGATTGGTTAATTTTCACCATGTGATTGCATGTGTAATTATTTGATGTATATCATTTGCATTGTTCCTTGTTGCCATTTGCATAAAAATTTGGTTGCCATATTTGGTGCAATATTATCATTAAGGCATTTTGGCTGTCAATTTTAAGACATAAAATGCAGCCATAGTTCTAGATTAATTTAGGGTGAGAAATAACTTGGGTGTGGATAGTGTAGGACACCTGTGAAGTTTTAATGACGTGTTGGAAAGGGATTGTATTTTTGTCTGCTTAAAATCATTCTTGATTGCATTTACACCTAAATGTGTTTCAAATGCTTCCGCATGTTACCACTTTCATTTTTGGTGCAGTGTATAATGTTGCAAACCCACATCCAAAACACATGAAAACAAACCTTCTTCAGCCAGTTCCTTGTTATAAACCAGTTTCCCATGTCGGAGGTAGTTGAGTATAGGGCCAAAGTATGTGGGGTCTCTGTCGATCACGTAGGCGCCTGTTTCATCCTACACAAAGATTCAATTTTTGTCAGAATTTATTCTTGGATTTACAGTTATATAACACTTTTATCTCACTATATCAGACACTGTGAGAAAGAAAAAGTGCATCTGGAACACAATGAATAAGAATATGTGTATAGCTATAGCTGCAGGTCACATTAAGGATGGTCAATGCCATTGTTCCATGTGGCTGAGGTGCTGCTCTCTGCAGTGAATCAACCTTAAATGCTTCAGGTACCTTAAGTATTTTTCTTAGCTTTGAGATCTGAATGTTCTTTACATGATGCCCTGCAGAGTACATTAGACAAGCTAGTCTTACGTATGACCACACAACAAGAAAGGAACGGAAAAAAAGAAAGATTAATTGAGAATGAAAGGAAAAAGTAAGAGAAAGGTTACAGTTTAGAAAGATATGGTGAGAGTGTTTGTGTGTGTGTGTGTGTGTGTGTGTGTGTGTGTGTGTACGAAATGAAAGAGCCTGTTGGGAGTGTTCACGGGCAATCAAATATCTGGTTAAGCATTTAGGGCACCAGTATTTAATCACTGAAATGACTATTTAGATATTCATTATGTGCTACTTCCACATGAAGTCAGTGAGAAGATATGAAAGAGAAAAGGCATGCTTTTTCATTTTGATACAGAGAGCACCTCCTTTTGTGGTCTGCAAGAGTCTTAAGGGCAGTATTAATAAGCTACCTTAGGTTTGCATATTAAAGCCCATTTTACGCCAGAAGCGATACTGCACGTGCACCATTAAACATGAAGCATTCATTTCTTTGTTCATTCTCTGGTTTAGCATTTAAATATAATGAATTTTAATTGATGCCTGAGCACTGTTGTTGTAGGGCTACTGGTACAAATTCAGTCTGATTTAATTCTTGTTTAATCTCTGTCTTTCAAATTAAATAATATTCTCTTGGACTAAAATTTGTGATTGTCATTTACTGCTCTGATGAGCAGAATACTTTATGTCACACAAATGTCGGTTATTGAACCGACTGTACTGCGGACAGGGCGACAAATTAAGCTTATGTAAAACTTTTGCTGTGCTTTTATTTCTGTTTATTGTTTCTCTACAATTCATCTTTCAAACACAAACTGCCACCAACAAGTTTACTTGCAGTGGTAAACATTATATGATATAATATTATACAATAATGTTCAATAATGTCATTCTATGCACTTAAGTCTGTGCAAGTTTCTACACAGCATTGAGGAAGCACAAATGTATGATTTCATTGTTAACATGTAAATTATCTGTTATGTGTGTTCTATTTGGGTTACATATACTCTACAAAAAAAACTTCCAAAGTGCTGTTTGTTTAAAAAAACAAAAAAACAAAAAAAACCTCTCACTTATTACTCCTTGCTATTTACTGTATTTTGGCCTTATCTAATGGACAGCTAAGATCCGCTCATTCTTCTGAAAGACTGTGAACTCTCAGGGATTTCTGACATTCTGGCATCAATCGTATGCTTCTATATTGGGTTAAGATAATCCTACAATGTTCTGCCCCAAAAATCACTTGTATTCTATATTGAAAAATGTACTTTCTGCATCATCTGTAGAGGATATCCCTGGTATTCACACAAGAAAACCTTTCTTTAGATTTAGCTGTGCCACCACTGCAAGAGCTACTTCAGTGGTTAAACATACCCTTTGGAATCGGTGACTACTTTAAATGTATTTTTGTTCATTTAATCACACATCAAGACATCCAGTGAAATCACTGGAACTTGGCAAAAGACAATCTTGAGAACAGCCAAACAACTCTAGCGTGGATGTGACTTGACTTGACAGCAGGCATGAAAGCACCTGTGCAAGACGCCCTCACTGTATTAGTCAGTGGGATCAATCCCTAGTCTTCAAACTGGTAAACACAGACACACACACACACACACAGGCGCGCACACACACACACTTTAGGAAATCAGACAAATATTTTTTAATATATTTGGTTATTTCCTTAGTTGACAGTCATGCAATGAATTCAAATATTTGATGCGTGTTAATGTTCCTCCCTTCCCACAGAAACATTAACAAGTCCCTATGGCCAACCACCTGTATCCCAGAGGAGCTTCCTGGTAGACAAACAAAGGGCTTGTTTATATCAACATGGCAAGGTGTACCAACAGCGTTCCTGTTATGATCTATCCCTTTCATTGCCACTCTGTCCTTCAATGATGTCTCTTCTCTAAATATTCAGAGAAAAGTGAGTTTGAAAAAAAGCCTTTTTTTAATCCTGCATACGCAGACTGCAGCCCACTCAAACTAAACATATAGCCCAGTTAGAAAATGAACATTTCCAAATTCAAATTGCGTAAGTGCTACATAAAGGGAAGACAAACCAAGGACAGGGCACACATCCTCCGCACATATAAAGCTTCCAGTTAGCCATACACATCATATTACATAAGTCTTTATTCCTATTAACAACAAGAAAATACAGCCTACATGAGCATATCCAGCAGGGGAGTAGGAGGAAAAAACAATCCTTGAACATTTGGGAAAAAACAGAACCCAGAATAGAACTGAGAAGGCTTCTCTGATATTTTTGGACTGAGGTCTGGCAGTCTTCAATGTGCCATGATTGTAATCTTATTACAAGAGTAAGGCATGGACGCTGAGTTGCATACAACAGAGCCAGAGAAAGCTTCACTACATTACCACAGACCTTTTTTAAATAAATCATCAACACATTGACACTCAGGAGACTAAAACCTGTTTATGGAACTTCAGCGAAATTAGGAATATTGCACAGAGCGGTTTGCATGACGTTGAACAAAAAGCACAGAGATAACAAGGCATGCCCTCTGAAATGGCATATGCTGAAAGCATGTGAAAAGGTGCCATGAGGAAGAGGAGAAGGAGAGAAGAGAAGAGGGGTGACATGACAGAAATGACAAAAATGGTGGACACTGTGTAGCAGCATGGTGGTCAGTCTGCTTGACCCCTGTCAAATACATAAAATGATTATCAGAAAATAATTCACAAGAAGGGGGAAACCCAGGAAGAACATCCATGTGGAATGCTGTTATATGAGGTATATGAAAAACAAGGCAATACTTATTTTCTGTTAAATTCACTCTGTTGCATGCACACACACACACGCACACGCACACGCACACACACACAGACACACACACACGCACACACACAAATCCTTGCGAGGACCTTCCATAATCTTTAACGCAGCTAATTAATACTATACCTACACAAACCTTTTGGCTCTTTTAGGTTTTTAGAGTAACAGCATTTTATACAAAAACATGTGGATTTTCCTCGTGGGGCCCGCCAAGGTCAATATGATCAGATATTCCTATCCTTGTGGGGACATTTGGACACACATCTACACACACTGACGAAATCATTCTTCATTTCATAGCATATAGGAGATGTGAATAGGTAAAAAAGAGAGAAGTATTATATGAGTTATGTGAGATGCTGAGCGTGTGGGATGCTGCACTAGCTCTGCAGTCCATCATCTGACTCAGGACCGCTGTCCTCCTCTCGTCCAGTTTGGATGTCGCGATTATTTATTTCTCCAAACAGATTAAGCTCACCGATTATCGTCTTACCGTGTCAGAATGCAGGTCTTGCTGATGGCACAGTCTATACAGGAAGGATGTTTGCTCTTTAAGAAGTGTCTGGCGCGTCGTTAGGAACACGGTACCGCCGACATTGAGCCGGACCCATTTCCCGCTCGCACCTCCCGTGGCGGTGACCCCAGCTCCGGTCCCCGGTCCACTGCTCTGTGTGCCGCTCGTGTCGATGGGTGCAGACGTAGGAGTCGTTGTTCCTTCACTTCCTTCGCTGTCTTTGTTGTTGTTGTTATTGTTGTTGTTGTTATTGTTGTTTTGGATGCTGTGTGCCGAACTGGATGCGTTTTCATTTACATCCCAAGGTACCGGCTTCCCTTTATCCTTCGTAGCCGTAGCCATTAGGCAGTAGATGGCTGATGATATATGCAGGTGACAGGCTATTTAACAGATAAGTGTTATATCCTATTTGAATACCTCGGGCGCTCTCCCGCTGTCTGTGTATCTGACTGTGGCGTTGCTGCTCGCAGCTTTAAACGTCTCGCTCTTTGCCGGGGTTGCCAGATTGGAGCGGATTGTGTGAGATCAATCACTACAAAAATCCCTCCCTGTACGACTATAATCTACACCAGATCAAATAATATAATTGTCAGATTTATTATTTCTAATATTCCGAAGTCTTCTTTAGTATTCTATGTAACACCAAAATCTACACAGGCAACCTATCTGGCAACGTTGATGCCTGATTTCCGGTTCCCCCTCCAGCGGTCCTACATCGCGCAGACTCACAGCAACAGTCAAGCGCGCGCAAAACTGGGCACATAGGCGACACTTAACGATTTTTAAAATATATTTTATATATCTGCAGTGTTGGACGGCATTGTTGTGTGAAATTAGTCTTACATACTTGTTTTTTTTTTTTTTGAATGACAAAGCCTGCTAAATAGTGGAGATAGTGTAGATGAGTAAATAGTGTGACTAATTAACACAATCAGTGTATTTCACTTGTACAAGCCTCACATGTTAAAATAGGCCTAATGCGAAGTCTAATAAATATGCCAATTTATTCATTTTAAATTGTAGCTCAGATTAAAGTGCAAACTTCTGAATGTATACCATACCTTTTAGTCATGTATCTATGGAAACAGCTTTATACACTATACAAAGTATGCATAGTCAATTTATACAGTAAATTAAGGTTCACTGTATTCCATTATTTGGTGAATAAAGATATTCATACGATTTTTTTTCATGCCTCTGTGTGTACTAAGCTTAGCAATCTGCTGAAAATCTCCAGATACCTGTGTGTTGCATGTAACAACTGAAGACTTCCAGACAGTTTTCACCTAACTCAAATGGCACTTAGATAGCCTTCCTCACTACGGCATCCAGTCAGACACAGAGGAGCTTTTGGTCATCTGAAGAGGAGAAGCAGAGTAGGAGACCTGATGGAAGATGCTTACACCAGCATCTTATGCCTTATGCCTATGCCAGCATCTATACATGGTCACTACCATGACCAGTGCCATAAGCTTCAATTAAAATCTCAAGCTCACCACGTCATAAGCAGACATTTACCCAGATGACTGAGGATTATTAGAAATGAAAACTTAAATTCTGGAATTGAAGCTCTACAAACCACTAATATTAATCAAAATGAGTTATTCTAAGAAAAATGAACAATTATGAATTGCAATAAATAGTGATTACAAATCTATAATCTCAGTGTAATTACTAAATACACAATTGTCTTGTGCGGTTTATCTTGTCTTTCTAAACTCTAGACAAGAATTGGTTTATTTAATAGATTAAAGCCTTAAGTGTTCTGAACATTTTGTTTTAAAATAAAACAGAATAATTGCAACAACAAAAAAAAAATGCCTTTTTATATGTTATACCGTATTTTTAAAATATTTTTTATCTAATTTAGAGTTATGGTTTTATGTAACTAAGGAAAATGTATGGGTCTGCTTGAATACTGAATACAGTGTACTACTGAGTTAATTAGATGGGAATCAGATTTGGGTGAGGTTTAATGTTTTTATTTCTGACTGATTAATTTAGTCGTTACTGACCGTTTTTGGTTATGAGACTTCTTGAAAACACAAATAACAATGAGATAATCTGACAAGCATATGGTGAATGAATGAAAACGACGAACACCCCAGATGGGACTCGAACCCACAATCCCTGGCTTAGGAGGCCAATGCCTTATCCATTAGGCCACTGGGGCGGGCGTGCATAGTTTACAACGCAATCTTTATGAAGAGTGTGATGAAGAGTATTTCTTTCATTACAATTGTATATTAAAATGTTAGAATTCTGACGATGCCTTTATGAATATGTGAAAGTACAGTGCGTTTCCGTGTCAAAAGGAAGTGCGCGTATATCCGGGAACTTACGACAGCCACAAGGCGCTTTGAGTGCGGTTTCTACAATAAAAGTCCTGACTGAAAGCGCGGGGTTTAACTGGATCTTATAACATGATTGTGTTTTTTCCTCTCTTTCTTGTTTTAAATATCAACCCCTTCATCTTTATGTATATTTTTGAAAACATAAACAGTCTACACATTACAAATTAAATATATTTGTTTTCCCACAGTGGTTGTATTCTACACTTAAATTATACACAGTTATTTTGAAAAGTTCAGGAACCGGCAAACTAAAGAGTCCCCATGTGCCCATGTTGTGAGAGTAAAGCGCTAGTCAGTGTGTTGGGTAGTTTTAGGTACCTAAAGATTTCTGGTGTGAAACTTCAGCAAGGTACATTTAATATTGGGTTACTAATGTGTGAAGGTTTTTAATTACATTTGTAGACAAATATGCAATGCTAACAGCATCCTAGCTAGTTTGCTAACTTGTTAGCTAGTTGAGCGCGTAAACAAGCTTAGCTAGTTGAACCTAGCTTGTTTCGGTAGTTGTAATTAATGTTAACTAGATAGCTAAGTTCAAATCTGAATCCTAATTGGCTAGTTACTATAGGTAGCTATGATACGTAGAGCAATGTAGTTTAATGAACGGTTTCTGAGTAAACACAGACAATGCCAGTTAGCCTTACTGGCTACATAAATATTGATTCAAATATTAGCTAATAGAAGTGTAGGAAGTGAGTGGGTTGTGGGTGTGGGTTGTATATCATAGGGTTGAATTAAAGTAAGTAACTATAAAATAACCAAATAGATGGGTGGATACAATTATTTTCTTCCTTATAACAGTGTTTGTGTTCTAGTTAGTCAGTTGAGAATATTAAATATTAAATGTATATCAAATGTTAAGGTATATATTATTTTGCCTTTATACTTTATTCCCAGGTAATCAAAAAGAAATCGGATGGCTTCTGCAGACATTGATCAGCTCACAGAGGCTCTGGCCAAGACTCATGTTGGGGAAGAGCTCAGCTACAAGGGTCAGGGACTGAAGCTGAACAATACACAGTCAGGTAGGAAAGTCTTAATTACACTTCATTTAAGAAAGGGTGACCCTCTATAAATCTACACATTGCAGTGGCTGATATTTGTTCACTCTGTAGTGGAAGAGATCGTGCGGGAGATAGAACAGTTCCAGGGGCTGAAGGCTTTGCGGCTTGAAGGAAATACTGTTGGTGTTGAAGCAGCACAGGCCATCTCAAAGGCTCTTGAGTCCAAAAAAGATCTGCAGGTACTTTATTTGTTTTATTTCAGGCTGTGTGTCTACACTGATCAGGCATAACATTATGACCACCTGCCTAATATTGTGTTGGTCCCCCTTTTGCTGCCGAAACAGCCCTGACCCGTCATGCACTGTGTATTCTGACACCTTTCTATCAGAACCAGCATTAACTTCTTCAGCAACAGTAGCCAGCCTTTGCTCCCCATGTGCATCAATGAGCCTTGGCCGCCCATGACCCTGTTGCCGGTTCACCACTGTTCCTTCCTTGGACCACTTTTGATAGATACTGACCACTGCAGACCGGGAACACCTCAAAAGAGCTGCAGTTTTGGAGATGCTCTGATCCAGTCTAGCCATCACAATTTGGCCCTTGTCAAACTCACTCAAATCCTTACGTGTTCCCATTTTTCCTGCTTCTAACACATCAACTTTGACGACAAAATGTTCACTTGCTGCCTAATATATCCCACCCACTAACAGGTGCCATGATGAGGAGATAATCAGTGTTATTCACTTCACCTCTCACTGCTCATAATGTTATGCCTGATTGGTGTATATTCTGCGATGGACTGGTGTCCCATCCTCATGGTCAGTGTGTCTGGGATAGGCTCTGGAGCACAGTGACCCTAACCATAATAAAGTGCTTGCTGAAAGTTTTTAATGAGTGTGTCTGTAGTACAGTATCTGGTCGCCATTTTTAATATATTTTTTTTTATTTAAGCGATGCTACTGGAGTGACATGTTTACAGGTCGCCTTCGCTCTGAAATTCCATCTGCCTTGGTGAGTCAGTATCTTGGGTTGCATTAATTGTATGTTAAATAATTCAGTAAGTAATTACAAATCTAATTTCTTATCCTAAATCTTGTAGAAATCATTGGGCAGTGCTTTGATGATGTCAGGGGCCAAGCTTACTGAACTGGACCTGAGTGACAACGCGTTTGGACCTGATGGTGTAGAGGGCATTGAGGCCCTTCTCAAGAGCTCTGTGTGCTACACTCTACAGAAACTCAAGCTGAATAATTGTGGCATGGGCATTGGAGGAGGAACAGTAAGTGGTGGTAGTTAATAAGACAACAATAGTTTAATGATAGCAATTCACCAATACTCAAAATAATATCCATTGATTATAGATCCTGGCTTCTGCACTCACTGAGTGCTACAAGCAGTCAAGCGCAACAGGTTCACCTCTAAAGCTAAAAGTCTTTGTAGCAGGACGGAATCGACTTGAGAATGACGGTGCCACTGCACTGTCTCAAGCATTTAAGGAAATTTTAAAAAAAAGACCTTTTGCCTCTACATTTTTGCGATGACAGCTATAATCAGGTTAATGCAATTATTGTGATTTTTTTCTGTCTTGTTTAGTTGATTGGAAGCCTTGAAGAGATTCACATGCCACAGAACGGGATTAACCATCCAGGCATCACAGCTTTGGCCACTGCAGTGCAACACAACCCAAATCTGCGTGTACTTAACCTCAATGACAATACCTTTACCAAGAGAGGTGCGGTAGCCATGGCCCAGGTATGAGTCCGCGTTAATAATTAAATAATCCGTTTATGAATAAATCTAGTGCAGTGATATCTGGCAGTCAATTAGCTAGTTGCATCCATATGCAGCAGCTGCCTCATGTATCTTTCAGGAAGGTGAGCAATAAAAATATTTACTGATGCATTTAGAAGCTGATTTTTTAATTATTATTATTATTTTTTTTTTTCAATTGAAAGTTTTATCAATAACTTGTCAAAACCTTAATTAATAGGAGCATTGAGTCCAGTTATTTTGACTTTTCTGATTATAAAATTATATTTGTGTTTTGTGTTCTATTTTGCAGGCCCTCAGGCACTTGTGCAATGTACAGGTCATTAATTTTGGAGACTGTCTGGTGCGCTCTGAAGGTGCCATTGCCATAGCAACAGCACTAAGACGATTGCCTGTTCTGAAGGTCAGTATTCTGAAAGTAATCACTTTAATCAAGGTCACAGTTTGTCAATAATTATTGGTATTGAACTTGTGAAATTGCTAGGTAAAGTTCAGATATTTAAAAGGCATTTTGCACACTAATTATATTCTATTATATATTTAATTACATTGGTTTTAGTTTAACTGACACATACAGTGCAGTAAGTTTCTAAGTGTGATTGAGTGTTAGAGTTGGGTGAGAACCATTTAACACATTGTCTTAGCATCTGCTTTACCCACATTTTACACCAGATATGATTTTTATATTACACCAGGTACTCCCATGCATCAATATGATGCTTTAATTCTGTGCTTTGCTGCCCTGGGTTTGTATATTTAACATGTAAATCCCTGTGCTGCCTGGTAGATTATTGTAAGCAGGTATTAACACTGTATGCTCAACTAAGTTTAGTTAAATTCAGTAATATAATCAGGTGTACATCTTGTGCCAGTTAAAATGTTAACAAAATTTGAATTATAACTGATGCAAAAGTGCACACTGCACAGTAAAATGCCAGTAGCTGTGATGAATAAACATCAGAGTTGGTGCTTGTCTCAGCTCTACTTGTATGTGAATAGTTATTCATGTACATCCACATTTGTATAAGGTAATTATTTATGCAGCACTAGACTTGGTGACAAATACTCCTGGTTCTCATGTGTGCAGGAGCTGAATCTGTCGTTTGGAGAGATTTCAGAAGCTGCAGCTCTGGTTGTTACACGGGCTATACGGGACAAATCTGATCTGGAGAAACTAGACCTCAATGGTAATTTTGGTGATATGTTAGCGAGGTTACATAGTATCACGTTTATATAAGACTTGGTGCATAGAATGCAGATGTACACCTTGACATGCTACTGGACTGAAGTGATTCTCAAATTCCCAAAGTATAATGGAAATGACCTTGTATTTAAAATGAATTTAAAGTTAAAGTGAATGTGAATAATGAATATAAATTTAAAGTCTAAAAATACTAACAAACATAATAAGTAAACAGGAATGTTGCGTTTCTTTCTCAATATGATCTAAATAACTGTATGTTGAGGCTGTGACTTTTAAGATTTTGAACTGCTGAAATGAAGTGAACAGTTGTTGCTGGTTGTTTGGACAGGAAACTGCTTGGGGGAAGATGGCTGTGAGGCTCTCAAAGAGGCCATGGAAAATATGGGGATGGGGGATGTGCTTGGCTCACTCAGGTATTCTGATGTTTTAGTAGGTACACCAGTGCTAAGCAACTAAGCATGGATTATGCTCTGTACAAATCTGCAATGATTCCAGTCTGGCAGAATGTTTGAACTGAGCATTTTAAATGTTTTTTCTTTTAAATAATAAAAAAGATATAAAATCATTCAATTTGTAATGATCAGTTATGCTTTCAAAGCTTAAATCTGAAATCATAATGAGATTTCAAATTCCTTTTATTCATTTTACTTAGTGATGACGAAGGGGAAGAGGAGGATGATGAGGAAGATGAAGATGAGGAAGATGAGGATACAGAGGAAAAGGAGGAAAATGTGCAGAACTGTATCAATGGGCTAAAAGATGAAAGTAAAGTTGAAGACAGCCCAGAAAAGGTCAGATAGCCTGTCTAGTGTGTTTATTATAAATAATTATAAAATTTAATTATTCTTCAAATCAAGAGAAATACAGACTTAAGTGTATTTCAGTAACATGAGATACATTTATTTTCTTTATTTTCATTTATTTTTTCTTTACACAGGTGCCATTAGGTAGTGCTGATTTCTTGTCCTTCCTTCAGACCCCAACTTCTGAGAAACTGCTTGACCTTGGTGGCAAGAGAATTCAGCTGTTTGAGCAACAAGTACTGTATATTTTTTTTTATATCTAGATCTGTCTAAAATCAATAATTATGTGACCCTTTTCATATAGTTCATAACATGTGTCCTCTGTTTTATCAGGTGGATTTTTCAGATGCTACTAAAATTGCAGACGTTTTTCTTCAGCTGTCTTCTGTGTATAAAGAAGACGCAGAAGTGAAGCAAGTTGTTCTTGAGATTGCTGGTACGAAACAAATGCTTCATTCCAAAATGAAAATCGTTTTTGTTGTGAAAATATTTGTTGGTCATTATAGCTCTCTTGTATAAAACAGATGCCCTGTTGAAGAAGGCACTTTCCAGCCTTCAGTTTCAGACCTACATTTTCACCATTTCACTGCTGTTGAAACTGGGGCTTTTAAAGGTACTGGTTAAAATAATATGATTATTATGAGTGTTCGTTGCTCTGATGCTTTCCCTCAGATTAATTATGTTTTCATATTATGTAGGAGTATGGTTCAACTTCTCATACTTTTTTTCAGGGTGAAAAGAAAGCCAAGAAAGTGTGTGTCTTGCCTGGTCATCTACTTACTCTGAAGCACTGTGTCGAGCAGGACTACTTCCCTGTGGATCAGGCCAATGTTCTAGAAGTGTTTGTGTCTCGGTTAGTTTACAGAACTATTGAGTTATAAACATATATTGAGTTATAAAGATGTATATTTATATATTCAATTTATATATTTATAATTATTTTGTATCTTTCAGAAATGACAAAGTTTTAGCATCATGTCTCAGTGCTAGGGATGACCTTAAAGCTACACTGGAGAAAAGGATCTCTGCCTAGGACTCACTGAGAACTCCCAGCACAGGGCCAATGAGGGGACCAGAAATACTTATAAGGACTTAATGTATTATTGTCTGTATGCATCCAAGTCATCAGTTTTCTTTAGTTGGAGCATTAGAAATTCGATCATAGTGAGTCCTTGGAGACTAAAATGTATAAAATACATTGCAAACCACTGCCTTATTATTTCAAACAACAAAACTTGAGTAGCTTTGAAAAGAAGTGTGATTCTACTGAGGTTTGACTTTCATTCACAGATTCAGTCTTAGCTTCCCAAATAACAGCCCAATTGCTGTTAAAGAGTTTTTTAGATGATATTTGAAGATAAATTGTCATTGATATTCCTGTCTTATGTGTCATAACTTCATCTGATGCAATAACAGTGCACCAACTATTAATTATTTCTTCAACTTGGAATACATTTGATTTTCCATCTAACCTGCTTCTTGACTTAAACAGGCAACATGCACAAACGTACTATTAGACAGAATCTGAAGAATGGAACGAAAATAAACCAGGAAAATATTTTTAATATTGACCTATTTTCATATATAAATACAAAACATGATAAAAAAAAAAAAAGTTTTGGACAAGGGCTTTATAGTTTTTCAAGCTTATGTACAGTAATGGTACTTTCAGAGATGTGAAAACGCCACTACACACTGATTTATTTGACAAGCGGTTTCAAATTTAAAATGAAGTGATGTAGATTTGGTGTTAAAACTTTAGGGAACAGCTAGTAAATGGGAACAGAATAAAAGATGAAAAATATACCTCAATACATTTCTGCCTGTATGATTATTATCCTCAGTGTGCTCTATTGTTTTTGTATTCACATTAAACTGATGAATTGTTTTGTGAGGAAAGGAGTCTCATTTTATCTTTTCAAAATAAATACTTCAAATTAAAACTTATTTTCCTAATAAAGGTGTTTCCAGTTGTTGTGTACTATTATTAGATTTGCAGTGAGCTAGACAAGTGACTTGGCATGTAAAAGCATTCAATATCATGTTCAGCACTGCACGATGAATGACTGCTTTTGTTCAGAAGAAGTGCTGCACAAGTCTATAGCCAAATGGGAATCTCATTGAAAGGGTTAGGATATAAAGTTTATTTAGCAAGGACAGACTGCCGGAAGAAGATTGCTAAAAAGGACAAGTGCATGGAATTTCAAACAGCTTTGTACACCAGCCATGACATTAAAACCACTGATAGGTGAAGTGAATAATATTGAGCATCAATTTACAAAAACACTTGACAAGGGGTAGGATATACAGGTGCATCTCAATAAATTAGAATGTCTTGGAAAAGTTCATTTATTTCAGTAATTCAACTCAAATTGTGAAACTTGTGTATTAAATAAATTCAGTACACACAGACTTTTAGTTTAAGTCTTTGGTTCTTTTAATTGTAATGATTTTGGTTCACATTTAAGAAAAACCCACCAATTCACCAATCTCAACAAATTAGAATATGGTGACATGCCAATCAGCTAATCAACTCAAAACACCTGCAAAGGTTTCCTGAGCCTTCAAAATGGTCTCTCAGTTTGGTTCACTAGGCTACACAATCATGGGGAAGACTGCTGATCTGACAGTTGTCCAGAAGACAATCATTGACACCCTCCACAAGGAGGGTAAGCCACAAACATTCATTGCCAAAGAAGCTGGCTGTTCACAGAGTGCTGTATCCAAGCATGTTAACAGAAAGTTGAGTGGAAGGAAAAAGTGTGGAAGAAAAAGATGCACAACCAACCGAGAGAACTGCAGCCTTATGAGGATTGTCTAGCAAAATTGATTCAAGAATTTGAGTGAACTTCACAAGGAATGGAGTGAGGCTGGGGTCAGGGCATCAAGAGCCACCACACACAGACGTGTCAAGGAATTTGGCTACAGTTGTCGTTTTCCTCTTGTTAAGCCACTCCTGAACCACAGACAATATCAGAGGCATCTTACCTGGGCTAAGGAGAAGAAGAACTGGACTGTTGCCCAGTGGTCCAAAGTCCTCTTTTCAGATGAGAGCAAGTTTTGTATTTCATTTGGAAACCAAGGTCCTAGAGTCTGGAGGAAGGGTGGAGAAGCTCATAGCCCAAGTTGCTTGAAGTACAGTGTTAAGTTTCCACAGTCTGTGATGATTTGGGGTGCAATGTCATCTGCTGGTGTTGGTCCATTGTGTTTTTTGAAAACCAAAGTCACTGCACCCGTTTACCAAGACATTTTTGGAGCACTTCATGCTTCCTTCTGCTGACCAGCTTTGTGAAGGTGCTGCTTTCATTTTCCAGCAGAATTTGGCACCTGCCCACACTGCCAAAAGCACCAAAAGTTGGTTAAATAATCATGGTGTTGGTGTGCTTGACTGGCCAGCAAACTCACCAGACCTGAACCCCATAGAGAATCAAGAGGAAAATGAGAAACAAGAGACCAAAAAATGCAGATGAGCTGAAGGCCACTGTCAAAGAAACCTGGGCTTCCATACCACCTCAGCAGTGCCACAAACTTCACACACAGTGTGCGGGTTTTTTTTTTTTTTTTTTTTTTTTTAATTTTTATTTATTTATTTATTTATTTATTTATTTATTTATTTATTTATTTATTTTTTATTGGTCTTATGAAGTATTATAATTTTGTTGAGATAGTGAATTGGTGGGTTTTTGTTAAATGTGAGCCAAAATCATTACAATTAAAAGAACCAAAGACTTAAACTACTTCAGTCTGTGTGCATTGAATTTATTTAATACACAAGTTTCACAATTTGAGTTGAATTACTGAAATAAATGAACTTTTCCATGACATTCTAATTTAATGAGATGCACCTGTATTAGGCAGAAAGTGAACAGTCAGTTTTCAAAGTTGGTGTGTTATTAGCAGGAAAAAATTATGCACCCATGCTGACCCCTGTCTACCACCAAAAGTGCCCAAGTGCTCAGTGGACCATATAGCAATGGCAGAGTCATCCTGGTCGGATGACTCCCATTTTTATTTACATCATGCATGGTGTGTGTCCCTTACCTGAGGGAAAAGATGGCACAAGGCTGCACAATGGGAAGAAAGAAGCCAGCACAGGAAATGTGATGTTCTGGGCCATGTTTTACTGGGAAACCTTGAGTCTTGGCATTCATGTGGATGTTATTTTTGACACATACAACCTATCTAAGCATTGCTGCAGACCAAGTACAACACTTCATAGCAACAGCATACCCTAATTGCAGTGGCCTCTTTCAGTAGGACAATGCACCCTGCCACACTGCAAAAAAAATGCTGGTTTGGTTTAAGAAAATTACAAGAAGCTCAAGGTGTTTCCTCGGCCTCCAAATTTCAGAGATCTCAATCTGATCAAACATCTGTGGGATGTGCTCGACAAACAAGTCTGATCCATGGAGCCCCAGCTCAAAACTTACAGAACTTAAAAGATCTGCTGCTAACCTCTTGGTACCAGATACCACAGTAAAACCTTCAGAGGTCTTGTGGAGTTCATTCCTTAATTAATCAGAGTTGTTTTGGTTGGTGGACCTACACAATATTAGGCAGGAGATTTTAATGTTATTGCTGATTGGTGTTACACATTAATATTAGGTAGTAATTAGCTCTTTGATTAGGTTTCACTTTTATTCATTAACTGTTAACACATGCAATTCTATGCAAATACAATTTAAGCTTATCAAAGCAGTTAGTGATGGTAGAAGAGTAATTCTAGTAGAGGAATTCAAGAGAAAATTATGTCCACTCCATGGTATATTTGTGAAGAGCCAGTGAGTGTGGTCTGGAACAGTGTTTCTTTGTGTGTTCAGTGAGGTCTGGAGCTGCAGCGACACACACACACACGCACAGAGCCACCAACACGGCAAATTCCTCTGGTGCTGGGGCTTACCAGAGAATCCTTAAAATCTTCTACACAACTGGTTATCTAATATGAGATTAACTTCAGTCTTTAGGAGGCAATAGAAGACTCAGTGTAAATTCCTGTGTTCAAGGTAGGTGCCATTCAAGGTTGTTTTTGGTTTGTTCTGTTTTGTTGTGATAGGAGTATGATAGGGCAGCAGTGATAGGAGAGTATAGCAGAATTATTTTAATCAGGACTCAAATTTATTTAACATTTTTAAAAGGGACAGCTTTCTTTTATTATAAATGTAACTAAGTAAAAGAAAAAAACCCTATTTAATTACTAGATGGAAATGGTAAAATAGTTATTGATTTATGGTTCACTTGTTAAATAGACATTTAAAGGAGGTCCAAATAGTAAAAGTGAACTGAACTCAAGCGACTGAAAATAAAACGTAATATGTTGTAAGCTAGAACAAAAAAAAAAGATCAATTATGTCACAGAGTTTCTTGTCTGCTATGTTGTAGATATAGAGAGAGACCAAGATGTATCTCCTTCCTACATGGACCATATTATTATTGTTTTTCCTCGGCATCCGAGAAGTAAAGGCAGGAAAATGTCCTAAATTCTGCATGTGTGACAGCATTCAACTTACAGTGGCTTGTGTCAAGAAGAATCTGACTGAGGTTCCACCCACCATTGATGAGGTAAAATAAATATGATTAACATACTCATATAGGACTGAACATCCAGGCCTGCAGAGAGAGAGAGAGAGAGAGACTTTCATTTTAAAAATGAAATGATCTTCTCTATATAAATATGATCATTAAAGAAAATTGTGATCATTTACATTAGGTTAAATGTTGTATTAAAAAATTGAAAATCCAACCTAAAGTATTGTACTGTTGTCACAATGAAATTGTAGGGCTTCCCTAAAACCCAGTGTATCCCCATTGTA
This sequence comes from Hemibagrus guttatus, assembly GCA_033459395.1. Taxonomy (NCBI): domain Eukaryota; kingdom Metazoa; phylum Chordata; class Actinopteri; order Siluriformes; family Bagridae; genus Hemibagrus; species Hemibagrus guttatus. Next base: position 10,405,082 of record JAUCMX010000012.1, read on the forward strand.
TAATGTAAACTGTGTAACAAAACTGAGACATTAGATACAATTCCATGTAATAAACCATTGAATATTGTGTGTGCACTTCTCAGATTACAGTTAAGTTGGACCTGAGAGGTAATAACATACAAGAGCTTCCTACAGGAGCATTCAAACATACACCATACCTTACCCACTTGACTCTCCAAAACAGTGGCATCCAAAAAGTCCGAGAAGGAGCTTTCCGCAGCCTTGGCCGTTTGGTCTTTCTCAACTTGGCCTACAATCAAATCGATATTTTGTATCAAGTGAGACAAGCACTGCTCATTTATAAGACCAGATTTATTTTATATGGACCGCATTTGGTGCATAGTTTATGTTAATATGAAGCTCTTTGCTACTGTTCATTTTGATCACAGGAGTCATTTGATGGGCTATCCTCACTGAAGCAGCTCATCATTGACCACAACAGAATAGAGGAGATCCAGCCTGGAGCTTTTTCACAGCTGGGGATTCTTAACCTCCTCTCCATCACTCACAACCAACTGGTATACATACCGAATATGGCTTTTCAGGGACTGCAGAACATCAACTGGTTACGGCTCAGTCACAACTCACTCAATTACCTTGACACTGAAGCTTTTGCTGGCCTCTTCACTCTTACCCGTCTCAGTCTTGATAACAACGAGCTCCAGTTTTTCCCTACTGATACCATGACAAGGTGAGCTTAATCTAATTTTGTGCCCCTGAAAGTTGTTGGAAAAAAATGTTGAAGAACGTATCAGAGTTGAGAGAGAAAGTTTTTTCATGTTTTTTCTCCATAGACTCCCCTCCGTGACACGCCTAGACTTGAGTTACAATCCCATGACCTATCTTGGAGAGGAGGTAGTGTCTATGGCCAAGCTTACGCACCTGTTTTTGGATCACAACTCCCTGCAGGATTTTTCTGTGTCAGCTGTTTTGCTCTCACCCAAGCTCACGCATCTTGACCTCAGCCATAACCAGCTACGTATATTGCAGCCTTTGGCAGTTGGCTCCCCTAAACTGACTCGTCTCAACCTAGCAGGCAACCTAATCTACTGCAGCTGCTACCTGCGTCCACTGCGAGAATGGGCACTGCAGGAGCGGGTACGCCTTGTAGGAACTTGTAGTGGTCCACCACATCTGTCTGATGAAAACCTTGATGCAGTGCAACCTGCTGATTTGCGCTGCCAGAGTCATGAGGCCATGCTGAAAGCTGAGCTGGAAGAACAGAGAAGACTTCCACCACCACCGACAAACCCACCTGGTGACAAGGTCAAATGCCCAGACAACTGTATTTGTGAAGTAAGAGCGTCATCATAGTGTGAATATTTTTTCATTTTAAGTTCTCTATTATTATTAATTAAACAATTCAATGTTTTCTATGTTTTTATCTTTAACCTTAGACTGAAAACAATCACACATCTTGTGAGAAGATGGGTCACACCAAAGTACCACGAGGCTTCTCTCCAGACACACGCTTGCTGGACTTACGTGATAATCACTTCCATTACATTGCTTCTAACAGTTTCCCAGGGCTGCCAATGGTTGTTTCCCTTCATCTGCAGCGCTGTAAAATCCATGAACTGGAAAGTGGGGCCTTCAGTGGTATGAAAGGTTTGGTCTACCTCTATCTTTCAGAAAATTACCTCACATCACTGAGCCCAGATGTGTTTAAGGGTCTACCCCAGCTCACCTACCTTCATTTAGAGAAGAACCAATTTAAACAGTTTCCCAAAGGAGCTTTTACACTGCTGCCTGGCTTGCTGGCTCTACACTTGGAGAACAATGCCATCACTAAGCTTGAGAAGGGAGTCTTGACAGGTGCTGAGAAACTGAGGAGTCTTTTTCTCACCAAGAATAATATTGCAAACATTGCTTCTGGGGCCTTTGACCCAGCATCTGACCTTGCTACACTGCACTTGGGCAACAACAAACTTATGGAAGTGCCAACTAATGCCTTTCCAAAAACAAGTAGCTTGACAGAGCTTAACTTGTCCCACAATCCTATTCGTTGGATTGGGGCTGAATCTTTTCTTCCTGTTGCAGCCTCTTTGAAACATCTCTATCTCAATAACATGAGCTTAGAAAAGGTGAGACTTAAATACAAAATTACCCACTTAAAATGCAAATTGTATTCATGTACTTCAGCTTTGTCATAGGTATAAAACACTTGTCTTGTAGTACACTGCAATTACTCTATTACTTTACATTCACAAACATTCATCTGCTTTTAATTTTATATTGGAGATCATTGCCTGAGCATTCCTCCTATGATAACATTCATCTATTTGTTTCATTTACTTTCTAATTTATGTATAGATGTCCAAGGATTCACTTGTCGGCCTTGGCTCTGGACTACAGAGTCTTTTATTGGAGGGCAACAAGCTTGAGGACGTGCCTGACTTTAGTCCCCTTACAGGGCTTGAGGTCATTAATTTGGCAGAGAATCCACTACTGTGTAACTGCCCACTGCTACCTCTGCGCAAGTAATATGTTCTTTTTATTTCACTATTTAAACATTACCTAACATTATGATAAGACCTATCCATGGGGGGTGGGGGGGGGGGGTCTATTTAACAGACTAGTGTATAAAAATGCAAATAAACAAGAAAGTTACATAGGCTCCAACGTACAGCACTCTCTAAAAGTATTGGAACATCACGGCCAAAATCAGAATTTCAGCTGATGAAACATTGTAAGAAATGTGTAGTAAAACCCCAAAACAGCAGGGAAAGTGAAGGTGTCACAATGCACCATTTGAAGAAGACTTTCAGAGCATTAATACAGGGACCATACCACAAGATGCGAATCAGGACAGATTGGAATTTGCAGAGAAATAGGGAGATGAGCCACTAAAGTTATGGAACGAAGATGGAAACAAGCTTACTAATCATTACTGACTGTGTAACTCATAGCAGCAGAATGAAATCAGAAGTCTACAGAAACATTCTGTCTGCTGATTTATAAAGAAATCCATCCAGTCTAATTGGGAGAACCTTTATCATTCAATAAGAAAATGATCCAAAACACACTGCAATCAAAATAAAGGACTTTATTAGGGGAAAAAGTGGAATGTTTTAGACTAGTCATGTCAATCACAGGATCTAAACCTAACTGAGCAGTATTTCAACTCATGTAAGTTGTTTAACACCTCTAAACGTAAAGGTGAGGAAACAGAAGGTGAAATGCTGATCTTCTTCTTCTTTCGGCTTTTCCCTTCAGGCGTCACCACAGCGAATCATCTCTCTCCACCTATCCCTATCTTCTGCATCTTCAACACTTGCACCCACTAGCTTCATATCCTCATATTTTACATCCATATACCTCTTTGGCTCCTGCCTGGCAGCTCCATGTCCAACATTCTCCTACCAATATACTCACTCTCCCTCCTCTGAACATGTCCAAACCATCTTAATCTGGCCTCCCTAACTTTGTCCCCCAAACGTCCAACATGAGCTGTCCCTCTGATGTACTCATTCCTAATCCTGTCCAACCTTGTCACTCCCAAAGAGAACCTCAACATCTTCAGCTCTGCTACCTCTAGCTCTGACTCCTGTCTCTTCCTCAGTGACACTGTCTCTAAACCATACAGCATGGCCGGTCTCACCACTGTCTTGTACACCTTCCCCTTGATTCTCGCTACACAGAACTCCCGACACCTTTCTCCACCCATTCCAACCTGCCTGCACTCGCTTCTTTACCTCTTTCCCACACTCTCCATTACTCTGGACTGTTGACCCCAAGTACTTAAACTCCTGTACCTTCTTCACCTCTTCACCCTGTAACCTTACTGTTCCACTTCCCTCCCTTTCATTCACACACACGTACTCAGTCTTACTACGACTGACTTTCATTCCTCCTCTCTTCAGCGCAAACCTCCACCTCTCTAGGTTTTCCTCTACCTGCTCCCTGCTCTCACTACAGATCACAATGTCATCTGCAAACATCATTGTCCAAGGAGACTCCTGTCTGACCTCCTCTGACAACTGGTCCATCACTATAGCAAACAGGAAGGGGCTCAGAGCCGATCCCTGATGCAGTCCCACCTCCACTTTGAACTCCTCTGTCTGACCTACAGCACACCTGTCCACACCACTGTCCTGCACCACTCTGACATACTTCTCTGCTAATCCTGACTTCCTCATACAGTACCACAGCTCTTCTCTTGGCACCCTGTCATACGCTTTCTCCAAGTCTACAAACACACACTGCAACTCCCTCTGACCATCCCTATACTTCTCCATCAAAATTCTCAAAGCAAAAATTGCATCTGTTGTGCTCTTTCTGGGCATGAAGCCATACTGCTGCTCACAAATTTCCACTACCTTCCTTAACCTAGCTTCCACTACTCTTTCCCATAGCTTCATTGTATGGCTCATTAACTTTATCCCCCTATAGTTGCTGCAACTCTGCACGTCACCCTTATTCTTAAAGATCGGCACTAATACACTTCTTCTCCATTCCTCAGGCATCTTCTCACTCTCTAAAACGCTGTTAAACAAGCTAGTTAAAAATTCCACTGCTGCCACTTCCAGACCTCCACCGGGATGTTGTCAGGACCAACTGCCTTTCCACTTTTCATCCTCTTCAAAGCCTTCCTGACTTCATCCTTTCTAATCTTATCTACTTTCTGTTCCACAGAGTTCACCCCTTCTACTCTTTTTTCCCTCTCATTTTCCTCATTCATCAGCTCTTCAAAGTACTCCTTCCATCTCCTCTGTACACTCTCCTCACTTGTGAGCACCCTTCCATCTCTATCCTTAATAACTCTAACTTGCTGCACATCCTTCCCATCTCGATCCCTCTGCCTAGCTAACCTGTACAAGTTCTTCTCTCCTTCTCTAGTGTCTAACCTAGTGTACAACTCGTCATATGCCTTCTGCATGGCCTTAGACACCTCCCTCTTCACTCTATGCTGTAACTCCTTGTATTCCTGTCTATTCTCTTCAGTCCTGTCCATGTCCCACTTCTTCTTGGCTAACCTCTTCCTCTGGATACTATCCTGAACTTCCTCATTCCACCACCAAGTCTCCTTATCTTCTTTCCTCCTTCCAGATGACACACCCAGCACCTTTCTCCCTGTCTCCCTGATCACTTCTGCTGTAGTTTCCCAGTCATCTGGCAGCACTACCTGACCACCCAGAGCCTGCCTCATCTTCTGTCTAAATTCCTCACAACATTCCTCCTTTTTCAGCTTCCACCACTTGGTTTTCTTCTCTATCTTTGACCTCTTCTTCTTACAGACCATCAAAGTCATCCTACACACCATCATCCTATGCTGTCTGGCTACACTCTCTCCCACTACCACTTTACAGTCACTAATCTGTTTCAGATTGCCTCTTCTACATAGGATGTAGTCTACCTGTGTTCTCCTACCTCCACTCTTGTAAGTCACTCTATGCTCCTCCCTCTTCTGAAAATAAGTGTTAACCACAGCCATGTCCATCCTCTTAGGTTCCTTTCCTTAACTCCAAACTTGCCCATTACCTCATCACCTGTCTCCCTCACCAACAATGTCCATTAAAATCCGCTCCGATCACCACTCTCTCACCCGTGGGAATACTCTCTATCATCTCATCTAATTCACTCCAAAATCTCTCTTTCTCCTCTAACTCACAACCTACCTGTGGGGCATAACCACTAACAACATTCAACATCACCCCTTCAATCTTTAACTTCAGACTCATCACCCTGTCTGACACTCTCTTCACCTCCAGAACATTCCTCACAAACTCCTCCTTCAGGACCACACCAACCCCATTTCTCTTACTATCCACACCTTAATAAAACAGCTTGAATCCTGCTCCTATACTACGAGCCTTGCTACCCTTCCACCTGGTCTCCTGTACACACAGTATATCCACCTTCCTTCTCTCCATCATATCAGCCAGCTCTCTACCTTTCCCTGACATAGTACCAACATTCAGAGTTCCTATTCTCATTTCTACACTCTTACCTTTCCTCTTCTCTATCTGTCTGCGCACTCTCCTCCCTTCTCTACTTCTTCGACCAACAGTAGCCCAATTTCCACCAGCTCCCTGTAGGTCAACGGCGCCGATGGTGGTCGTTGTTAACCTGGGCCTCGACCGATCCGGTATGAAATTCAGGGTACTGACGATTCACATGGTTAAATTTGGCAATGTTTAGGATGCCCTTCCTGATGCAACCCTCTCTATTTATCCAGGCTTGGGACCGGATCAGAGGTCACTGGACAGTGACTGCCCTGGCTAGATTAAGGTGAAATGCTGATCTATGATCTTATATTCAGGTTTTGAGCTTAAACCCAAATGTTTCCAACAGAAAAAATAAAATGAAGGCTATGTTGTCCCAATACTTTTGGATGGTGCTGAATACCAGCATATGTGATTTAAGGCATACTAATCAAGCATGTGTACATTTGTTTGGTTCTGTGATCTATATATTTAATCATCAGCGTATTATAACGTTTGTAATAGATTTATATGTGCATGCACAGCATTTTACATTAAAAAAACTTTTTCTGCAGATGGCTAGAGAGGGTCAACCTGAAGGTAAGGGCCAAATGTGGTTATCCACCTGAGCTGAAAGGCCAAAGGGTCAAGGACATTCATGTTTTTAAGAGCTGTCCAGGACAAGGACCTCCTCTTTCCCAGAATCTGAAGATCTCCAAAGCACCAAAGAGCACAAAACCCAGACTAGTGCTTCCCCATACACCAAAAGTCATGAAAACAATTAAAGCTAAGCCCAAAACACACAAGAATGCAAAATCTCGCTTGTCACAGAAGCCTAGTGCTAAAAGCCAAAGGTCTGTGTGATTATAACGATCTATAAGAGAAGTATTATTTATATTTCTAAATCAAGAATTTAACAATATTTTGCTTTATTTCACAATGAATACACAAATATTTTTCCATGAACTAGTTGCCCATCATTAAATGTTATCTTTTAGTTCTTAACATGATCTACTTTTGTAATGTTTAGCCTGTTTTCATTTGTCTTATTTCCCGTTTATTTGTCATAGTTACGTTGAAACAAACGTTCATTTATTGATATTAACTGCCAGAAAACTAGATTTTGTAGTATGTGAAAAAGGGTAAAAAAAACAAAAAAATAGTATACAAAATAACATAATTCAGCAAGTGTCCCCTTTTTCGCTCAGGAGTTTAGCATCTGAGGTGCTTTTTTGGCACTGAAAGAGAGAACAGTGTTCATTTAATGTCTATCACTGAAATATGTGGTACACAGGTACCCATCCAGTGTAGTGATTCACTCTGGACTTTCTTCTTTCAGCAAAGAAGGTGGAGGGGTGTGGAATCCACTGCTTTTATTGCCATCAAAGTCAGGATTGATAGGTGTCTCCATCTCCATCTCCTCCACTTTCACTTTAAAGGAAATAACTGCACAGAAACAAATATGCATTTCACATATGATTATCAAATTATGGTAACAGGGAAAACATATTTTAGAACATGAGCAGTACGTACCCTCTTCCTCTGGCTCAGTTTTCAGAGTTATGATTGGCATGTTCACCGGCTCCGTGGGTGTATCTGCAGGTAGATTTGGCATGTCTTGGGGATGAGTAGGTACAGGCTGATTATCTGACTGGAGATGTTCATCTTGCTGAAGAGCTGAGGTTTTTGATGGATCATCACTTGTCTTTTTCTTTACATATCTTCTCTCTAAAGTTCACAGAAATATAAATTTGTACAATAAAGAGTCCAATAAAAAGGATGTAGGATGAATCATTTTTAAGAACAGGCAGTTTTAAGAACTAATGTGTAGAAATCCCCTAGAACTAATGATAATTATTGCCGGGAAGAAGAAGGAAGAAATGAGACAAGTAACATGATTGGGAACAAGAAAAATACTTACTCTTTCTACCCGCAGATTTTTTGCTTGTACGTTCCTGTGGTTCTGTAAAAAGTAAGTAAATAATGTTTACTGTTACAGATTCACTTTTACTTCAATATTGTATTATAGAAAGACTAACAAATAGATTCCATTCATATGTACTTAAGCAACAGTTATGTCTGGTCCACCAATTTAACTTGACAAGAGTGATGATATTTAGTATCAGCACTTAGATATTTCACTGTTTGCATCACTCTGCTTGTGTATGTTCGTTCTACAGGCAATGGCATGGCATGCCTCAAAATATTTGACCCTACTTGTCTGAAATGACAGTAATTTGATATTAATTACTGAACATTTGAATGGCTGTGATTTGGTCGTAGGTAATCAGGTATAATATATTCGGTGATTATATATATATATATATATATATATATATATATATATATTTTCAGATATTTGTGCTCATATCTAGTATAAACACACTCTTGCTTGTGCAGTATTGCTTAATTATTGTATGTCGATGGCTAAATGCAGCACTAAATGTAGGATTGGACTTGGTACTGAGGTAAGAAGGCTATTGCTGAAACAAGCCTGTTAACTTTACTCTCAGGCAATAAACACTCACATAATGCTGGGTTCTTGTTTATTTATAAATCCTGAAATACCAAAGATAAAATACATTGGTCATCATCCCTCTACCTGGGCCAATGGGGGGCTGAAGCTGATATCCAGTGAGCTCACACCAGCCCACAGGGTAGATATCAGGGGATTCACAGTCCACCCACTGATCAAACTCTGACTCCCAGCCATCAAAGTGTAGCAGAAGCAGGCGACCCACACAGCGCTGCACAGTGGCCACACACACCAACCGAGGCTCCATTAGGTCCACTGCCTCCAGCTTCATGCCTGGGACAAAGCCATGCTGTACAGCATCCTGAAGGAGGGAGACAATAGAGGAATTAGCACTTAACTCTATTATCGATTTGTACACACACAAATGAGTGACTAAAGGAACGTGATGAAAGAATATTTTACAGTGTTAAACAGTCGGCGTGGAGCAGCCTCTGCTCCTGTTTCTTCCAAATATTTGGCCCATGTGAACGTTGCCTGATCATATCCTGATAAAATAAATCTATTTATCTTAATACAATGTACAGAAAAGTATGTAGTCTGAGAACTTTAGATGAAAAAAAAGCTCATACCGGGGGGTAGAGTGAGGGTTATGTCATTATTTTGGCAATATCCTGTGGGTAAGATGGCATGTGAGATAGCATGGTAGCAAAACCAATCTGAGCCATCTCCAATCTCCACTCCATCAATACTGACCATGAGATAGCCATCAAGGAGAACCTAACAGGCCAGAAGATATACCAATCAGTACACCAACCAGAGATTATGGGCAATGTATTATAATTCACTCTACCAAGTGTTTTCCAGTTCATTGAACACAGCAAATTACTAGTTAAAATTCAGCATGTGCAGTGCAATGAAAAAGTGTAGTGTAGTTTCAAGCAAATCTGTAAATGCTTGAAACTTGAGGTGTGAGAATTGTTATAATTCAGTAAGGTCACAAAATAACTGTTAGTAGCAATCATTGGAAACCAACATGAACATCATTGCTGTACCTTTCGAACTGAAGCTACACAGATGTTCCCCAGGTTCAGAGGATCGATGGCCTCCAGTTTCATGCCTTCTGTGAAAAACCCTCCTTCCATATAAACAGTCCTTAACTAAGATCCACAAAAATAGGTTAGTAATGAAGATTTCTAAACAGTTTCATAAAGAATGACAGAATGTCCGTAAACAGAATGACCATTAAGAAATTTCTAAACTAAGAGCCGTCTTGGCAGCATGATACAGACACTGACCTTTTTGAATTGGCCTGGCACACTATCACAGAAAACTTTACGGAATGCTGGATGACTACTCATATCAACAGACTTATCTGTGAGAAAGCATGCAGAGCCTCAGTTAAAACATTTCTCTTTACCATCTACACTATAAGCCTTAAAGTGAACTAAGTCCTCAACATGTAGTTTGTGTAATGCACAAAAATATAAAAGATCTACAAATGAAACAAAAGAAATTCAAATTCAAAAAAATTTCATTAATATATCTATGAATCTTATTATTTGCTGATTAATATAAAACTTAGACATACACTGTTATGCCGTTGTGTTCATTTGTACACACAGAACTACAATTTAAAAAGAAATGTTACTTATCCAGAAAAACATTTAACATGTTTGCTCAAATTAGCAGACAATTCTCCTGGCCACCATTACCTGTCTCCTTAATGATATGCCCCACTCTAACTGACCAGTTTATGGGGTGTATGAGGGGGCTCAACATGTGACACCAGAAATCTGAGAGCACCTCTCCTGAGGATCCAAGCCCTGCATCTTCATATATAAGCCTCAGACGCCCCCCAATGACAGTGTCTACCACTGCTGTACGGGTTCGGCTAACCAGAGAGCGATCCACTACTTCTACACGGACCCCTTGCCTGAAGGGACACTTCATACTATCCGTCATCTGACAGAGACAGAAACAAAAGAAATATAGAGCTCTGTACTGTACATAGTAAACTGATAAATATGGAACACAGTGTGCATTTGGTGTTACCATAACATGAAAATCCACAGGTATTGTAGATGCTCCTACAAGTCTTTGAATCAAGTATGATTTCCAATCACTTATGTGTTTGTGGATCTCTGAAGGAAACAAACACAAATTGAACTCGAGGAAACAACATATGCAGTGTTTTGCAGTTTCTTTTTCTGTTTGAATAAAGTTATACAGGAAATATTATAAGAGATTTTCTGACTTACCCTGAGGAGGAACAAGTAGTTTACTGTTCACAGCACACCAGCCAATAGGATGGACATCAGCAATACCCAGGTTACACCAAAAATCATGACGATCATCATCTTCAAATCCCATGTATCGTAACAGGGCCATGTAACCTGAGCGAGGAAAAGACTATGAAATACTGTTTCAAACATGAGGTTAAGACTGCTCTAAACAGGAAACACTTCACCTTTTAGAGGTAAATACAAACAGTCGCACTATAAAATAAAATTTGCACCAATACATTTAGTTACTGAAACCACTGGAGCTTTTTATTTTTCACCTTTTCAAGATCAGAACCAGCTGAATGCTGTTCAAATTCCAAATTTTTTCAACAGCACTTTTCCTACTTTATTTATTTTTTTTTTATTTCATTTAGACTCAACTCATCATCATTTTCACCTCCATTGAAGTTAAGAAGCTTTAGTTTAAACCACTTCGGATTAAGTGACCAATTCGGCATAAAAGTATCTTGGTGTCATTTGAAATAAATAATGACAAAGTTGCAAATCCTTAGTGATTTCATCATAGTCACTTGACCATCTTTGATGTCTCGGATGTGCATTATTTTTACCTAGTTAACGCTGTTCGTGCAAATGTTCCCACAGTTGACTATAATAAATGTGCTAAACAAACACAAATTTGTTACCAGCAAGTCGAATGACGGTGGCAATCCAGTAGACCTTGGTCAGCAAAGTAGTGCGAGTATTCAGGACCTCTACTTGCAATCCCACCTCAATGTCCTCCCACTGAGCACAGAGTGGCACCTGTGTGACCAAGAATCGGTACTCAAATACACATGTCTGTCGGTATTAACATTACACAAAAGGTGTGACATAAATTTGAAAATACTATAAATCTGTAGTTGCAAAGGTAAAAAGCTATAGCATTTTTTTTGTACATATTTGCAATAAACAATGCAACATTTAAAAAAATTAAGGACTTAATTTGACTGTTATTATAGAACTATAGTAATTATATGCAGATTTTAACTGTTATTTTAAATTATAGCCTGAAGGATAAACACTCACATGTCTGAAGCAGGACACTGGGGCAGCGAGGCAGCCATGTTTCTCAAGGTAACATCCCCAGTTAAAACCGGAAGAGGCTGGGGAAAAAAAGGAAAATAAATATATGACTGTGTGTACAAAAAAGGATATACGCCACTGTACAGTATACACGAGTCACACCATCTTTCCTAATAGCTGTGCTGCCATGAGGACGTTCTGTCACTTCAGCCTGAGAGGCATTGTTCTGTGCTGCATTAGTTTTCCGAAGATGCCTTCCCTAAACATGGATGCACAAACACAAAGGTGTTCAATTCATTATTACATCTAAAAGCATCAAAAAATGTCAAATAGAAATTCATATAGTTCACATTAATCACATTATATTCAAAAAATGTGCATCCTTTTCAGACACAGCTTCTGTCTCCCTTTAACATATGTTGCTCACCTGTAACCGTGCCATTATAGAGGATTTTTTGGAGTTCGAGGAAAAGGAGCGGGAGCAGGATGGACTGCAGAAGCGTTTGGATCTAGAGTAAAAATTTCCACGGGTTCCAGAAATCCCACACATCTCACAAACCGCTGTGAACAAGGAAGTCATGCATAAGCATTGAAAATCAAAGTGTGAAGATGGCTAAACATTCACTAATTACTGATTTTTGTCTTGCTATTCAATGATAAATTACACATTCATTAATCACAATCTCAAATAGTACTCAGAACTGCACTAATTGTCTTAGGAAATTCACTGTTAGTGGGGAATAGAAATAACATTTGTCCAATCAGGGTAGCTACAGCATCTTATCAGTGCATTTCTATGCAGTCCATCTGCCAATCTAAAGTTAATACACAATTAATAATATTCTGGGCATCTTGAAGACAAGATGGGCAAATCTCAATAATTTTTTCCCCCGTAAAATGTTTGTTATTAGTTGTACCAGGATCATCAGCATATTCCACAGGAGAGAGTGGTGCAAATGTAGGACTAATATGCCCATCTTCATCAGATGGAAGCTGTTCATTGTGTTCTTTGTCCTTTGCTTCATTCTCTTTCTCTGCAGCATCCAAGTCTGCATTCAGAGGAGGCCAACCTTCCTTCATTACAAAACAAAATATAGAATGAATTCAGAGTAGGTACATCTAATAACCAGTAAATCTTAGGGCAGTGGTCCAGTTCTCAACCATTTAGGCTTCTAGTGTATCAAAATATTGACATATTTCACATTTTCGAACTCTGTGGTTGTTACCCTTGAACCCCACCTGAGGTGTATCAGGGGCTACAGGATCTTTGTCCATATAGGGGTCTAATGCCTGAATTAATCAGAAGATAAGATTTCTAGGTACTCACCGAATCCTGCTTCTGATACTCTGTGCTCACACTTTGCTTTTTCCCCTTTGGACTGCATACTGTACAGGTGGTGCCACAACCGCCACATTTAGTGCAAGGCGGTCGGATAAAAATAGTTGGAATAGCACCTTCCTTCAGCTTGAGTCCTTTTGAACCCATGGTCTTGGCAACCATGGTGGGTCTGGGTTCAAAACAGTCCTTGCTAAAGTGTTCAGAGCACAAGAAAGAAAAGCTCTTGGCGACCCATTTGTGGCGAGTTCTTTGTACCTGCTTTTCCCATTTCAGAAACTCACCACGGTCCTTGGGAAATCTGAACATACTAACATTGTCCCGGTATGACTTTCCACATCCATATGCTACACACTGGTTGGGCATTTTTGGGTGTTTACAGGCTTTAGTTGGTGAATCCTGCACTCTATAGTTCTTTGATAGAGTCAAATCATTTCCCCCTGAAAGTGTATCAGAAAAAAAAACAGTAAATAAGGGAGTATATTATTTGTTAGAGAGAGAGAGAGAGAGAGAGAGAGAGAGAGAGAGAGAGAGAGATGCAAAATAACAACCTTCATTCGTGTATGCCTTACATTTCAGCAGCACATGTTCTGCAAATTTCAATAACAGCAGCTCACAACATACCACACATTCACTCCAGCAGTGAGCAAAAAACAATTAAGATCTCACAAATAAACCAAACGAGTAAAAACACCCAAAAATATTAACCCGCTAATATATTAAACGAAACACTATATATACGTTTTTCAAAACAATAAATAACATTCAAACATAGAAGCCCTCCAGACGCTTACACGCTTCTTCTGTGCCTCTTTGGTATTGAGGCCTTCATGTCGAAAGACACACTACTGCCCCTAAGTGGAGATAAACTGCTACACCAAGGTTCAAACGCTCCATGCAAACCTGCTGTAGCTGTAGTTGGGCATATGGCACACGCTGATATACGATTTAAGTTAATTAAATTTATTTGTAATCATAGATTTATCATTGGCGCGTTGAACTTGATATATATATTGCATAAATACATAAAACTGAACACCCGCCACCACAGTGGTTCCATGGTGTAATGGTTAGCACTCTGGACTCTGAATCCAGCGATCCGAGTTCAAATCTCGGTGGAACCTGTCGACATTTTCTTTAGAATCGCGAAAACCATTTGTTGTGCTTCTCAAAAACACTTCTCTACGTTATTTTCGCTTTAGATGAATCAGTGCAACCTACAAGTACTTTCCCAATTCTTAGAAAATCAGCAAACTGCATTTATAATGAATGTGAGTGTGATATAAATGGGTGTTTTTATTCCCCGTCTTCTCTTCCTCTTCTTCTTCTTCTTCTTCTTTTTAAATTATTATTATTTTATATGTCTTTCACACTTTAGTTTGTCTTCGGGTCTCCTACACACTCCTATTCTACCCTTTCAGTTACTGTGGTGTCAATATTTTCTTTGTTTATTGTGTTATAAAAATGAGTAACAAAGTAAACACATGTCGTCTGGTATACGTCATTAGCTTATTAAAGCACAGATAAATAAATAACTCGAACAATAACACGCAAACGTTCAAACCTGCGAAGATACAATAACTGATTAATAGATGAAATTGATGCAATACATACAACACCATTAAATGCACCTAGAATGTTCCATTTCTTTGGAGATACATATTTTGTCCTTAGAAGGCTTTTGTAATTACCTGTATAGTGGAGTCATGTAGAGTCCACTGCCTGAAAACAAAAAGTACCCTAACTACCAAGTACCCTAATCTTAAAGAAAAGTCTAATCTTGTCATTAAACTGAAAATCAGACCATGATATCAGCTATTGGGCGAGTTCAGTAATTTCAGCCATTTATATACATATTCCTCTTATTTTAGAGGGCAAAAAGTAATTGGACGTTAGTTGCTGGACTGTGTCTTAACCATCCATGTATCACTACAATATAAATTATAGATAAATGCCACAATTTAATCATGAGTGCCTCAGTGAGGTAAAACAGCGAAACTGTCTGTTTAGGGACCTTAGCTAAGGTGTATAAAAAGCCTTATGAACACCAAAAGGTGCCAATGAATCTTAGAAATAATAATCATAATAATAATCATAATAATAATAATCTTCTTCTTCTTTTGGCTTTTCCCTTCAGGGGTCGCACAGCGAATCATCTCTCTCCACCTATCCCTATCTTCTGCATCCTCAACACTTGCACCCACTAGCTTCATATCCTCATTTATTACATCCATATACCTCTTTGGCTCCTGCCTGGCAGCTCCATGTCCAACATTCTCCTACCAATATACTCACTCTCCCTCCTCTGAACATGTCCAAACCATCTTAATCTGGCCTCCCTAACTTTGTCCCCCAAATGTCCAACATGAGCTGTCCCTCTGATGAACCCGTTCCTAATCCTGTCCAACCTTGTCACTCCCAAAGAGAACCTCAACATCTTCAGCTCAGCTACCTCTAGCTCTGACCCCTGTCTCTTCCTCAGTGACACTATCTCTAAACCATACAGCATGGCCGGTCTCACCACTGTCTTGTACAACAACAATAATAATAATAATAATAATAATAATAATAATAATAATAATAATAATAATAACAATAATCATAATAATGATTATTAATTAATTAACATAATAATGATTAATAAACATTTATTTAAAAAAAAAAAGTGGCTAAGCAGTAAAAAGCCACAATTGGGTTTATCAACCACAAAAAGAAAAAAAGAAAACATTCCCCACACCATTACACCACCTCCACCAGCCTGGGCTGAAAACACAAGGCAGGTTGGGTCCATGGATTCATTTTGTTTGTGCCAAATTCAGACCTTGCAATCACCTCAAGCAGAGATTTAGACCAGGCTATGATTTTCCAGTCTTCAACTGTCCAACTTTTGGTGAACTCCACTGCAGACTCAGCTTTCTATTTTTGGATGACAGAAGTGAAACCTGAAATGGTCTTCTGTTGTTGTAGCGCAACTGCTTCAAGAATGAAAGGGCTGTGCATTCTGAGATGCACTTCTGCTCCCCATAATTATGCAGAGTGATTATCTGAGTTACTCTGCCACCAACAACTATGTCCCATTTAAAATCACAGAGGTCACATTTTCCCCCATTCTGGTGGTTGATGTGAACATTACTCAAAGCTGGTGCCACATGATTGGCTTATTACAAAATTGTATAAATGAGTAGGTGTACAGGTGTGCCTAAAAAGTGTTCAGTGAGTGTATAAAAGGAATAACACATGCAATGAGTGATAATTCAAGCTACTATGCAGTCCACATTCTTGTTGCAAACAATGTACTGCATGTTGCAAACAGACAAAAAGTCTGATCACAGCATACAATTCCACCTGTAGTTCTAATGATGCTTGATTCCATCAATTTCAACGGCAACGGCATCAGTGACCAGCTTCTCCAAGACCACCGTCTTCTCCAAGACCTTCACCACATGCTCCAACCAGAAGCCATGGATGACTGCAAAGATGCATGCGTTTCTGATGTCTAGAGAATCCACCTTCAGAGCAGGGGACATGAAGCCCTTAAGAACAGCAAGGGCCAAACTGTCATGGTCCAGGACAGCCACATCCAGGACAACAGGGACACCTAGCACATGTGGCAGGGCATCCAGGCGATCACTAACTACAGGACAACTTTACCTGCCTGTAACAGTGACGCCTCCCTAACCAGATGCGCTGAACGACTTCTATGCTCGGTTTGAGGTGCAGAACAATGTAGCAGCAAGGAGGACCATCGCTCCTCCCAACGACCAGGTGCTCTGTGTAACCACAGCTGATGTGAGGAGAACTCTATGCAGAGTTCACCCACGGAGGTCTGCTGGACTAGACAACATTCCTGGCAGAGTGCCCAGGGAATGTGCAGAACAGCTAGCGGATGTCTTCACTGACATCTTGAACATTTCCCTGAGCAGCGGCATTGTTCCTGTGTGCCTCAAGACCACTACCATCGTCCCCGTGCCGAAGAAGTCTCCAGTGTCCTGCAGTGTCCTTCCTCAATGACTGTAGTATCTACAGGACACTACAGTGTCCTGCCTCAATGACTATCATCCTGTCGCACTGACACCTATCGTGATGAAGTGCTTCAATAGGCTCGTCATGAGATACATCAAGACCCAGCTGGCATTGTCCAAACTGCTCCACGGACAATGCCATTGCCATGACCCTCCTTCTGGCCCTCACCCACCTAGAGAATAAAGACGCATACGTACGAATGCTGTTCATAGACTTCAGTTTAGCATTCAACACAATCACCCTCAGCACCTGACTGAGAAGCTGAGCCTACTGGGCCTGAACATCTCCCTCTGCAACTGAATCCTGGACTTCCTGACAGGGAGACCTCAGTCATTCCAGATCGGGAACAGTATCTCCAGCACCACCACACTGAGCACTGGGGCCCCTCAGGGTTGCGTGCTCAGCCCACTGCTGTTCTCTCTGCTGACTCACAACTGTTTAGCAATGCACAGCTCAAACCACATTATCAAGTTCACCGATGACATGATCATGGTGGGTCTCATCATCAAGGATGACGAGTCAGCATACACAGAGGAGGTGCAACAGCTAACAGCCTGGTGTTAAGCCAACAACCTGTCTCTGAACATTGACAAAACTAAAGAGGTGGTTGTTGACATCAGGAGAGCACAATGCGACCATTCTACACTTAACATCGTTGGATCCTCTGTGGAGATTGTCAAGAGCACCAAATTCCTTGGTGTTCATCTGGCAGAGAACTTCACTTGGTCACTCAACACCAGCTCCATCAGCAGCACCTCTACTTCCTACGACCCATCCTGACTATGTTCTTCAGAGGGACCATTGAGAGCATCCTGAGCAGCTGCATAACTGCCTGGTTTGGTAATTTCACCTTCCTGGATAACGGATAGTGCACCTTCTCACTATACGCTGCTAGATCCTGAGCCGAGAGCTGAGAAGATCATTGGAGTCTCTCTTCCCTCTTTCAAGGACTTTTACACCACACGCTGCATCCACAAAGCCAACAGCATTGTGGATGACCCCACACACCCCTCACACTCACTCTTCACACTCCTGCCATCTGGAAAAAGGCACCAAAGCATTCAGGCCCTCCAAACCAGACTATGTAACATTGTCTTCCCTCAAGCCATCAGGATTCTCAAAACTCAGAACTGAACTGCATCAAACTGACATGCACACACAAGCAAACACACTCATTCAATATACTCTATGACATAATCTATGTATAGATCATCAATATTAACAGTGATAATATGCTGTTTATGCACACTTTTAAGACACTTTAAAGTTGTTTTGCACATCAAAATTCAATGCTGTTACTGCAAGTGTACATATGTTTACAACCCTCATACTGTTTACTCATCTCTTATTTGCACAATACCAATACAGTATGTACTCTGGGCGGCACTATTTTATGTATATGTCCTGTAGTGTATTATACTGTTTGTTTGCACTGTCCTTGTCATGCACTGTTTGCACTAGGTTGCCCACTTTGCACTTCACGTGGCTAGGACAACTTACTCTTCAGTCCTTAGCTCTGTGTTATTTTTTGTTTTATGTAACTCTGTGCTCTGTGTGTCTTATGTAGCCCTGTGTTGTTTTATGTAGCACCATGGTCCAGGAGAAACGTTATTTCATTTCACTATATACTGCATCAGCTGTATATGGTTGAAATGACAATAAAAGCTTCTTTAATTGACTTGATGTTTGGGGCATTGCATTTTGTGGGTTGGTATCAGGAAGGGTTCTTTTTGCTTCCAAAAACAGTGTCAAACAGATGACTTAGAAACTAGACAATGCAGAATTAACTGAAGTATGGCAGTCTGAATATATATGCTCTATTATTGGCTTTTTAAAGTTTATTCTTATTCTATTGTTCCCTGAGTGTGCTTGATATATAGAATGATACTCTGTTTCATTATTTTATATCCATTACTTGTGCATGTCAACAATCTTCAGTTCTTTGTGTTGAGAGCTCTTTGCTGACTAAAGTATTTAATAGCCAATTAAATGACTACAGGGCTCTAAAACAGTGATGGGGATGCAAACATAAGCCCTATTAACTTATTAAATTCACTGGATGTATTAATAAAAGGTGACACTGATGGCATCATGTCATTTTATATAAATTTAATATTTTAATTATAATTTCATATAATTTTCATGATACATTTTAGACATCCAACCAAAATCCATTTGTCTTCATGATAACAATTATATTTCTTTCTTCATTTCACTAAAAATCAGATAAGATAGATATAGACATTGGGTGTGAAGGCCCACTGCTCTTTGCTGCAGCGTGGATTGATCAGTATAGAGCTGAAGGTGCTTGGCTGACACTTAGATAGTCATGAAGAGGGTGAGATACATTGTTTAGGATGAGCAGCAGCTTACCCAGCATCCTCTTCTAGGGAATCTAAGTTGGTCCCAATTACAAGTTTAGCTTTCTAAGTTTGTTCAGTCTGATTACACCTCCTGTCTTAATGACACTGTGGGGCTCCTGTGCTGCACACTGCCTGTTCTGAGACACGGTGCTATAGGCACACCAACTGAGGTCTGGATGTCAGGGAGTCTGTGATCCATGTATATTTGCATAAAAATGAAACATTGCTATATTCTGCAACAAGCCATCCACCAAAAACCTACAAACCAAAAATATGGTGCTAGCTGTAGCTGTACCGAAAAGCTTTCTGGCAGTGCCTTAAGCACCTGGTAATACTTCTCCCATCTTGTCCAACTTGGCTTTCTGCAAGTGTACTTCTACTCAACTTGTCTTTATCTGTCTTTGCCCTAGATCTTGTCCCATTGGGGCTTTGGGGAGCTTCCTAGCCCCACACGTCCACCAGCCACACACCCCACTAATGTCTTGTGCCTCAGCAGTGTCCATGATGACACTAACTTGCTGGGTCTTGTGTCCTCCACTTCATACCTGTCTGGACTTTATTTGCTCTGTTCCAGCAATATAAAGCTGAGCTGTTCTTACTGGAACTGCAGATCTTCTTCTCTAAGCCTTCAGTCATGTTCATATGTATCTTATACACAGGTAGCAGCTAGCAGATGTGAAGTATGATAGCATTTTGGTAAAACCAAGCCTTACACATTCAAGGTAAACCTGACTTGTCCTCACTAGTGCATTACACATTGAGTTCCTTGTAGGTATGACTGGCTTCCCTTAAATGGCAATAGTCAGATGGCCCTTCAATATGAGCAGTAAGACATAATTTATGACATAGCCTTGAGCTGGCTTTATCACCCTTAGCTGCTGTTTCTATGATTTTGATATTTCTTACAAAATGGTGCTGATCACACTGCCCGCTGGCTGAAGGCCAGTTGACCCAGTTGATGTTGCACTAGAATTCATGGCAAGGAGTTTCAGGCTCTTTGAGGTTCTGAACTCTGTGGAGTGAATCCAGGTTGTGCTCTTCCTGTGTCTCATCAGGAATCAGTTCTGTGTGCTGTGTTCGGTGTGTTCTTCTTTGCCAAGCAATTCTGCACTGCTGGATTGTGAGGCTTTGTTCAAAGAGACTTTGCTGCAAAATACAACTTAAGCTGGCACTTTATCATACATGTGTGCGGGACATCTTCCATAGGGCCCTGGTTCCATCTAGGGTGAATTGTCTTGCATTTCACTCAGTGTTATGGGGACTGGCTCTGGATCCCCTGGGACCCTGACCCTGAAAAAGCAGTAACTGAAGGTAAATTAATTAATCTCCCTTAGATGAGGAGCTGTTGTAGGGAGTCATAAAACAGTTTTTATATCAAGCTGCAAACTGTCAAAAAAATATTGAGATTTTGTTTTTATTAACCTTACTATTTACTATACTTACTACAATTGCACTAATCAGTAAATCAACTATGCTGTCAAAGAAGATAATATAGATGATAATATAGATGACATCATTGGGATCCAAAAACATAAGTGCATGGATAATAATCACAAAAATAATCGCATGTAAACACTTACATTATACTAACATACTAACATTTAATTAACTATTTTAACATGTCATTAAATGAAGTGGGGCACGGTGGCTTGGTGGTTAGCACGTTTGCCTCACACCTCCAGGGTTGGGGGTTTGATTCCTGCCTCCGCCGTGTGTGTGGAGTTTGCATGTTCTCTCCGTGCCTCTGGGGTTTCCTCCCCCGGTCCAGAGACATGCATTGTAGGTTGATTGACATATCTAAATTGTGTGTGTGCCCTGCGATGGGTTGGCACTCAGTCCAGGGAGTATCCTGCCTTGATGCCCAATGATGCCTGAGTTTGGATAAGCGGTAGACAATGAATGAACATTTCATTAAATGGTAAGTATTTGGGGGATTACTGCTGGGTTTTTGTTTTAAAACAAACTTATGCGTTTATGTTAAATATTTTTTTAATATTCTGTTAGGCCACTTGTTCAGTATATACTCTGATTTGCCAAATTCAACAGTCACTCAATAGCAACACAAACATGTGACAGCATTGAATGAATTCGTGTTATGGAATTGTGCATTACTGTTTTCACTATCATTCACTATGTACATTTCACTATGTGCATTATCAGTCCAACACTGCATTATTGCTGAATGTCTCTGCATCTTTCTGGATCACTGAGCATCATCGTTCTAGCAAAGAGAAGGTGATAGATCTGAAGGGAACCATGTCCATATAGGACATCAGATGTTACCAAGTGACATTCAGGCCAAGAATCACAGTTGCAGGAGACACATCAGAATGGCTTGGAACTGGGATGGAATTTGATCATGAGTTGTTCATAGTTTTTGAAAATCCTTCAGTTTTGTAGTAATGACAGCTGGTTGGGGGCAGTGGTAGCTAAAGTGGTTAAGACTCTGCTGCCCAGCTGCCTGCATTGGGCCCTTGAGCAAGGCCCTTAATCCACCATGCTCCAGGGGCACTGTATCAGAGCTGAGCCTGTGCTCTGACACCAACCCCCAAGGATGGGATATGTGAAGAAAGAATTTCACTGTGTAGTAATGTATATGTGACAAATAAAGGCTACTTAACTTAGTGGATCAACCTAAAGGCATAAATGGAGGTTTACTCAAACTTTCTGGCAGCCAAGGTCCCCTTTAAAAGTTAAATATATACAGACCCCCTCAGTACAGATTTCTATTATGAATATAATCTGACTATTCAAATATATAAATTATTTTTTTTTCTATTTATTGCATCCAAAGACCTTATGATCCCTGAATGTTCCACTGACAGAACACACTGTTTTTTGGTTAAAACCCATTCAAGTGACCAGTCATACAAGCTAATAATTATAAGAACTCAGTAATAAATATATAATAACTTTGTTGCTAACAGTTATAATAACTGGGGGAACCCACACCCGACTTTCACATTCATCCCTGCATGAAACACAAGCGCCTTGACGGTGGGGAAAAAATCAAGACATTTCAATTTTCAAGAAATTTTCTTGAGTTACAGACAACCAACATACCGACCAGAGCGCCATGTTATTAAAAAAAATAAAATAAAATAAAATAAACAAAAATAAACTTACCAACAATAATAATTCAGAAATGAACAGCGTTATGGGATTAATATTTGAACTAATAATTAGGTGAAGTGGACGTCATATTGGACGCGCTGCCCCAAAACTCTTAAAACTGCCTCCCTAACAAGGAATACGAACCAAATGAGGAAACGGGTCTGTTTACTGTTTATGAGAGGGCCATGGGCTCGTAGTACGTGTGTCTTTTGATGGTCTGAAGCCGACTCCCCCTCCTCTTCCTCCCTTCCCCCTTTCCCCCTCCTCCTCCGCTCGTACAAATTTATAAAGAAGAAAGCTCGCGCTGGGGAGGGGGCTGATACGCTGAAGCTGAAATCGAGAGGCGAACCCAGGAAAGAGGAGTATTTTGTACACGGGACTTTCCCCTCCTTCGTCCCTAAAAAGGAGGGGGAAAAGTCGGATTTTGAAGGCGACGAAAAAGACGAGGATTGCTAATAGGCGACGACGCCTATTTTTGTGCATATATATATTTTTTAATTGGTAAAAATATGGCCGAGAACGTTCTGGAGTCTGGCCCGCCTTCAGCGAAGAGGCCTAAACTATCCTCTCCGGCACTTTCTGCCTCCGCCAGCGATGGAAACGGTAAATATTTTTTATTTTATCTCACAAATATCTAAAGACTAGAATAATTTTGGATGTTTGATCTATCTGTCTCCTGTTTTTGTCCGTGCGTGTATTGTCATGTTTGTCAGAAAAGCGTGCGATGATTTTTGTTTTTTTTTTGGCGTAGCTAGCAAACGCAGCTAGTTTGCGTGCTAACGACGTAGAGTTGTACGCGACTAGCTTGTCGTTAGCCTAGCTTGTCATTCCAGCTTCACACAAACTGTGTAAGGTTGCTACGGTGGCTAGCTTAGCTAGTTAGGTGGCAACAACATTAGCTTGCAGCTTGGCTTCTAGTTAGGGAGTGCTGTTTCACGGATTTTGAACGAACGGATCACAACATTGTCGTCAGATGCCAAAGATGAAGCTTGATGGCTGATTGATTTTTTTTTTCGTGTTGTGCCAAGCTTCAACAACACACACAGCAGTAGGCGTAATGCTCTAATTTAGAGAAGAGATAGCTTCAAACATGCAAGCTTTAGCGTCACTTTGATTACATTCTATTAGTTTGTCAATGAGAGTACTTTAGTTCGGCTGAAATATGTTCACTTAATAAAGCAATTAACTTGTTATTCGCAGGTGTTTGTCTTGATTATAACAGTCATTCGTCTGGCTGAAGATTTAGATAACGATACATTTATTACTTAGTTGTTTGTTGTGAAGTTTGACGGAGCTAACTGGCTACATCAAAGCTCATCTCTTGTTGGCTAACAATCGACAAAGATCGACCCTCATTAGCCTTGGTTAGCTAACGCTAGCTAGTTTGTTTTCCTAACAAACTTACAGACCTAATGTGAACCCGACCTCTGGTTAATGAGGCAAATCTCAGTTTGGGATTTTAGTATTTGTTTAACAAACAACTTCTGGGACGGTGTTCGGCGTTTTGTTGTTTATTCGTTGGAGAGATGTGTTGAACTAGAGTGTGGCTAATATTGTTAGCTGGTCAGCTAGCTGGTGTGAACAGTGTGTATAGCTATAAATGCCGCAGCTTCAGGCCCAGTGGTTAGAACTCTGACTCCCCCTGGCATTGTTAGCTAGTTAGCTAACTGGCTTTGGCGTCGTCTTTTTAAACACGACAGACTTCGGTTTATTAACATGTTAAGTAGAAAATAAGTACATTTAGAGACTTGGTATAATGTTTGACGTAAATAGATCTCTGCCGCACTGGCTTTATGATACACCAGTTTGACTGGCCAGCGAAATCACTCGAGCTAGCTAGTTGTTTCAAAATACGTGATTGTCTTCGGTCATTTTTTTTCTTCCCATCTGCATCTGTTTCTATTGTTCAGCCCTAACGCTAATGGACCCCTGGACTGAGGAGGGGGGCCGTATTGAAAGATTGAAGTATTGCATATATACTGCCGTATTTTGAGAGGAAAAAAAAAACTAAATATATGAAGGCTATAAGTTTGAGCTTCAAGCTTGTTCGCCAAGTGGCAACAACGTTGCGTCCTAATGGTCCAGTTACTGAAATCGTTCAGGTGTTTATCTGTACATTTCCTCCGTACATTTTTTTACACCTCTCTTTCACGTGTTGGAGATTTCTTTACATCCTGCCTATTATTTGCGATCTTCTCGTGGAATAACATTGTATCTTGTTTATAATATGTCGAGGGCACAGTCAAGTGTGCAACTAAACACACAGCGCCTGTATTTCTTTACGACTTGTCTGTCGCTGTCAAAAGCCACTCTGACATGATCGTATTGATTTTTATAAAACACTTTTGATTCTTGTTAGTGTGCAAAAGACACCAACACCGACCGAAGATGCTGAAACCAGTATCATATATATGTGAAAGTAAACATTTTTTCATTGCTCTCCAAAGACATGGCTGAATTTTTACAAATCGGTGTGGTTTCGTTTTTATTAAACATTTCTTTAATGTAGTAGAATGGGCAGAAGAAAAATACTTGAACACTAACGATAACACGCACAGAGCTGACTAAAATATTATGCTTATTCTTTTGAATGACTTCAAATGCCCATTACATGCTAAACAGGACTTTATTAAATCTGGATGGTGGCTGGTGTACTTAATTCTCTAAGGTTGGTTGATGAGAGACTGCATGACTCTCTCCTCGCAGCCGTGTGTGTGTTTATGTGCAACCAGCTTCATACTTTGACGTTATGACTTTGACCACAGCTATCTGATGGACCTTGTCTGTGTATTTGCTGATGTTAACAGTATATGTTAATACTTTTATAATAAATCCACTCAAATGCTGGGAGAAATGTATTGCACACATGCATTAATTTTGCTAAAGTAAACAAAAAACCACTCGTAAGCATATCTGTTTATAACAGTAACAACAAACCCCCCTCCCTTTTTTTGGTAGACTTTGGTTCACTCTTTGACCTGGAGCATGACCTGCCAGATGAGCTCATCAGCTCCTCTGAGCTAGGTGTGTCAAACGGTGGAGACCTCGGGCAGCTCCACACCAGCCTTGGTGGAGGTGGAGCAGCAGTCAGTGGACTTGGAGGGCTCAGCAGTGCTGGCCAAGATGCAGCTGCCAAACATAAACAACTCTCTGAACTGCTCCGATCAGGGGCACCACCTATATCAGTGCAACAGCAGCATGGCGGCAGTCCAGCTGGGGCATCTATGGGGCTTATGGGCAGCATGAAGGCATCTCCAGGTCCCCAGAACATGGTGCCTCAGGGGCAGCAGCACCTCTCCCCTCAGCAGGCCAACCTGATTCAGCAGCAACAGATGTCGGGGATGGTGGGTGGCATGAACAGAACTATGCTTGTACCTCAGAAAGGTAATGGTCAGCAGACTGGGCCCCCTACACCTCAACAGCAAGGCATGATGGGAGGACAGATGATGAATGGGACACCCAGAATGGGCTACCCCAATCCGCACATGGGTAGCAACAGTAACCTGCTGACTGAGACCCTGCAGCAGCAGGCAGTAGGGGGCCAAGGTGGACTGAGAGCACAGCAGCCTGGAGCATTAAACAAGGTAGGCTAGTCATGGAGTTACAAAAGCACTGTTTTATTTAGTTGTAGTTTTCACCCCTTCCTTTCACTTCACTTCCTTGTTGCATTTTGTGGTGTGTCTTGGGTAACTGTTTTTTAGCCTCTATGTGTATGGGCATGTTTAGCACAAAATTTAGTGAATAGATTTTTTTTTTTAATTAATCGGATACAATTTAGGACTGTTGTTAAATGCATTTCTATGACTTATAAAAATGTTGTTGCATCAGCATTTGGACAGGCAGTGAAATTTCACTCTGAACCAGTGTGCACTCCCAGGTTTTATTGCATAAAAGTATATTGATAACTCCTGGAATTGGAGATACAGAGATAAAACATTTCTTAAAACAGAATGAGTCCAGACTAGGAAATTGCCATCTCTTAAATATTTATCTGATGGTTTAGTTATTGTGATATGTTAAGGTAAATTTTTAATCTTTTAGCTTTGATTAACTTTTATCATTCTAGATCTTAATCCTGCTCTCTGTCTGTCTTGCCTCTTTCTTTTATATTTTTCTTTTTATTTTCCACTCTGTGATTTCAGATGGGGATAATGGGGGGTGCAAGCACCTATGGAGGCCCCTATAATCCAAATGCAGGTCAGAGTCTGAGTGGTGGAGGGCTTGCACCACAGCTCATGAACAAACCAGCTTTACCCAACACTTTGGCCCAATTCAGCATGGACAAAAAAACCCAGCCCATGCCAGGCATGCCATCCATGGTGAGTGGATAGCTTTAATATAGTTTAAATGGCTTCTTATAGAAATTGTGAAAAACTGATCTGCAGTGGTGCCACTGACAAATGGCAGTGATAACTGGAAAAGATTAATTTCTTTGGTCATAATTTTAATTAAACATCTACATTAGTACATAGACATTTGGCAGATGGTGTCTTTGCATCTGTTCTGCAACATATGGATATGAATACATCACTAAAACCTGAACCAGGTACAGAAACATTAAAAAAAAACAACAAAAAAAACACCTCTTCAAGCATATACTTTCCCTGCTATCTCTCTCTCAGACTGCACAGCAGCCAACAGCTGGTGGTGCTGGAGGGGCTGCAGGGATGGTACCTAATTCCCAGGGAGGGCTTGGTCCATCACCAGCTGCGTCAGTAGGAGCAGGAGTTCCTCCAACAGCAGACCCAGAAAAGCGCAAGCTCATACAACAGCAGCTGGTTCTCCTGCTTCATGCCCACAAATGCCAGCGACGAGAACAGGCTAATGGGGAGATTCGCCAGTGTAACCTGCCACACTGCCGCACTATGAAGAATGTCCTCAACCACATGACACACTGCCAGGCTGGCAAATCCTGCCAGGGTAGGTTGAACGAGGGCTTTGTGTGAATTTTGATTGTGGGAAGTAGATTTGTGCATTATTTATTCTTCCTTTTAGATATAAACAGTTGCCAGAACCAATAACTGAAAAAAGACAGTGGGTTTAAAAAAAAAAAAACAAGCATTTCCAATTTTCAAGCAATTTCTGGTCTGTGGAGATTAGGGACAGATTATTATTACTAGGATATTATTACCATTCATGCAGACAGATCTGTCTGCAAGTAGCCTAGCAATTTCATTAATTGGCTGAAAATTAATGAAAAATTAATGCTGAAAAACACTTTTTTTTTTTTTTTTTCTTTTCTTTTCTTTTCTTTTCTTTTCTTTTCTTAACATGGACTATATTTTTTTTAATCTATCATTTTGAATTTCTTTTTGGCTGGTTGATGTACATGTGACTAGCTAGCTGGAGCCACAAGGATTATTGAAATGTGACCAATCTGATTATTAGGCCTAAATCCAACTGGTTTTGGAATGTTTGAAATCAGATAACTGCTTTAATCTGATTTCAGGTAATGTACTTTTATATGTCCACATGAAGAGTCAGATAATGGTCAAAATTCAACATTAATCAGATAAGGATGCTTTTAAATGCACGCTGTGTTCACCACTGATTATATTCAGTGACTAATATTTCCTTGTTGTTACATATGTGAACACATTATCCCCTTGTCTTTCCTCCTTATATTTAATTACATTTAACCAAATATTTCTCACTCTAATTTCCAGTGGCACACTGCGCCTCATCGCGGCAGATCATCTCCCATTGGAAGAACTGTACACGGCATGACTGCCCTGTTTGTTTGCCACTGAAGAATGCAGGTGATAAGAGGAATCAACAATGTGAGTGTGTTTAGCATTTCATTAGAGATTGCTACTTTTTTTTTGTCTGCATGCAGGTAACTGGTATGGTGTACATTTACAAATATTAGTCCAATGTTGCATTCCTCGATTTGAAATTTGCTTATAATATAGATATGCATAACATTCTCTATGTATGAATAAATATATCTATTACAATTTATGCCATGCAATTAAATCAAACATTTCTCTCTGAACCACAGCCCTACTAAATACTGGTAATGTGGGCTTGGGCACTGCATTGGGTAATGCACCAGGTGGCCCACACAATGCTCCCAGTCTTAACACTCCGGGTCAGATAGACCCCAGCTCCATTGAGAGAGCCTATGCAGCTCTTGGACTGACCTACCAGGGTAACCAGGCAACCTCTCAGCCTGCCCAACAAACACCTAGGCCACTCAACACTATGGGTAAGTGTCCCTAATTACTCTGTTTATATTGGGTCTAAGTTGATTGTTTAAAGCATTTCTTACAGAATGTTAACTGTTACTAGAATCAATTTCTGCACTTGCTTTGCCAGGTGGGAACCCAATGGGTGTGAATGGGGCTGTTGGTGTCCAACCACAGAGTCAGCCATCTAACCTTCTTCAAGATCCTATGCTGCATGTCAGCATGAATGCTCAAAAGTAAGTAAATCAAGCAGCTACTCATGATGTTATCATAATTTTAGAAACCTGTGACTTGAAATTCCAGTACATTCTACATAATATTTTGACATTCATGTGTAAAGACATTGTTCCATCCCTTTTGCTCTTAGTTTGTTGAATGATGGTAGTGGTGTGGGCAACATGGGCTCACTGCCTTTGGCCACTCCAGCTGCTGGTGCTGGCATGAGAAAAAGCTGGCATGAGGACATCACACAGGACCTACGAAACCATCTTGTTCACAAACTGTATGCATTTTTTTTTTTCTAATTATTAAAGTATTGTTTAAAATGTGAGGTGGACAAACCATTAACTATTTAGCTAGCCCACCAGACAAGTGAAAGCCACAGCATGTTTGCCCAGTCCCATGTTTTGGTTGCCTGAGACCTAACTGACAGGGCTACATAATGTTGTTATAAAAAATGGTGAGTGTGTTGGTGCATTAGGGCATTAATCCAATCTATGGGAAATTAAAAAGTATATAAGTTTACTTGTCCACTTCTAAAGAAGATTCTTATGTAAAACATTGTGCACTTGGTGGGTGGAGTCATTAAGTTGTTTTTGCTCATCTTTAAACAGTGTCCAGGCCATCTTCCCTACCCCGGATCCAGCTGCACTGAAGGACCGGCGCATGGAGAATCTAGTAGCTTATGCTCGTAAAGTAGAGGGGGACATGTATGAATCTGCAAACAGCAGGGTAACAATTCTCATCAGCCATGCCTGCTGTGTTGTCTGGTATTTTTCTTAGTAAGCTTTGGTCTTATTTTCAAACACCTTTCTTTAATCTGTCCTGTAGGCAGAGTACTACCACTTGCTAGCAGAGAAGATATACAAGATACAGAAGGAACTGGAGGAGAAGCGTCGGATGAGGTTGCAGAAACAGGGTATGATGCCCACTCAGCCTGGAATTCCTCCTACTGGGATGCCACAGGGACTGCCTGGCATGGGGCAGCAAGGACCACCAACAGGACTTCCCCCAAGTAAGTAGGCTAGTCACCAGTGCTTGTTCAGAATGCAAAGTACATGCACAGCTTGCAGTGTGAACATAGAGTTTATAAGTTCAACAGTAAGATTCATATGTTGAGATTTAATTTTTTGCACTTTTTGTGTCACCATGACGGAGCGTAATCAATTCTTAGTTCTCTCTACAGATGGCCCTCTATCTGATCCATCAATGGTGCGGCCCACTGGACCAAGCCAAATGGTGAACAGGATGCAGAACCCTGCTGGTCTGTGCATTAGATTATAAGTGTTGCCATATTTTTTGCTTCAGTATTAAATGTTAAAAAGTAAAATTTTAAAAAGTCCCCTCATTGAAATGTTTTTTTTTTTTTTTTTTTTTAAATCCCTTTTTTTTTTGGAATAGGAATGAACCCATTTAATCAAATGCAGCCTGTAGGTCAGAGATCCACTCCTCCTCTTCCTCTTGGTACGCCCCTCAACCAGGTGAGTAAACCAAATGGTGGACCCAGTTTCCTATACTAGCCATCTCAAAATTATACTTGGATTTCAAGATGCAGATCAGGCCTGTTCCAGAACTACACTTAATGCACATGGCAGTAGGAATTGTCTATGAAAGCCCTTTGAAAGTCTCATTATTCTGTGCCTTGAAACTATAGGCAGTCTTTTGGAGTATGTTAAATGCTTATAACTTTTTTCTCACTAGCTATTTCTACCCTGTTGCATGATTGCTACCTATGTCTTTGGAATGTGGTCAGTTATAAGTGATTATCAGTGCTTGAATTTAGGGTTAGGCGAGTGAAGGTTGTTTATGGGTGGGATGGAATTATGTCCTAGTATGATATTTACATTCATTGAGCACTTTAATGAGAGCATTATGCTAGTACTGGGTAGGGTACTCCTATTTGCTCTTAGAACAGCCTCAATTCTTCATGGCATGGATTTTATAAGATGACAATCATTCCTTTGAGATTCTGGTCCATGCTTCATGCAGCTACTGCAGGTTTTTTACTGCTGACACATTAGCTGATTAGGTAATTGCCTGAAAGTGCTGGTGTACAGGTGTTCCTAATATATTGCTCAGTATGTGTGTTTTCATTCATTCATTGTCTACCGCTTATCCGATCTATTCTCGGGTCACGGGGAGCCTGTGCCTCTCAGGCGTCATTGGGCATCAAGGCAGGATACATCCTGGACGGCGTGCCAACCCATCGGGCACACACACACACTCTCATTCACTCAAGCAATCACACACTATGGACAATTTAGAGATGCCAATCAACCTACAATGCATGTCTTTGGACCGGGGGAGGAAACCGGAGTACCTGGAGGAAACCCCCAAGGCACGGGGAGAACATGCAAACTCCACACACACGGCGGAGGCGGGAATTGAACCCCCAACCCTGGAAGTGTGAGGCAAACGTGCTAACCACCAAGCCACCATGCCCCCCGTGTGTTTTCATACCATCTTTTATTTCTTTAGTGATGTTTGACCAACAGATCATTAGTTCCTTTTTTATTTGCATTGTGTATTTTATCAGTAAACTTTTTTCAGTTATTGCTTCTTTCAGTACAATGCAATGTTGAGGATGATTGTTGGTTAACTGTACACAAATTAAAAAAACATTTGGATATGTTGGTTACTGCTTTTTGATATTTTGAACCATGTTGTGGCTTAAGGATTTATGTTTAGCAGTCAAACTGGGTGTAAATATGAATACAGTTTTGGAGACTGCTGTAAAAATGTGCTTTTGCCAGTAATCACAGACACAAACACAGTCCTGACAGTTAGTACGGTCTCTCTTTTGAACTTATAAGGTGTAATGTTTTAATTACATGAGGACTGTCTGCTTGCAAGCCTAAAATAAGTTTACAGACTTGTGCATGATGTCAGTGTTCATTTTTTTCAATGTTTTAGATGCCTATGGGGCCTACAAGGATGGCACCACCTAATGTTGCACAAATACAGAATCAGTATCATCCATCTGGCCAGTTTCAGGGTTCAAGTCCAGTGGTTTCTGCTGTACCAGTTGGTATAGCACAGCCTAGCCCTCAGGGTGGCATGGCTCAGGTAAGGAATGAAATTCCTATCTTGCATCTAGAGATTTGTAGCCCTGCAGTTAGAGTTTTCATGAATCTGCATTACACATTCTCACACACTCCTGTTAATGGTCAAATCAAGTACTTGATTCTTATAATAATTTAGCACTGACATGCAGCTATACGCATACACACATCAGACGGTAAGGCTTACATTGTGTGTCTAGACATTTTATGGTAGCAGTGCATTTATATACTTTTTCTTTTAGAAGTGAATTACAAAAGTCTTCTAAATGGTTTTGTGTTTTAGCATGTTCCAGTTCAGACACCACCGTCACTGCCAGCCAGTAGTCCTTTAGCCCAGTCTGCCTCCATTGGTGGAGTGGGTAGTGGGGTGTCAGTGGGCACTTTAGGCCCCAACAATGGAGTCGGAGTGCCTCCGTCGTCCACCCCCTCCCAGTCCATCAGTCTTTCACACTGTTCAAGTGTCCGACAGAGCTCTCCCTCTCCAGCACGCAGCCGCACACCCACTCCACATCTCACACCACCTCCAAGCCTACAAGGTTCACAGACTCCACAGCCACACACCCCCAGTTTGCCCCACTTAAACCTGGGTGCCAGTCAGCAGCAGCTACCTCAGCCTGCTAACAATGATAAAGCCATGCCACTACAGCAGCCATTAGGAGGAGCTCCCTCAACACCAAATGCTGCTCTTGCGTCTCAGCATCCGCCCACTCCAGTGAGGTTTTTTTTTTTTAACTTGCTAATGTATGGACTGCTATAACATGCAGCTCTTTTGTCATGGTGTTGTCAGTTCTGCATTTATAATGACCAGCCTCTCATTTTCTCATCTTTTACATGCCAGCTATCTCAGAAGGGGTCTCTGCCAGTGGATGGCCAGGCTGCTACTCCTGCGTCTGTCAGCAGTGCTGAGGCATCCTCCCAGCAGGTACTCTCAAATGTTACTGCCACCTTTGAGCCAAAGGCAGAGCATGAGGAAGAGGAGGATGAGGCAGATGAGGAAGAGTCAATGACTGGAGGAAGAACTGGAATGAAGGGAGAGATAAAGACTGAGGAAAAGCCTGAGGTAAATCCCAAAGTGAAGTCTTGTGAGCAGAGACTGGCTTAATGCACCAGGCAATTAAATTAATCTTTTCTATGCAGTGAGTATAAAAGGTTGTTTGCTTTTTCCTTAGATAAAGAAGGAAGAGCCATCAGGTGAGGGATGTAAAAGTATTCCTATGGAAACATCTATGGCAGCAGGGGAGGACAAAAAGCCTGAACTGAAGAGTGAGCCTAAAGAGGAAGATGTTGGTTCAGGCACCCCCAGCACACCAGCTGGAATACCTAATAAAAAGAAAAGTGAGAACATTTTCCACAAGTAAATTTACATACAGGACGTACCTAAATGATGTGATGTATAATTTCATGGCTTTATGCTATGACCCACAATAATGTAATTCCTGATTGCATGAACACTTTGCATGAAATGCATTAAAGCATCCTGTTTATACTAAACCCTCTTTTATTGAACCAGTTTTCAAACCTGAGGAGTTGAGACAGGCCCTAATGCCCACACTGGAGTCTCTCTATCGACAGGACCCTGAGTCTCTCCCTTTCCGCCAGCCTGTGGATCCATCACTTCTGGGAATACCTGTACGTGTCTTGCACCACTCATGAACACCAATTAGGTGTTTTAGTACATGTCTATAGATGTGACTTATTAATATGTTTATTTGTGCAGTTATGAATTTCTGTGCTAATCTTGATTCAAACTAATTCGCATTTTGTCTATAATTGTGAGCTCAAGACTAATATTTTAAGTAATAAATGTGTTATGTTCTGTGTAATTTGTATCTGTAATTTTTTTTTTCAGGATTATTTTGACATTGTAAAGAATCCTATGGACTTATCTACTATAAAACGCAAACTTGACACAGGCCAGTATCAGGAGCCATGGCAGTATGTGGATGACATCTGGCTCATGTTCAACAATGCCTGGCTCTACAACCGCAAGACTTCACGGGTGTACAAGTACTGCTCCAAACTGGCCGAGGTGTTCGAGCAAGAGATAGACCCTGTCATGCGGAGCCTTGGTTATTGCTGTGGAAGAAAGGTAAGTGTCTGTTCAGAGAGTTTTATAAACTGAAGCAATAAACATCTATTTATTACTGAAGTCTAAACCTTCTGTTAGCTCCATGGTGCAATTTACACTCGTTCTGGTTGATAAAAGGATTTCGATTTGTTCAGACTGCACAGCACATAGTTAGCATAAGCCAGCATATAGTATCTATTTGAAATAATTCTATAGCAGGGAAGATGGGTAATGAAGACCGGCATAAGTATGAATGTGAAGACAAAAAGATGGGTCATCTGCACATGACTGTATTATTTCAAAGAAGCATTAGGATATCTGTGCTGGAAAGTAGAATTCAGAAAATGCTGCCATTCAATGCTAGCAAAGTCTGGAAACAAACAGATTGTTATACCATTTTGAAAAAATGCCCATTTGAATACACAACAGGGATGGAGATTGTGTCCAGGTTTGTTGTCATTTTCATAGTTCTCTGGTAGAAAAATGGGTTTAGGATGCTACTGATGCAGTTCGGTCAACCAGTGAATTGACAAGTTCATATTTTGACATGCATGTTTAACATTGTCTATGTGGGAATGCAACATATGCTGTGCCCAGTGGATGCCAGCAGAGAGTGTAAAATGGGTTCAAGTATTGCAAGTGTCGTTTTGCATGCCGTCTGCCTGCATTTTGTGTTTTGGCGATAACTTCAGTGGATTAATTTGGAAAGATGTTCTTTTAAAAACTGATTGTTGCTAAACTCCCAAGATGGGTCAATATAGAAAATATTTTATTTGACCATATTTCCTAGCGAGACTTCAGACACCACTAAATGTAACATTTGTTTTACCTGTATAATTTACTTATTGTAATGGTTATCATGCTTTTTGTGTTTTTGATCTTTTTCTGTTCTAGTGGGAATTTTCCCCTCAAACTCTGTGCTGCTATGGCAAGCAGCTTTGCACTATACCACGAGATGCTGCTTACTTTAGTTACCAGAACAGGTAAGGGCCATGGACTGGAGAGCTACCATACATAACAATGTTATGACCAAAACATTTTAGATAGATGCCATAGGTAATAATTGGGTAACAATATATAAAAATCAAATTTGCTGTGATTTCAGTATCACAGTGGTATTTTACAGTTGGTGGCTCCATACAATGTGTTGGATACAGCAAAAATAAGCATTATCTGAATAAGTGCCTTATGTTTCCTTTTTAATCAATTTTAAAACATTCAGTGTTACAAAAGCACAATAACTGAAACTTAATGATTACAGATGCATTCAGATCCTTCGATTTTCAGATAATGAAAGAAAAAACATGCATTAAAGTGGAGTTAGTAGTGGTTAGAAATTTAGTGGTTGGTTTGTCTGAAGCACTGGGATTTTCACTAGTCATGCTGCTGGTCACTTTGTGCTCTGGTGGTCTTAGGCATGTGGCCCAGTTGCCCCATAAGGGTAATTACAGCTTGTGGTATTACCAGAAGCATACCGATGCTTTATGCCAGTGTACTGTGCACTCGTTTGAATTTGGATTAGTGTATTTGGCACTTGTAACTGTCCACTACTCACTGGCTGTCTGTACCATAACTTGCTAGTTATTATATTTAGTACTAATATGCTAGTGTATTTGTTTAAAAAAAAACAAAACACTTTTTTTTTTTTTTTTTTTTTTTTTTTTTTTTTAAATCTGATTTAATCTTTAGCATCTCCTTATTAGAGATAAAGAAGAACCTTTTTTCAGCGTATGGGATTGATTGTCTAAACGTTTATCACTTCATGTAATATAAGCACTATTTTATGGCTGCTGGCATACTTTATATTGCAGTCTGTTGAATCACTGACATATTAGATTGAGAGCCTCATATCAAGCTGAACAATATGTAATATGGCCCTTCTACTTTGAACACTTAATATTTAATGACCAAGATGTGTCCCAGACATATTTTAACATGAAGTTTGAATGGTCAAATTGTGGTTTGGTTTACCCAGTGGTTTATATGGACACCATATGTAGTGTTTTTGCTGGTGTGTGTATATACACTGCCTTCAGAATTATTAGCACCCTGTTATGAACATGAGCAAACATTTGATGTGTTGCAAATAATAACTTTTAATTATATGACTTGAATATCACTTGTTTGTTTGCATTGAAAATATTCTGTGGGGGTGTCGATTTTGACAACTATTTGAAGGAAAATATCATAATTTAATTTTTATTATGAGTTTATTAAACAGTATTATGAGTTTGTTGAACAGTAGAAAAGGTCTGTATAAAATAAAGAGAATTCACATTTTGCTCATTTGTAATGAAGAACCAATAATTCTGAAGGGCACTGTATATATTAATAGAAGAAACCGCTCCCTGATCTTAAGGTGTAATTCAAATACATATTTGTTCCTCCTATGAGAAGAGGCAGCCTTAATATAACCTTTGGCTGACACTTTTCTTCTGCTGCTTGTGTGTGTTTAATGTGCTCATGTGTCTGTAAATACTTCCCCTCACCCCAGCCTACCTAGCAGTTGATTATGCTCTTGTTTAGCTGTGATGGTTTACTCATTACACATGCAAACGCTAATCTGTGCTTTGCTTTGGCTTTCTGCTTGTCTTGTCTGTCGTCTCCCAATCTTTGTCCATTCCTACCTCTGAACTAATGTCCTGTGTTATTTGCTCCCTTATTGAAAATTCCCTTTATGTAATTCAACATGTCATGTCTGCCATGGCCTGCTTTCATCTCCTCACTCATCTCCATCATATCCCTTCCTCCTTAAAATCCCTGCTCAAAAACTGTGCATCATGATTGACTCCTCTGGCGATGACCCTGTTCTGCGCTCCTCATCTGTGCCTGCTTCCCCCCTTGGCCTGCCCTGCTCTGCCTTGTGCTGCACTGATTGGTGTCTGCTTCCTCATGGCCTTTGGTTGAATGGCTGTGGTGAATGGTGTAGTTCACCAAAATATGGACTTCTTGCTGACAGGTACCACTTCTGTGAGAAGTGTTTCAACGAGATCCAGGGTGAAAACGTGTCCCTAGGGGATGACCCATCCCAGCCGCAGACGTGAGTTCTTCCGAAAAGGATTTCTCTTTTCTAGCCTCATAAAGGATACATTTTTTTTCCAGGTTATTGGTATAAGACACTTCAGTACTCACTGTTCTTGTCCAGCTAGAATTTGAAGAGATTGTCATAGAGAAACGAAACTGCTGTACATGTCTGACTTCAGAGTATTTAAAGCTGCTCATCCATGTTCCAGATCAATCAACAAGGACCAGTTTGAAAAGAAGAAGAATGACACACTTGACCCTGAGTTGTGAGTTTTTATCATTGCATTGACCCTTGCTGTTAAGACTTACTATTACAAACTACTTTTAGGGATCAAAATTTTTTTTTAAGCACTGCTACTACTAAAACCATTTGCTATGGTGCGGTCAAAATTATAAACTTAATTTGGCATTTTGTCTTTGTAGATTTGTAGAATGTATGGACTGTGGGCGGAAAATGCATCAGATCTGTGTTCTGCACAATGACACTATTTGGCCTGCAGGGTGAGTCATTGCTACTGAAAGTCAAGAGTTTGCTTGTTTTGATTGTATTACAAGGATTTCATGTCTAACTAGTAGTCTCCTCTTATTCTTTCAGCTTTGTTTGTAGTGAGTGTCTGAAAAATTCCAACAAGATCAGGAAAGAGAATAAATATTCTGCGAAAAGTATGCTATGCTACATTTTTGGTATTCAATAAAAATATGCATCTGTAACATTTTATCACAAAAATTGTAAATGTTTTTTATCGTATAGGGCTGCCACAGACTAAACTGGGCAACTACTTAGAAACTCGTATTAATGACTTTCTGAAGCGCCAGAACCACCCAGAATCCGGTGAAATCACTATACGTGTTGTCCATGTCTCAGAAAAGGTGGTAGAAGTCAAACCAGGAATGAAATCCAGGTGAGAAATGCTGGCATCCTATTTAGATATGTAAGGCTGATGAGTGTTGTGATCATTAACAATTTCTGTGGTTTGGAATTCTGTTTTGGCTTTGAAATAGTCTCAAAGTAAAAGAAGCAGGTGGGGAGATCAGAAACTGTCTGTTTCTAGTTCATTATTCCTTGTTTGTTGTTTTCCTCTTTCTCTCAGATTTGTAGACAGTGGTGAGATGCCGGAGTCCTTCCCATATAAATCAAAAGCTCTGTTTGCCTTTGAGGACATTGATGGTGCGGACGTCTGCTTTTTTGGCATGCATGTGCAGGAATATAGCTCAGATTGTCCACACCCTAATCAAAGGTATGGTATATCTTTATTGTTAAACAGAAATAATATTGTCTATCTCATTCATCTAACAGAAGTACCCATGTTTTTCCCTATATTGTGTCAAAATGATTTTGAATATTAGCTGCACCTTTAACATTCTACTAATGTTGAACTGTACCTTTCTGATAATGCTGTTCTTCCTTAACAGACGGGTATACATATCCTACTTGGACAGTGTTCACTTTTTTCAGCCACGTGTTTTAAGAACAGCAGTATACCATGAGATTCTTATTGGGTATCTGGAGTATGCCAAAAAATTAGGGTAAGCTGATTCAGTTACGCCAGTAGGAATATGTTAAAATGGCTAACTCTCTTTCCTGCATGTTTGCAACTCGCACCCTCTCCAACCTATGGCTTTATTTTAGGTTTACTACAGGCCACATTTGGGCCTGTCCTCCCAGTGAGGGTGATGACTACATCTTCCACTGCCACCCTGCAGACCAAAAGATACCTAAACCTAAGCGGTTACAAGAGTGGTACAAGAAAATGCTGGATAAAGCTGTAGCAGAGCGCATTGTGCATGATTACAAGGTAAGAATAGGTTTGTTTTGTGTAAATGATTTCCATTCACACTTACTAAATGGTGTCTTGTATGGCATGTATATTTACAAAAATAAAGATTCAAGAAATACCAAGCCTTTTTATCCCTTTGCAGGACATCTTCAAGCAGGCGACAGAGGATCGTCTCACTAGTGCCAAAGAGTTGCCTTATTTTGAGGGTGACTTCTGGCCCAATGTGCTTGAGGAGAGCATTAAGGAGTTGGAGCAGGAGGAAGAGGAGAGAAAACGGGAGGAGAACAGTACTTCCAGTGAAAGTGTAGATGTAAGTTGGTGCATCCAATTCGCCATAGTTACATAACTTTTAATTCACCTTTGATTGTATACCACCTTGTATCCTTTAGGCTACAAAGGGTGACAGCAAGAATGCCAAGAAAAAGAACAATAAAAAAACAAGCAAGAACAAGAGCAGTATGAGCCGAGCCAACAAAAAGAAACCAGGGATGCCAAATGTGTCAAATGACCTATCACAAAAACTTTACGCCACCATGGAGAAACATAAAGAGGTAGGACAGAAAGCAAGAGATTTGGGGTTTTAATTGTAGGTGAAAAACTAATTTTAACTAATTTCTAATTTTTCTAATTTAAAGGTATTCTTTGTCATCCGGCTGATTGCTGGACCAAATTCTAATGCTCTTCCACCAATCATGGACCCTGATCCATTAATGGCATGTGACCTGATGGATGGGCGAGATGCTTTCCTTACACTGGCGAGGGACAAACACCTGGAGTTTTCCTCATTGAGGCGGTCCAAATGGAGTTCCAT
The DNA here is from genome assembly GCA_033459395.1 of Hemibagrus guttatus. NCBI lineage: Eukaryota > Metazoa > Chordata > Actinopteri > Siluriformes > Bagridae > Hemibagrus > Hemibagrus guttatus. Next base: position 10,444,773 of record JAUCMX010000012.1, read on the forward strand.
GTGTATGCTAGTAGAGCTGCACAACCAGAGCCAAGATCGATTTGTCTATACATGTAACGAATGCAAACACCACGTTGAGACACGCTTCCACTGCACTGTATGTGAGGTAAGGAATATTAGATTGGCTTCAGGTTTTCTGCATCTGGGGGCAGAAACAAAGATGAGAATTAAAATGTTTCCATGATATCATTTTTTGCCAGTAGCATTTAAAAAGTTAATTATCTGCATTAAAATGTTTCTCTTATGGCCCACAAAACTAACTATATCCTTTTATCCTAGGATTATGACCTTTGCATCACTTGCTACAATGCAAAGGGTCATGAGCATAAGATGGAGAAGCTGGGCCTTGGTCTGGATGATGAGAGTAACAGCCAAGCTGCAGCCTCCATGCAGAGTCCTGGTGACTCGCGCCGTCTTAGTATTCAGCGTTGCATTCAGTCTCTAGTACATGCTTGCCAGTGCCGCAATGCCAACTGCTCACTTCCGTCCTGTCAGAAGATGAAAAGAGTAGTCCAGCACACCAAGGGCTGCAAGCGCAAAACCAATGGAGGTTGCCCTATCTGCAAGCAGCTTATTGCACTTTGTTGTTACCATGCTAAACACTGCCAAGAGAACAAGTGTCCTGTGCCTTTCTGCCTAAACATCAAGCAGAAACTGCGTCAACAGCAGCTCCAGCACCGGGTTCAGCAGGCCCAGATGCTTCGGAGAAGGGTGGCTAGCATGCAAAGAACAGGCCAACCGCTTACGGCGGGAAATGAAGGGTTGCCATCACCCAGCAACAATGGTACTACTGGCCCTGGGACACCCACACAAAGTACTCAGCCTCCTGCCCTACAGCCACCCACTCAGCAATGTCCAAATTCTGGTCCCCAGGCTGGGGCTGCAGGTGGTCCGCAGCAGCAACTTGCAGGAATAGTGCAGCAGCATCATCAATTCCCGCAGCTAACTGCTGGTGGGATGATTAACTCTCCACAGCAACAGATGGTTCAGCAACAACCACCACCACAGCCACCCTCAGTACAGCAGCTTCAGCATCCCAACAACCTTCCTCCATATGTGCAGAGACCTCCAGGTTCCTCTCCACTTTCTCAGTCTATGGGGAAACCTGGCATGGGCCCAGCCAGTCTGCCCCAGCAACAACAGTCAGTCCCAGCTCAGTCAGCATTTCTGTCACAGCAGTCCTCTGGTCCTCCTCCTGCAGCCCTTGAAATGGCCCTGAAGATTCAGCGAGTGGCAGAGACTCAAAGGCAAATGGCTAAACAAAAAAGCCTACAGATGAATCAAGGACCAGGGATGATGGCCACACACACATTGCACCAAGGCCCTCAGACTTCAAACCCAATGGTTCTGAACCATCCTGGATCAGGGATGGTGGGGCCCCAGGGATTAAACCCGCAGGCACAATCCACTGTACCCAGGGCTCAAATGGAGCAACAGCAAGGTGTGGTAGGAGCTGGCATGCAGCAACAAGGAGGGCCTCAAAATCAACTTTCTCCTCAGGTGCAAATGTCCCAAGCTCCACAGGGTGGGCCTCAGCTCCAGCCTCCACAGCAGCGGGGAACCCCAGGCATCCCTCAGCAGCGACCAGGAATGTTGAATCAAATGGGTCACACAGGAATGGTTGCTGGGCAACAACCACAGCAGGCTGTGCAGCTTCCCCAACAACAGGGGCAACCAGGAGTGATGGGTATGATGGGTGGCCCAGGTGGAGCTACAAACCCAGGGACTGGCAGTGGAGGTCACCTTCAGAGTGCCTTGCAAGACCTTCTTAGAATTCTGCGTTCCCCCAGTTCCCATCTTCAACAGCAGCAGGTCCTGAAAATATTGCGCTCAAATCCTCAGCTTATGGCAACATTTGTTAAGCAGCGTGCGCCGAAATACCTTGGAAGAGGTGGGCCTATCGCTGGAGGTGCAGGCCCAGCAGGCATGGAAAGCCCGCAGCTAAATGTAAATACAGGGGGAAGTCAACCAAGGGATGCACTTGGGCCAAGGGACTGGGATGCCCCCCACAAACCAGCTGCAGCAGCAGCAACAACTTCAGCAACGCCCCCTTATGGGTGTAAATATGCAGCAGCAAATGGCTTTACAGCAACAACATGGTGTTATGCCAGGTCAAGCCTCAAACATGGCAAATATATCTCCCCAGTTCAAAGAATTAATGAGAAAACATTTGCTGCAGCCCCAAAAACAACAACAACAACAACAACAACAACAACAGCAGCAGTCGCAGCAGATGGGAAACCTGAGTCAGTTCCAGCATCCACATACACAACAGCAGCAAGGTTATCTTGGCCAGCCTGGAATGCTGCCACAGCAGCCAGGTCAAGCTCATGGTGGTGGACTTCCGCAACAGCAAGGAGGACCGCAGGCTGGGCTACAACAAAATTATTCAGGATCCATGTCTCAGCAGGTGGCAGTAGCTTTACAACAGAGGTTGCAACAGCAGCAGCAGAATGCCATGGGTGGGTTCCAAGGAAGTGATGGGGGCAGTTCACTTCAGCCGCAGCAACTACAGCCCCCTCAAGGTGGTACGCAGCCTCAGCCTTCCCAGGCCATTATTCAGCAAGCACTGCACCAAAGGATCCTCCAGCAGCAGCAGCAACAGCAACAACAGCATCTAGGTGGGGGCTCTCCTGCTCATCATAATAATCCCATGAGTCCTCAACAACAGATATCTCAGTCTCCACATTTACAAGGCCAACAACTGTCCACTTCTATTGGCAACCAGGTGCGGTCACCCCAGCCATCGCCGCGACCCCAGTCTCTGCCACCAAATTCTAGTCCATCTCCTCGCATGCAACCCCAGCCTTCTCCACACCGCATCTCTCCGCAAACCCAAACTGGCTCCCCTCACCCTGGTCATCTTCCCACACATCACACTGGCATAGTAGTGCCTCCACCTCCACAACAACCACAGCAGCCAACTCAACAACAGCAGACTAATGCTATGGACCAAGCTCCCTTTGGGTCAGACCAGAATGCCATGCTTTCACAGCTTGGTGGAATTGGGCCCCTGCATGGGCAAGGAACTAATGACATGCTGGCTGGCAACAACCAAGACATGGGGACAAATATTAATCACGGCTCATTAGATTTAATGTAGCATTAGTCCTCAAAACACTTAACAGGAATGGGTTGCAATTTTTAAATTTACTGTTGCTCTCATTAGTGTTATTATTTAATATTTTTGATGTAAATGAAAAGACTACACCTTCCTATGGGAGATACTGCATTAAATGAGCAAATTAATAAATTAAATGAATGGTAAGTTATTGCTGTTAATATATGCATATATATTTTTAGCCAATTGTGTTCAAAGGGTTCTGGGTGAAAGAATGGGAATATTCTCCTTGGTATTTGACACGTACTATTTTTGGGGATTACTGCCTTTTTATAAATATTTTTTTAAGATTTTAAATGCATAAAATTAAAGAGAAAAACATGTTAAAACATTTAAATCCTTGTTGTTTTTCCTCCATACACATTCAATATGGTGCCCATTTTTGAAAGTGTTAACCATCAGCAGTTGTTTATTGCCTTCATTCTTGTATTCATATTAAATCCTTACAGTGGCCCTGACTGGACCACTATTGGCATGTTCTGCTTTTGTAATGTATGCATTTCTGTTTGCAGAACCAGGCAAGAAATGGATAACTTTATATGCGTGAAAATCAGTGTCGCACCCCCACCCCACCCCACCCCCGATGACAGATTGCATGGAATAAGTTTGTCATTCGATGCATGTCATGGCTTTCCCGATACCATAGACCCAGTCATTTGAAAGTGTACTACATTCTTTCATTTTTGTGTTTTTATAATTGGAATGGTACTAGAACTGCTGACACGTGTGCTATAATCATAGGACACAGTGCAGTAATTTCTACCATGAAGCTTAAACTCTGATGAGGAAACTGATTTCTCAAGGAAGCAGTCTTGATGATCTTTTGCCATCTGACCGACTTGATGTCCTCACTCCTCCTCTGTCCAGGAAGGAACTATTTTCCTGAATCTCCCCTTTTTGATGCTCAGACCTTTGGGATTTTAAATCATCTTTTTCCTACTGTGTAAAGAAATTCTGAACTTGAGTTTGTGTTTTGGTTTTTTTTGTCTCTTTTTTTCCTCTTTTTTTTTTTTTTTTTTTTGTAGTAATAAAATGTATATGGAACTGGACAGTCAGGTCCAACAATTTTGTATTTGTTTCCTTCTGATTTAAGCTCAAGGGAGTTGAGCCTTTAGGGCAGCTTGGAGCAAGTAGGCTCAGTATGAAGTTTTGCTATGGGTTGGGTTGTTTGTCAGACCAATATTATTTTATTATTATTTTTTTAATAGAAATTGATGAGTGTGTACTAACAAGGCACGGCTGGTTCACTTTGTCTTTACGTTGCACACTAACACACTGTGGAGGGCACCTACTGTCCATTTTAGATAGTAAAAGACAGTTAAAAGGAATATGAAAGGCAGTGACCCTATTCCTGATTCCTATTTCTAATTTCCTGGTTTCCAATTCTTCGTAAGTTTAACTGGTAAAGATCTGAACAGTGGCAATATGGTGTGAGACTTATTTTATGAAATAAGAAAAATATTTCTATATAGATAGAGAGAGAGAGAGATATATATTTAATTTAATTTTGGAGAAAAAAAAAACTTGAAGCAACAGGAGCTGATAAATTAAAATTTTTAAAAGATGTAATGGTGATGCAAAATGACACTGTCATACCTTATACATCCCACTTGGGGACTGCTGAGAAATGTTGTTTTGAGTAAATGTCTTATACATGCATATATGAATTATATACATAATGATCCACTGTACAAAACATAGTAAAAGCATTTTTGTTCTGTTTTTTTTGTGTGGAATTTTTTCCCCTTTTCTTTTTTTTTCCTTTTTTTTTTTTTTTTTTTGTTGTTGAGGAGGAGGAGGAAAGATGTGGACTGGACAAAGACCATATGATTTGTTGAAGTTTTGACCACTTTTCTCTTGCTAACACTTTTTGGTGCTTGCTGAGAGCAGCAAAAATATTTGATGCTCTGGTTTCAATAATTTTTTTAAGTTATTTTTGTGGTTAGATTTTTTTCAATTATTTAATTGTATATTAAAGTATGTTTGTACCAATGGAAATCATGTTTGGTGGTTTTACTTTTTTCTAGGATTTTGTTACTGTACTCTTGGGGTACTTTTACTAAGCTGTACAAAGCATGCTTAAAGAGTATATCCAGTGGGGGGAAGCATTGATTTCTCACATTTAACTTTATTACAATATAAAAGCACATGTCTAATAACGTACAAATACTGCCATGTATTCTGGCATCACAACACCAGGTTATTTGTAAATATCTGAATGGTTCGAGTACCTTTTTGCTGTTTATTATAAGAAAAGTACAAAATGTTTCCTTCCCTAAACACTATGCTCTATTATACATTAATAAGTCATCATAAAAAATAATGTAGGGTTAATGAAATCAACTTTGTGTGTGTGTGTGTGTGTGTATATATATATATATATATATATATATATATATATATATATATATTACATTACATTGAATACCAAAGATTACACAGAGGCAGGCATATGACTTGCAGTCACTGGCTAAGTGGAACAATGGATGCTACAAAGTGCTGCTATAAAAATTATATTTGTAAGTAAATGTAGAGGTAGTGCAAATTTCTTCTGAAAAAGGTGGTGGGAGTTACCATATTGTCATGATGTCTAATGTATACCATAATAATGAAACAAAATATTAAGGGAACAACAATGTGTCTATTTGTTTTTGGAAAAAATATTCGGTAATTACAGAACCAGTAATTGCAAGTTTTTTTTCACTAGCACGGAAAAACAAGTTATGTGGACTGACAGTTTTTATTTTTTAGGCTATTGATTTGGAGTTAAATACTGAATTGGTTAAATAAGGCTGTACCATGAGTGAGCTTAGTATCTCTCACACTATGACTCAATGCATCTTCACAACAGCAGAAATGGCATGACATCACAGGCTGGAAGAAATGTTGACAATCAGAACACACACACACAGCTTCAATGATGTGTGAAAGTTTGTGTGAAACTTGAGAACCTTAAATAAAAAAAAGAAATTGTTGGACACAGAAGTGATTCCGGTTCAGGAAATAGTCAATACAGTGCGTAAATGTTTCAGAGGGAACTGAAAATTTTGACCCCATTTAGCCAGTTATTTCATGTGCAGTGGCATAGCTTACAAAATAGATATTTAGCCAAAATTAGTTTCTCAACAACGGGTGAGAGTTTGTAGCTGGGTTTCATTTCTGTACCACACATGGCAATATATTCAGTAATGCTGATTCCAATCAGATTGTATGAGGTAAAGCTGATTTCTTTGTTGTTCATTGGTTTTCCTCAACAGGTAAGTCTAAGGACACATTTCACATTTACATTTCTGCTATTTGGCAGACACCCTTCTCCAGAGCTACTTACAATTTATCTCATTTTATACAACTGAGCAATTGAGGCTTAAGCACCCAGCAGTGGCAACTTGGTGGACCTTGGATCTGAACTTGCAACCTTCTGGGCTGTAGTCCAGCACCTTAGCCAATAAGCTACCATATCCCATAGGGCACAGAACATACATACACTGATCAGGCATAACATTATAAACACTTACAGATGAAGTCAATAACACTGATTATCTCATCATAAACCTGGCGATCGGGTCATGTGTGGCCAAGGCTCATTGTTGCATGTAGGGGGGCGAAGGCTGGCCCATGTGTTCTGATCCAACAGATGAGCTACTGTTGCTCAAATCGCTGAAGAAGTTAATGCTAGTTCTGATAGAAAGGTGTCAGAATACACAGTGCATCACAGTGTGTTGTGTATTGGGCTGCATAGCCGCAGACCAGTCGGGGTGCCCATGCTGACCCCTGTGCACCACCGAAAGCAGCAACAATGGGCATGTGAGCATCAGAACTGGACCACAGAGCAATGAAGAAGGTGGCCTGCTCTGATGAATCACGTTTTCTTTTACATCACGTGGATGGCCAGGTGCGTGTGCGTCGCTTACCTGAGGAACACGTCATCAGGATGCACTATGGGAAGAAGGCAAGCTGGCAGAGTACAACAACGAGTTTGAGGTGTTAACCTAGCCTCCAAATTCCCCAGATCTCAATCCAATCGAGCATCTGTGGGATGTGCTGGACAAACAAGCCTGATCCATGGAGGACCCACCTCGCAACTTAGAGGCCTAAAGGATCTGCTGCTAACATCTTGGTGCCAGATACCACAGCACACCTTCAGGGATCTAGTGGAGTCCATGCCTTGTCAGGTCAGGGCTGTTTTGGCAGCAAAAGGGGGACCAACACAATATTAGGCAGGTGGTCAAAATGTTATGGCTGATCAGTGTATACATACAACATACACGTGCCTTATTCACTACAAGAGAAAGTGAAGAAATAACTGTTATAGCTTGTTAAATGTAAGTGATAACAGGAAATATCTTGTTTCATTGACATTCCACAATTTTAAATGTAACTTTAAACAGATATTTATTTTATATTTATTTGATTTAAACAGGTATTTAAATTAAATATAATTTGTTAAATAAAAAGTGTAATTGTTGGTGAATTGTTGTGATATAAGAGGAATAAAACAATTCAGGACATGATGGTATAGGGAAATAATAAATTTTGGGGACAAAGCAGGCCTTTGCTGAAATAGCAGGCACAATTATACCACATTGTTGTAAGTTCCTATAACATCACTCCTTATCATATTTTATTCCTTTTAAGTATTAATACCATGACATCAGTACCATGATATTATATTGTGGCATATCCAAAGTTACACCCGTGCCAAATTCTGCATGTTGACACCTTTAAAAATGCTACTGAGAGAATCAGTGTAACTAGTGTAAATGCATGTGATTAAAATCTTGTTAGTATGCAATATAGATACACAGCACATCAAATAGCCAGGTGTAAACAGGGCCATTCTTTCAGTGACAGCTTAGGTACTGTCAGATGCCTTGAAGCCAATCAGTCACAAACGCCTACACTAGAACATGGTTACTGAGCAACAACACTATGCTGCTGGTAAAACATTTCACAGGTCAATTTTAGCTGGTGCTACTGTTTTCTACTAAAAATAGACTACAGTAAGCGTTGACACATATTGGATCATAACAATGCTTGGACTACACAACGATTACATTTTCTATTAGAAAAGTGTGTGCAGTACACAACATTTCCAGATAAGCATGACAATTAGGAGTTTTGTTTATGATACTTCAGTTTATACTACCTTCATGGTACTACCTTTATATTGATCAGTGAAATATTGCATTAGGCTAAAAATATTCACAATATGGAACATATGGGTCCTCATTCAAATCTGGACAATTTCCCAGACATAAATGGCTGAACATAAGAGCGTTTTAAGGCCTCCCCCAAAAAAGATCAAGTTAACTGGTAAACAGTAAAAAAAACAAAACAAGAAAACTATGACCACTAGAGTAAACTCTGAAGTGCAATAAGTTTCATAAATGAGTTAACCGTACTGTACTCATGTACTTGTAAAAGCTGAATCTTATTTTTAAAACAATTTAAATTGACTCATTTTACTTTAATAACACTAGATCAAAGTATTTCATGAATTCACTTCACTACTTCACTTGTTATAATTATTAGGGCATCTTTTTTGTTAAGTTTTATTAGTCAAATTTGACATAGCCATATGAGTGAAGGAAGCTACTATGACTAAAAGTGCTATGAAGTCAAGGTTGAATCTGAAGCATTAAAAGGGTCAAGAAGTTAACATTAGTGGTCAAGCTAAAAGAAAGTATCTTAAATCTGGAAATCAAAAAGGGGTAGCAGTAGAGTTTAATATAAAACAATGTTACCAGCTTTCTGACATGACAACATCCTCAAATATGAAGGGAATTAATTAGTGAATTTAATCCTCATTGAAGCATTACATTGTTGTGTCCAAGTGCCCAGTGGAAGTACAGCATGGTGGTATCAGCCTTAAGTGGTCATGAGCCCCACTGCAACATTTAAGGAAATCTATTGAGCAGGATATTATTATTTATTTACTTTCAGTTCTGGCACAGAGCATGTAATGCTGACGGCAGAATTCACCTGTGCTGCCACCTTCTGACTGATCTTTTTCCTCTGCTCTTATTTTTGTAAAACTACACTGAACACTTTTTAGAAAAGGTATGTATTATAATAACACTATAGAAGATAATTCTAACCAGATTATGAAAGGGACAATAGATAACTGCATCCTCCATGTTTTGAAAACTTAGATAAAGTATCAAGTAGCAGTACAATGTGAGTATATGTAATTTCAGTATCTTTTCTATTCACTCACAGGCTTCAAATGTAAAACTGCATTTTTGAAATTTGCAACTGCTTCATTGATAACAACTGTTTATATACATATAGCATGACAAACTAGCAAACAGACCTTATGTTAAAACTAGAATGAATTTCCTGGTTACATAACTGTAGTTTTTGGCAATATAGTACACAGTTATCGAAGGGATTTATTTATAATTGCACTATCCTGTGTCACCCAGATGAGGACGGGTTCCCTTTTGAGTATGGTTCCCCTCAAGATTTCTTCTTTATATCGTCGTAGAGATTTTTTTATTTTTTATTTTTTTATCTCTGGCTTACTCATTAGGGATGCATTTCTACAGTTAAAATGTATATACTGCATTTATATATTTCTGTGAAGTTGCTTTGTGACAATGTCCATTGTTTAAAGTTCTGTATAAATAACATTGAATTGAACCAAGCTGACCATGAAGTGGAGACTTCCCATGCTGAGGATGTTTGCTCTACTACTCATAAATTTACCATAAAATGTAAAAAAAAAAAAATGCCAGTAGAAAGAATTTTGTAAAACCTCAATACATGTAGTGCATTCGATGAAAGTCTCACATTTCACATCTCCCACCTTCTGTCACAAGTGATCTTCATACTTTATGTTTACAGTTCCAGTTCCCAGCTTCTAAAGAAGCCTTTTGCAACCAAAGCCTCTCTAAAAGTAACTGTCAGCGAATTGATGGTGACGTCTGTCACAGTTACCTCCTCTGGACCCATAACTGGCCTCCATTCCTCACACACTGGAGACACTGTCATTTCCTCTGATCCAGTTATTGGACTCCAATCCTCTATGTCCACATTGCCTTATGTTATAAGAGAGAGAGAGACAGAGAAAGAGAGAGAGAGAAAGAGAGAGAGAGAGATCTTTAGGTAGCAATTCTCTAAGGCAAGCACTGTAGAAATATTTTTGAAAAGGCAAAGTATGGGACAACATTTTTCATTAAGATACATGGCAGGGATGTTTGTCAGGGTGGCACATTCATAGAAGGGCTGGAGATAGCTCACATGTAGCCTCATACATCTTAGAAATATCAACTGATGACTGATTTAAAAGATGCAGACACAATACAATGAAAATGAAGTCAGTCTGACAGGAAAGAAAATAAACCATTATGGCTGTTCAAGAGGTTGTTGCTGATGCTTTCACTTTCTGTAGAAAAAGAAAACAAAAGCATTCCATTTTTATAAAAAGTAAACAGTTGCACTACAGTTTTTAAAAAATCTAATCTGGAAAATGCCCACTACACAAACCCATCTGTTCATTTAGAAACAATGAACCCCGATTTACTGTTCTGGTATTTTCCCTGGCTAACACACTCACTGTTTAGAGTGGCCTTGTCAGTCTCTTCCTGTCTTATAACCTCCTCTTCATAGTTGTCATCATTCTCCAACTCCTCCCAGTCTTCCACTGAAGCGCCTTTGAGCTTTCTCTTCTTTCTTTTTTGATGAACTAGTTGACGATATACGTCACTTTCTTTTGAGCAGAATTTCTGCGCTGCGTGTCCAGCCTGTGGATCAAGGGGGTGTGTAAGGGCCAGATGCAGATGCCCTGGAGACTTCTCTGCTGCTTTGTGTGCACTGCGGAGATCCATTGAGTAAATGCCCTTTGGGTAGAGATTAAAAGTAAGAAACTGTACAGCCTAATGCATGATGCTAGGATGGTACAGTAAATAAGAAGATATGAAATGGTAGGACATGCCAGGAATTACCTGCACAAGAAGTCTTTTCGGTTTAGGTCCTCTCTTACGCCAACCCACTGCTCTGTCCTTATGTTCTCTATTGCAAAATGAAAATGAGATTTTAGAAACATAATTTGAAATAATGGCTAAATCAAAAAATAAACTATTTATTAGTTAGTATACTGCTTCCTGAATATAACAAAGCTTACTTCTCTTCAAATGCTAGAACAAGCCGGGGATCCAGGATATGCTCCTCAGGTTCCCAAGTGCTGTACCTGCAAATTCAGTATTGATTGATTGATTTCTTAATTATTTGATAGGTGTCATACAAATATCTATAAATAACATAATCAGATTATTGGATTGAACGTTTTCAATCCAAACTTGGGAGTTACATACTTACTTTGGGGGCCACCCCTTCCATTTTAGTAAATATTCCACATGCCCCTGTAACAAAACAAAGTTAATGCTTTTATGTTCTTTAGTTGGCATGACGTAATGTTGCATGACGTATAAGGAAACACTGGAGGGACGACCCCAAAAGCTCCTGTTTAATTACATTGTAGTCAAAACACAGTGACGCACATACTGGGAGCTACAGGCAGCTTTAGAGTGCATGTCCACGCAGACTGTCATTAAGTTGCGCTTTTAAAGAGAATCGGACTGGCTGCATTTGGCATGTGAAATCTCAAGTGACTTAAATGCTTTAAATCCCTTTATCAGGTTATATCCCTATATCAGATAGTGTCAGTGCACGCGTATCGCATCGCATCACGTCATTGCCATCAACACTACCTGCGCAGTATAATATCAAAATATCAAAACATTTCTAATAAGGTATATAAAGTAGGCCACCACATCAGTAAGACTTATATGAGTAATCCCATAACAACATGTCGTTTAACTTCAGCCCAGTTATCGCTGTTTGAGGATACTGCGTAGCAGTTTGTGTCACTCTGGAGCACGGCGGATGAGAGATTTGGATCGGATCACTAACTGGTTTCATAACATGCTACACACATTTGTTTCCCTTTCCTCATCGCTCTGTTCAGTCACGTTGGGGAAGCGATCGCTGGGCTCCCCGCCCTCCTTATGCATGGTGTCATGTTAATGATGTAAACACTTAGCTGCTTAAAATGCTCAGATCGCAAAAATGAACCGGACACTTCTGCAAAACAACAAAACCAACAACATTCACTGTAGCTCACACTGTGGCTACAGTGCCCTACCTTCCTCATTCTTTTCTTTATGATCGATTCCACAGCAAACACTTGTTCTCCGATTGCTGACAGTTCCATGGGATTATTTGCGCTTTTAATATATTTGAATAAATATCCCTGGAGCTGTGTAGATGTATATGGAAGTGCGCTTTGCTCGTTAAAGTGAGTGTAAATGAGAGGAATCGGTGATGTCCTCCCCTTCTATCCTACTGTTTTCTTCGCAGTTTTGCTTCAGTTTTGAACGCTTTTCACCGTCCCATTTCCTCGTACTAGATCTTTCTGTGCGCACAGTGACTTTTAAAATCTGCGACACATCTGCATGGCTCAGCGCGCCCCCACGCGTATAGCCCTGCGCTATCAGTTTGGAAAGCCAATAGTGCCATAAACGGTCATTCATTCGTTCATTCAGTCATTCATCAGTTCAGTAACCCATCTTTGTCAGGGTGGCGGTGGATCCACAGCGCATCTCGGGGACACTGGACATGAGGTGGGAATACAAGATGTACAAGGTGCCTGTCCATTGCAGTCCATCATGCATAAACATTCACATCTAGTGACAATTTAGCATACTCAGTCCATCTGCGAGGAAGGAAACCTACAGGAGAATATGCAAAACTCAGCACAGATTGAAACTCTAGCTCAGGCCCTGTGAGGCAACACCACCATGATGCCTTGAGCCATAAACAACTAGACACAATCTTCTGTACTGACGAAACACACAAAACTAGTTCTTGTTATTTTGAGAATTCGCAATCAATAATTGTCCCATTCTTTGCTGCTATTGGATAAGCACGTTTATTTCCTGATTTTAAGTTGTACTTTTATTAATATTTAGTCCTAGGTCCTAAATGGCTACAGACTAAATTAATACACAGAAATAATTTTAGAAAAATATAAGATAAAAATCACATGAAAGACAAAAAAAAGATAAAAACATACTTAAATCTTAATACTTGTACATGTGCTCACACTACAAGATTTCATATTCAGTAACCAGAGCCTTTCCTAGGAACACAAGGCAGGGATATACAGCAACGACCCACCCAACCTCACACACACACACACACACACACACACACACACACACACACACACACACAAGCACATTTATTGGCATGTTCATTTGGACATTGAGAAGAAATATGGGGAGAACAAGCACATACACTCAATAACAAGCTCAATCTTAGCAGCTCCCTCAATGACAAAGGAACACCTGGGCATTCATTCATCCATTCACCTTCAGTAACTGCTTAATCCTACACACACACACACACACACTTATTTATTTACAACTAGAGGTATTTTCTGGTACCCACAACCCATACTGTAAACATCTTCCTGTGCACCTGCACCCTGGAGTTGTGAGGCTGCAGCTCTACCCACTGTAGCACTGTGCTGTTCAACCCAACCCTTATTATTCATGCTGGAAAGTGCCAAAAACAGTTCTCAGAATGGGTAAACTTTTACTAAATTCACCGGTTAAACCCACCAAGCACACACAGTAAGCAGGAGCGAGACTAGAACCCAGGATGCTGGAGGTGTGAGGCGAACGTGCTAACCACTAATAACGTGTGCATGGATTAGGAAAACTCCTGTTTGATCCTGAGCTTTAGTTAACATTTGTATAGAGTTTCTGTGCATGTTTCCCTCATGTCTGCATGGGTTTCTTTCAAGTTGTCCAGATTCCTCTCAAAACATGTCAGAAGGTGGATGGGCACCCTGCAATAGACTGGTGTCAAATTCAGGGTGTATTCCTGCTTAGCAAACAGTGTTCCCTGGATAATTTAAAAATATAAAATAGATCACTGTTATATAGTGTTAATTTTTTCAGTGGACAGCGCAGCCTGTGTGAAAATGTTCATAGGATGCTGATATCCTATGACAGATTCACTGAGAGTCAGTTATAGCATCATAGGTGAGGTTTGCAAAAAAAATATCTCAATATTTACTGGACAGTATACACATTTGCAGTTGTGGGGATGTGGTAGCTTAGTGGTGTTGTGAATTCACCGATGCAGACCAGGGGACTCGGAAGTAATGTTCAGCAAGAATGTTTTATTGGAGATCAGACCTGGAAGGGGTGCTGGCAGGCGAATCTCTGGAGCCTGCCTTGTTGTGTGTATTTTGTGCCATGCCCTCCCCATTGTTCTCATTCCCACTGTATCACCTGTTCCTCATTAGCCCTAATGCCCTAATGTTCGGCCCTATATATAGGGATCCTTTTGTACCTGTCTTTGTCGGTCATTGTTTCTGTTGTTCGCTGTCATGTCTTAGTTATTAGGTTAGTCTGTCCCATATCTTGTGTTTATGTTAATAAAGCAGTGCTTGTTTGAATCCCACATATGGGTCTGACTCCATGGCATGTCCACTTGGCAACCAGAGAGCTCTGTGTTCGAGCCCCGCTTCGGGCGGGGGCGCCCAGATGTTACAGAATGACTGACCACTTTCAAAGACCCAGTGGGATTCTCCAGTGAGTTCCTGTCTACGGCAAGGATCTGCAGTCTGCTAGCAAGGGCCCTGGACTACCAGTGGATGACATCTGGTGGACCACCTGCCATGGAAACTGTTTTGTTTTGAGCAGGTGGACTCATTTGCCCATGGAGGTGCCTCCATCTTTGTCTAGGTCAAGGACGCCACTCCACAATGGAGTTCCGTGGAGGATGCCACTCGATCCCATGTCTCGTGGGCGGCACTCCCTTTTTATTGGACCCTCTGGAAGCGTGGTTCCATCATCCTGTCAGCCAAGGACGCCACTCCACGTTGTAGTTCTGTGGAGGACGCCGGTCTGCAATCCAGGTGGAAGACGCTTCCCTCCCACCTCCTGCCCGTGTCGGATGTCACCTTGTCCCCAGGACCTAGGGCATTGCTGTAGACTGCACTCATGGACTACATCTCACCTTGCGTCTCCCCTCTGTCAGACTACGTCTTCTGCTTATTCCTGGGGCGTCCCTAAGCTATGCTGGAGGCACTTCAGGAGCCGCGCCTTAGAGGGGGATTATGTCAGGAACAGCTGGACAGTTCCCTGTCAGACCTGGAGGGGGTGCTGGCAGGAGAGTCTCTGGAGCCTGCCTTGTTTTGTGTATTTTGTGCCATGCCCTCCCCATTGTTCTCATTCTCGTCATGTCACCTGTTCCTCATTAGCCCTAATGTTTGGCCCTATACAGGTGTATCTCAATAAATTAGAATATCGTGGAAAAGTTCACTTATTTCAGTAATTCAACTAAAAACTGAGTTTTTCATTTATTTCAGTAATTCAACTCAAAACTCTGTGAAACTCGTGTATTAAATGAATTCAATTCACACAGACTGAAGTAGTTTAAGTCTTTGGTTCTTTTCAGTGTGATGATTTTGGCTCACATTTAACAAAAACCCACCAATTCACTCAATCTCAACAAATTAGAATACTTCATAAGACCAATAAAAAAAACACTTTTAGTGAATTGTTGGCCTTCTGGAAAGTATGTTCATTTACTGTACATGTACTCAATACCTGGTAGGGGCTCCTTTTGCTTTAATTACTGCCTCAATTCGGCATGGCATGGAGGTGATCAGTTTGTGGCACTGCTGAGGTGGAATGGAAGCCCAGGTTTCTTTGACAGTGGCCTTCAGCTCATCTGCATTTTTTGGTCTCTTGTTTCTCATTTTCCTCTTGATTCTCTATGGGGTTCAGGTCTGGTGAGTTTGCTGGCCAGTCAAGCACACCAACACCATGTTCATTTAACCAACTTTTGATGCTTTTGGCAGTGTGGGCAGGTGCCAAATCCTGCTGGAAAATGAAATCAGCACCTTCACAAAGCTGGTCAGCAGAAGGAAGCATGAAGTGCTCCAAAATGTCTTGGTAAACGGGTGCAGTGACTTTGATTTTCAAAAAACACAATGGACCAACACCAGCAGATGACATTGCACCCCAAATCATCACAGACTGTGGAAACTTAACACTGTACTTCAAGCAACTTGGGCTATGAGCTTCTCCACCCTTCCTCCAGACTCTAGGACCTTGGTTTACAAATGAAATACAAAACTTGCGCTCATCTGAAAAGAGGACTTTGGACCACTGGGCAACAGTCCAGTTCTTCTTCTCCTTAGCCCAGGTAAGATGCCTCTGATATTGTCTGTGGTTCAGGAGTGGCTTAACAAGAGGAATACAACAACTGTAGCCAAATTCCTTGACACGTCTGTGTGTGGTGGCTCTTGATGCCCTGACCCCAGCCTCAGTCCATTCCTTGTGAAGTTCACTCAAATTCTTGAATGGATTTTGCTTGACAATCCTCATAAGGCTGTGGTTCTCTCGGTTGGTTGTGCATCTTTTTCTTCCACACTTTCTCCTTCCACTCAACTTTCTGTTAACATGCTTGGATACAGCACTCTGTGAACAGCCAGCTTCCTTGGCAATGAATGTTTGTGGCTTACCCTCCTTGTGAAGGGTGTCAATGATTGTCTTCTGGACAACTGTCAGATCAGCAGTCTTCCCCATGATTGTGTAGCCTAGTGAACCAAACTGAGAGACCATTTTGAAGGCTCAGGAAACCTTTGCAGGTGTTTTGAGTTGATTAGCTGATTGGCATGTCACCATATTCTAATTTGTTGAGATTGGGTTTTTGTTAAATGTGAGCCAAAATCATCACAATTAAAAGAACCAAAGACTTAAACTACTTCAGTCTGTGTACATTGAATTTATTTAATACATGAGATTCACAATTTGAGTTGAATTACTGAAATAAATGAACTTTTTCATGACATTCTAATTTGTTGAGATGCACCTGTATATAGGGATCCTTTTGCACCTGTCTTCGCTGGTCATTATTTCTGTTTCTGGTGTTAGCTGCCATGTCTTAGTTATTAGGTTAATCTGCCCTGTGTCTTGTGTCTATGTTAATACACAGTGCTTGTTTGAATCCTGTGTATGGGTCTGACTCCATGGTGTGTGGGTGCATGTGACAACCAGGGAGCTCCGGGTTCGAGCCTTGCTTCGGGTGGGGGCGTCTGGATGATACAATTTAAGGGTAGTTCTTGACCTGAGCTATTGCTATGCCTGTGTGATGAGGATTAGTAGTCTGTTGTATTCAACATATGATGACCTGGAAGATTATGTAATGAAACTGGCTAAAACAACTATTTTTCTAAACCATGACCATGACTGGCCATAAAGGCTTCCGAACAATGAGGAAATTTCCATGGTTATATTTATACAGTTTTATAAATATAGTGCTAATATCCTGTTGCAGTTTGTCTAGTCCCTTGACTGGGTCAACCATACCTGTGCAACAACTGTGCAGGCACCACATTGGGAAGCAAGAATATAATCCAGTGCTGCTCTGTTCTGTGTTATCTTCCATTAGTCCAGGCATTAAGTTCTTCAGATGGTTCTCTAGATGTAGGTGGTTCAGCTAGCGGGTGCTGCAGTGATGAGTTCAGGAAACTGTGCACTTCTACCTGTGAACAAAAGAGGAAAAAAGAAGATGAAAGACAAACAAACAAACAAGAAAAAACAAACAGGACAAAAATGTGTGGGTTTTCTTTTTTTTTTTCTGATCACCGTCTGATTTGATCACCATTTGCTTGTGAGGGCTGGGATATGTAAATGATTATTCAAAGAGAAATGTATGTTACAGTAGATTCCAGAGTGACCTCAAAATATGTTTTCCTACAGTGGTTAAGGTGCTGGCCTACTGATTGGAAGGTTGTGAGTGTAAATCCCAAGTCCACCAAGCTGCCACAGCTTGGGCCCTGAGCAAAGCCCTTAACCCTTTGTTGTATAAAATGAGATTAAATTGTATGTTGCTTCTAGATTTTCCAAGTGCTAGAAATGAAAAATGTTTTTGTCCTGCCAAGATGCACAGCTTCTTCACAAGAAGATATGGACTGAATCTCATAACCAGCCAGTCACTGAAACATTAATGAATGTCACTACAGCATTAGACTGGTATTGTCATGTCAGTCAACCACAGACTGGCAGTTGGCTTGTAGTTTCAGTATTTAGACAGTTTTACATAACTAGTATAGCTTGCTATTTTGTCTTTGTAATTTGTAAATATTATAAAGAAATTAAAAGTTCTGTTTGGTTATTTGTGATTAGAAATGTTATTTATAGGTCTAGCTAGATAGTTGTCATTACTTTCTCCAGTGAAATTTAGCTAACTTAGCTAACTAGACACTGCTGTTGACTTGATTTTGATGCTCTTAGTTATGCCTGAGAATGCCCAGGATTGATTAAATTCAGAAATCAGGTCCTGTTAGCTCTCTTGCCAGAGTAAAATCGACTGGCTGACTGGTAGTGCCTTGACCATGTATATATACTAATGGTATTTTGAAAACCACCAGCCATCACTGTTTTATACATGTTAATACACTATATAATAGATACTCTTACATTTTTAATTTGTATTTGGTAATTTGATCAAAATATTAAACAAGGATCATGAGTATGAATAAACCAGGAGATATTCATTCATTCATTGTCTACCACTTATCCGATCTATTCACCAGGAGATATTAGCCTATATAATTCAATTCAATTTATTTTAACAATGGACATTGTTACAAAGCAGCTTTACAGAAGTATAGAAACATAGAAAAAAAAATTATAAAGTTTAAAGTTACTATTTTATCCCTAAATAACTTGTTAAAAAGACAGTAGATTATTAGGAACTAGTGCAGGCAAAAACCTGGTAAATACAAAATCATACTTCATCTCCAGAAACAAATGAACAAACAAAACACTTCCCTCTTTTCAGACATGAAAAGATACACAATGTGCACAGGCCTTCGTTTACATTAAATATTTCATAAATCTTTTGGCCTTCCATATCTGAGTATCCTTCCAGGACATGCATTAGTAGGTCAATCTAAGTTTACATCTCCTGGTAATTTCAAACATATGCCCAGAGCCATTATATATCTGCATACAGCACATAAATCAGAAATGCAACCACCGATCCTTTTACAAAGAAAGACATTTTATTGATGTCACAACACATCTTTGATTATACATAAAGTGCCATTACAAGCATTTGCATGGAAAACAATGGCATGATCACGTTGTGACTACATTTTCCCTAAACAGGGACATGAGGGAATGGGATTGTCATGGCAAAGAAATCAAAACACTAACTCAAATGTAAGTGTCCAGTTTTTAAGAAAACCTGAGGTGTACATTTAGATTTCCCTTTCGTATAATGTGATTACCCCGTTAATGTGACCCCAACAATGAACAGTATACACAGACTTGAACAAACTTAATTACAGATATACTGCATAATTGGCTTAATTACTCAACTAACACAAAAGACAACCAACAACAAAAACAATCTCATCCTTTTAAATACCTTTCACAAAACAGTTTTCAAACTCCAGCACTTATTTAAAGAACTAAATCTTTGTTTTTTTTTCTTAACGACCTTTTCTGAAAGTCATAATAATAAAAAAAATCTTAATATCTATTCAAAATACAGCACAGACTGTTTGGCAATGGGACATGAAGGTTATATTTCACTATCCGTGGAAAATAATCCTTGTAAGGTGTCAGTCAATAGTTTTTTTTTTGTTTTTTGTTTTTTTACTATAACTGTGTGAGGCAAAGCATTATAACCATTGTGGGTAGTTTGGCTGTAGTGCAAGACAGGAAGTAGCAGTTTTCCTACAACTCCTACGAGACATTAACATGAAAAATCCAGTTTTTACTTTGCCACACTGTGCTGCTTAGATACTTCTTATTCATTACACTCCACAACAAACCACAGAACAATTACCATTAAGTGAAGGTGCTTCTGGCTCCTTTTGGAAGTTAGCCAAAAAAAACCTGCCACAGTAGATGGTGAGGTGTAATTTACACAATCACATGGACAAAAGGGGAATCACATGAAGAAGTGACCATGTGAACCATACCCAGAGAATGCATTACTGAATTTCAAATGTCTTATTTTGAATCTGAAACTGTATTAAACAAAAAAGAATTTGCAGACAAAAAATGCATTGCCAAATTCTGAATATTGAAAGTCTTATAGAACAGTATAGTGTTTTTGCAACATCCCTGTGTGTTAATGTCCTTTGCTGCTTTATTCGGTGTCCAGCATTTGGTGGTTTTTGTGTGTAAACAAAAAGTCTTGCCAGTGTGCTTTTGTGACTTGTTGAGTGCAACTCCATTTGCTCTTATATGGTTCCCTGATTGAACCTTACATTCCCTCCTGAGCATGAGTTGAACAATCCAAGAAAACTATCAAACATTATCAGTCCTCCAGGTCTGATGGACCTCAACTTCCTCTGGTACAACCAACAGCAGTTCACAGTTCTTTCCTCGAAGCTGGTGACGCAAGAACTTCCTGCAACATCATAAAAAAAATCATGTTGCAACAAGATTTCCAACCACTTGGATGTATTAGCTAAGAAACAAATCAAATATTTTAAACGTGGAGCTAAAACATAACTATAAAAGGTTCAATTACCCAATTGTTTCATTTGGCTGTGTAAAATAAAAGTCCTAAACAGGCTCCTAGAAATATATAAAATAAATCACAAACACTTGTGATCTGGGGAGTTTCAAAATACCTGAGTTCATCAGCTGTTCCAATTGGATGGGGAATGCGTAGTTTGGAGTCTAAGTTGTAGTAGACTCCACCCACCTCCCTCACTCCAATCCAATGCTGTCGTTTGAGTGGCAGACGCAGAGGCCCCCAACGAAGGTTGGATGGCACATTCAAAATGAAACCTGTCACGTTTGGCAGTGCAATACTGCTCACATCTCTAAGATAAACAAAAATGCCACATAATAACTCAAAGACGCAGACAGGAAGTGTGCAGACCATTAAATGTACTCTCTGACAGAGCAAGTACCTTCTTTTGTCCCACCAAACAGCTTCATACCCCCGAGTCTGTAATGCAGCCATGATGACATTTACATCATAGTTGCCATTACCCAGCATGCTCTTCTTGTGAGGAGTTACCAATGTGCTAGGGGAGAGCCTGTAAGACAGGATAACAATGGAAAACAATCTTCATCAAACCTATGTTTGACTATGTTTTCATGTTGAAAGACCTGGTTTATGAATCTGACTCTTTGATAACAGACTGTAGACTATTCCTGTTCCTGATTTGTGGTACATATATCTTGAATGTACTTGCCAAAAGCAAAGCACTAAATGCCACTGGCCTAGTTTAAATACACTAAAATTGTGCAACATGCAACATTCACAAACCTCTGGTAGATATCTTGAAGTGCCTCTCTACTGAAGGCAGCACCATCCTGGAAGACATTATTTAGTGCATGCAAAGCACACAGCTCTCTGTGTTGCTTCTCATGGTAGATGGCAGGAGGTTGTTGAGGAGAATTGTCCAATCTGGCATTTAAAGCTTCATACGATTCACGAACACATCCACCTCCAGCAATCTCACCTTTCTGCTTGCTCACCTTCCATGGCATACAGCCAAGCTCCTGAAAGCTACCAACCCCCCTCCCCTTACCAGAACATGGTGTACTCCCCATCCCTGATCCTCTGCTACTCTGTCACTGCTGTCATCTCCACGACAACCACTCAGATGCTGGAGGTGTATGGCAAGGGGAGGGGAAGATAGCTACAAAGAGAAAATTGATGCCAGCTCAGTATATCTACTGAAAGTGTAAGAGTGAAGATAAAGAAAATATCAGCAGATGACAAAACTGTGAAATGTTCTTGAAATCAGCACTGGCATCTTGACCCTCACATGCAGACCTGCTGAAGACCAAAGTGGTCCCTAACACAAAGAAGTTCTTTCCATTTGGATCAGATGTTGTAAGACATCCAGGAAAACACACACAGGTGACCAGGTGAAACTCCTGAACTTGTGGCAGTCATGTAGACGTCACACCGACAAAGACTTAAAGAGAGGAAAAAAAAACACATTAACCATTTGTTTAAAGATTTTCTAGTTATAGCCTACTACATAATGGAAGGTAACCAACATATATTAACCTACAGTAATAAAGCGAATAAGAGCAATATTATTTAATATATGAGTTGTTCTTTAGCTATATTTACAGAGCAGCTGATGTCTGGTTTTAGGTAACGTTATCTACTATGGACAGAGTGGCCCAAAAACTTCCTTCAGACTAGTGTACACAGCTACGAGAAGAAATGGAAAAGAAAAGCCTTTTAAAACTTCACACGGCATTTAAGAACTAGTTATTTCTAGATATTAAACAAGACTGTCATGAATTACGGTTACTCTGTCCAAACGCTCTCTAATCATTTTGCCATAACGTTACTCCAGCTAGCTACATGCTACCCGTTTGATATTATTTACTACAGAAAACGGCAACAAAGGAAACACGGAATTAAGCCTCCTCACCGCACACAGCAATCGGTAGACAATTCTGTGGACTCTGAGCTGATCCTCTGCTGTAAAATTGACGTTTTTATCTCTTTTCCTGAGGTTGTTTATTTCTTTGTTTCTCTCACTTTTTCCTTATAGCGCTGTATTCCAACCTGAGCATGCGCGAGACGTCATTGGCTTTCTGCTGCCTGCTCCGGCTACGTCATCAGCACCTTGCAAACTATAGCTCCGCCCATGCGACTCTGCAAAATGTAGCTTTTAAACCTAAACAGCTGGATATTCTTCAACACGTGATACACACAGAGCACCGAAGCATAGAAAAGTATACATAAATGCTCTACAGTGTACTACAGTTTCATTCAAGATTTAGTTAGGACCTCAACTGGACATGAACTTCCGGGCACATAAATCTAAAACCAGAAGAATAATGCTGCACTTTTCACTGCTGTCATTAATTTTCCATATACTGTACAGTCACGAGGCTCTAAATTGCAGTCAGTCAGAAATCAAACATCTGTATTATACAGACACTGCATTAGCAAGTTACCTGGAGTTAAACTAATATGAATTCAAATTGTCACATGCAAAAAAAGTTCAGTAAAACATTGGTAAGCAATATGAATGGTGATAGAGACATAAATCATTTAGTCATCCATTTTGGACTACTATGATGCAAATTTACACCAGGTCACATTTAACTGTTCTAATAATCATGTTCAGGAATAAGTCACTAAGTCAACCAGTCACTAAAATCTGCTTTGTGCATTTATTTGTGTAAATACACAATTCTATATTTAGGTTTGAAATATTTGACTCATAATCAAAGGTGTTAACAGGGTCAAATGTCAACTGACTTTTTTATTTTTGCAAATACACTAAATGTTTTCATCCAGTATATTTATAATCTGTATAACGGGTGTCTTTTTTTTGTTTTTTTTTAAATTGAATAATAATGTTTCACCAAAAGGTATGCTCTATCAACATACCATTTTAATCAGGTCTTTAAAGTATAGATGTCTGCATACAAATGTGAAGTGTCGAACAGCACTGCTATCTGGAGTTGTTTCATAAAGATGCTTGTAATCATTCATATGCATTCAATGTAGCACAGCCATTCCTTCTACATAAATGTTTTTTGGAAAGTGAAAAGAAACTAATGAACCTGGAGGAAAGCCATGTGAACACAGAGAGAACATGTGAAAGTCCACTCTGAGCTGTGGCACAGCACACTGCAGTACTGTGACAAAAACTGACACAAACATTACCGAACAGAAGTGTTATAAGTTTTTTTGAACTACAATGCATTTACAATAGAGAAACACATTATTTGTGGAAAAAAGTTTTAATTAGAGTGTCTGCTTTACAAAGCCCTCAAACAATGTGTAGCAATAGTAAGTGATAGTAAAATAGTAAAATGCTGTAGAAGCTTTTATAGTATGGCAACAGTTCCTTTACCAACTAAACAAAGAGCAAAATCGCACCGAGCTTAACACATTTTAACTGGTATTACATGTCAATTGTCAACATCAAGCACTGTATCTTATAAATGCAAGCAAAATCTTCAACTATCTACTGTATCAGTGCATTAAGAGAGCTGTTCAGTCAGTGCATCTATAAGTTCCTGTTTCTTGGTGCCTGTGGTTCGTATGCCCAATTGTTTACAGGCGTCTTTTAACACGGGTACTGTCAGCTTCCCCAAAGTTCCTTTAGCCACATGGGCTCGCAGCTCCACTTCTGAGATCTCAACTTTTGGTTTCTTGTCAACACCTCCCCCAGCCTCAGCTGTTAAAACCAAAGAAATGTCTTCAGCAGCTATAATAGTGACTGACACAGCTCATGACAATATATTACTTTTACAAACCCGATTCCAAAAAAAGTTGGGACACTGAACAAATTGTGAATAAAAACAGAATGCAATGATGTGGAAGTTTCAAATTTCAATATTTTATTCAGAATACAACATAGATGACATATCAAATGTTTAAACTGAGAAAATGTATAATTTTAAGAGAAAAATAAAGTTGACTTTAAATTTCAACACATCTCAAAAAAGTTGGGACAAGGCCATGTTTACCACTATGTGGCATCCCCTCTTCTTTTTATAACAGTCTGCAAACGTCTGGGGACTGAGGAGATAAGTTGCTGAAGTTTAGGAATAGGAATTTTGTCCCATTCTTGTCTAATACAGGCTTCTAGTTGCTCAACTGTCTTAAGTCTTCTTTGTCGCATCTTCCTCTTTATGATGCGCCAAATGTTTTCTATGGGTGAAAGATCTGGACTGCAGGCTGGCCATTTCAGTACCCGGATCCTTCTTCTAGGCAGCCATGATGTTGTAATTGATGCAGTATGTGGTCTGTCATTGTCATGTTGGAAAATGCAAGGTCTTCCCTGAAAGAGACGACGTCTGGATGGGAGCGTATGTTGTTCTAGAACTTGGATATACCTTTCAGCATTGATGGTGCCTTTCCAGATGTGTAAGCTGCCCATGCCACACGCACTCATGCAACCCCATACCATCAGAGATGCAGGCTTCTGAACTGAGTGCTGATAACAACTTGGGTTGTCCTTGTCCTCTTTAGTCCGGATGACATGGCGTCCCAGTTTTCCAAAAAGAACTTCAAATTTTGATTCGTCTGACCACAGAACAGTTTTCCACTTTGCCACAGTCCATTTTAAATGAGCCTTGGCCAAGAGAAAACGCCTGCGCTTCTGGATCATGTTTAGATATGGCTTCTTTTTTGACTTATAGAGTTTTAGCCGGCAACGGCGAATGGCACGGTGGATTGTGTTCACCGACAATGTTTTCTGGAAGTATTCCTGAGCCCATGTTGTGATTTCCATTACAGTAGCATTCCTGTATATGATGCAGTGCCGTCTAAGGGCCTGAAGATCACGGGCATCCAGTATGGTTTTCCGGCCTTGACCCTTACGCACAGAGATTGTTCCAGATTCTCTGAATCTTTGGATGATATTATGCACTGTAGATGATGATAACTTCAAACTCTTTGCAATTTTTCTCTGAGAAACTCCTTTCTGATATTGCTCCACTATTTTTCGCCGCAGCATTGGGGGAATTGGTGATCCTCTGCCCATCTTGACTTCTGAGGGACACTGCCACTCTAAGAGGCTCTTTTTATACCCAATCATGTTGCCAATTGACCTAATAAGTTGCAAATTGGTCCTCCAGCTGTTCCTTATATGTACATTTAACTTTTCCGGCCTCTTATTGCTACCTGTCCCAACTTTTTTGGAATGTGTAGCTCTCATGAAATCCAAAATGAGCCAATATTTGGCATGACATTTCAAAATGTCTCACTTTCAACATTTGATATGTTATCTATATTCTATTGTGAATAAATATAAGTTTATGAGATTTGTAATTTATTGCATTCCTTTTTTATTCACAATTTGTACAGTGTCCCAACTTTTTTGGAATTGGGCTTGTACTTATCTTTTTAAAATCCAAGACCCCTTACCTGGTTTGCGTTTAGCTGATGGCTTTCCATCAGGGTTGTAGTCAGCTGGATAGACCAAATCTTTGAATTCCTGAACTAGAGGACCAAGCCGCTCATCAATCATTTTCACCTTGGGCACTGGAGATGGACAAAATGATAGCAAAATGTACACTACATGAGTTGTGTAGGTTGTCTTCGTATTTTTTAATTTTACAAATTCCCTTCACTGGAAAGAAAAAGGCCCAAGAAATTAAAAAATATTTTTCCACAGTTGAAGCAGTGAAAAAACTTTTGGGCATATAGTGTACATCAGGATACGTGTGATTGATGACAACACATCACTGATTAAAACATAGCTAATTTAGATAACTCTTACTTGTAAAGTCCTCAATAGCTTCAGGTGCTATCATATCCAGAGCTAGGGCCTCCAGATTCCTGTAATGCTGTTGCAGAACTGGATTTTCAAATGCATCACTCCTATATACATAAAATTCATGAATCAAGTAAAACATTTTTTTTAACTCCCTACACAAACTTACTTGAATTAACATGGGGGAAAAAAAGACCTATATTTGAAGCGGAGTTTGTGCACAATCTCTTTCATTTTGTCAATTTGTTCATCAGAGGCTTTAGGACACTCATGCACATCCAGAGTACGTATATCATCCGCATAGGGTAGGAATATAGCATGAAAACCTGTATGATGAAAATACATAGCGTTTAGTATTCATATCTTGACAGTATGACATATCTGAAATAAGGTACAAATACAGTCTGCATTCAATATTGTGAATAATATTTTGCTATAAAATGACAGGTGGTACCTGGAGGTGCAGCTTGAACCTGACTGTCCAGTACTTCTCTCTGGGGTACCAAGGCCACAAAGCGAGGGGGAGTGTTCCGGCGTGCGGTAAATTTGCATAATGCAAACACGTTTCTTTCAATACATCTTTGCAGCAGAGCTGTAAAAACACAGGAACTCCCTGGAAGAGTGTTATGAACAATACTAAATGAGTTTGTGACTTGAAAGAGGTGCCACCATGCCTGAAAACCATAACACGCATTTATGCTTAAATAAAAAATTGACAGAAATCAACAAATAAAGCCTTGCCTGTGACTTGCTCCTCCTCTGGATATATGAACAATGCAGGCCGTATATGATGGTGTAATTTCAAACGATCCATTGGCTTAAAGCCCATCAGAACCAGACCTGTGTTTTCAAACTTTTTCATCTCATCCACTTCGTCCTTCTCCATCACTATCTGCTTGTTTCCATAAAACTTTATAAAATAGAGACAGAACATGCTAATTCCAAAACTTGTAACTAGATGTGTATGCATAAAAGATGATTCTTTAAAAAGGCGATTTGTGTAGTTACCTGGGCTCTCTTGGTATCACTGGGCAAAAGCAAGCTTCCATTTTGGGTGTGGAAGAGACGGGTCTTAGTGCGAACTGGCTCATTGTTATCCCTGTACAACTTGACAGCAGGAGGTTTTGTGGCTGTTCTGGCTAATACGTACACACCCACTGCCACATTCATATCTCCCAGAGAAAGAGTAATTCTTAGAGAAAAAAAGTTGGTATAAAACATATCATTACAAGAGCAATTATGCAAGGGCTTTGAGCATATGTGGGTTGCACTGGTTCTTTAGATTTTATTTGCAATGGGCCTTATTTATCGGTCATTGTATAAACATTTATGTCGGCTAACCTGAACTAAAATTACCACCAGATTGAAACATGTATTTGAAAAGTAATATGGTCTATAAACAATGTTTAAACTACTGAAAACTTTTATTTTGCATGCACACTCTCCGATTACACATTCTACATGTGGAGTCTTTAATCTTTTCACTTACCTACTCATAGCTCTCTTTGGCATTTCTCGTGCCCTAACCCTTTTCTGTAGTTCCTCAAGTTTTCCACAAGGTTCACACTGCAGCCCAAGCTCGCTCTCATCCTCAGGGGGGCTTATAATGTCACAGAAGAACAGGGAAACATCAAACCCTCCTGGCTTGGCAAGGTGCATTAAGTTTATAACCACTCCTGTAGGAAGAGAGAAATACTCATATCAGGATCAGATTCAACAACAGATTTAAAAGCTTCCAACAGTTTATTAGTTTGCATTTTCACCTGTCTCTTTAAGATCATCAGCCTTAGTACAAGCCTGTCTGTCTCGAGTTCTGTCTCCTCCGTGAGGATTGTCTCTGCAGGTGAAAATCATGAGACGTTTGTGAGACAGCCGTAGCTTAATGTCACTGTATAAGTTGGAACAGCACCACAAAGCATCCCCCAGGGATGTCTCTCCACTGCCTATGGTCTCTGCAGCCAGCTGAGATCCTTTATCACCTTTCAGGTTATCGATTTCCTGCACATGCCGAGCACCTGCAAGAAGAATGGGTTTGGTTAAAATGCACTATTCTGACAAGAATATACAACCACAAAGTTTGTTGCCTACCAGGAGAATCCAGATCATGGTAAACATAGACATTTTTGAAAGAGTTTCTGGGGTTCTTGCTCTGCTTAGTCCCATAAAACACCAATGCAACCAGGTCTCGGTCACTACTTATGATTTTACTGGTGTACACACTGCGCACACACTAGAAGAAAGACAGAAATTGGTGTTGTAAAAATATATGTAAACATAATTGCGTCAGAAGAAGGACTGTTTGGATGCCATGAATATTTGGATATCTGTGAATACCTGCATTGTCATGTCAAAGTTTGATGGTTCTCCATCTTCACCCTTCACGAACATTTCTTTAGATGCATCCACTAAGAATACCAAGCTGTCACGCCCACTGCTCTTGTATTCTCCTATTGAAAAGCAAATAAAAACTGCATGTGAAACAGGCTAATAACTAAATAATTAACGTTGTTTAAGTATATTCAACTTTGCTGATAACTTTAACTCTTTGACGGGCTGAAAAGGAAGAGGTGCAAACCTGCTGGTTCTTCTCCTTCTTCTTGCTCCCCTTCGTCATCCTCGTTACGGTAGTCTGACCAATCAGCCATTCTTCTTTCTCACCTTGTAACCTAACAAATTGTCTATCCAGCTAGCAAAATGGTTATATTTTATAATATATTTCCTTAGGCTTCTTAAATAAACTCTAGACTTTACTTCTTGATGGTAATGTGTCGTTTCTAATGAGAAAGCAATGTCCGTTTGCTTCTTAGCATTTGAAATATGCACAAAACACCGCGCGGGATGCGTGGTCCAAAAGTCTACAGTTTGAGTGACAGCGTAACAATCCAATCAACTACAGAGATGGAAACATTTACACCAATCAAAGTGCTGGAGGGCGTGGTCTGGGAATGCGGAAGTGTTTCCGCACGGATCGAAAAATAAACAAACCCTTTTTTTTTTTTTTTTTTTTTTACCTTAGATTAGATTCAACGTTTAGAATCGTGTACCAAGTGAAAACAAATGCATTTTTCTACAAATTTGTTAGACACGTTGATACGTAAATGCACTACATCGAACAGCCCTACTGACGAACTTTTTGTTTTTATATCGCCACCTATTGCTGTGGAGTATGAGCGTGGCAGTTTCTGTTTCCTGACGTAAATAGCTCAGTCATCTTCTATTTTGAAGTCGTGCTAGTCTTTTGCTGTATGTCACAGTGTGGCTGTTAGTGTGACTAGCTTTTATTTTAGCCAGTGAATGTATCTGTCTTCTTAATCTCTTAAATCAGTGGTTAACCTAAAGCAAGATCCGACGAAACACTTGACTGTAGTATTAACCGGTGTTAGTTAGGAGGTAAATTAAAAGTGATGGAAGATCAGACCTACAATGTAAAACTCTATATTTATGACTTGTCAAAGGGGCTTGCTCGCCAGCTGAGTCCTATCCTGTTAGGTAAGTAACTTAACTTGTCGCTTGCAACATTCTAGCTAAAGTGAATTAATCACCAGGATAACCAAACGATCTTTACTTGAAACATCATGTATCATAATTACCATTGCTTTCTGATTGGCAGGAAAACAACTCGAAGGAGTTTGGTAAGTATTTAAAAGCCATATCTACGTTCTTCCGTCCTGATCGTGTTTCAGAAATATTTGTTGTGGTATAAAATGCTGGACCTTTATAAGCGTGAGAGTTCACATCTGTGTTATTTGAACCTAGGCACACATCCATAATAATCCATGGAGCGGAGTATTTCTTTGGAGGACAGGGGATAACACACTGCCCACCGGTAAGACATGTTAAATTAGTCTTCATTATTATTTCTTGTTTGTAAAGAAGCTAGTTGTCAGCAGCACACCAAAAGAGCTGAGTCATGTGTTGTGAAAGACATGGCCATGTATTGTTCATTGTTTCAGGGTGCTACACTGTTAGGACAGCCCGATGCCATAGTGGATTTAGGAAACACAGAAGTTCCAAAGGACATATTTACAGAATATATTTCATCCCTTCAAGAGTCTGCATACAGGCAAATTCAACCCCCTTTCCTGCTGTTATTTTAAATCATGTTTCAAATAATGTTCTTATGTTTCAACAAAGCTTCAGCAAGCAAAATAAGAAGAAATAGTTTTTTTCTTCTTCATTTCTCTATACAGTCCAGAGACCTACCACCTTTTTGACCACAACTGTAACACTTTCAGCAGTGAGTTGGCCCAGTTTTTAACAGGAAGAAAAATCCCATCGTATATTACTGACCTGCCAGCTGATGTGCTTTCTACGTAAGTCTCTCATATAGACCTGATTATAAGAAACTGATTATAAGAAAAGTTTATAGGAATAGTTTAAACTTCATTACCTGATTGCAGTGTTACTGTTATGTACACCGATCAGGCATAACATTATCACCACCTGCCTAATATTGTGTTGGTCCCCCATTTGCTGCCAAAACAGCCCTGACCCATCATGCACTGTGTATTCTGACACCTTTCTATCAGAACCAGCATTAACTTCTTCAGCAATTTGAGCCACAGTAGCTCGTCTGTTGGATCAGACCACACAGGCCAGACTTTGCTCTCCACGTGCATTAATGAGCCTTGGCCGCCCCTGTCACTGGTTCACCACTGTTCCTTCCTTGGACCACTTTTGATAGATACTGACCACTGCAGACTGAGAACACCCCACAAGAGCTGCAGTTTTGGAGATGCTCTGATCCAGTCGTTTAGCCATCACAATTTGGCCCTTGTCAAACTCACTCAAATCCTTACGCTGAGGAGATAATCAGTGTTATTCACTTCACCTCTCACTGCTGATAATGTTATGCCTGATCGTTGTAGAATTTCAGAATTCCAGCCAACCTGAAACACTTCAAATAACATGACATTGTCTGCTCTCCACAGGCCTTTTGGACAAACACTGCGTCCTCTGATTGAATCTGTCACCATTGTCCCACCTACAGACAACTCTTTCAATGGACATTATGGACAGAGGTAGACTGTGTTGTAAAGAACAGTGTCATGTTAAAGGAATGGTTCAAGCTCAGATTAATTTTTAATATATAAAGGTTTTACAGATGTCAGTAAATCGGAATATAGTATATAATACAAAAATACAATTTGTTTTCTGTCACTACAGGTTAATGTAGCTAATAATTGAGGGAAGCTTATAGTCTGATGTCTTCCTCATCACACATTTGTCTCAACAATAAATTTAAAAACTTAGTTTCATAAACTAACAGATCGAGTATTAAACAACACATAAATACGAACAAATTCATTTGTAAGATCTGTTAAACAGTCTAGAGGGGTTAAGTTACCTGCGTAATAAATAGTTCACTGCAATGCATCAAAATGATGTGTAGATAAACCTCCTAAGATAAGTTTATAAAGTTTGTATTCTGACTTGAAAATTAAGTAAAGTATTACAACTGGAACTATAAACAAGGAGTGTGGAAAAAATCTCTGATGGCAAATGTTTAAGAAACGAACTGTTATGTAAATTTGTTTTATAATACTATAATTCATTTATTCATTGTCTACCGCTTATCCGAACTATTCTCGGGTCACGGGGAGCCTGTGCCTATCTCAGGCGTCATTGAGTATCAAGGCAGGATACACCCTGGACGGAGTGCCAACCTATCGCAGGGCACACACACACTCTCATTCACTCACGCAATCACACACTACGGACAATTTAGAGATGCCAATCAACCTACCACGCATGTCTTTGGACTGGGGGAGGAAACCGGAGTACCCGGAGGAAACCCCCGAGGCACGGGGAGAACATGCAAACTCCACACACACGGCGGAGGCGGGAATCGAACCCCCAACCCTGGAGGTGTGAGGCAAACGTGCTAACCACCAAGCCACCGTTCCCCCCCCCAATACTATAATGTTTATTATAATAATGGTTATATAATACCTCTGACATTTTTATATGTTCTTCACAATTAATGGATTCTTCCTGGATCTCAAAGTCTGCTTTTGTGTTGATTTGACTTTAATTCAATCTGCAGTACCATCTGAAAGTCACTCGAGCTTGTGCAAAGCGATACCAAAATACATGCTGAGGAAGTGATTCTAGCCTTCTGGCTGTTATTTCTGTTTTGTGCAGCGTACTTCTCATACACTTTTACTCTACTGTATGACACTTTATTGAACCGTAGTGCACCATGTGTCATGCAGTGTTTGAACCTAAAAGGAAACACAATTTATTTATTGTTCTGAATGTGTGATGAACAACAGTTGTGAATGATGCTGAATTTAAGGCTGTTAGCTTCCCTTACTTGTTAGCAACATTGGTTTATCAGCTCCATTTTAGATGCCAAGCTACAATCGGGGAATTCAACTTTTTGTTTTTTTATACATTGGATTAAGATAGAAACTTTAATGATCTTGGGGAACATTGTAGCATTACTGGTAAAAGACTTTAATGAGAACTTGATCTGTAAAATAGTGCAAAACAAACATCTCAGTAATAAAGCTTCACAATAATATATTGAGTAATATAGTGCTGAGTGATATATTGCAAAATATTTTGGTCTTCCAGACACAGATGTGGTGTTTTTATTAACAAAAGGTTTGGCACATTAGTTACTGAAACAAAAAAACAGAAAATAACTCACATCTGGTTAATCAAATATATTTCAAGAATTTCATGAAATGAATAACATAAATAATAAAAAAAAAAAAATAGCTTTAAATGTCTGTAAAATATTCTATATCCAAAGTGGGACTACATTCGTACCGATACCAAATATCATAAGATACAAATGTCTTTTTTTAAAAAGTGGTATTGTGTCAGAGAGGCAACTTCCATTCACTTCTCATCCATTAATCTCTGTTGCTGTATAACACATGTGCTGAAGAGTTCAGCTGATTTACTGTACAATTTCCACATTCTCTCTCTTTGTCATTATTTGTCATGGGATCATGTCTACCTTTGTAATCTGTAAAAATTAGATGTAATGATGAACTATAACTTCTTACAAATGGTCTGTCATTAGCACTGAAGTTGGGTCATAGGTCTGAGCTTCAGATTAATCAAATAGTTTATTTAGTTTAACTTATAAGTTAACTTATAATGTTTTTTTTAAACACCTGGAAGGAGCAGCATTCAGTGTGATGACAGAATACAAAGAACATATTTTTTAACTTCAGGTTTTACCTCCATCTTAAACTCTGTATGTCTACCTGTATACGTAATTTGAGTGACTTTATTTATTATATACTTGAAGTTACTTTTGTTTCTGTAATATTAAATGATTTATTGGTTACACTACTTTGTCAAATTGGTGTAATAATTTTGTACAAATAATAAAGCAAAAAACATTATTTTGCTGTAATAATTTTTTTTCCCTATTTAACACAGGAATATTATATGAACGGTGAATGTGATGAGGTGTAAAATATCTTTTGATTGTGATGTTTGTTGGAAACACTTGGATAATCGTAGTGTAGCAATAAAAGTGGCCACTAAGTGGCAGAAGTACTGCAGTTTTGAGCAACAAGCCAAACCGTCATCAGCATTTATAAATACAATATTTTTTTATTTTATTGAATATGGTTATTATAATGTAATTGAATAATATCTGCCATAACATGTAATAAACATATTTGCTTTTACTTGTTTCCTATAAACGTTTGTAAAAATTGTCATAATGTACAAATGGGTGACAAAGGAATAACTGGGGTCTCTGTCATACTGTTTTGCCGTCACTTGTCCCCTTTGAAGGAAGAATAGCTGCTAATTAATTCAAAGTTATTCTCTCCAAACACTTTTATACTATCATGAAATATTTTGAGCCTGATGGGTCTCTTACAGCATGACACATGCGCTCAGTGAAGAGTTTGATGAGTAATGAAGAGGGCTCAATGAAGGAGTCTGATGAGTAATGATATAAATCCTATGCTGTTGCTTTCACAGCCACAAGATCTCAACCCAGTTCAACACTTAAGGGGAGACTTTGTTTATTTCTACAGATCCAGAGGCTTGCAGATTCCTTGTCCAGGTGTGTTGAAGCAGTTCTGGCAGCTTGTGGTGACCCAAACTATGCACTAAGACACTTAGTTTTAGTTTGTTGTTGTTTTTTGTCATCCATCTGAGATTTTTTATTTTGTTTTACATTTTTATAAAAACACAAGGTAGTCATTTACCCATATATTATACAGTTTCATTTTGGGCAGTGATCTGATACAAGAAAACTTGCATCTGAGTATGTGGGCCATGCCAGCATTTACTTACAGGTTTTTCCTGTACTTACAGGTGCTTCCTGTTTTTAAGCAGGTGAGAGGTCCGCTTACCTTTACTCGTGACATGAGCCCTCATAAGCCGTGTCTTGAGGAAAACTATACAAAGTAAATACAGTCGTTATTGGGAATCATGTACATACTCTACTGTGCTGCCTGTTCTGTGTAAAAGTGCAGGTAGCAGTGATTTGGTGATACTGTTCTCCAGAAAAGTAAAACTGTAGTTAATTAGAACAACAAAAATAGATCACATTGAAATTTTTTTTTTTTTTGTATATTAAAAAGACAAAAACATTTGTAACTTAAAAACTCAGTAGCTTAGGTCCTTCCAAGTGCAGTTATGCAAGGTATGCTGTTGAGATTATAGCTTCTCAGAGGTCTTAGTTATGTAAGCTGATAGTCATCTACATTTTGTGCTATAGAGCAGTGGGGATGAAGCATGTCAAATATGTGGACATTCTTATCATAAAGACCATGTGGACAAAACAGTTGCTCAGTGAGGAGGAAAATTATGACTCGTGGCCACAGAGGAATTAAATGAGGAGGCTGTGTACAGCTAACAGTATTTCTTCACTCAAAATCAGACAGCATGCACACAGTGAAAATAAACAGTGAGTTCAGAAAGTATTCAGTCGATTTCAGTTTTTGCATACTTTGTTATAAGTGTAATTTAAAATGTCTTAAATGTCTTGTTTGGTAATGAATCAGCACAAAACAATCCATAATGACAAAGCAAAATGGAAAAAAAATCCAAAAATTAAATATCTAATTTAGATAGATTTTCAAATCTTTGGCTAAAGCATTCCAAATCAAGCTCACGTACATGCTGTTTGCATTCATTTTCTTCAGAAACTTAGATGTTCTCTAACACAGGTTTGGATTTTTAATACATTTGTTGCCAAGATTTCTAAAAGCACATTTTTTTGTCATCAAGGATTATTTTGTGTAGATTAATATCCAAAAAAATTCAAGATCAATTTTAATCTTAATCTCTAAGATTACATTGTGCAAAAACCAAAGGGCTCTGAAAATGTTTTGGAATACAATGTATTATTTCTATTTGTGTGCAGATTAATGAAAAGAAATGATAGATTTAGTATATGTTGTGTTGCAATCAAGGCACTAAAATAGAAATGATCATTCAGGGTTATTAACTATTAAAATGATCGGTGTAGTGATCTATGAATAAAGGTGTGAAAAGAGGTGTTATGTTTTTAGTTACAATTCTTTATTGCTGCAGTAAAGAAGTTGTGAAGAATGACATTTTTTTCTATTATGAATCCAAAAGTAATATAAAACTCTGTTTAACAGCCCTGGATTAAAACATTAATAGATTTAACAAAATCTATATTGTTTATAGTTGACATCTATTAAATTGTCCTAAACAGTAACCACTGATACCTAACTGGGCATAAAACTCTTTGCACGTACAGTATACGGCATAAAGTATTACATTCTGTAGGATCGTGCTGCAATGTTATAAATTTCCCACTTAAACAATTAAACATTGTTCATATTGAATCTCACCTTGTGGAGGAACTATTTAATCACTAGAGAAATATGTTTTTATGGATCATGTTACTAAAATGAGACACCAAGACATGCTTTCTATACTCACCACTATTATTAGTTACATTTAAATCCTCTTTGAGTGTTTTTCTCTTCCTGAGAAGTGGAGTTGAACTATAATCTCTCTCTTCCTAAACCTCTTTCTGTGTGAAATTTCTACTGTCAGATCCCTTAGTTCAAGAATCCAGCCTTCCTTTCCTCTGTTAGTCCACATCTACAGCCCCTCATCAGTAGGAGCTAGAAACTCTATAAAATTGCCTTAGCTTTGCTACACTGTGGAGTGTTTTCTCAAAAATACAAAATAACAGCTTATAGTCTTTCTCAGTTTCTGCATGCACATTGCTAATGTATTTTGTAACACATACCCACAAAGACAGTTCACAAGGTAGTAAAGCAGTGCTATTTATTCCATTCTTGTTATTCTGAATATCTTAGATACATTAAAATAAAAGAAAAAGGAAGGGATCCATGTTAGGTTTTGTGTGTAAACTAAGAAACATTAACCAGAACAAAGATGGGAAAAATAATCACTACATATGCTATATGTATATGTAAAATTCCACATTTAGACCCTCCTTTACTGTTATAATAAACCCCACGGTTCTGGAAAGGTTTTTCTCTAGGTTTTGGAGCATGGCTGAGGGGAGTTGTTCATTCAGCCACAAGAACATTAGTGAGGTCAGTAGACCTGTCTCTGCCCTCCACCACCATGATAAAACATTAAAAAACATTGTAAAACCATTTTATGTATAAAATAAAACTTTATTTTATTGTATTGGCAGGTGGTGGGCATAGTTCTAGCATTGATCTGCACTGGGAGGGAGATGTTTGCAGATGAGCTAGAGCGGTAATGACTATTTTCTCTCTCTCTCTCTCTCTCTCTCTCTCTCTCTCTCTCTCTCTCTCTCTCTCTCTCTCTCTGCCGAGTGTATGTGTGGCCATGTGCATCACAAAGCCAAAGCCGCACAGGATAGTTACATTATTTATAGTTATATTATTTGTAGAGCAAAAAGTAGTGCATGACAATCGTGTGATGGGAATGTGCACAAATCTAAAACTTCACATGTTTTATTATGTTCTATAAGAGCAAGGTGGCAAGTATCTCTGTTTGAAATGATTACACAGGAATACCAGCCACACTGAAACAGAAACACTCAAACATTCATTCACTTCACTCAGAAACATTCACTTCCTTCCTTTCATCTCAAATTTGCTTGTTTCCTCCTGTACTGAGTATGCAGAGTCATTTCCTCTTTTCATTGTATTTGTTGTGCTTTTTTACTGGTTATAATATTTTTTGTTAAAGTTAAATCTCATTTTTTCCCCACTCCTCTTGTCTGTGTGTTCTCTATGTCCTGCATGCTCTACTGTAATAATGCTATATCTGTAAGCTGTATTCAGAAACAGACCAACTCTCAAGCTGGAGCCTACATAAGGCTTTTCCCTGAGGACTTCTGTTTGTGGGTCCAGTCAATATTATGGGTTCTATTTTGATTGGAGAATGAGTAATAAAAAAAAAAGATGGAAGCCATGGGATTTCTCAGTGGATCAATGCATTTCCAGACCAGCTCACAATAATAATGAAATCAATACAGTGAATGTCCAGTCATTTGCATGTCTTTGCAGTTTATAAAGGTCACGTTTGACAGAGAGGCCCCTCAGGTATCAGACTGACTTTTCTGTTTGTGATACCGCTACAGGAATACATGCAGCACACTAGAGTATTTTCGAGCATCATCAAAGGGTGTTGCTTTCATTCACTTCCTTCCTTTCATCTCAAATTTGCTTGTTTCCTCCTGTACTGAGTATGCAGAGTCATTTCCTCTTTTCATTGTATTTGTTGTGCTTTTTTACTGGTTATAATATTTTTTGTTAAAGTTAAATCTCATTTTTTCCCCACTCCTCTTGTCTGTGTGTTCTCTATGTCCTGCATGCTCTACTGTAATAATGCTATATCTGTAAGCTGTATTCAGTGTACTTATGGATGGAAAGAAATCAGATATAAAACAATTAATACTAGATAATAGTAATCGCTATACTGTATATATTATGGTTCTCTGTCATTTTGAGTTAGATGCTGGATGCAGCCTTTCCCTATATGACTTGAAACCAAACTATAGGAACTGGTGTTAATTTTAAGTGAAGTGATGCATCTCTTCCTTTTCTCTTCAAATTTTGTTTTTTTTGTTTGAAAATAAGCAAAGGAATCCACTGTGGGTTTATCTATTCATGCTTTCACATTTCAACCAGAGAAAATATTCCCTTCATCATCCTTACAAAAGAACTTCAGCACCATTGATTAACATTCAGCTTGACCTTTTAACAGAGTTTTGGACAGGAATGACATCTCTAACTGCCCTCCACACTATCATTAAAATGTAGATGTTTGTCTGAGCTCACCATGTTAACAGGTTCATCTTCAACGTGATTAATAAAGTAAATCACCTCTTAATGTGCTAAAGATACGATAATTTATCACATCCAGCAGATCAAGTACATGTCCATGACGCCTAAATAGAAAGCTTGTAGCCACATTACATATGACTTGCAAAAAGCACCTCTCCCCACTGTCATGCATAACTAATTCTTTTATTGAATCTCCAATCCACTGACCCCCTTTGAAATGTAGCTTGAGGCATGGTATTTCCACCCCCTCGGTCTAATAGGCAATTCACTTATTCCTTTCATTTCATTCTAACCTCTTTCTCTCTTTCTCTCTCACTCTTTACTTTCTCAACCTTATCAGTAAATCCACAGCTCTCTGTCTGTTACCGTCTCAGGATGGTCGTATTTCACGCTACAATGGGCTCATCACAGAACAGGTCTTTTATCAGGAAAGATGAAGGAAATAAGAATAAAAAAGAAAGAGTAAAGTACAAGAAAAAAGGGGGGAAATTATGGGAAAATGAAATAAGTGTAGAACAAATGTGTGAATGGTGTGAATAGAGCATCTAGCTCTGAGCAAAAGTGCCCTAATAGCAAGCTCAGGGCAAGCAGGGATAGCCAATATTCCTGATACCTGTATTTGAAATACATGTTTAAAATACAAAATACAATTTAATAATTTATGATGGCTGTAGAAAATCTTTTATGTAATTTGGATCACAATATTTTGCAACTGTATTTTCAAAATAGAAACTGATGCTTATGCAATTCTGGTTTTTGAGCAGACACACACTTTTTATTAGTGAACAGTTCATGAAAACTGGATCAGTTAAAATGAGGATGTAGCTATGTAGTTAAGATGGTGCGAACAGAAGAAAAATACAGGTGCTGAAGACATGCTTGGATACAGCACTCTGTGAACAGCCAGCTTCTTTGGCAATGAATGTTTGTGGCTTACCCTCCTTGTGGAGGGTGTCAATGATTGGCTTCTGGACAACTGTCAGATCAGCAGTCTTCCCCATGATTGTGTAGCCTAGTGAACCAAACTGAGAGACCATTTTGAAGGCTCAGGAAACCTTTGCAGGTGTTTTGAGTTGATTAGCTGATTGGCATGTCACCATATTCTAATTTGTTGAGATAGTGAATTGGTGGGTTTTTCTTAAATGTGAGCCAAAATCATCACAATTAAAAGAACCAAAGACTTAAACTACTTCAGTCTGTGTGCATTGAATTCATTTAATACACGAGTTTCACAATTTGAGTTGAATTACTGAAATAAATGAACTTTTCCACGACATTCTAATTTATTGAGATGCACCTGTATATGACAAATAAATATGACAGATGTCTAGCAACTGCCACCACTTTTGGTTTCCCATTGTGGTCTAACTACACATGAACTAGGTCATTTAAAATAAATAGACCTAATAGTATTTAAACACACAACTAATTAGTTACACTGCAGGTGGCATGTCAACGTTTACTAACCACATTTAAATATCAGGGTATATTCAGTTCCCTCCAAAAATACTGCAACAGAAAGGACAATTATATTGTTTTTGCTGCACACTGAAAACATTTTGGTTTGGGATCAAAAGATGAATATGAGATGACAGATCAGAATTGGATTATTTGATAGTTACATCTAGATGTGTTAACCATCTTAGAACATGTCACATTTTGTTTGAACCCTTCCATTTTTCAAGTGATCAATAATGCTAACAGGTATTTCCTATCACCCAGGTGTGCTCTGTTACATTGATTGTTTAAATGGATAATAGCTCTGAATGTCTCCTCTTTGGTTAAGCCTTGGGTTTTGCCTGTAAAGACTGCATTTGTTGTTTAAAAGGATAAATCAACATGAACACCAGAGATCTGCCTATGGAAGCTAAGCATGTCAGTTTGAAGCTAAGAAAAGAGGGACCAGAGCAATTGAACAAGCACTCGGAATCACCAGTACAACAATTGGGAATATCCTGAAAAAGAAAGAAACCACTGATATACTAACAATCAGATATTGAAAATTCAGCAGAAAACAACAGCAGTCAATAATAGAAACATTAACAACAGTCAGTGACAATAACAACAACCTCCACAGCGCAAGGGTGAAGATATCCAGCATTTGAAGAATCCATCAAAAGCAGCAATATAAAGGCCATACCACAAGTTGAAAACCACCCCAAAACAATAAAAATCAGAAGACCAGATTGATATTTGCAAAGAATTACACAGATAAGCCACAAAAAAGCTCATTGGTCAAGCATGATGAAGGTAGTGTCATGGCTAGGGCTTGAATGGTTGTTTCTGAGGCTCAACTAATCTTTATTGATTATGTCTGTCAATTTACAGAGAAATGCATTCAATATAATAGGAAAGAACTTCATCAAGCAAGACATTGACCCAGGGAGGAAAGTGGAAGGTTTAAGACTCACTAAGTCATTTACCAGACCTTAACCCACATGAGCAGCCATTTAATCTCCTGAAGAGGAGGTTGAAAGGAGAAAGTCCAAAACTGAGAAAAACTGAAAGAAGCTGCATTAAAAGCCTGGAGAAGCATTACAAAGAAGAATGTTGGGTGATAGCATTGGGTTGTCAGCTTGATGCAGTCATTGCAAACCAGCAATATGCAACTAAAAATCAAATGTTATTTACTTTTGATCACAAAAATTTGGTCATCTGTTACCAAAGGTGCCATGTTCTTTGCTTAACATATCTGAGTGTATATGAAAGCTGAAATTGTGCTCTATCATCTGACATTCATCTTTTGATTTCAAACCCAAATGTCTTCAGTGTATAACAAAAACTGGCTTTGACATTACAATACTTTTGTAGGAGACTGTATAATTAGAGGTTGAATGTGGAAAAGGGCACCGACTAACTACATTCTTAGAAATATGCAAACCAAGCCAGTTGTGAATGGTTAATTTTACCATAGTAAACTTTAACTCTGTGAACCATGAAAAGAAAAGGGCACACAAGTGCTATTAACTTTCTGCCAAGAGGTTCAATTATTTTTTTTATTTTTTTTACATTTGCTTCTCAAACTACCAAGTATTAATCTTTAGTAATAATACAACAAAGGCAAGCTAACTAATCATAAATATCTACCTAAAATGGAAAAAGCTAAGAAAAATTATACTTGGATTTCAATCTGTTGATATAAAATAGCTAGGAATTGGAATCGTATAAATCTTAATCTAGTAAAGTTTACAACTTGCATCTTTAAAACACTCTGGCTTACTCTGACTGCAATCTCACATCCAAGGGAGCTCATGCAGTGAAATGGGAGAACATCATGAATACATGACATGCATCAACTCCATCACAATCCACATGAACGTACAGCTCAGGAGAAAAGCCATGAGACTAACTGCTAACTCTTTTTAGAGTTCACATAACTTCCTGGACAAATTGTCCCATCAAACAATCTGGATAACCTGTTTGCTTTTGGTCAATTTTAATAAATTATGCCAGTCAGATACATTGTCAGTCAGTTTATATAACCCAACTTATGTGTTTCTGTTTCCCTGTTTCATATGTATTTTGTTTTGTTGTATTATTTTATTAATGTATTTTTCAGGGTAGTGCCTGATCACCTTCAGAGTGTCTGCTGCTTTTGTTGATTGCAAGGTAGTTTAGTCTACTCTGTTATTTTCACTCTCAGTATGCTTAGTTTCATGCCATCGTTCTGCGAAGCCTCAGAGGTGATGGACCTTCGACCACTTGCTCAATCAACAGCTGTAGGTAAATTACCCAGAATCTCATC
The DNA here is from genome assembly GCA_033459395.1 of Hemibagrus guttatus. NCBI lineage: Eukaryota > Metazoa > Chordata > Actinopteri > Siluriformes > Bagridae > Hemibagrus > Hemibagrus guttatus. The sequence continues at coordinate 10,487,159 of JAUCMX010000012.1, forward strand.
AATTTTAGGCTGGATACGCATGTATATTCACTTAGTTATGATGTCCTTATACTGTATAACATCTTCCCATTTTTATATGCAATTATGCTGCATTCTTTGCAAAAAATGTTGTGTATAAATTAAGCTATAAAATTGTAACACTTTTTATATATATATATATATATATATATATATATATATATATATATATATATATATATATATATATATATATATATGTACTGTATATATAGATACGAAGGTGTGCTGTGGTATCTGGCACCAAGATCTTAGCAGCAGATCCTTTAACAAGGTGTGACAGTTAGATGGGTAGCTTGAATTTTGTAGTCAGCGTGTTAAATAAGCTCATAGCAAAATTTATATTCTGACAACATTGATATGACTTTAATTTCTAATATGTATGGAATAGGTGTACAGAAAGGGAAAGTGAACCTGACTGTTTGCTTATAAGATTTAAATGTGATCCAAATAAAAGTTAATGTCACTGAAAAGGTGATGTATTTATTAATGGATTCTGACTGAGTATTCTGTATCGTTCTTTCCTGTTAATCTTCTAGTTTTGTTTAATATAGTTCATGGTATATTCTTGCTCGCTTGTATGACAGAAAATAGCACTCTGCTTCACACCACCTGACAGCTTCCTCTGCACACCCAACAATCAAAGGGCAAAAGATGTGAGAGGGAAAAGAAAAGAGGAATGTATGATGACAGAAGAGTCATAGGTGTTAGCCTCTTTTATCTGGCTGGATTTTTTGAGTTTTCTATATAGCTAGATTTTGTTTTACATAGCTATTTTTTGTAGCTAGATGACCTCTAAAGTTAGACATTAAAGGGCTTGCATTAATCAATTAAATGTCTAAAGTAGGCTCTGTTTCACAAGAGAGTTTCTGGGGAGAGTAAGAGAGAAAGGCAGAGGCAGTGTTTGTGTGTAGATAAAAGAGATCTGGGCGGTTTGGTGCAGTACCAAGAGGAAAAGGGAGATTTGAGAAATACTACTGCAATCAGTAGACTTGTGCTTTGGTAAAGTGATCAATAAAACATTAAGGCTACATTAACGCACCACGCAAAAGTCTCCTAAATCTGATTTACTACCAAAAATCCTAATTTTTTGTTAGGCTGTTCACATTATGTTTTCATTGAGGCATATATCTTACATTAGTTTGAACAGATCACACTTCTAAACTGGCTCAAATGTGCAAAGGAGCAAGGCATGGCCAATTCTTTTATTTACATCTTTAATTTCTTTACATTTTGCTTTTAAATTTTTAACTTTCCTTTGGCATTGCAGGTTCTCCTAGGGTGGTATTCGGCCTTTTCTTTTTAAAACTTAAAACATCTGAGCAGTTGCAAAATATGCCATTTAATTTTACTTGTACAGCAGCATCACCCCAAATATTTATGAAGTCTGTTGCCTTACTATGTTACCACTGCAATCCTCTTTGCCTGTTATCTTCCTTTTTCGTTCCACAAAATTAACTTCTAGCATGAGATTATGGCGAATGCTGAGTTGGATTGACGTAAAAGTCACATGAATTCTGATCTGCCTGTTTAGACAGAGGTCACATTTCCACATACCAGACTTCAGTACCATATATGAAAGTGGCCCAAATCAGAAATGAAAATGCCAGACACATTGTGTTTTTGGCTGTTTACACAGCCATACAAGTAAAAATCTGTGTCACATTTGAAGAAAAGCTAGGATTTGGGCCACGTTTTCCTGCTGCATGAATGTAGTCTTAGCTCATTCCCAATGGCATAATGAATTAAATGATAGACCCTTTATACACAAGCCTCCACTTTTTATACCTTTTTCCATCTTCAACATGAAGAATATTTATGAATCTTTAGGACTGTTGATGGACAGTGGGTGGGGGACTCTTGGCAGCCATAACAGGGCTTGGACAGGTTTGGATTTTGAAAATGCATGAAGAGGATTTGAGAATTGAAACCTTGGATTTATTCATGCAGTCACACACACATGTATTTAAACTGTCATGTGTTTATCTCCATCCTGCACCTTTAAGACAGTTTACAGTGACAGGCTTGGGAAGAAGAAAATTCACTATATGCTACACTATAGTATGCAACCTCAGCTGCTATAATTCTCTCACCCCTTCTACCCCTCTTCCCTTGCTTACACATACTTGGAGGCACTTTTGTGCAAATATACACAATTATGCTGGTATTAAAAATAGAAATAGGTTTTTGCTTCATAAAGCTATTTTTAAAATTGTGATGTACTAAAATATAATATTATATCCATTCTTTACCCATTTTAGCGAGCAGCAGCCGGGTAGATAATAATCCCCTCCCCCTACCTCTCTCTCTCTCTCTCTCTCTCTCTCTCTCTCTCTCTCTCTCTCTCTCTCTCTCTCTCTCTCTCTCTCTCTCTCTCTCTCTCTCTCTCTCTCTCTCTCTCTCTCTCTCTCACGCTCACTCTCAGAGTTGAGAGAGGGGTTCAGGCAGAGAGGAGGGATTTCATCTCAGTCCTGAACTGTTGCTTTTCATGGAACTTTAGGTCTGGGCTCTGAGTGGAGTATGTTGGATTGCTATAAAACACCTGCCGTGAACTCTTTAGGACTCCTTACCTAAGGCAAAAAAGGATAAACAGCTCTTCATAAAGGAAAAACTAATTGCTCATTTTCAGGCACAAACTGAAATGAAACTGCTTGGATGTACAGGTCAGCTCTTTTGACCAGACTGACTAGTACAATGCTGGAAATTATTGACTGATAAGAAGCAGGAGCGAGGGAAAGCAGAAAATCTCCAAAGATCTGTGTTTAATATTTTTCTTTATTAAGACAGAGGTAAAATATGATTTCTATTGGTCTGAGTTTTTACAAATGTTCTAGAGTACAATTTGTAAATTTTTTGCACATTTTAACAAATTGGTATATGCTCTAGACATAAACAGTAAATTAGTTAGTTAAATAATGAGCTATCTTTATAATTTAAGTTAGTTAAATCATTTTCTGTTCAAAGTTCATGCTTACTTGAAAAATACTTGTTATCAAACTGAAGCAGACTTATAGACCTTAATAAGTATTTAGAGCACCATGGTTAGCCCGTCTTTTCTACTCCATGTTGTCTTGGCTGCTTTACTTGGGTGCGCCTCACAGGCCCAGGATGAGGCGATCACAGAGATGGACATACAGCTGACCAATCGGACAGCTGATCCCACCATGACATCAGAGGGAGCTCTAATACTTAACTCACCTGCAGGAGGAATAGTGGATGAAACAGTCCCACCCACAGGTACCCGCTGCCAGGGCTATTATGATGTGATGGGTCAGTGGGACCCACCATTTAATTGCAATGCCGGTATCTTCCTGTACTGCTGTGGTACCTGCTTTTATCGGTTCTGCTGCCAGTTTCGTCAGCAACGTCTGGACCAGACCTCATGCTCCAACTACGATACGCCAATCTGGGCCAACACAGGTAAACCTGTGGCAACTATCACTGAGGTGCAGTCAGAGCATGAGAGGGACCGCACACAAATGATTGTCTACATAATCTGTGGTGTGGTGGCCATCATGGTTTTGGTAGGCATCTTCACCAAGTTGGGTCTGGAGAGAAGCCGAGGTGGACAAAATGACGTCACCAGCTCAAGGTGAGTTTAAAAGCAATGTAAGTGAAAGTGCTTATTAACACAATATACCACTATATTATACCACAGTGCCCAATCATAGAGAGGGCCTAAGAAAATTATTTATTATAATGTTTGTTTTATTCTTAAATTTAAAGTAATAAATTGAAGTCATAAATTATTAAATGTCAGAATAAATTTATAAAGTACATAATAAAATTTCACCACATATTAACAATACACCACAAATACTATTAGGAAAAATATTAGAGGAACCCCAAATACCTCAATCTGTCCACATGGACTCATCATTTAAATGTTACAGTTGATGAAGGTTTTGAAAGATGCCACCCACCTTTTAGTAAAGGGAAGCATAAAAGTATACTATAAAAATTTCAGATTTTCTGCTATCCTGGTATTTTCAATAAAAAACGGATACAATATAAAAGGGGAATTTTGTCAGTATTGAGTGTTTACAATAAACAATAGATTATAAGAACATACTCCTTTCCTCTGAATTGTTTACTTAATCATCTTACATTTGCTCATGTCTTTTTGGGCTCCTAGTCTTTTAACACAATCTTAGACACTACAGTACTAAATATCTCTCATCCAGTCAAATCCTTTGCAAATTTCTGTCCTTATTTTGAATATTTAAGAACACTCTCTGAATATCAAATGACCTGTCAAGAATCATAAAGCAAAAAGCAATTCACAAGTGTGCCAAGCTCTTCCCTTGCCTTCCCAATGCTGCACTAATTATGTAAAAGACCTTTAAAAGTAGGTGACATTTTGTGGTGAGAAAGAAATTTTCCTAAAATTTGGTACTTTTTTTTTTATTTTTATATTATCCTTAATCCAGAGCATTACTGACATGCCGATCACTGCTCTTGAGATTAACTCCTCTCTACGGCTGACACACTGCATGAAGAATAAACTCTTGCTTTTGCTCCCTTTGCTTGTTTGCCACTCTGTGTGTGTGTTTTGTCACAATCCACTCTGTCTCTTAGTTAATTATATAAGCCCGGTAGCTTCTACACAACAAGCCAACATATACAAGTATACCAGGTTTTTTGTTACCTACCTAAGTATTTTGTTAAATTTTTGTAATATATTTATTTCAATATATTATGCTATCTCCCTGTCAACTACTAAGTAAATATTGCTTCCTTGAGTGATTTTATTGCAGTTTGAGGAAATTTTAGCATGAGGTGTTATAGACTAATTTAAGGTGGAAGATTCCCAAACAGTGAGTGAAAATTCAATCTGCATCATGTACTACAGTCAGAGACATTATTGTTTGTTGTACAAAAAGCCATCTGTAGCCACAGAATGGAGGTAATTGGCAAATCAAAGGCAGCCTTGCTTCTGTAATGATGTATAATATATGTTTACATAATATAGGATTTTCTCTACTACTACTAATAATAATAAGAATAAGTTCAATGGATGTGTGAAAAGCAGAGGATGTGCTTGAATCTAGTCTCATGGAGCTTAGTTCTGTTCATGCTCTCATTCTGATTATCACTTTACACATGTTTCTCTTTTGTGCTTTATTGTGCAACTCCCCGTTATGAGAGTCATTGTACATGTGGCACATGGGGAAATGTTTGTTGTGAAAATGAGAAAATATCCACTGTTTTCTCTTTGTAGCCCCAGGTTTGTATGTCACCTTTTAGACCCTTCCAATCACTTATTGTTCAAAAACTGCCCAAATACATTTGACATATATGGACATGGCTGGCTCATCTCTGCAATGTGTGTGTGACTGAGGGTTCAGGTGTTTAGAGGTGTATCTGTCTCTCTGATTTGGAAAGTGTATCGTCTCCTGCTTGGCTGAGTCATGGTGGGTGAGCATTGACATATTCATCCTTCTGGCCCCCTGCCTACCCATGCCTCTTTCCTAACCTCTTCAGGCACCCTGAGTAGTCTCGTGGCAATACAACACTCCACATTCACTGACAAAACCTTGCACATCAGTAGAATGATGTTTAGGATTTTTTATGCCTCTAAAGCTCTGCATGGCTTTACACCTGACCCTTTTTGCAGAGTAGCCTAAGGGGGCCCGGAAACAGACACAGTAATGTCTGCTCTATTTAATGATCATGATTAATGGACACAGTGCACATTAACTCTATAGATTCAAATAACGTCCACAGTCTTGGAATGTTTCTGTTATACGGTGCATAAGCTGTTATACGGTGCACCCTCCATTGAACTCTTCTGCATTTTGTAGTCAAACATTTGAAGACAATTGTTTCTATTAAACAAATGTTAATTAAATAAACAAACAAAAATTGTTGGTTGCATAAGTATACACCCCATGGGTCAATACCGTGTAGAGCCATGTTTGTCCTCGGGAATGTGTTTCAGCTTTGCATGTCTGGATTTTTGCCCATTCTTTTTGGCAAAATTAGTAAGCTCTGTCAGATTTCATTGAGACCACTCGTGTACAGCAAGTTTTCAACACAGACAGATTGAGGTCTGGGTTAAAATGGGCCATTCTAACAAATTCAGATTTTGAACCTCTTCAGTTTTGTCACTATCTTTAGGGTTATTTTCTTGTAGACTGGAAAAGGTTTTCTTCCATGAAAAATAAAATGGCTCCATCCAATTTGTCTTCAACTATGACAAGTCCCTAGTGATGAAAAGTATCTCCACAGTAAATCATGGTGTTGGTGGCATCATGTTGTGGATATTTCATGGCATTGATGGTGTTCTCAGGGTGATGAGCAACATCTGTGTTCACTTTGGTCTTATTTTGTATGCTGTGCTACAGACAAACTGCAAATGATATTACATATGACCTTTTTTCAATGGCTTTATTCTTAGCATTTTTCCACAATGGCCAGCTTTGTGAAACCTTTAAGCTGTGGATTTCTCTAGCTCCTTCAGATCTACTGTTTTTTATTTTGGCTGCTTCTCTGACAAATGTTAGAAAAAATCATAGTTGTGCATTATTCTTTCCATATTTTAATAATGGATTTAATATTGAATGTTCAAAGATTTTTATAACCAAAGCTTGACTGATACTTTTCCAGAATTGTGTCCTGGACTTGTTTTAATAGTCTCAGTGATGCTGTTTGTTAAAGGATGTTCTTTAACAGCTGGTATATTTATATTAACATTATTTAATATTTTATTTGCACACAGGTGCTCTCCATTGAAGCTAATTATTTTATTTTGATTTCCAACTGAATGCAACAGAACTAATTTAGGGATGTTTCAGTGATAAATAGAGGCATTGGTGGCTCAGTGGTAGGTTGCTCGCCTATCATGCAACAGGCCCGGGTTCGATTCCCAGCCAATGCCTCAACCCCAGCCACTAGTTGCAGTGCCGGTCCCAAGCCCGGAAAAATGGGAGGGTTGTGGCAGGAAGGGCATCCGGCGTAAAACCTGTGCCAAGTTGTTGTGCGGACCAGTTGGTACGCTGTGGTGACCCTGAACAGGGAGCAGCCGAAAGCAACTTCTTCTTCAGTGATGATAAATATGTAATGCTAATGAAGTCTATTTCATTCCCAGGTTGTAACACTGCAAATAGTGGAATAGAGGGAGGTACTGTATATGCAAAGCACTTCACAGTCTGTAATTCTAAGACTGACCTTACACATTTGAGGGTCATAGAAACTTAATGAGACAATAGTCATGTCACAGAATAATAGGAATATTTTTTATTCTAATGGACATTGAGATGGATTTCAATGTGGGTGAGTGGTCTTTAAATCGTTCACATTATGATTATGTATATTAGTCTAGGAGAGTGCAAAGGAGGTTGACATTTTTGATAGTGCTGTTACAAGGATGTGTAAAGAATGGTGGTAAAGGATTTTTCAGATATGCTCATGCTCTGCTGGACAGATTAGACAGAGCAGGAGAGAGGTATTGGGGCATTTGAGAGTTTAATAGATAAATAGAGAGTCAAAGCAGACCACATATGGCTATATTACTAAAACCATCTAAGCAAATATATTGAAGGTTGATTTCTACACCATATTTTTTTTTTAACTAGAGCAAGTGTATTCCTCATTTTGATACTTGATTCATTTTTCATTTCAACCAAAATTACTCACCCAGATGAGAAGCTAAATTAGGATTGTAAATGGCTGCTTTTGCTTTCTGCTATACTGTATAATTAGTACTAATTAGTATCATGTTCAATTGTGTATCAATCTGAACATTTACAAGCAAGAAACCTTAATTAAGATGGTATTGTTTCTAGTGAAATATGTAATCATGCGTTTAATGTGTGTACAAATATGTGTACAAATTCCTCTGGAAAGAACAGATGAATATTACATGCACAATAAGGTTTCAGGGAAAAAAAAACTTTGATAAAAATGATTTTATTTACAGAGCCAATAATTTGTAATTATTACTTTTAGTAGTGTTGATTTTCATCAACTATGACGAATAATTTCTGCAGAAGAAGATTCTGCAGAAGCTGTGAATCACACGAGCAAATAAAACTGTCAGAAACACTGAGTATAGACAGAGGATTTTCTCATAGTTAAGGGTTATAACCACAGAAGGCCAAGAAATGTAATTGGGAGTGTGGGGTGTGGGAGATGGAAATAGATCCATTGAAAAAAAAAATCCTATACATGATTTATAATCATTTAGACATCTCTAATTTATATATCTGAGCTTCTCACTCACTAGAGCATTCTTCAGAGAATGGAGCAGCAGCTTCCAATTATCCAGTTAAACCTTAAAAACAAAGGAAATGATTATACATACAATTTTTCTAACTGACCCACTAACAAAATTGTTCATCTTCTTGTAGTTTGACAAACAGCAAAGTAAAGTAAGTGAAGAATAATCCCTGCACACTATGCAGTGGTGAAAGTTAAGCCTCCAAACTTTATTTTTATTTGCATAAATCAGGAAGATGAAAAAATATTTTTACTCCACACACTGGTTAAGTAACCATGCATTCCCACTGCCTAGGGTAGTATTATTCTCAGCTTCCAAATGAGATCTGTGACAGACAATGTGTGTCATTATATGTCATCTTTCACGTCTATAACAGAAAGATTTGCTGAAATTGTGACAGCTCACTAGATTAACACACTGGCTGACCTGAACATACCATATCACCGTGCTTTTCCTGTTTCTGCCCTCTCTGTCGTTTCTGGAATATGCTTCACTATTTAAGTGAGATCATTGCTGTGCATCATTGTCCTCTCATGCCACTCTGATATGTTGTTGTCCTTATTTTGTGCCTCACTGCTCTACTGCCATTGGTGGTTTCTGGAATAGGGGAGCACACTTTTGCTCTGCAATCACATTAGATCTCATCATGGTCTTATGCCAGCCAGAAGGCGTGTTGTACATGGGTACTCACTGGGAATGCACGTGCATGTAGCAGTGCCAGAGGAAATAGTATCAAATATTTTACATATGCATGTTTTAGGACTGGGTTTTCAACCCAGCATTTTTCTTGTTTTCCTCAGAGTAAGGACTTGGATATCTGCACCACTGATGTTATTGTTTGAAAGAGCATACAGTCCCTTCCAAAATACTGGAACGGCAATGCCAACTCATTTTTTTGCTATATGCTGAAGACATTTCAGCCTTCATTTCCTGATATTTACATCTAGATGTGGGAAACAACTTAGAACATGACATCTTTTGTTTAAACCCAGCCATTTTTCAAGTGATCCAAAATACTGAGATGACTGAATTGTGTTTCCTGTTGCAAAGAAGTATAAAGATGAACCACAAAAGTTCTGGAACCATGATGAACCTATACCAAAGTAATATGGAAAAATAAAGGATCTGCTCATGAGCCAAAACATATAAGCTTATTATTCAAACATGGATAACATGCACTCACACACTTTTTAAGAAATTAAGGGTTAAAAAAACATTATTAAAGAGTGAACAATGTTTCCATTTTTGCTGTGCAGGACCCTGCAGGAGCTGCTGAAACAGCCAGGTGGAGATGTGAGCCCTGGAGATGGGACCATTAGCAGCAACAGCACCATTGGTGCCAATGGCATTTCAGCTCGGATGTTACGCAGCTGCAGCGGTAAGACACTGAGGCCCTTCTGTCCACACATCTACACAAATGGATGTATAGATGTAGTACATCTCTACATGTGACCTTTTCATCAGTAAATCTGACATGGATGCATATTTGTATGATATGGCTAATACATCATGTCAGTAGTTAGTATTAGAGCTTTGAGCTGTGCAGATGGCAAGGAAAAAGTCAAGTGTAGAAAATGAAGGTCTGGATTTTTCTGCTAGATGGTGATGATACTTCTGTTAATCTCAGATGAGATTCTTTCTTTAAGGACCTCACTTGGACAGTCCAATATAGGCTAACAGTGGATGCTATTTAACTGTGTATCCACCCCAGTGCAGGCATCATTTAAATGATGCAAAACGTTTTTGCCACCCTTGGTTAATCTTCCATATTTTCCCAGTGATTTTACTGAATATTATAATCAAACGGTGGTGTTCTTGAATTCAGTCTTCAATTGTAAAAAAGATAAAAAGGTAGAAATTAAGGACAAGATACATTGGCTGTATGTTGAGAGGGATAAACTTTTACATTTAAAATTGATATCCTGAATTTATGTATTTCTGTAAAGCTTTTCTCCATTGTTAAAAGCGCTATACAAATAAATTGAAAGAGAGAGTCCCCATTTCAGTGACGCAAGAAGCTTGCGCTTTTTAGCTTTTTCCCACGTGTATGTCCATCATATATTTGGGGAATGTGTGTATGAAAGAGGTATGATTTCAACCTTAGTGCTCCACCCATTTCCTCTTTCTGGCATCAAATCCGCTTACTTTACTCTTTTTATTCCCATTTCATAATTTTTTTTATCTTCCTCCTACTAACCTATAAATAAATAAATAAACCTCCTTTCTTACTCATTCATATATACAATCACGTTCAAAAGAGCTTCTCACAAGTGGCACTTGGTGGAATTGGAAATGGAAGACCAACAGTCTTCATGTGGGATTAATGCTGTGCAGTGTGCTTAAGAGGCACATTATTCTCTCATTATGGCAAGGATTTAAGCTTGGCTCTCCACTGCTCAGAGGTTTTAACGTGAGTCTGACTGTACACACCTCCTGCATATCCTCTAGTTTCCTCCAGTAATGGCTTTAAGATCAGGAAGCTGCTCTGCTGTTCTCACATGGATTTTAGAAAGCTTACTCTGTGAAATTGACAGGTAACAGGAGGGTTCACAAAGTCTGACATCTCTCCATGAAGGCTTTAATCTGCAAGGGTTAAAGATGAGAAATGATGGAAATAGCAGGCTGCTACACTGCCTCACATGCACTGGACATGTTGGAGAGACCCTGCAGGTTATGTAATGTCTGGGTCTTTATGAAGAGACATGACCTGGTAAGATGGCCCAGATGGCTGTGATTTCACTGGAAACTAAATTACCAGCCTTTAATAATAATAATAATAATAATAATAATAATAATAATAATAATAATAATAATAATAATAATATCTACTTTCAATTGGCCATGGCTACATCATGGACAAAAACTAGAAGAATTTCTGTATTAGATTAAAATATGACATTGAAAAATCCTACACTATCAATATATTTTTATTTTTTGAATCAGTAATATCTGCACAATCTGCCACTTCCATATTATTTATGAAGTTCCACTGTTTCAGGAGCACTTTTTCTTTGCCCTTTTTTACTTGGCCCCATTTCATCTTCCCTGCCAGGTAAACTTTCTTTCATCCCTCAATGTTCTACTTTAGCCATGTTCTTCTTTTCTGTGCTCCTTGCTCCCAATCCCCCCTCCTGTCTCTATTGAGTTCTCCACAGAAAATAAGCAAGTATTTCATCATTGCAGATTTACGGTTCTTTGCAGATTTACACGGGGGGGATTTTTGCTAGAACATGATTGGACTTTTTAGTTCCATTAAAGGGGAATTTTAATGTTGCAGCATACAAAGACATTCTATAAAATTGAACACCCACATATGAGATGATGTGTATAGAGGTGATTGTCAGGTTATATGAAAATACTAAACTTATAGATGTCAATCAATAGATATTTATTCTCTCTCCCTTTCATTAGGAGTTGGTACATGTGCTCAGTCTGGGCTAATGCAGTAATCATTACCCTGGAAATTATCTAGGCAAGAATGTTCTTGAAATGCTTGAGATAGTCTGCCTTAGTGTATGAATAATTTAAAAACTTGCATAAGACATAATCTACTCATCAATTGCATTTTTAAAATGAGACTAAATGAGTGTTTAAAATGAGATCTTGAGTTCATGTTTATGTTTATAAGTGTGCAAATATGTGATCCATCTATGATCCATACATGTGGAGTGGCCTGATGCTTACGCATACACATATATGCATGTGTGTCCATATGCTCCTCATCTCTGTCTTTCTGGTACACAGAGGATCTGTTAGTGTGCCATTACAACCATGTCAAATGGGTCTGAGAGCTTCAGGGCTGTGATCATGCACAATAGTGCACAATAGATGCATGTACACACACACACACACACACACACACACACACACACACACACACACACACACACACACCATGTCTCTCTGTTCCATATCTCTACTGCACACATACAATGTCCCACTCAGTTTACATTTAAACCCTAAGAAATACTTGCTGAATATTAGCCTTATAAGCTTATAAGCAGTTAATCCTGTATGTGCTTACATGCAGTATGTGTGTGCATATGTGTGTGCATGTGTTAATAATAATAACAAAAGTACAGTATTTTGTATTAAAAAATTTAGAAAGGGAACATGAGACAAAAAGCAAACATTAACCTACCAGGACAAAGAGTTTCGGTTCACTTTATAATGACATTTTTAGTTTTTGTATTGCACAATCATACATTTCCTTAGATGCAGTTTAATGGAAGTTAGAAGGGTTGAAAAAGGCTCAGCTCCTGAGACATGCTTTGGTCTGACAGCCCCCCCAATTAGCCCTTACTTTTACCCTACATCATTATCAAACACTGTTGGGGCTGGCACAGAGAGGCAACGGCAACAGTGCATGGCTGTGGTATTGCTACAGATATTGAGCTCAAGTATGGATTTCTACTTCAGCTCTGTCCAGAGAGTGTTCTACAGTGTACAAAACTAAATTTTGTTCCACAAAGAGGAATACAAAATATCTTGTATGTATTTATTCAATAAATTACTTGATATAAAAATCATGGAATCATAAAGTGATAGAAACATTAAACTTGTACCTAATAAGACATTAACAAAGATTAAGAAAAGCTATAGCTCTAACTGTTAAGTTTGTCATTTAGTTTTAAAGAAATGTTAATGCTAAAGGCTAAAATTTAATGCAATTTAAACTCATAGTTGCACCACACTTTTGCTGTGCTGTTTTCATAATGCCTGTCTAAATTATAAGTACATAATACCTTGGATGCACTAAAGAATGCGTTTGTGGTTTTAGTAAAGAAGATAAATAATCTCTTCTTTGCCATCAACAGGAAGTGGTAGAATAAGTCTCTGAATACATGATGCAGGTTAACCCTGAAAAAGCACTGTGCACATTGATCATAGCTCAACACACTGTGCTATGTTTAATGAGACATGACTAATGATCAATGGAAAACATAAAGGAAAACAGAAGCCAACATTCACTAATTGAATCAGTGGCCTGTCCATGTTACCAGCCAAGTGTGGAAGTAGGCCATTCAGACTGGGGCTGGGCTCTCAGTGTGGACTGTGCCACATTTGTGTCAATATGACATGGCAGAAAAGCAGAGCAAAACAGCACTATTGTGCCTCAAACTAGCAAAGGCACCAGATTTAAATCTGTCCCTAGCGTTGTGTTGTTTTTAGAGTAACACCTTGTAATAGTAGCACAAAATTCTAATCTACTCTATTCGGTTGGTTTACCGAGTATTTCCACTGTTATAAACATAACTAGGCAAGACCACAAGTATACATTTGTTTATTCAGAAGTTGCAAATGGTTCAGTGATCTCCTCAGTGATGTTTTTTTTGATCTGTAAGGCTGTTGTGTCCTCATTCAGAGATGCTGCTGAACTAAAAACTTACCCAGTAGAGCACTTCATCACAACCTAGAACTGTGCATACATTCAAACCCACAAAAAGGCATAATCTAAATAGAAGATCACAAATGACTGAAGGACAAAAATAGCTGGTCTGTAACAATAATTTTATTGAGTTTTATAACCTTCATAGCAAAGGACAAGTATACGCATTCGTATTAATATGCTGATCACAAACCTACTGTCCAATTTATTACATACAACTACCATATGATTCACTATGTAGGTAAGTAACTGCTGTCTTTTGCAATGTAACATTTGTCTACTTTTCCCATTAGAGGAAAAGGGCCATCAGAATGGAAGCACTGACTAAATATTATTGGGGTGATGGACCATTGTTAGCAGACCTGTGACACTTACATTGTAGAATTGTAGTTGTATCTGATTATATGGCAAAATACTGTACAAGGCAGGTCTACTTAATAAAGTGGTGGGAAGTTAACCTATATTGTCTAATAGAGCTGGACACAAAATATATTGATTATACTACTGTGCATTTGTTCATTTGTACATTTGAAATAAATAATACAACAACATGTAGATTGTGCTACATTACTTGGAGCAAAACTGGCTTTTGTTATTCACATAATGCCTTCAATTAACAAAACACCATTAGAAACCTTATTTAGAACTTTTGAAATTAGACATATTTCATAGCTCAGGCTATAAGAGGTGACATGACCGTCTGAATACATCTCAAGAACACCTGTGGTGGTCAAGAGAGACTGACATGTAGGACTTTTAATTGCAATGCCTGCCTTTGTAAGGCAATGTTTGCTAGAACCCCTGCTTTACAGTGGGGTTGACTTTCTCAAATCTTAAACTTGAACTTGTTAATAAGGGGTAAATGGGGTGCGCTTAGTGCCTGTTAGGGGTCTAAGAACATGACTCTACATGAACAAAGCCCACAGAATTTATATTCACATGTCCAGTACCGCAAACTGTGCCACATAAAGAGCCATCCATAAACCAGTTTGGCAGAGAGCAATCTCACGTCCTGGCCTACGTAACCCACTGCCAGGATTCAGATCTCAATCAACTCTGTCAAAGAGGGATTGATAGATACAGTTTGGCATGTTTGTTGCAATCAAGTTAGAAGAGACTTACCCTAGCTGTGCTGAACTGGGAGAACCTGGAGAACAGGGTACCTGTAGCTCTGAACACAGTGACAAACTGTCATGCAGATATTTCCACAGTGTATGTGAGGTCTGAAATACATGCTGTGCAAAAATCTTAGCCGCATGTAAAGAAATGCTGTAAAGCAAAGATGTAATCAAAAATAATTCATTTAAAAGTTTTTACACAAAAATACAATATATACTATAAATAGCAGTAAACAGCACTAAACAAAGGTAATATTAAAAATGCATCAGTAATCTCAGGTACACTGTGCAGTTTTATAATGAAAATGGAGAGTTTTTCTCAAGAACCTACCACAGTTTTTTTTGAGACTTTGTCACAGCATGCTTGATTTTTGCAGCTAATCCCTGCCCCAAAATAAATCATGAAATAAACATCTAAGACACAATTAATATTAGAAATGTGGGTGCCCAATTATTTTGCACAGATGCTGTATCTTTGCTGTATGATAACGGTATTCAAATTAAATTAAATATCATTTCATGATAGTTGGAAAAATCTTGGATTGGTCTTGTATGGGGGGGGGGGGGGGGGGGGGCACGGTGGCTTAGTGGTTAGTACGTTTGCCTCACACCTCCAGGGTTGGGGGTTTGATTCCCGCCTCCGCCGTGTGTGTGGAGTTTGCATGTTCTCCCTGTGCCTCGGGGTTTCCTCCGGGTACTCAGGTTTCCTCCCCCAGTCCAAAGACATGCATGGTAGGTTGATTGGCATCTCTAAATTGTCCGTAGTGTGTGATTGCGTGAGTGAATGAGAGTGTGTGTGTGCCCTGCGATGGGTTGGCACTCCGTCCAGGGTGTATCCTGCCTTGATGCCCAATGACGCCTGAGATAGGCACAGGCTCCCCGTGACCTGAGAATAGTTCGGATAAGCGGTAGACAATGAATGAATGAATGAATGGTCTTGTATGGTGTCCAGGTGGTTCTCACTGCATGTGGTGTTTATATCAGCCCATTTATTCATTATTTATTGAAATAAAACAGCTCTGATCATTTTTTAATCAATCTTATTGTAAAATATATATATATATATATATATATATATATATATATATATATATATATATATATATATATATATATATATATATATATATATATATAATATATATATAATATATATATATATATATATATATATATATATATATATATATATATATATATATATATATATATATATATATATATATATATATATATATATATATATATATATATACTGTAATACACAAATTAAAGATGGGTCTATTGGAGCACAAAAATGTCTACTTTTCTCTGAAACACTGCATGAACACAATCAATTTTACTAACCATTGTTATATAACCTTTTCTAAATTTGTTTATTTGTTCTTGCTTTCTCCTTTTCCAGAGCAATATCACCTGAGCAACACAGCATTCAGCCCAAAGGTTGGACACTCTCATCCACAAAGCAACAACAGTCTACCTGGCCTCACACATAACAAGTATTCATCACTGAAGGCTGTTGGTAAGAGATTGAATGAAGATGGTCTGTCAGTCAAGGGACCACTAGAACCTCATCCTGTCGCTTCTGAGCTATTTACATTTTAATCAAATCCCTCTGATGTTTATCATGCAATTATCATTTATTCCTTTGATTTAACATGCTGAGGCAACACAGAATTATATAAACCCTTTCAAAGATTTTTTGCTTCATGCATTATTTGTGTCAGGGGTATCACCAAAACTTGGGGCATGTACAGTCACTGGCTACAGGTTCCAATTTATAGAAAGCAGACTTAAAACAAATCTCAAGACACCTGAAACAGAGAAAAGGATTCACTATATCCTGCTCAGTTTGTTCCAATATGACTATGCTGATAACTATCATGGAATCAGCGCTACACCCTGACACAAAAAGAACCAGAGCTATACTCACTGAACACTTTAATAGTAACACTACACTAGCACTGAGTAATGCCTCCCTTTGCTCTAAAAACAGCCTCATTTTTTTCATGGCTTCACATGGTTTCACAAGATGCTTTGAGATTCTGGTCCATGTTCTAATGAAAAATATGCAGGAATTCTGTTATGCAATCCCTGAACATTTTTCCGATGCACTTTTGTGCTGTGAATCTCAGTTTCTATTACAACCCAAAAGTGTTTTATTGGATTCAGATCAGAAGGCTAAACTCATTGTCGTGTTCATCAAACCATTTTGAGACGACTTTTGCTTTTTGACATGGTGCATTATCATGCTGGACGTAGCCAGAGTATGGGTAACTATATGTAACATTAAAGGATGCACACGATCAGTAAGAATACTGATGAAAAAAAATTCTTGATTGGCATTAAGAGGCCCATAAAGAAAACACTCCCCACACTATTACACTACCTCCACCAGACTGGACTGCTGACACAAGGCAGGTTGGGTCCATGGATTCTGGTGGCTTGTTCTGACCAAGCATCCGTGTGCTTCAGCAGAAATCATGATTGATCAGACCAGGCTATGTTTTTTCCAGGGTTCAGCTGGTTTTGGTGACTCTGTACCCATTGCAGCCTCAGCTTTCTGCTCTTGGCTGACAGACATGGCATGGTCTTTTTGTAACCCATCCTTCTTAAGGTTTGACATGTTGTGCATTCTGAGATGCTTTTCTGTACAGAGTGATTATCATTGTAGGTTATTGTAGGCTTTCTGTCAGTTCAAACCAGTCTTGCCATTCTCTGTTGACCTCTCTCATCAACAAGGCTTTTCCCTCTGCAAAAGTTGTGTGAAAATCCGAGGAGTCAGCACTTATAGAAATACTCAGACTAGTCTGTCTGGCACCACCATTCATGCCATAGTCAAAATCATTGAGATTATATTTCTGTGATCTGAAGTTACTGGCCTGTATCCACATGATTTTAGGAATTGCACTGCTGCCACACAACTGGCTGATTAGCTAATTGCATAAATGTGTATGTGTACAGGTGTTTCTAATAAAGGGCACAGTGAGTGTGTATGTCATAGCTGGTAAACACAATTTTTTTTTTTTTTACATTTACAAGTTTTCAGTATGGGGGGCACGGTGGCTTAGTGGTTAGCACGTTTGCCTCACACCTCCAGGGTTGGGGGTTCGATTCCCGCCTCAGCCATGTGTGTGTGGAGTTTGCATGTTCTCCCCGTGCCTCGGGGGTTTCCTCTGGGTACTCCAGTTTCCTCCCCCAGTCCAAAGACATGCATGGTAGGTTGATTGGCATCTCTAAATTGTCCGTAGTGTGTGATTGCGTGAGTGAATGAGAGTGTGTGTGTGCCCTGCGATGGGTTGGCACTCCGTCCAGGGTGTATCCTGCCTTGATGCCCAATGACGCCTGAGATAGGCACAGGCTCCCCGTGACCCGAGTGTAGTTCAGATAAGCGGTAGACAATGAATGAATGAAGTTTTCAGTACAGTCCTTCATCTATATGTCAATCTATTGGCATGTGCAAACTTCTAGCCCAACAGTGAAAAACCAAACAAATAAACACTGAGAACATAATGAGTAGAGACAGAGCAGCTTCCAGGTCAACTCTTCATGTAGAGAGAGGTAATTCATGTCTGAGGAATGACCTTAATGCACTGATGCACTAATCTGAAATGACACCACTGCTCCATGTGTTTATGTTCTTATTGCACTCAGGAATATTTTTTATTATTATTTGTAACTCTGGCTCAAGCCCATATTACACCTAGACATAATTTTAATCATTTAATTTTAAACCTCAAGAAAATTTTGCTCAATTATTACTGTGGCCATTCCTCTTAAACACACTTCTCTCCCCCTCTCTCTCTGTTTCCCATAGCAGACACAGCCAACAGAGGTTACTATAAGAGCTATCCACTCATGGACTTCTCTCAGTACCAAACTCTTCCTGCACCATTTCAACCCATCCCAGCACAGCAAAAAGACAAGTCCTATTTTCATCAAGAGAAAACCTACGTGCATGAAGCTCTGCCTTCCCATGACGTCCACTCTGCTCTTTCCATTTCCATCCCAACCAGGCAATTTGAGAGGAGCTGCTTGCGAAAGACCATCGCCAATCCGTTACACCTTAGCTCAAGCTTCACAGTATGTGACTCTGTACCGCGTCACGTCCATCGGCAGACCTCACACCCTGGACATCCTAGTCGCAGGCAGACCTATGCCAGCAGAAGGCAATACAGCATAGAAATGCTTCCTGAGCTTTTCTCACAGCCCATGTCCTATGAAGGATCCTCACCCTATCCTCACAAACACAAGAACTTTCAAACCAACAGCAAAACAGAAGTCACTGTCTAAGGGTCCTCAGCCGTTTCATTTTATTTACACACACATTGATATAGTTCTCTTACCACAGCTGCTTAGCGTGCCATTGTGCTTCCCCAGCCTCAATAGTTCATTCTCTGTTCTTTGGCCCTCTCTGCTACAGCACACTATCCCGCAAACACAGCACTGGGAGTTAAGTGAGCAGCCTAGAACCTGGGAATGGTTACAAAGACTACAGTAATTCCACAGTGATTTTGTCACCATCACATCAGCCCTAGGTGTACCTCCACAGAAAATAAAAATGTGAGCTTTGCGGGATTCATTATTGAGAAAAGCTCTACATAGTGATACAATTAATCTGGTCAGCTAACCTCAGACAGAAGCCAACACCAAACTTAAGTAAGCATCTCTTTCTGAGGTGTATACCTGAGACGCAAAAATTAAGGATAGCTAGGAGGACGCATTCGTTGTGGATCTAATAATGACACATCTCCTTGTTTTCTTGGGTCATATGGTCAGAAAATGACAGTGCTGAAACTCTTATATTCATACCTTAAATGAATATAAGAGTAGTCAGTAACCTCTTCATTCCTTTTCTCTGAGTTTTATCTCAGCTCCCCCTTATGGGAGTCTGGAGCAACTGAGAACCCGCTGTGATGCGGAGTCGCAGGATCCTGAACTGTTATCTCACATTCAGCTCTCAGCAAGGGGAGACATCTCCAATTACAATTTCCATTTGTTGAGATCCAGAGCAATAAGCTGGAACTGTGAAATCTCTTTCCCATATGCTTATGACACTTTAGCTTAGAGATCTCTTCAGACCTCTGGCAACTGTGACATTTCAGTTTGCAAGGACATGATGAATGATGAATCATGTTGCTCCATTATTAAATACAACTTATACAAAGGTAAAATGGTGAGTTGTTGCAGTATTAAATCCCACCTTCACACCATTTAAATCAACAGTCTTTTACTGGGAATTGTAGATCATGTGCATCCCTCTGCCCTAAACCAACACTAACTCACCTGTTGTGGTGGACAAGAATCTTCCAAGATGATCCTGGAATCTAGGGAGAATCTAGTAGTGAGATAAAGTTAAAGCTCATTGGTTGCTGCATTTTAAGCACGTTATGTACAATAAAACCTAATGTTTTACACATATACAAAAATGTGTGTGTGTGTATATATATATATATATATATATATATATATATATATATATATATATATATATATATATATATATATATATATATATATATATACACACACACATATATACATATATATCCACCAATCAGGCATAACATTATTGTGTTGGTTCCCGTTTTGCTGCCAAAAACAGCCCATCGAGGCATGAACAGCCCATCGAGGCCCACTAGATCCCTGAAGGTGTGCTGTGGTATATGGCACCAAGCAGCAGTTTCTTTAAATCCTGTAAGTTGCAAGGTAGTGCATTCTTACAGGACTTACAAGACATAAAAGATACCTTTGATAAATACTGACCACTGCAGACCGGGAACACCCCACAAGAGCTGCAGTTTTGGAGATGCTCTGATCCAGTCGTCTAGCCATGACAATCTGGCCCTTGTCAAACTCGCTCAAATCCTTACACTTGCCCATTTTTCCTGCTTCTAACACATCAACTTTGAGGACAAAATGTTCACTTGCTGCCTAATATATTCCACCCACTAACAGGTGCCATGATGAGGAGATAATCAGTGTTATTCCCTTTGTTATGTCTGATCGGTGTTATATATATATATATATATATATATATATATATATATATATACACACACATACACACAACTTATAAAATGTTTGTAGTATTCCGAATATAGAAATTATATGAAGTGCTTCCAGTAATCTCCAGTATTAGCATTTGCTCAGACCTAACTCTGTGACCATGACATTTGTGCACTTTTGTAATCTTAATTTTACATTTCATTATTCTACACATGACCATTTGGATTTGTGAGGACATTTGAATTACAGATTATGCTACATTTGTAAACCAACTTTGTAAGAGATGTATGTACATGTACTAATGTATTGCACTGTACACTTTTAGAAAATGTAGAAGCCTTTAAAGTCTTTGGTTGTTCATTTCGGGAAAGCCTTAATGGTGGTCTTTAGAATCCTACGATGGAGTGTTTCCCTGTTAGAAAAGGTTTCCAAGTAGATCCCATTTTTTATAAACCCTTAATTATTCAGTGATCCTCAAATGAACCATTGAAGAACCATTTGTCCTCTAAGAGTATCTGTAAAATCTGCAAATGTATCTTATGTATATACCATTATATATACAAATTATTACTTAATTTAAAAGGGCTTTTCAGGACAATTAAGTGTAAAAATCTTGTATGTAACCCTAATTTAGTCAAAGTAGTAATGTATAGAAGTACAATATTTTCACTAAAATGGTAGAGGAGGACAGTATTGACATGACAATTTAGAAATTATAGAAGCTGAAAATGTTTGTGATACCACAAAAACAAAGACAGACTCCAAGGGGGTTTTGTGGTAAAGTTTAGTAATTGGTGTGAAAATGTCAAAAGAAGGGCACCACACAGTGCAGTGAATCGTGTAACAAAATCAATTTTGCTCTTAAAAGGTCAGATCTCTGCCTAATCCCTCTACCCATGCCTAAATACCTGTCTGAATACTACAGACATTTATTCATAGTGTAGAATATAGCGGTCTGAGCATTTCTGAGCAGAATCTGAACAAAAAAAAAAATCTGTATAACAAATATGCTAATCATGGTTTTAAAAGAACTGTATACAGCAAAATATGGCAAAACAGTTATTAGTCTAAAAAGTATAAAAAGTTATTAGTCACTTATTTGTATACTACATGATCATTTTCTGAATAAAATAATTCAGTATAAACAGTTTCACATTTCTTAATACCTCTGAAATACTCCTTTTAAAAACGGATTTAAGGTTATATACTATACTGCACACTGCTGTACTAAACAGTATGTGAGAACAGAATTGATTTCTTATTATTGTAAAGTATTCGGCATGGCATTCTGAGATTGTGCTAGTATGCTAGTGCACAGATTTCCATGTCCACAGTATAACACACATATATCCCCAGTCCTTTCTGCTGTCTGAACAGATGAAAGTTCAAATATTTCATCTCATCTTACCAGTCCTCCAGCAAGCAGCCTATTTACACAATAGCAAGTGCTCAAGTAGGGCTACAAATTTGCGTAGACTCCATCTGCTGGGCAGTTCAGGTACTGAAGAAGAAGGAATACACTAACATTTAATAAAAACATTTTAGCGAGAATACAAGATTCAGAATCAGAATTCATTTTCATAGTTTATTTTTTTTCCTTTTTTTCCTTTTAAAAAATAACAATTTTCAAATATTCTGAACTCTGAATCCAAACTCTGATGTCCAGGAGATCAGTTATGAAATCAGAGTAGACAAAGGCTTGAGTCTAAAACATGTACCTCAATTACAGCAATGCATAGAGTAAGGTGAGCATCACCAAACCCAGTTCCCAGCAGAGTTTTTTTTTTGGGTTGGAGGTTTCCTTAGACCAGAACACTGGCCAGGTCAGCATAAGTGCAAAGTTGAAAGCACTGGCATTTGGTAAGCTATTCCAAAGCCAGTCTTAGAAAGTAGGTGAAGAATATCTCTCTGCTTAATCCTTCTTCCCATCATGTGCCCATGTCTCTCAGTGCCAGCAGGGAAAGTATGATGGAGTGACAGCGATATGGCATGAGGGAAGTAACCCACATAGTTAAACACTGTCTTTCTGGATAACTCCAGAAACTCCTGACATTTAGAAACTGTCAGGATTCAAATACTATTTATTCAAGACTATAAGTAAACAGCTGTGTGAGCTTAAAACCCTCATTACATAGCCCCCCAAACAGCTGGTGCAAACATTTAAATTGGAGGTGTCAACACTTGACATAAATACACTGATGTTTTTTGGGGGATAGGGTTAATACATTACACTTTTAGAGAAAATATGAACACAGTGTACTGTACCATGTTTATGTTTGGTTGAGAGTATAGGGGCTAATACTCAGTGCTTTAGTAGATTTATTAAACAAGTGAATGATTAAATATCATACACCAGTTTAAATGGTTTTAGCATTTGAAACAGCATGTATTTTGGAGTGTGTGCGTGTGTCAAAGCTGTACACTGTATATGAGCAAAGGTGCTATGTTGCATTGTATCTGCTAAGCAATTAAGACCAAATCTACAAACAAGAGTCCCAGTGGAGTTGCAGATCTGAACTGTCCAAAAAGTCTGCTGAGAAAACACTGGGAGGTGTGTGAGAACTCAGAGGAACTAGGATTGTCCCTCCTGTGCTGCTCCCTCCTCCCATGGATAAGTCTAGCCAGTCCATGCCATCAAGCACGGGGTCTTCAAAGTCCAGGCTGGTGGGATGGGGGGAGAAGCTCAGCTCACTAGTGTCCATTGGGGAATGGGGATGATCGAGAATACTAGAGGTGCTCAGCATTTGGTTGTGGAGGTCGTCGATCAGTGTCAGCGGACCATCGGGTTCCACGCCAAGCAGTGGGGATCCTGTGGTGCTCTCCAGGAAGTCCTCCAGGCGGCCGGTTCCTGAGTAGGGCCGTTGCTGTGTGTCAGGAGGCTGATGGGATGGGATGGGGTTGGCTGGAGAAGTGGGGGGTGAGAGATGAAGCGGGGAGGATGGAGGAGAGGGAGGGTCGGAGTGTAGCTCTGAGAGAGAAGGGTCTGGATTGGCCTTGAATCCCTCCGAGATTTCTGATTCAGATAAAGGAAGAGGCAGAGAACAGCACATAATATGCATTTTTGTTTCACTACATGTCAAACTCTGTTTGGTTGTGTATGTGACAAATAAAATCTGAATTTGAATTAACTATCGGCACATTTCCACTGAGATGCTGGAACCTTTGGAGGAACTAAAGGGTTGTGGAACTATCTATATGAGAATGACAAGAGTTCCTGTGTTGCATTTCCTCTGCACTTCAGAGACCATGACCCTATATAAATTCAGAATATCAATTTTACATATATACATTTATTTTTGGGGGGCACGGTGGCTTAGTGGTTAGCACGTTTGCCTCACACCTCCAGGGTTGGTGGTTTGATTCCTGCCTCCGCCATGTGTGTGTGGAGTTTGCATGTTCTCCCCGTGCCTCGGGGGTTTCCTCCGGGTGCTCCGGTTTCCTCCCCCGGTCCAAAGACATGCATTGTAGGTTGATTGGCATCTCTAAATTGTCCGTAGTGTGTGATTGTGTGAGTGAATGAGAGTGTGTGTGTGCGCCCTGCGATGGGTTGGCACTCCGTCCAGGATGTATCCTGCCTTGATGCCCAATGACGCCTGAGATAGGCACAGGCTCCCCGTGACCCGAGTGTAGATCGGATAAGCGGTAGACAATGAATGAATGAATGACATTTATTTTCCATCACTTCTGTAAAAATAAGAGGTTATATTTGAACAATCCACACTTAGTATGGTAAGTTTCACATCAACAGTTCCTGGTACACAGAAAAGTACCAAATCTAAAAAAGGAACTGAGAAGATTCATCGAACTCTAGCCAGGGGTCCAACATTGATAAAAATTCCTCCAGAGAAAGCATGAATTCCACGTTCCTGAATTTCTGAAAAGGTTCCTACAGTGGAAATGTACCTTATACACAAAACATATTTGACGTTTTTTTTCTTACCTCCACTCTTAATGAGGATGTCAAACAAATCGTCTATATGATTGTTGGAACCATTCTCCTGTGGGAGCAAGAACATTATTTTAATCTATAGGTGTGCTTCACCATTAGGAAAAGAGAAAGATTGATTAAAATATAGCAATGGAGCAGACAAAGCAGATGCAGATGAACAAAGTGCAAAGAGAGAGAGAGTCATACTTTGACATGACTGGGTTTTGGAGATACCGGTGTAAATAAAGTATGTCGGTCAAAGGTTGAACACACCTCTCCCTGTAAGAGAGGGAGATGGATCATGGTGGAAAAGGAATTGGGAGAGGTTTAAAAATGGGGAAAATAAGATGTGAAACAGGAAGTGTTATAAGATGTTATGAGCAAATGAAATGCAAAGCTGGCTGGATTGGTTAATACTGTACCTTGAGAGAAGTAGGGGAGGTAGGCTCGATGAGAGGGTGGGGTTCTTCACTGAGGCAAAAAGGATGAAGATTAGGTGGAGCTGACACTGGCTGACTTGACTCCTGAACAAAAGGAGTTTGTAAGTGCAGTCCTGCCTTTTGTACCTGGAAACAGAGTTAAGGCTCATTATACACTGCAATACTTTTAGATTTAATGCATTTCTGAATTTTTTTTTTTTACATTTGTTAAATAACTGAAACTCTAACAGTCTATACTCTCCACCAATTTACCAGCTGTAACAAATTAATAAACCACATACTTATAACAAACCATACTACACCATCAGTGTTAAATGCATATTCACATACTTTTGAAGTGGACTGTTTGACAGGAGCAGTTTGTTGGGGCTGTAAAGATTTGTTCACAGGATGTGCAACCACGTTATCTGATTGGCTGGGGAGTTTGCCCGGTGTGGACTGCATTCTCTGAAATAAATCAGGCAGCATAAGTGAAACAGCATAAAAACTGTACTTGCATAGGTTTATACAATCATACACATTACCTGTAGGGTGATGCGTCCATTGGCTTTGCTTTGTGGAGATTCACTGTTCCGGTTATCCACACTGTTATTGGTAAGGGCAATGAGGTAATGGTTGCCATTTCCATCGGTGATAAGAGTGGGTGGATGAGCTTTGAGAAGATCCAGTGGGAACGATGTGGTCACTTGAGTACCTGTTTGTTGGTTGACAAACACTTGGGAGACCTATAAGAAAATTAAGCATGAATGACAAGATCCATACAAATTCCACAGTCTTATGGAGGTATTAGACTTTATTTAAAATGTAATTAACCAGTGTGGTAACAAATTTAACAGAAGTAATCATTTTATAATAAACATTAATAAGCCATGCAAGAAGTGCTAAGTCAAATTTCAGAAGCAGGGATGCCTTACCAACTATTATTAAATACATTCTGTACCAATTGTTCATTACGCACAATAACTTGACTGACCTGTTGTGTCTGTAACGGTTGTTGTTTCTGCTGCTGCTGTTTTTGTGGCCTCTGCTGCTTCCTATGATTGGCCTGTAGCTGCTTCTGCTGGCTCTGCTGGATAATTAGCTTCTGCAGCTTCTGTTGTTGCAGTGCCTGTGTTGGCTGCTGCTGTTTTGTCTGCTCTGACTGCATTTGCTGCTGCACTTGCAGTCGGTGGATCTGCTGCAGTTTGAGCAGTGTCTGCTGAGAACATTGTGTTTGTATCTTTCTCTGAGGTTGTGACGGCAGCTCTGATGTCTCCATGTCCTCCTTTGCTTCCTCTTTTATCTTCACACCCTCTCTGTTGGCCAGAGCTATTCCTTCACTCTTGACCAATATATCCATTCCCTCTACGGTCGATCCACGCTTGCCCTGTTCAAGCTGTGAGCGCAGGGTCTCCACAAGCTGCTGTTTCTGCCTTAGCATGCGTGTCAGCTGCTCGATTTGCTTATCCTTCTCTTGCAGCATCTGGTCTTTGTCCAGCAAAAGTGCTGAGGGTGCCAGTGAAGCTGTCATTGGTGGCTCCTGAGGCTGAGTAGCTGAAAAAGAGACAGCAGTGGGGTGGGACATACAGCACGCTGACTGCCCGAGAGGCTCCTCTTTAACTGGGGACGGATGCTCTGAGGATGGGTGCAGGCTCAGCTGAGTAAGAGGTGAGCTAACCTATTTAGGAAGAGAGGTTGACATTAAATAATTATATATCAATACATCTTGTTAATTATGGACAGTACCATATACAGTAGTATTCAGCAATACATTAAAACATGAACTGAAAAATATGATGTGAAATGTTGTAAGGTCAGCCTGGAACAATAGTACCATTATGAAACAAATCTAAAGACACTTCCTGAGTAAAAACAGAACCAACCATTTCTCCAAACACATCCCCATTACAGCTGGTCTCATCAGCACTCATTCCAGCCACTGAGCGTTCAGATGGTGTAGGTGATACTGGAGGGGATGAGCTTGTACTGTTGAATCGTGTGATTTGGGGCAGGGCTGCAGCTTGAATGCCACTGTTCACTGCCACTGGATAGGCTGCCACCTTCCCGATGGTGTCTTTGGATTGGTGTGTGCCAGGGGCAGAGGTGGGGGACTGAGCTGCCACTTCCTGATGTGGAACCGCTTTCACAGGTCCAGACCCTACCACTGCCATTGCTGCACCACCATTCTGTTCCTGGTAGTTCTTCAGTCTCTCTATGAGGTCGTTCTTAGTGCCAGACACAGTCAAACCTCGCAGTTTCAGCTCCTGTTTAAGCTCTGCAACCTAAAATAAATGTACATTAATAATAATGTACTTCATAATGCATTGTAAAAGTGACCCATTGGAAAGCTGGCTTACTTTGAATTCATCCAAGTTTGCAGGCAATACTCCTGGCTTCATCCCTGCTGCCACTGGCTGGCTTGAACGATTAGCCCCATTCTGAGTGGCTGCAGCAGCAGATGAGGAGACTGATCGAGATGGGGAAGGGCCAGAATTGACCGTTTGCTGCTGCTGCTGTTCAGAAGGAAGTCTGAAAGTATAACGATAGAACATCAACATTCCTGCTTGCTGTGGAGAGGTTAAACACAAGTGTTCTTTATCTGTATTGTCATCTAAAGATATAAATCCCCATAAATCTCCCAAATTAACAACTCACTTTGGTGGAGCAGGTAGGATGGTGTGATAGTTGTAGTGCTGCTGCTGCTGGCTGATGATCTGGAGTTGGAGGAAGAGCTGCTGTTGGTGGAGGATTTTGGCATAAGATGAATCCAGCTGGGGAGGGGGCTCACGGTCATTCTTCTGATCAGGAGGAATGTACTGATGATATTTGAGCTTCTTCACCTTAGGTTTGTTCTCTTTAGGCTTCTTAGTCCGTTGAACAGAACGATCAACACTAGACTTTGACTGGGACTGCTGCAGTCATAATACATGAAGACAAAAAGTTAATGGTGACAAAAGGGGGGGGGGGATTAAAATAGCTAAGCAAAACAACATATAAATGATAGATCTGTAAGAATGTGTTCATGCTCGCTTGTCACTGACTTTGACAGTTCCAGTAGGAGGACGGGCACATGCAACCATTGAAGTTCCATTGGACAGGTTTTGTGAAGAAGAGGACTCAGGGGCATTAAGAAGAGACGGTGCAGCTTGTGTGAGGAACTGGAAATTGCAATTGATATGTTAGTTACTTTAGCTACTTATCTACATGATATTTTTATTCTTATGCTCCCACGATCTTGTACTGCAGTATCAAAATGCAACATTTAATGTCTTCTATATTGCTGATTATTTTTTTTAATGCATCAAGTAAACAAGTATTTAAAATAAACCTGGAACCCCGCCCTTTTACCTGTGTGGGTGAGGGGTTTCTGTTCAGACTAAGCATATCAGAGGGGGAGTGCTGAGGGACAGAGCCAAGTGGAGAGTCCTGACTGCCGGGCTGTTCAGGAGAAAGACCATCACTGCTGTCCTCATCCAGTGAAGAATTCTCACCCTTCGGAGAGGCTGTACCTATGAGAATAAGAAAGAAACAGAATCTCTGTATAAATTTAGAATAAGGCTATTACATAATACTACTATAGCTGACTGATGTTGAGAGTGAAGAGTCTTTTCTTATGACGTGTATTTCTGTGGTAAAATGCTGACCTAAGAGTGTAGGCACAGGCAGGATGTTTTTATGGATGAGCTCAATAGGGCCGGGCCGGTGAGAGATTTTGTCATTGAGGTCATCAGCCAGACGAGCCCTCTTTAGTTTCAGTTGTTTGGCCTGCAGAGAGGGCTCTACTGACGTCTCTGGGGGCGGGGCAGAGGCAAACTTAGAGAGATTGCAAGCAGAAAGCATGTACAGAACAACCACCCTCCTTCAGAATCTCACAAATTAATTTAATATATTACATTGTATTTAATCTCAGATTTTTGAAAAAAACTTAATAGTTTGTTTCTGTTCATCCTAAGCATTTCTGAGTTGTATTGCTTTTCAAATACAGAAATGAAGCAGCACTGAGAGCAAAGCAAGTAATATCCATTATGGCACAAACAGAAATGGCCTCCTTTGTACATCTGCACACAAAATGATTGGGCAAAAAACAGCTGATAGCATATCTTCCCACAGTTGACTTTCTCAGCTAGAGAGAAATGTCCGATCTAACTTACCCTCCAGTATGTGCATCCTCACCAGCTCTGACCTCTCTGGCCTACTCCTGATCTTTCTCTTCAAATAGTCCTCAGTCTAGACAGAAGAGGAGAGAGAGCAAACAGATAAATGTGACCTGGTTGTATGTGATGTACAAACCCTCAAAATAGTAACCTTATTAAAAAAATAAACCTTAATTTCTGCTCTTAGTCAAAGTAAAGGGTCTATAAAAATTACTTACCCGTGCTCTCTCAAGACTTTTTCTCTGCTCATGAAAGGCAGCAGGACTCTTCAATGCTGTAGGCAGAAAAAAGGTGTGCTTGCTGTTTAAATGCACCAGTCACAAGTGACATTGAGGAAAACACCTCTTAAAGCAGAATTGTCTTGTTTTGTAGAACACCAGATCAGTTTTAAACTAAGAACGGAACCAATAATGGGGGAATTGCTAAAAAAAAACAAAAAACCAAACACCAAGGTAAAGGGAAAACCAGGCTCCTGAGACAGAAACAGACATGTTTTTTTCTTATGGCCTCATTTAAATCCAACAGTTTTTAACTCCAGAGATTAGATGGGAAACAAATGCTTGCAATACAGAGAGCCTCCCAGGATTAAAGCTGTACCAGGACATTTCTGTTCTAATTATCTTACACAGTTCACCTAAAATGTAATAACACTAGTGTGTGGATAAAATATAAATGTGAAAAAAAGTATCGAAGAATGACATGATAAATTTTTTGCATCAGAGAAAATGTTCAATTATCAAAAGGTAAATCTAACGGGAAAGAAATCCCCACTTTTCAAGACAACAATAACACTAAATATTACACATACTATACATAATGGGAAATGACAGTGTGGCAGTTGCATGTTACAACAGAACCGATTGGGTAACAGCTGATGATATTTCCTCATTGAGAGGGCTGGACACTGACCAAATCGTGATATTTACAATTAAGAGGTCCAGATGAAAATAATGTCTCTCTTATTTAGCATATAAGAGGACACATGAATGTAACATGACAGCTGAAACACCCTCCTAGCACCTGTTGTTTGTCTCTGCCTCCTCTTTCATTAATTACTTTAGTTACTTTTGAGCATGTGGCTGTCAATTTGAGATCAAGTGTTTGCGATTCTGTGACATCTTTTCAAATTCATTAAACACAGTGCAGGTTAAATGGCAGATGGGACCTGCATGAAGCTTTAATCTTGTTAACTACGTTGTTACATTACGGCCTGCATGTTATGGAAGCCATTTTCATTGCTACAGAGTTTAGTTGTACTTGCTGCAGCAGCACTTCCTCCTTCACACTGATAGGCAGAACAGAGAGCAGTAGGAACAGTGTGCCTCCTCTTGACTGAAGAGAAGAACCCAGAATACGGAAGTGGAAACCGAGGGGGAAGCAGGACCACCAGATAACACACGCAGGCCTTTTCACAATGACTTGAGCATACAAATTTAAAAGCCAGGCAAAAGACATACACATAGACCCCCATTTGCTAAACCCTTCAAGAGAACCAAACAATGATTTTGACAATGACTGGCATGTAGTATTGTAAAAATAGGTTAGCTTACATTTTACCATCACATTTACTTTAAATTAGTTATTAAAGGATCAGGATGTTTAATCTGGGCAAAGTGATGGCAAATGCAACTGAACTGTAGTGAAATTTTAGCCTTACAGGTCTAAGTATTAGCACTGGAAGTTACAGAGACATCTTGCAAAACGTTTTATCTGAAGCAACTGTAAAACTCTCCTTTCGTTTTTAGGTTTGCTGTGCTGTTTGAAAACTGCCAACAATATTTTTTGTACTCTTGTACTCATGCAAACATGAATATGTATTTACAGTCTTGATAGCCTGCTTTGTTAAGGATTCTTCAACACTACACGCATTAACGCATGTTAACATTTAACATAATACGCCTCATTGATGTGTGGCTGTACTTTTTTGCAAAACAAACAGAATCCATTTGCAATAATATCCACAAATATAAGTTAAGTAGTACAGCTGAATGGCAGAAAGAGCTGAGGAAATGGACTTACGCGGCATGATTCCTTGGCTGACGAGCTCCTCTCGTGTCCTCCGCTGCTGTAGTTTGATTTGGAGGACTGCATGAGGACAGAAGAGCAGCGTTAGACAATTTAAATACGCTTAACAATCACATCAGATTGGCTATGTCACGATGTTTTGACTCTCAGAGGCTTCTTCAAATATATGCTTCTAAAAGATTGTCTACACATGTGAAATACGTGTTGCTGGGTCTCTGCTTCAGTAACGCACAGATGGGAGGGACCATGACAGTGTAAGCTGTTTGCTCTTACACACTTCCTGTTTCTACATTTCAACTTTTGTTTGATTCAAAAAGTGTAGCATATAATGCCAAAGAGAGGAGAGTCCTGTCAAAAACAGGAACATATGGAGAATCATTTTTGTACACAAATAATTATGCTTGTGTGATACATTAATAATTTTTTTTACATAATATTACAGTGACATGATATCCAGTCACATTTACTCCAATTATATAATTACCAGACCTGCCAAACTTTACACATTTTGTATAACCAGATTTTCACTCAAAAAGAGCATATTGAAGCTTGCCCCCTTTGCCTCATTTCATGCTTTAAACATGTATGAATTGTCTGATGAGAGGAAATTTGTGGTTAAGTGTTCCAAACATGAATTATTTTCAGTTGCAGTAGATTATGCATGAATACCACAAAAGCTTAAAGAAGGCAAAAACAAAGTGCATATTTTAGATACTGTAGTAAGACAATATCCTGTGCTGACCTTTATATATCAAGAATGAAATGATTTTAGTTTTAAATTTGTGATTGCAGGTATTTCAGTAATTTCAGGTATTGATTGATCAAATTCATGTTTGTAGTGACTGCACATGTTACAGACCGAGATTAAGTAGAAAAATGCTGGAATAATTCCTTAGTTATATTCATAACCAGGCATATTTTATACAATCCACTCTGAACAGCAAGACCAATTCCTTTGTTTTTTCTATACATGGAAGACTTTTGCTATTAAAAGATGAATATGATATGACGGAACAGACTTTCTTCTTTCTTTCTACTTTTATTTCCATGATATTTACATCTAGATTTGTTAAACAACTTAAAACATGGCACCTTTAGTGGCAGCACATCAGTTTTGTTGGTGATCAAAACAATAGATACAGATAGTCATAAATTACAGCAAATAACACTTAACGTCTGGTTGTGTATCGCTTGCTTGCACTAACTACATCAGCAGCTCACTGACATCACCACACATTGCATTCTTTGGTGACTGTTTTCCAGGCTTTTACCAGAGCTTGATTTATTTGGGGTTTTTTTTTGGTTCTCCCTTCAATCTCCTCTTCAGGAGGTGAAATGCGTGTTCAAGTGGCTTATGGTCTTGTGATTGTTGTCGCCAGTCTGAAAACATTTTGTCTTGCCAGTGTGTTTTGTATTACTGTCTTACTGCATGATAAGAAACTTCTACTCTCAAAGTCAGTGAGACCAGTGAATTGTTCAAATGGTGACTTGTGATATCTTCACCTTTGCCCTGTGGAGGTTGTTGAGGTCACTGACCGCTGTTCTGGGGGGTTTCTTCACAGCTCTCACAATGTTTCTATCATCAAATGCTGATATTTTCCTTGGCTGACCTGTTCGATGCCTGATCGTTCAAAATGGCCTTGAAATGGTTTGCTTTTCTTACATAAACAGTTCTCTGGTGTTTATTTTGGTTTATCCTTTTCAACAACAAATGCAGTATTCACAGGCGGAACATGGGGCTCAAAACAAGATTAGATATTCAGAGCTAGTAACTAAACAATGAATCTAACAGAGCACACAAGTACAACAAGAAACACCTGTCAGGTAAATGTTCCAGTATTTCTGATCACTTATCAGATAGGTGTAAACAGGTGTAAATACTGCCACAATTAAGATTAAAATTCTTATGTATCGTCTCTCATTCTTCTTTTGATCTCAAACCCAAATGTCTTCAATGTGTAGCAATAACAAAAGAAAATGGCCTTGCTGTGCTAATAATTTTATATGATTTTCTGGAAAGGCTGAAATCCTTGGTGGATTATTATGGCCAGACACACCTGTCATCATAATGCAATGACATCATCATGGTCATGCAGTTGCTGTGTTTACTGATCAGCTGTTCTGACCTTCATAGACACTGTATCATGGGGTTTAGTACTAGGCTTTATTGAGCAACAGTACCATTCACTCACAGTGCACTGTACACACACGTGCCAAACAACATATGAAGGCCAAAACACACCAAACAGTGCATAGCATTGCGAAAGATACTTTTATGAATATATAAGTCGTGCCCTTGGGTCTATTTTTCCACTCTCCCTTGTGAAGTGAATGTTTTTGTTCGTTCCACTGTTACTTTGCGTCATCTAAATTCTCCTCATTTTTACTTTAACAGCAGCCTTTGAAAATCCAAACCCCTCCTCCTACCACCACTATTTCTGTCCCAAATGCACCACTAAAGAAATACAACCTTCAGCACCCCATACCTCACTGGGACTGGAAACTGGAACCGTTACTGTGAATCATTCAGACACCTTATAACAACAGCTCTCTCTTTTTCTACTAAAGGAGGGAACTGACAAGAACAGGTTTACCACTGGCCAGATGCAAAATCTCTGGCAACCTGGTCTTTAGGAGCCTACAGACGGAAAGAATCAAGAGCCCAACCCTGCAGCGGCCAACTGGGTTAATCTCCAAGCTTGCCAGTTGGTGAGCTCAATTAAACAAGGCTCTTGCCCTCAAAGACCCTGAACAGGCAAAATACATAGGTCATGCCAGCTCTCACTCTTGGCTTCACACTCAGTGTGAATATCAGGGGAATGAACTCAGCTTTAAGATGTTACACTAGACCTCATATGCTAAACCAACCTATAGGCATTAACTGCAAGAAAATTCAAATTTATTTAACATGTCTAAATGAAAAACAAAAGTTGCACAACCTCTGTCTCACTTTACTACATTTATTGTTCAAATGAAAAGTGAAAGAATGGGCCTACCTTCCTTAAGGCTATGATAAGCATGTTTGTCGTAATC
Source organism: Hemibagrus guttatus (assembly GCA_033459395.1). Lineage (NCBI taxonomy): Eukaryota > Metazoa > Chordata > Actinopteri > Siluriformes > Bagridae > Hemibagrus > Hemibagrus guttatus. The sequence goes on from JAUCMX010000012.1 coordinate 10,521,473, forward strand.
CAGCCTCAGTGGCTGTTTATCTTTATCAGGTCTGTTTGGTTGATCCTCAAAAGAGGCTGTATCAAAGTGGAAGCAGTGGTTGGTGTCCAGCATGACTGAATCCAGCATTGATGATACTGATCCTGCTATGGTCTCAATTTAGCATGGAGACTAAGAAAGCAGGAATCAGAAACCAGTATCACAGCTGTTTTCCTGAGGTGTGAAAAGTCGCATTTGCAGTGGCTCACAGAAGGAAAGTTTTTCTTGATAATTATTATTTGTTCAAAACAAGTGCAGAATTTTTTTTTTCAACTCAAAGATTAAGAAGTTCAGACTATGAATAGCACATAAGTTCCACTTCTGTCTAGCCAAAATGACCACTCGCATCTGTTCCTCCTTCTCATCTGCCTTTCCTCTTTTCTTGTAGAAGGGGCAATTGACAATTCTCCAGACTGAACAGAGAGAGGCTTTACCCATGAACCGAGCATCCAGAGAACCAAGCAAAAAAAGTGAGATGCAAAGCAAAGAGGACAGGGACATGCTACTAGCAAGAAAACCCTGCTCTCAGAACACCTTTCGCTCTCTCCCACACACACAGACAGACAGTCAGAGGAAGAGATTACTGAGGGGCAATGACTGCACTGTCCTCCTCAGCTGTTGCCATTCGTTCACTCATTACAACCTGCAGCCTCCTACTGATATCAAATTACACCAACCCAAACTAAACCAACCACTCACATATTAGACACACTAAAAACAAGGACTTTTAACAAACCTATTAATGACCTTTATGTAGCCATAACCCACATATTACATTCGTGATAAAAATTCAACTGACCTATAAAAGCAGGTAAAAAAAAGATCAAGCAGCCCTCTACCAACACCGGATATTAATGGGCTGTTCATAGTTCATATTTCAAGACAGAGATCATGTTTTTCTCATTATGTTGCACTGTACAGTGACATAGTAGCTCTTTGTTACAACTTGATAGTGAATGACAGGAAGGTCAGTGAGAGAATGAGAATCTTCTATGACCTTTGTACTCCTGCCATAGGGCAAGGTGCAGGAGTTTCAGGGAGCATTTCCAGCTCCTGACAAACATCCATGTGTGTTCTCAATCCTCTGTGTAGCTCCTGCAGATTTCACCCCCCACCACCCCACCCCACCCCACCCCACCCCTTGGGTCCTCTCCCAGTTTTAAATAGTATGGCCAGCTGGTCAAAACACTCTATATTCAGCTTAGTATCACCTGTGCAACCACTGGATAGAATTACGTACATATATTACTACACTAAGACTCTCACAATTAGTCCAACATGCATTTACATATGCAGAATTTTAACAAAAAACTTCATAAAAGGCAAAGCTGATAGTCATGCCAGAGTTATTCTAAAGCGTAGATACTCATTTCTCAATCATACAGTAGCACTTCTTCATACTGTGAAGACAATTTCCAATACACTATGGGGCTTTCCAGTCCAAGATGAACTGAAATTTAGAAAGGTGAAGGGCAGTATATCAGTCTTCTGATATTATATTTAAAAAACTTCAGATGGATGATACGCTTTGAAAATGCTAACCTGGTATAATTCCCCATTGAATAAATGAATGACCTTTCCGAAAGGAAATTTTGCTGGATCCGTGTCAATCAGGAGAGTTTTAAAGGGGTGACAGATTTTCATAAATAATAAATGTATAACTGAGGTATGCAGAGGACGTTTTTTTCCCCAGCTGATCCAATATGTTTCACCAATCCCACCCGCACCTTTCAGCAACATTGTCTAACAAATTTATTGGGTGATTTTTTTTTCAAAAATCTAAGCAAATTAGTCATTTAAACCTTAGCTATAATTTAATTTAAAGCTATAAATGTGGATGTCTAGGTCCTTTTTTAGGATGAATAATAGCGACACACTCTCTGTTTGGTAGGCTGAGTTAACCAAAGTAGAAAATGTACAATAACGTTTCTATCATAGCTGTTCAGCATCTCTTTGCAGCTGAATAGCACTAAAAGTATAAAGACTGGCCAAGGCCAACAGATCTCAGGCAAAAATGTAGACACGTCATATTGCAGCACACTGTATACAGTCAAGACCAAATGAACAGAGAAGCCCGAAAGCAACAAGGTACATCTGAAAAGTTAGTGACCTGTATCTTATTGATGGAGAGAGTCAAATATGCAATTACAAAAGTAGTGACAAAAGTTTTGAATTACCTAATTTGACTTTATAAAGTCTGCTTCATCAAAAAAAAAAATGCAGTCCATGTTCAAGCACTGAAGACTGTGAACACACTTCATTTCGGTTTCTGTGCCGCTACATTTTGCTCTCTGCCTCCTGCTAAAACACCCCAAAATACTTTTTAATTTGAGAGTGTTCCAGGGGTGAAAATACCTGCATATACTCCTAAGTACAGGAGTAAACATAGTAATTTCTAAAATTGTTGTATTTAAACTATTTTTACTCTGTGCAGCTTATATACCAGCTTTAGTGAACATCTGGATCATATGTCTGCAGTTTGTACTGCAAAGTGTTGATAATGAGATCACACCAGTCCAAAGCTGTTAACAAGCACTGACACACCACCTTGACCAAACACAGCATAAAGCAGGAAACAAAGTCCACTAGTGCCACAGGTTCACAGCTACACAAAGAACAATAAAAAGACAGACAGTAGAGGAAAAAAAACACCACACCTTAATCATTATTATGACTAATGCAGTATTAGGCCTGCAGGAGTCATTACTAATTTATTATTTTATAATGTTGCAAGTTTACTACGGAATGGTAGCACGAATAAACAAACAAACATAAAGTCACTTTGGCAACAAGAATAGCACCAAGCTGATGTTCACACATTGGCCAAATTTGCAATTAAAGCCCAATCATAAACAGTTTTAACAGCCACTAGACTACTAAAACTGTTAGTGACCTTAAATTTTGTGATCTGGGACAGAGTTTAAACAGAGCTCTTGCTGAGGAAACAGTGCTCTGTCTTTAATGGGTTTTTAAGTGTATTAAACTTTGACTAACTCTTAAATCACTAAATTCCACTCTACACTGTACATTCTTCTAAACATCCCTCCCTGTTTTCCCACACATGCATGCCATGCTTTCCTGGCCATGCTGTCCTGCACTGAGGAAGGAAGGGGAGTTCATCAACCCCTGTAAAACACAGAGCTTTAACCTGGCATCATGCTAAAAAATTAAAAAAAAAACGCAATTTCCTGAAGTCTGTTGATATTGTGTTCACCAGGTACAAGGCCTAGAAAGTTGTTCGCATATTCCAGTTGTTCGCAGACTCCTGTTGTTGGTGTGTTTGTTTTCATCTTCCCTCAATCAACTTCTGTGTTCAAAATTCACATTATTGTTAAATAGCCTCTATTGTTCAAGTTCCCTCTTTTATATTCTTTGTCCAGAAAACCACTTTCTTTTAACATATCAAATGGAGTTATTCATTTTTATACGACCATTTTCTAACCATTTCATTATCCATTATAATTAAAAGGGATCATTGTTTTTCCTGTGCTTTTCAGAAAAATAGATAATTAGCCTCTGGTTCTGATTGGCTGACCACATGTGAAATGAGATATACTCCACTGCCACTTACAACATGTGATGAATTATATAGTGGAAAAACACTAGAAGATGAAACAATGGAATCTGATTCGACTCCATGTTTGGGCCACAATCTGATCGAAAAAATTGTCTGAAAAGATAATGAGTGCAGCAAGCGGAGAGTGCAGCAAGTTGCTTTATATAGAGAGCGGGTGAAGGCTGAATATAAATTGTATATTAGCCATCATTCAGCTGGTAAATATATATGTATTGAATTAAGGACAATTATAACAGTTAATTAAATGGACCACCTACAGGTAACACATTTTGACAAAAACTACACTGTATCATGTATCATTCAATAAGCAGGCCTAGTTAAAATGTACTGGGGAAAAGAAAATCTGTACAGCTCAGACTGGCACCGAAACAAGCAAACATACAAGCATGTAATCAACTTCACCCACTACCTTCTGATCTGGCAATATACATAAAAATACATTTGCCATCCTGATAGCCAGGAACATTTAGCTCCGTTTTTGTAATGCCACAACAACCATAAGACAAAAAAAAAAAAGTGTTGTCTGTTCCGATTAGCTTGTATTGTATGGACTGGGGACAGAACAGTAATGGTTGAATCTGTGAGTAGAAATAGAAAAGCATCTCTGAGCCAGAAACAATTCTGTTTTTTGTTGCAATTTAACAAACTAAAAGATATTCATGATATTCATTCGCTTTATTATTTTCACCTGTACACTTGTTCCTAAAAGTTTCTAGTTTCACAGTTCAGAGCATGGAAATCCTGGTGTGGATTAAAAAATGTTCTTTACTATCCTTTAAAGTCCTTCTCATTGTTTGCTACTGATAAACTGTTCCCAGCATCCCTGTACAACAGTCATGTGTGGGGTTTAATATGTTTTGAATGAATTTGCTGGACATTTTCAGTATGTTAATTAAGTGGTTGATGGCGACAGACTTGTTTCTGCTTTACAAGAAATGAATATAATGAAATAACAGATTCTGGAAAGATATTTATTAATGAGGTAAGCCAATGACAATGAACACTCAATACCTACCACTGAGATATGTGCATAGGACTTATTGAAGTGTAGTAGACATGATAAAGTAGCATTTTTCCCCCCGATAAAAGCAGAAACATTCATTATTATACACTGTGTTGTGTTGAATATGACTAATTGAAACTTTTGCTTAGTGTACCAGCAGCAGGTTTTAAAATGGCTGTCATCCTCCAACCAGCTGTTCTTAATACATCACTTCCAGTTCTGCTCAGTATACATAATGCACTCTGTTTCAGCATGTTAAAGCAAAGCTGAATTAGTCATTAGCACCCCTCTCCAAACACACTAGAGATCCAAGGCTCCATCAGAGTACAACTACTCATCAGTTTGTAAACACATCGATCTAGTTCTGTATATTTAGAGTAATGGTTAATAGTTTCCATAGTAATAGAAGATAAGATTCTCAGCTTCACAGCTTGCGCTGCTGCACTTGTTGAAATGTGTGTCAGATTTAGGTGATAAAATACTTTCTGTAGCTCAGGGATATGATTGTTCCCCTGGCTTCAGTTCACCAAACCAAAATAGAAATCAAGCAAGTCAAAGCAAGTCAGTGCCCTAATGCGTTACGTGTGCATGACTTTTTTTTGGGGTGTGTGTGGAAGGGGGGTGGTGGTGGACATTTTTCAGGGAAACTTTCAGCCATTTTGCAATCAGTGTCACTTTGGTTAGACATGTGTGAACTGCATTCATGCACAGTTATGTGTCTCATCTTGTCAGTGCAGATAAGAAAGGTCTGCTCTCTTTCATTCTGCTCCCTCATCTTCCCACTCCATCCATCCCACACCATTTTGAGTCTGCATAAGCGTGCTGGAGCCCAACACAATGTTACATAACAGAAAAAAAAACACAGAGTAGCTCAGAAAAAAAAGCAAACAGCCTGCTGCCATCTCCTGCTGCCATCTCCTTACAAACCTCTCGCAAAATGACACACACTCAGTGTTCTCTGTGTTCAGTACACGATGCCTCATTAAATGTACTGTTTTCCAGAGAAAGAGAAAAAAATTGACATGTGAACTGTAATTATTCTTGGAAATATATATTATTTGAGATTGACAAATTCTAGCCAGAATGACAAAATAATATAAAAGAAAAATTACAACTAGTTCATTACAATATAGTAAACATGTGAAAGTGAAATACAAATTAAGTAGAAAAATAAAAATATGTAGATTAAAATGTACTAAAACTACTGAATGTAATTTTGCATTAGCATTTCTTAAACATTAATTAAGTACCCAAAAAGTTAACTCCTTCCCTTACTCACAAGCCTAAATATAGTAACATTACATGGTAATGTTTCATGTCACACATACTTTGTGTGGGAACTACAATCTAAAAAGTTTCACAAGAAGTGAACCTCAGCTACATTCATATGTGACCTTGTGCTTGCATTAATGGAAACAGTGAGCAGCAGAATGTGTGTAAGTGTAAATGCGAAAACATTCACCATCATTTAAATATAATGCTATAGATGGTTGGGTTGGAGGTGTTGGCTCAGAGGCGGCTAACTCAACTGCACAGAAATGTTTGAAAGGCTGCTCAGGAATTCCTTTGCAAATACTTTTCACAGCAACATTAAGCCTGGGCTATTCTACATTTCACCTAATAAACATGACAACAACCATACTATAAGAGTTAAGGTCAAATGCATACAGCAATGAAGAGGATGCATTCATTTATTTGTTTATAAACACGGACATGCTGTGTAGGTTACAGTTTTCCAAAAGCTATCAGCACCTTCAACACCCAGATTTGGGTGTACTGCCAGAATAAATGTTACAGATACTGCCAGTCAGAACACCCAAACAAGTCATTGTCTGCACATACTGTGTACTTATTCATTCCAAGTATAAATATTTTATATATATATATATATATATATATATATATATATATATATATATATATATATATATATATATATATATATATATATATATATAATATATATATATATATATATATATATATATTACACACACACACAATAAATTAATAAAACCCACTAAATGAAGCTAAACTGAGTTTTGCATAAAAAAGGTGAACACTGCTCATAAAAGATGGATCCTGTCCTAGTTACTAGATGTTACAAGCTGAATCCTGTCTGTGCGAGTATGTGATAGCTGCTGTCATGTTCTCTCGACATATCCACTGATGAAGGAACACTATCTGCAATAACAGCTACAGTGATGCCTTAAATATTAGATGGAGCCACAATACCATAACTATCTGATCTCTATTATAATGTATTAGTAAATCAATACTGGGGCAATGTAACAACTGACAGTTATGGGCACGAGTTACTGGTACTGATATTATGAGTGAAGTGCTTAAGAGCACTCTGGATAAATATAATTAAAACTAGAGAAAGCTCCTTCCTATGAACTGTTTGACACCATGTTCCTAAGTGACCAACTGGGTTCTCCTCAGAAATCTGCAAACATAAGCAGTATTTAAACATTAGTGAAATGCAGAAGGAAAGGATCCTCAAAAGTAACTATTACCAAAACAGTCCTGATATAAAATTAGCTCCGGTGGCTGCTGATTTCAGACATCAGGCCAAAAACTCCCTGCATGTTTTCGGCTTGTTTTTCAGACGAGTCTACTCTAATAAGGGGTGTGTGTGCACAAACTGTTTTTTTCTGTCTGTTTTGAGCCCCACTCCCAGGCTCCCAAGGGCAGACAGCTGGTTGAGAGAGAGAGAGAGAGAGAGAGAGAGAGAGAGAGAGAGATGAGAGAGAGAGAGATTGAGAGAGAGAGAGAGAGAGAGAGAGAGAGAGAGAGAGAGAGAGAGAGAGAGAGAGAGAGAGAGAGAGAGAGAGACTCGTTCCACACCCGCCCCTTCCAGCTGGAACGACTTTGGGTACAGCATCATACCGTTTTATTTAGAGTACTCAGAATGCATCATAATCAAGCAGATTAAAAATTCTTGAAGTATGCATATGCTGTATTTATGTGTAAATGAGCACTTGGTGAATGCATATAGATTGGAGCGATCAACAAATAAGCACCACACTCCTTTTTCAGTCATTTAACATCTAACTATGTCCGGTTCCCTATTGTCATGTTTTTTCATGTATTCTAATTTTGTCATTCTGCATAAAATGCTTTCAACGGCTTCCTCTAATCAGAGCAGTCTTGGGAAAGCTCAACACAAACAGGTAAATATATATTTAAAAAAGAAAAACACTTGGTCAACAGCATGCTTAAACAATAACATGTTAACTGTCAACCACAGCCACCACACCTGTAACCAGCCTCCTCCTGTAAACTCAATCACAACAAGAATAAGATCTGTACCTGCTTCTATGGCAATTTCCTACCTTAGCTGAAAGCAGAAAATGAATTCACTTGCCAAGCTCAACAATCCATTTGTAGATCAGCTCAGTAGAATAAATAAGGGCAATCAATCAATGAAACAAATTAAAAATGAAACAGAGAATGGATGAAGCAAAACATTTGGTATTGTGAGGGAAAAAAATCCAGTGGCTATCGCAGGACCTGTAGAACTCCTCTCTATACATCTCACCTTTCCTTTGAATACATCCAGTCTCTCCTGAGTTGGCGTGTGTGTGCACGCCCAGCTCAAGTGGGTGTGTGTCAGTGCAAGTTTTCTAGCTGGTGTCTTTCTTCTGATTCTCCTTTAACCTACACCTCATAGTTTTCCCCACATCTTGGAAAGGGACTTTAGACAGAAGTTGACATCAACCCTCTGCCTTGTGTCAGACTTTAATAAGACAGACAGTACTCAGGCAACAAGCAAAACATTAGTATGCAAATGTATTCCAGGTCACCTCTGACCCCCAAAGTGCTCGCTCCTATTTCCTCACTCATTGCTTGGGTATTTGCACAAAGTTACGTAATTCTGTCCCAAGGAAAAATATCCTGTTCTGGTCCTCTTGTACACCCCTCCCCCATGCTTTCAACACTTCCTGGAGCTCCTACTCTGGATTAAGTTTGATGGTATGCGAATACATTTAATGCATGAGCATCTTTCAGATACATTACCTGCAAAACATGTTTTTACTTCATTCAGAAGCTGTGCAAAATATTGCATGAGAAAGGTAAAGGTAGCAATTACTTGAATAAAGCATTTAAATGATAATGGACAAAAAACCCAGTTAGCAAGTCTAATACCAGAGTGTCTCTGGGGTGAGAGACATGAAAGGGGCCCTGCTATGACATGTCTCCAACGATGAGAGTCTTTAGTAGAAGTACAGCTCCAGGGTAAAAGTGTGAAAGAAAAAGGAGTGGTGGCTAAAGGCCAGGAGCTGTGAGATTGGACATGCCCCAAACAGGGAAGCAAAACCCTGTCACTGCAATTCATTCTCAGCAGAGTTGCAACTTCCACATTGCTGCAGGAGTTCCTAACAACTCAATACATGCATTTCTTATTCCACCACCACAGTATTTTAAAACAATCAAAATATATATTAAAGGACAAAATATATATATATATATACATATACACACACACACACACGTTTTTTTCTGTACACAGCAGGGAAAATGAGAGAGAGCTAAGCTTACTGACAGCAGCATTATCTGTGTGCTATCGACTCACCATTCTTCCTCTCACTTAGAGGCAGTAGAGTGGGACCGGGCTGCAGCGAAAGCTCCTGCAGCTCACTGGTCACGGCCTCGCTTTGAGGGCTGGAAGCAGTGCCTGAGACTGAAGCAGCCACCATCCTGCCAGCACTCAGCTCCGTCCCAGTCTGCTTCCCCTGCGCTGCCAGCGTGATGGGTGAGGGACAACAAACACACCTGTGAAAGGATGCAATTGGAGAATAATCAGTTCACCTGGGCATTGATAAACATTTTGAAATTATGATAAGAGAAACTTGAATGCAAACACCAGAAATTCAGAATAAAGGCCAAACACCTGAATACTGCAAATATGTTTTTATATTTGGACAAGTATCTGCATCACTAAAGATGCGAATTACTATGAACAATAAACATGAAGGATGTTTTTGGATTGCTTTTCATTACATTGGTGGTGCTGCCAGATCCATTACCACTAGCAAACCATTGCACTTAAATGAAATCACATACTACTCTTGGTGCGCTTATAAATTCTTAAAAATGTAAAAGTACTTGCAGAAAGCTCACTAGTGAAATAAAGCGCCATATGGCGGGCTCAGGCATGCCTCATGGTGTGCAGCCCCAGTTGTGCAATAACAACACTAAGAACACACACGCCCTAAAAAACATCAGCTATAAAACTTGAGTCCTCCAGCAGTTTGTAAATGGAAAAAAAGCCTGTCTTGTTCATCAATGACCTTTATATCTGAGAACTTCTCAGATTGCTTAAAATTTGGTCTGATCAATTTCCCTGAAGAATATATTTTCAATGTGAAAACACTGAATGCTTTTGTCATGGTGAGTTCAATGGAACTTTTTGTTTATATAGCAATTATTAGAACCTGTCTGCAGGTTTACTCTGCTGAAAAAGAAGGTCTAAGAAGGACAAAAATAGCTAGAATAACCAAAAATAATTAGTGTAGCTAACAATGCCATGGAATTACAGGAAAAAATATTTAGGGAGGTTTAGGCACTGGAAGTTTAGTCCAACACTGAACACAGTTGCATGAAAATCTGTTAATTTGAATGCTGTTACGTGGACCAGGAAGTGCACCACAGTATTGAACCAGAGACAACCTTTAGGAGGTGGTCCGAGTTTGTCGCCACTGGAGCTGTGCTGCAATTTCCGTGAACATGAAAGCAACTGAAACACACACAGATGCACATTTCCATCACTCTGCAGCATATAGTAGCACCAAAAAAATTATTCCATTAGTTAGAAAACATGGTCTGTTCTCTGTGTGGATTTGTGATGACGTAAGATGATCACAAATGCACTGGAGTTTGATAGAATCGAGTGAATCTGAAACCAGACTAATGCCGCAGCAACACTGGAAACAGTCAAAATCGGATTCAGACCACAGCCAACATACCCAGTGTGAAAACCATCTATGTGTGACTTCAAGTGGTAAATTGGCGACATGATGAAAACTTTCACAAAGACGTGTCAAGTTGTGAGCTATTTTTTCTCTCAAGTTACAAGTACTTCAATGTCTACAATCAATATAGTACACACTATGAATACTTATTGATTAATTAGCAGTACTAGCTCTATGTGCTTTGTTATAGAAAACAACATGTAACGTGGCAAAAAGAGCAACCAGCAAACCAGTGACCTATAGGTAATGAGTTAACAAGACAATCAACTGCAACACATTTAGAAATCATAATCACTTAAGGCTTTCCTAAAGTGTGTCATATATTAGCACTTCCCTTAGACTCTCAGTTACACACACACACACACACATATCCTAAACTCCATGTAATGGAATGTAACATCTGAACTAGTTCTGCAGGCAAATGCCTCCAATGGAAAACACAGTGTTCCTCAGGAAAAGCAACATTCCCACAATAGACAAAACCACTCCTCTTTAAAACCAATGTCTCTGGCTCTGGATAAATTGTCTGTACTACTTTCTAAATTATCTGTATTACATTTCTGGCCACTTTCCCAACGAATGCTGAGAAGTCAGAATGTGGTTTCAATAACATGACGACCTTTTAAAAAAAAAAAAAAAAAAAAAAATCAACCCAATGATTTTAAGAACAGAAATAAAAAGTGCTAGAACAGGCTCTGGAAACCCCTAAAAACTGAGTGTCTCTCTAAAGTTCAGCATCAACATGGAATATTACAACCCGGAAAATACCCGATTTCATCTGTAACAACACTTTAATAACACATACAACAGCGTTTGTATAGAAAGCACAACCTTGTATATTGAGAATATCCGATGTGTATTATCAAACATTGTGCAATGTATCAATTCTTGACCCACTTTAAAGGATGAAAACACATTTTCCTTATTCTGTTCTGTTTCCAAATATAATTCAAATAGACTGACGTGAAGTCCGTGAAGTCAATCACTGACTGAATTAGTGGCTGACCCACATAAAGAATCTGCCTTTTAAAAAAAAAGTATAAAGCCTATGTAACAGATCATAGTGACTCCTCAGATATGTTCTTCGTGACCTATTCAACATTACACTCATGAGTTTTGCTATGACTCTGCATTCAGTAGGACTTGTTTGCAGAACTGAGCTTTCATACACAACAGGCAAATCAAGACAATGGCAATAGGCAATAGCATGAGCACATACATAACATGTAGTTGAGCTATTAAAAGGAGGAAAAAACAAAAATAATTAGATGTCCTTGTCTGTGTTTAGTAGCTTGATGTGTTGACACATTTCTGCATGCATCTTGGTACACCATCATTATAATGCAGTCACCTATAGAGGGGGTTCTTTGTTGCTCATGTATCAGAGGAGATACTTAACTGCATCATTGCAAATCTCTCTTAAAAACCTATTTGATTTGCTGTATCTATGCACTTTCTGGAGGTTGTATGAGCCTCTCGTGGAAGCGAAAGCAGTGTTCAGACATGTAGAATAAACTCCTATTACAATGTAAAGGGGAAGAACACATTCCTCACTGTGCAAGTCAACACCTGTCTGAAAAGCTCACCTCAAACCATGATGCCTGGGACAAAATGCTTTCTTTCACCTAGCAGGCTGCTGAAACAAAATAGGTATCTTTTCTTTCCCTGAGAGCGTACAAGGAACCAGATTAACCTGTCAAATTGGTGGATGTGGAACTAGTATACAAGTCGGTTATTAGTGGTATTAATTAGTTTGCATGTCTGCGTGGTGTGTCTATCAACTTCAAAGATAATTGTCAATCCTGGATGGATGCTAATTTCATGTTATCTTTCACCCGCATACAATATGTGTAATCTTTACATGCAGAATATGAACGTGTGGCCCATGTTCATAAATCAACTCCATAATGTCTACTGCAATCAAACACACACACACACACCACAATAAATATAGCAAATGCACAGCCAGATCAAACTGATGACTATCATAGGTGAACCCCACTGAAAGCACACGGTGAAAGAAGTATAATGTTAATTGAATCATCTTCCTGGCTGACACCGGTTGCGGTGGAAGATAAATGCTGGCTCAGTAAATTAAAGACAAAAGACAGTGGAATCTGATCATGTAATCTGGTGTTTATCATATCATCTGACCTAACATTTCGTGTCAGCGGTAGAATTTTATTGCAGTGGCTTTTTGTTGCACTAGCTGTCACACTCAGTATTTCTCAGATACCTTTCTAGCTAGACAGCAGGCAAAAAGAAAAAAAAAGCTGGAGCTCAGCATGTGTTGACTGTAAGTAGGTGTGTCCTGTGCTAACATTATTATGGCACAAATCCCTGATGTATTCTTATCAGATATCAGTATAGATGTGAAAATATGGGCTCGGTGAACATGGAAATTCCTTTAAATATAAAAGAGCAGTAACACTACAGTTAGCTAGCCTCTAAAATAATTGTCACGGCACGGCGACATGCCAGGAAATGTAATGAGGGGAATAGAAACATCTCTACAATGCGGACCAAATTTACAGCTTGCGTATTATAAACACGAAACAAAAGTTGAAATCGATATAACAACAGACGGTCAACGTTACAGCTGTTTATTATAACACTAGAGTTTTGTTGCAGTGCCTAAGCGTGAAGCGCCATGCACTTCACTACACAAATACTGCATCATTACTTCACTCACAGCGGGCTAGCTTACTGCTAACTACTTATTACACAACTAGCTACACACTTTTCCCTAAAGTTCAAAGTAACGCCTGGAACTTTGCCCGCTATTTCTAAACAACTTACCGGGTTGCGAGGATCTAAATGAAGTTACTAGTGAGATTTTGAAACGCTTCATTTATTCCCAGACCTGTGCCGCCATGGTTAGCACGAAGCTATGCAGCTCAGCGACCCTGACTAAAGCGCCTCCGCAGTGTGTACTCCCACTACTTCCGGGTGACCACAGTCGACTCAGTTAGAAATTACGTCAAATATATTTGCGTTTTTAGATTTTTTTTAATGATGGGCGCAATTAAAGTTATACATTTTATAACTCACAGTCATTTATAAGTTATAACTTATATAATCCATATGGATATTTTTGCACTAATCGACATTTTTGACGTTGGCTGTGACTGTGGGGGAAAAAAAGTTGTAGTAACAACTGACACAGTAACACCGATTAGCCATAACATTATGAGCACTGAGAGGTGAAGTGAATAACACTGATTATCTCCTCATCATGGCACCTGTTAGTGGGTGGGATATATTAAGCAGCAAGTGAACATTTTGTCCTAAAAATGGATGTGTTAGAAGCAGGAAAATCAGGGCAAGCATAAGGGCCAAATTGTGATGGCTAGACAACCGGATAAGAGCATCTTCAAAACTGCAGCTCTTTTGTGGTGTTCCCGGTCTGCAGTGGTCAGAATCTATCAAAAGTATCATTTAAGGCCTGTAAGTATCCTCTAAGTCCTGCAAGTCGCAAATGACAGGACTTAAAGGATACTTAGTGCCAGATACCACAGCACCTTCAGGGATCTAGTGGAGTCCATGCCTCAACGGGTCAGGGCTGTTTTGGCAGCAAAAGGGGGACCAACACAATATTAAGCAGGTGGTCATAATGTTATGCCTGATCGGTGTATAACAGGTACATAACAAATATGTAAGTGTGATGAGATATAGCCTATTTGTATAACTATACTGCGAAACTAACCTTAGACACTACCGTGAGGTACTACATCTTTTGTTACAGTTGTATTGGTTTATAGACTCGCCCAGTTCTCCGTATCGTCTCCGTATGCGCCATCTACTGGTACCTTAATAACATGTGCATGACGTTTGCTTTTGTTGTTTTATAGTACATGTTCCCAGCCCTGGTCCTGGATTAACCTGTATACTACACATTTTAATGTTCTCTGTTCTGGCATATTTGATTTACTCAGTTAATCATCTAATTAAAGACCCTTCCTGAGTAGAAAACTAAAATGTGCATGACAGGTAGTACTCCGTGGTACTCCAGGATAAGGTTTGGGACCCTGACAGCTTCAGTGAGCACTTTATCCTGGTCAGTGGGTTTGAACATTTGCCCACTGACAAATAAATGATCATTCTATAATTTTAATAGTAGGTTTATTTTAACAGTGAGAGACAGACTAACAACAAAAAATCCAGAAAAACACATTTCAAAAAAGTTATAAATTGATTTGCATTTTAATGAGTGAAATAAGTATTTGATACTCTATCATCAGCAAGATTTCTGGCTCCCAGGTGTCTTTTATACAGGTAACAAGCTGAGAGTTAACTCCCTTTAAGAGATTGCTCCTAATCTCAGCTTGTTACCCGTATAAAACACACCTGTCCACAGAAGCAATCAATCAACCAGATTCCACACTCTCCACCATGGCCAAGACCAAAGAGCTGTCCAAGGATGACAAGATTGTAGACCTATACAAGACTGGAATGGGTTACAAGACCATTGCTAAGCAGCTTGGTGAGTTAGTGCGATTATTTGCAAATGGAAGAAACACAAAATAATTGTCATTCTCCCTCGGTCTGGGGTTCCATGCAAGATCTCAGCTCGAGAAGTTTTAATGATCATGAGAACGGTGAGGAATCAGCCCAGAACTACACGGGAGGATCCTGTCAATGATCTCAAGGCTGCTGGGACCATAGTCACCAAGAAAACAATTGGTATCCCACTACACTGTGAAGGACTGAATCCTGCAGCACCCTCAAGGTCCCCCTGCTCAAGAAAGCACATGTACAGGCCCATCTGAAGTTTGCCAGTGAACATCTGAATGATTCAGAGGAGACCTGTGTGAAAGTGTTGTGGTCAGATGAGACCAAAATCGAGCTCTTTGGCATCAACTCAACTCGCCGTGTTTGGAGGAAGAGGAATGACCCCAAGAACACCATCCCCACCGTCAAACATGAAGGTGGAAACATTATGCTTTGGGGGTGTTTTTCTGCTAAGGGGACAGGACAACTGCACCGCATCAAAGGGACGATGGACAGGGCTATGTACCTTCAAATCTTGGGCGAGAGCCTCCTTCCCTCAGCCAGGGCATTGAAAATGGGTCATGGATGGGTATTCCAGCATGACAATGACCCAAAACACGGCATGACCCAAAACGGCCAAGGCAGCAAAGGAGTGGCTCAAGAAGAAGCAAATTAAGGTCCTGGAGTGGCCTAGCCTAATCCCATGGAAAATCTGTGGAGGTAGCTGAAGGTTCGAGTTGCCAAACGTCAGCCTCGAAACCTTAATGACTTGGAGAGTATCTGCAAAGAGGAGTGGGACAAAATCCCTCCTGAGATGTGTGCAAACCTGGTGGCCAACTACAAGAAACGTCTGACCTCTGTGATTGCCAACCAGGGTTTTGCCACCAAGCACTAAGTCATGTTTTGTGAAGGGTCCAAATACTCACTCATTAAAATGCCAATCAATGTAGAACTTTTTTGAAATTAGATTTTTTCTGGATTTTTTTGTTGTTATTCTGTCTCTCACTGTTCAAATTATAGACTGATCATTTCTTTGTCAGTGGGCAAACATACAAAATCAGCAGGGGATCAAATAATTTTTTCCCTCACTGTAGACACACACACACACACACACACACACTGTGCGGCAGCACCGTTATCCACTGTGCCACTGATCCACCACTCAGAAGATGATATTCATTATTTTATAGTATCTATAAAATTTGGGATCAAACTCAACAGGCTTATGCAGTGAAATTTGTGAAAGTTCAATCATATTTGATTAAATGAATATTTTATTTAGGCACTTACACAAGTCAAATATGAACAATGACCACATTCACATTCTGTAGTGAACTGTAAACGCTTTAAAGGTAATACATTCAGACAGTAGGTTCCCCATATGCTGTCTTCCTGGATATACTACATGAAACTATGAAAATATTGATGATTTCTTAAAATGGTGCATGTCACGGCATCTTTGAGAAGTATAAAATAATAAACAAGTACAAAACAATTTGACAGTGTTGCTAAAAGAAAGCTCTTCTAAATAAGGCCTCAACTTGTCATACCCACAAACAGAACAAGTAGATACAAATATAAAGTCCCACAACCATGTTATAAGCACTTTCCACCAGCTACTAGAACATGTAGGCACTACCTAAAAACTATCAGAAATACGAACATGTTTGACATGTTGTTACTTCAAACATCTTCTTCCAGAGCATGCCTAGGTGGAAACGATGATCACTTTGTTACATATGTGTATCTTTCTGCAGGTCTGTCATTTCCCCTGTGCGTTATGTATCTCTCTAACCTGCACCCTCATGTTTGGTGACAGTTTCCCAAGGGCATATGATTTCCTTGACTCCCCCTTGTGCTGCACCAGGGCTCTCCTCCTCCTCATCTTCTGAGTCAATAGGGTAGATGCGGCATTCAGGGGGGATGTCAACTTTGATCTGGAAAAAACTAGAGTACCAATGATATGGGATTATAATATTAACTAACAGGCCAAAATGGCTTATGTCATAGAAGTGAATTCTGTCAGTACTAACTTTGCAATCCTTTTTGGCTGGGGTTGTGCAAGTTGCTCCACTCCCAGTGGTTGTACTCTTCCTCCCCCTGCTGTCACAGCACATTTTGGTGAGAGACTGGCAAACATGGATGGGGCATTGCATCCTCGCCGAAGGATTCTGCTGAGTGACAGGGCTACACGGGACTTGGAGGCAAGAGGCTGACTCTCTTCTGACACAGATGCCTCTGTGCTTTCAGTGATAGATGGAAAGTGAGATGAAGCAGGTGCTCCTCCATCAAATCTCCTCTCAGAGGCTGGAGTGCTGTCAATGGCTACACTTATTGGGGAAGGGCACACGGCACTGTTGGGCAGGGTCATTAGTCCTGGAGAGGCAGTGGACTGGGACTCACACATACCTGTGTACACAGCCAAGTGTGGCACAGGTGCTGTGTATCGACACAACTGAAATGCACAGAAGGTTACAAAGTTTAAATAGCCAAATGTAATTAAAACTTGTAAAAGTCCAAGCACATTTTCCCCTTTTTATTCTCCACCTATTGGTTTTGTATTTCTCCTTCTTAGGTTTTACAGTATACTTTGATAAGGGAGAAGCAATACAAAATAGGCTAGTTAATGATTTCCCATATAATGTTATATGTGCAATGGCATTAGAAATATTAAATTAGTTTTTCGTGAATTTTCTGCAATACCAGTTTTATTTAATAAAATACGGATATGGAAAATATGCATGGCTATGTATATAAATACACATTAACTACCTAACTCTTATTATCTAGTTACTATTGAAATAGTACTCTAAATGGTACTTTATTTGTCCATCTGAGGAACACTATAAAGGTTCTATGTAGAGCCTTATAACAGATGGTTTTAATTCACCCTTTGTTGAACCTTTTTAATCTAAGAATGTAATACTACTAATAATTATTCATTAACAATAATTACTCATCACAGTGCACTAGTGCAGTTATTGCTATCTGGTTTTGTAATGAAAGAGTCACAGTTACCATAATGCAGCCTCATATTCATTCTTTTTTCACTGGAATATCAAGATACAACAACATAACAGCAATATCATGGAAAAAAAAACATGCGGCCCCCTAAATCAACAATGACAGATGAAAGACAGACATGTGATATGACAATACATGACAAGAACAATTTGGCAAAATATGTATAACTTTATTTGATGGATGGTAAATAACATAGAAATGGACAGAATGATTGTATGCAAATGGGACTATTTGCAAGTGAAAATGTTTAAACACAAAATGACAGAATCTGACATGTTCTGATGACACTGAACAATTTTTTTTGTACAATGGAAAAAATGTGGGCTAAAGAGCAAACACATACAATATACTATAATATAAGACTTAAATGAATAATTTAAAGCTTCAGCTTATTATTTAGTTATTCACCTTATCTCAACCTTGTTATTTAATAGCTACAGTCAACCTAACAGAAATGATACTTACTAATGAGCGTCTTACCAAATAATTATTTTCCTTACCAAATAGAGCATTCGAGCGAGGATACAATTATTAAAAATCTAGCATTCTACATTCTAAAAACTTTACAGAGTAAACTGCCTAAACCTAGTAGCAGTCATAGCAATCAAATAACAGTCTGCTACAAAAAAATCTCTGGCTATATTTGCTCATTTTTTCTGAGCCAGTTTGCTCATAACCTGTGTGATGTCCACAGGGCCGCTGGCAGCCAGCTTGGCTTTTTGTGCCTCCTCATGCTGCCTCAGGATGATGGGACTCAGACTGGGCCTTCGTTTCTTGGCATTCTGCTCCAGCTGAGCATCACTGAGAGGGATAAAAAAGGTCATGTGTGTTATGACATTTGCACTCTGGATGTGTTAGTTGGTACATTCCAGTTTTAAAAATAGAATATTATTCTTGATGCATTATGCTAAAGCTAACCTGAATCTGTGCGGTTCGGGAGCAATAGCCTTTTTCTGAGTGTCCTTAAAGACAGTGGACTTCAGATATCGCCCATAAGAATCCTGAATGCAAATCAAATATTAACTAACTCATCAGAATATTATATCGCTGATTGATGCTGATGGATTCAGGGGATATGGCTGACCTTCTTCATGAGCATGTAGATGTGAGTCTGGGCAGCATCCAGGACATAGCGATGTGGATGAGCCAGACCTCTCACAGTGATCTCCATGGTCTTTCCATCAATGTTGATCCAACGAGGTGCTCCACGAGCCAGGAAAGTCCTTAAAAACAGTCAGTCAAATGTAACATCAGCAAAAATAAGCCATTCAAATGTTATATTAATGCTGTGTGCATATAAAAACACTCTATTAATTACAGATAGCACCATAAGGTGATGATTGTGTAAAATGTGATGTACACAGAGCACTCAGAAATTTTTTTAACACAAAAAGTATGTATTACTTGTAGATCTGCTGCGCTTTCTCTTGCATTGTAGCTGCAGCCCCCCATTTCAGATCTTCACATGCCTCCCAAAATGCCAGATTCTCACCTATTTAGCAACAGAAACCATCTCCCAATCACATAACATCACTGAAAACAGACACAATGTTACAGAACAATGTGCTACATCAGTCATCATGTTCTTTGTTAAGTCTTATGTGCTTTGTAGAAATGTGAAAATTTGCTCTAAATCTGTTTGCAAATTTCTTCTGTATCATCCCAAAATATCACAGTAGAGGTTTTGAGTTAGTGTGAGAAAGACTGAAAATTCAATTCACAGTACAGCAGTGGTGTAAATGCATTTCAGTAGCAAATGTAGCCTGTTTATTTCGTGATACATACCACTGAATTCCTTTTTCAGAAAAAGACGGAAGTCTGCCCGTCCACGTGGATCACAAAGCAGTTCACCAAAGCTGAATGTCCAGCGCTCCACTCTCATTTTTGTAGGATTTTCAACACTTAAGACAAAAACACAAGCTTTTTATTATTTAGCCTCACAAAAAATACCACTTTAAGAATCAAAAGAAAAAAAATTATGGACTTACTTTGGCATGTTAAGGTCCCAGTATGTGACATCATCTGTTAACCATGGGTTGCTTGGTAGGCTTGGATAAAGGAAGGGGTCGTGCTGTTTGTAGGTTGTTGTGTACTTCACAAGGCTGCAGTGATGCAATGGGATATATAACAGCATTTTATATAATGTGATCTAGGTTTAGGAAACATAAAAATATTTTTTCTCAATGCAGGAGTGTGCATGATTTGATATATGACGTACGCCCCAATAGACACAGATGACTTCACTCTTGGCCTCATGATGCACTGTTGAGTGAAGATGATCTGCAGCAGGGGAAGCATGAAATAATGAGCTTATATGTGGCCAAATGTGTGCAATAGTATAAACGCATTCAAATATTTATTAATTAAAAGTGTTTCTGTGATTTTCAGATACAACAGTCTCTGGAATTTTGTGTAAATTCTATAGACTGTTGTGTGTGTAAATCCCTGGAGCACATCATTATCTAAAATATTGAGATGTTTGATGTTAACATATTGTTATATACACAAATCAGCCATAACATTATGAGCACTGACAGGTGAAGTGAATAAGACTGATTATCTCCTCATCATGGCACCTGTTAGTGGGTGGGATATATTAGGCAGCAAGTGAACATTTTGTCCTCAAAGTTAATGTGTTAGAAGTAGGAAAACTTGGCAACTGTAAGGATTCGAGCGAGTTTGACCAAATTGTGATGGCTAGACGACTGGATCAGAGCATCTCCAAAACTGCAGCTCTTGTGGGGTGTTCCTGGTATGCAGTGGTCAGATTCTATCAAAAGTTGTCCAAGGAAGGAACAGTGGTGAACAGGCGACAGGGTCATGGGCGGCCAAGGCTCATTGACGCACGTGGAGAGTGAAGGCTGGCCCGTGTGCTCCGATTCAACAGACGAGCTACTGTTGCTCAAATTGCTGAAGAAGTTAATTCTGATTCTGATAGAAAGGTGTCAGAATACACAGTGCATCGCAGTTTGTTGTGTATGGGGCTGCATAGAGCAGACCAGTCGGGGTGCCCATGCTGACCCCTGTGCGCCACCGAAAGCAGCAACAATGGGCATGTGAGCATCAGAACTGGACCACAGAGCAATGAAGGTGGCCTGGTCTGATGAATCACGTGGATGGCTGTGTGTGTGTGTGTGTGTGTGTGTGTGTGTGTGTGTGTGTGTGTGTGTGTGTGTGGCACTTACCTGGGGAACACACGGCACCAGGATGCACTATGGAAAAAAAGGCAAACCGCCGGAGTCTGCATCATGCTTTGAGCAATGTTCTACTGGGAAACCTTTGGTCCTGCCATCCATGTGGATGTTCCTTTGACACGTACCACCTACCTAAGCATTGTTGCAGATCATGTACACCCTCACGGTATGCCCTTATGACTGTGGCCTCTTTTAACAGGATAATGTGCCATGCCACAAAGCAAAAATGCTTCAGGAATGGTTTGATGAGCACAACACTGAGTTTGAGGTGTTGACTTGGCCTCCAAATTCCCAAGATCTCAAAGCCAATTGAGCATCTGTGGGATGTGCTGGACAAACAAGTCCAATCCATGGAGGCCCCACCTCACAACTTAGAGGACTTAAAGGATCTGCTGCTAACATCTTGGTGCCAGATACCACAGCACACCTTCAGGGACCTAGCGGAGTCCATGCCACGGGGTCAGGGCTGTTTTGGCGGCAAAAGGGGGACCAACACAATATTAGGCAGGTGGTCATAATGATATGGCTGAGATATATATAAAGGAAGGACTTGTGTGTGTGTGTGTGTGTGTGTTTGTGTGTGTGTGTGAAGTAAATAATAAGTAAAGTCTTACTATTCTTCTGTAGAAGTCAGATGTTTTTTTCTGAAACATAATTAAAAATGGACCAGGTCAATGATAAAAAAAAAGCGTAGTCTACTCTATAATATTTTGTAGCCACATCAGCCACATCATACATTGTAAATACATTAGTTTTGTAATTCTTCTTAAATCACACAGTATATTCTAAAAGTCAAAATCAAAGAGAGTCTTCTTCAGCTGAGAGTGGTTTCATTCACATTTCAGAGCAAAATTCTGAAAAATAAAAAACAGAAAACAGACAGTCAGAGGCAAAGCACTAACTTTAATTCTCAAAATCTGTACACAACTCTCTGATTATTAAGAACTAATAATCTTAAATAATAGCAATCTTCTGGCCCAACCTATAAGAATATCATGTCTAAGTTTAGCAAGCTCTCCTACTATGCAGCAACAGTGAGATTAGTATAGCATAAATCCTCTTACATATAAGCTGACTAAAAGTGCCCTTGACAGGTTAGATGCATCTACTTTCTTCTACAGCATATTAAGTCTCAGCACTATGATAATCGGTGCTTGTCCACATTTTACCACTGTAACTTACTTTTTTACCTCCTCCTGATTGGGATCTACAAGTCGTTCCAGTCCATAATCCATCCCACTAACTGTTCCTGGCTGTTTGGTGAATAATAGAAAAAAATATATATAAAATTGCTTTTTATGAATGTTTCCATTTGCTAGTATTAAAGTCATTTTTATTCAATTATGAATCACTGTATATGATACACAGTGACAAAACTGCTTAGGGAGGTCACAATATACAATAAAAGCCTGTTTTTCCGAATCACACATGGCTTATTAATGATTATGTACATTCAAAAAAGTTTTTTTTTTTTTCGATGACTATTTAAATTTACAAATGTTAATTTTGTGCTCTTTTACTATATTAAATACTACTATATTATATATTATACTATACTATATTAAGGGGAAAAAGAACCAGTTTCTTATTATCTCACCGGTGGTCTGTGTACTACCCAGTAGGCTCTTTCCTGGCAGTCAAAAACCACTCGATCTGGTTTCTTTCTCTCTTTCCCTGCCCTGTGTGTGGAGTAAACATATATAGATGCACTTGAAAAATCTAGCACCTAAGCTTTTAAGAGTGACATGATGTGAGTGTATGAAACTGACACTATTTTAACTGAAAAATATAAGACATAAAACTGACACACCTGTACTGCTCTTTAGCCTGCATTACTATGAAGTCCCACTTGTGGTTCATCCATTTATGTAGAT
Organism: Hemibagrus guttatus; assembly: GCA_033459395.1. Classification (NCBI taxonomy): domain Eukaryota; kingdom Metazoa; phylum Chordata; class Actinopteri; order Siluriformes; family Bagridae; genus Hemibagrus; species Hemibagrus guttatus. Next base: position 10,544,632 of record JAUCMX010000012.1, read on the forward strand.
GATTGTACTGCTCCTGATTAAAAAACCTTATTATTTTCCAGAAAATGAAAACGACACATTTATACCACAGAAACAGTGCCCCAATCCACTGACATGATTAGAGTTCAAATAAATTCTGTAATAGTCTTTACCTGCTCGTGAAGCTCTAACATCCCCTTTTTACGTATGTTTCTCTTTGCGAGGTATATTGCTTGAAAATCAGAAATATAACTATTATATTTTTCTGTAGACCACGTTTATTCCATTTTTTATAATATAACATTCCCTGACACATTTGATAATTATTGCATGGAAAGCCTGACATGATGGTCCATTGTTTGTATTGTATATTAATGTAAACAGAAAAAAAAACAAAAAAACAATGTTAACACTGACCGTAATCAGTGTCCTCCACTGGCCACTGCTGTGCAGGCCAAAAATATGGTGTCTGTGAAAAAAATAAGGAACAATTTTTGCCTTATTAATGGCATTATCAAAAACACTGCTAGTAAATAAGAATCATTTGTGAACACTCACTGTCTGAGATAGATTCATTCATGTTACCTGAAAACGATAGAGTGAGGCATCTGATTTGATGAGGAGTCTCTTGTAATCCTGCAGTGGGTAAATGTATCCAAAGGCCACCATCATGGTGCCCAAGGCTTGTGCCTCTACAATCAAATACATTATCTCACACAAATGATAAAGCTTATACATGTATATTCGCATGCATAAGCTTGTAGATTTGTGCAAAACAATTTGCATTTCATCATACAAATTAAGGGAGGCTAAAACCAGATAAACAACTTCAGCCAATATAGGATGAGGACTTGCTTCTAAGAGTAAGAGTTAGCGTGGTAAAAAAAGAAAAAAAAGACAACATACTATAAACTAACAATGAGATCACAGCACTTTGCAGGCAATTTATGACATGCAGGTAATGTATGCTGAAGCTTTATGTTCACTCTCTCTCTTTCTTTCTCTTCCTCTTTCTCTGTCTCTCTCTAAGAAAGTAAGCGGATTTGACTCATTTGACTGGCAGAGAGAAAAATGTTCCCTACTTACCAGCAAGATCTATTTTGAAATGATTAGAAATCCATTCAACTATATCTTCTCCTGGATGAGATGGAAAGAAATACAGTTATGGTTAATGAAATATTACATCACAACTCCATAGGGCATGATTCATAAACCTTGCAAACAATATCACGGAAGGTGTTGAGACAATTGGCTTTATTTCTCTAATATTCTGACTAGGTTAATTATTTGAAGCATTACCAACATATGCAGTACATGTAATGTCTAAAATTACACTCAGATGGCACAAAGGTATCAGAAAATATGGCATAATCAAACAAAATCACAGTGCTTTACTCCCCCTGCACTGCACAGTTTTATGCTTCCCCTGCTCTAACACAGTTCATTCAGCTCATGACAGCCTTGGTAATTAGCTGTTGATGAGTGCCGGTGCTCATGGGGGTTGACAAATGAAACACTGTTATTGTATTAAACCATTTACTTGCCAAAAGGGGAAAACAATAGCCTGGCTAAATAGACAGTGGAATAAGAAAGGTTTCTGTATAGACTACAACAATGTTTTGAGGCATATACACTACACTCAGACCCATTTTTTCTAAAAATAAGATTTTTCCTTCCTTTTTGGTTGTTTGCCAGAGGTCAGCTGATGAGTTTTCCCAGTGTTCACACCACACATTTATCATTAAAATTAATGTCTTTTTAGTAAGTAAACACCACTAGAATGTTCATTTAACTTAAGATGTTTATTCACATAAAAACACAGGCTTTTGGGTAAACTCATAGGAACATCTTACTACAATTGACATGTCACATCTGGTTTCACTTATGCATGGGCAACACAAGCTCTCTTAATTGGGACCAAATAAGCAGGGGCCTGTGTGAGTGAATCAGAGTAGCTTCATTAGTGAGGAGGGAGTGTGGGCCTGCTGATTCAATCCATCTGATTTCACTAAATCATTCATCAACACCTCGGGTGTCTTCTCCATGCCACAACACACTTTCCACAAACAGTGCTAAGAATAACTTCAACCATATTGCACAATCCCATCAGTAGAAATGCGTTTTGTACACACAGATAAATGGGAAAATAGGAATTGGAAAATGGGCTGGCCCATTTTACATCTGGCAGATTTTTCATGATCTTGGAGCTAAGCATGAAGAAGAGGAGAGCCTTTCTTCCCTGAGACCAGACAGCCTCAAGGAGGGAGTCATTGCAGCCAGCGACACTGAGGTTGTCATGGCAATGGATACTTCATAAGAGGACTCTAATACATGGTTCACTGGAATAACTAGCAATGTTAAGGAGTAATTGCTCTCAAGAAATCAATGCATGTGGGAGAGTCTCTCTGCAGGCCATAGCTTTTAGTATATGGTATTGATCGGTGTAATACACAGGACTCTGTTGCATTACAGTCTGCATGCCCACACAGCAATTAGACATTTGACAATTAAAGCATTGTTCTTTTACCTGTGATGGCATGAGGGATGGTAGTGATGACAAGTCTCTGGGTCTGAGACTTTACTCCGGTCTTAGGGTCCTGCATTTCCAGCACCACAGTTTCCATCTGTTCTCATTATATATACACAATGAAAAAAATATAACACTTTCATTTGCATAGCATTCACCCTTAAAAGGGAACAAGGGTACCACTTCAGCCAAACACTGAGTTGAGTGTAGACAATACATGCAAAATAAATAAAGCAGGAGTTTTTTTCGTTCTTTGTGTGGACTGTTGTATCAATGCACTATAAATGACCTATCATCAACTTCTATAATCATGTCATTCCTAGCTAGATCAGAGTATAATATGTCATTCATTAAGTGGTAATTATTCATCAGTCTGCATATAAATCAAAGCAAAGCATCCTGGACTATATGAGTAATAGTGCATCACATGATGGGATTGATGGGATTCAATTAAAATGCATGCAGTGATACCAGAAAATTTATAACTTGTATGTTATCAGAGAAGCAATACATACGCTGTTTATGCAATTACATTAATTTATCATGGTATTGAATTTGTAACGCTGATGATATGTGAGTGGATTATTGAAGTGCAATGCCACTCCATGTTATCCTGCTGCTATGTATCTGACATTTTAGCTTCATAACCTTTACCTAGGTCTCTTATTCCACATACTAGGAAAAAAAAGAGCTAGATAAAACTGTTTAATAGCAAAAAACTGTTTCCATTGTCAGTAGGCAAGCTGCTATATGGTCTGAAGCATGCCATATTCAAGCATGAAGCCATCCCTGCTGGACTCTCACATGCTGTTTCATTCCCTGATGGCTGACCCCTTTGAAATATACCCGCTGATTGATTGGTGGATCTCTATGGCTGTTTGAAGTTGCTGTTAGCTTTCTCAGGGTGACTGGCTTTTGAAGATGATTTAGGGAATCATGCATCCTCATCCTGATCACAGTGAGTTGTTAGCCAAATGATGGGTCTATTACAAACCAAAACAGCAAACAAGTGTCAGATTTTTTTTGGGGCAAGCACAAAATCATAGAGCATTTGTTTGCTTCAAAAGGTGAACCACTCATGCAATATTTTAGGGATGTGAGCAATGCTATTAGACTACCAATAAAGCTAGTCTAATACATAAAACCACACAGTAACCTTACCTGTGATGGGAATCAGTTCTATGCATGTTGATAGACTGGAAAATCTATTGCTATTAGAGCCTTTGCATACATTTTGCTTACATATAATTATAGGAACAAATTACTTTTATTTGGGAATCAGGCTTTCCTTACAGAATAAAGATACACAGGTGAAATTAGTGGCCAGATTTAGTTGAAAAAAAAAATTAATGCTTTTACAAGACACACTATTTGGCACATTAACAGCACTGTTAATAAGTTATGTTTATAGTGCACTGTGTCCGTATACATTATGTTAGATATGCTTGAATAGACAAAAGCAACAGTTACTTACAAAAAAAACATGCAAATGTTCAGGTGAAGTGTGGAGTTAGTCAGATGTAAAAAAAAAAAAAAAAAAAAAAAAAAAAAAAAAAAAAAAAATTATATTATAATATATATATATATATAAATGCATTGCAATGACACAAAAAAGCATCAGATATGTCAATGCTTTGCATTAAGGTGCACAGTAAACAAATGAACCGCAGACTTGACTGAAAGAAAATACACTGTAAGTCACGCTTAAACAGCACACGACTAGAGAGCATCACCCTGGGAAAACCATGTGATGTGCTGGATACTACACGGAAACCTTAGATGATGATGTTTCGGCTGTCAACCCACCTTTTTCAGACAAGCCATCCTCGGTCTGTAACGCTGGCCATGATCCCGCACGTTTCTTATAGTCATGTTGGCGTCTTTAGCCTGCAAATGCTTCCAGTCCAAGGACCAAAGAATAAAATGAATAGAGACCTCGGCCAGACGTGCAAGGATTTGCTACACAGCCGGCGTCTAATCTCTTATTATCACATTGATATCCACAAAGACGATGCTGATGTCCGCCAATCAGCGAGCAGCTCCGTTCCTACAATTAAAGCCTGTCACATCATGCAGAGATAGCCGAGGGAAGCTGTTGTACACAGAAATCACCACTAGATGGCGCCTGATCCACCTGTTCACTTCCTTCTGTGTGCCTTTTGTGTACACAGACTTCGGCACGAAACAAAAGTCATGGCCTAGCATTACAAGCAGTCATTTTATCATTTCACGAGTACACTTTATTCATCTGTTGTATGTTTAATGTAATTAATATTTATTGGCAAACAAAAAACAAAAAAAAACCGCAACGTTTAGTAACAAATCAGTGCACATTTTCTATACATGATCTCCTCGATCTTTAACCTGTTTACCTTGGTACTTAGTTGGGTTTAAATCTCTAAAATCTAAACAAAACTTTAAATAAATAAATAAATAAATAAATAAATAAATAAATAAATAAAGTAAGGGGTGTCCGAGCTTTTACTAAAAGTGACCTGTGAGTAACAGGCTGAAAAACTCGACGCGAAGTTAAGTTGCCGCCCAAGTTCGTGCACGCGCACGGAGCGCGCCCTCGTCAGTGATGGATCCATGAAGTTGTTACTACAAAAATGGCTGATTTCCTGCCCTCCCGGACGGCGATAGTTTGTATCCCCAGTTGTCTGTTGTCCAGCAACGAAATCGAGCAGCAGAGGAAATCTAAAGAAATAGACAGATGTATTAATCGGGAGAAGACGTACGTGAAGCGACTGGTAAAGATATTATTGCTCGGAGCTGGCGAGAGCGGCAAGTCAACTTTCCTGAAGCAAATGCGCATAATTCACGGGCAGGACTTCGACCAGCGGGCCAAAGAAGAGTTCCGGGCTACAATCTACAGCAATGTTATCAAAGGTACTACTTTCTGATCGCGTAAACACACGGTTTGTCGACTGGTGAGGCTTTCTACTCTGTCCAGACTCAACTCGTTTGACGTATTTGTCTGTGAAAAGTGTTTTTTTTCCGCGGTGAACTTTGGCGATAAGACTCGAGGTGAGCGAGTACAAAAGCCATCAAAAGTGGAATTAGCTGCAGCTCAGCTCACTGTGCTCGCGCCACGCCTTGTACCTCACACTAAACTAGGCTAGGTTTTCGGCGAAAAAACTTAACTTGGATTACATTTATTTCTTTAAGAAAGCTCACACCGAATCACATGTAAGACGATAATGTAACATTGTACTACTTGCTACACAGACTCGGCTTTTCACAAAATTGTCAGCTCGTTTTGTTTCATGTTCTGTGCACCTAGCTAGCTAGCTAAAGCCCCATGGTTTTTTTTTTATTTATTTAAAATGAAACTACTACAATCCTAAGTTAATCTGTGCTGAATAAAATCTGCTTGTACTTGAAATAAGTAGCACCACGTGTAGGCTTTTATAAATCTAATCACTTTCTGCAGCTCTGTGATCTGATTGGAGTGTGTGTGTGTGTGTGTGTGTGTGTGTGTAGGAATCCGAGTGCTGGTGGATGCCAGAGAGAAGCTGCACATCCCATGGGGAGATCCTTCTAACCAGACACATGGGGAGGTCCTGATGGGCTTCGACACACGCTCGACCATGATGGCTCAGGGAATCGTGGAGACCAAAGTCTTCCTGCATTATCTGCCCTCCATCCACACCCTGTGGGCTGACAGCAGCATCCAGAGCGCTTATGACCGGAGAAGAGAGTTTCAGTTGGTGAGTTGAAACACCAGCAGCACACATCATCACTCGAACTGTGCAACTCCGTGTAAGATTAGTGGAGCACAATATGGACATAAAACATACAGTGACTGAGATTTCGATTGGGATGTTTATGTTGATGCTGTGATTCGTTGAAAATCACAAATCTGGAACATGTTCACAGCGTTTATTCGTTGACATTGTTGCTGTGATATTTATAGGGAATAAAAGCATTACCGTGCTAAATATTTTGCAGGCCTGTTTTCACTTTCAGTGGTCAGGATTTATTTTTCAGTGGTTTTGTAACCATCAGAGAGCTGCTTGCATTAGCTTTTTGAAGCTCTTATTTCTTCTAGTTATGGATCAGATGAGACATGTACATGCAGGATGCTTTTTAGATTGGGAGATTTGAATTTTTCTTATGAACTTTTTTTTTTCTTTTTGTGTCTTGGAGGTGGTCCTGGTGTACGAATGTTGAACTCTTTAAGTCCTTGCGTTAACACAGTGTCATGCCTCTGGCATACAGTTAGTATGATGAAGGTTAATCTGACTTACTGTTATCGTCAAGATCCACACACCACACAGCAAAATCATTATTTTTACTTTTTTTCCATCCTCTAGCATGGGCTGTTTAATACTATTGTTATAACAGTATTTATAATATCTTTATATATGTATGCTAAGGAGTGTAAATTCAGTGTTAAAACTATCTAACTATGATCTAAGCCTATTAAACCTATAAAAGTATTGTTGTACCTTTCGAGTAGGTTATATGTCTGTTTAATCATTTATTTTCTCTTTTAGCTGGGACATTGGTAATGTTTGTTTATTTACTTTTTTTAGTTGCGCCTTAATAAATGTAGTTATGAGTTATGTTATGTAAAAGGTTATGACTGATGGTTAGACAGACAGATAGATAGATGGATGTACGTTATTGATCCCTGAATTTGGAGTCAGTGAAAATATGGTTTCATTTTATATAAAAAATATGGTTTCATTTCAGAGATAAGTACAACAAGGGTTTGGTTGGAGGAAACCACTCTGTTTGAACCAATTTTTTTTTTTTTTTGAGTATGAATGTGTTTAGTTTAATATGCAAGTACCTTACTAGCCACAATTTTTGCCATTTTCTGTTCAGAACCATTTTACCATAAGATTTGAAGACTTTTTAGACATTTCAAACCTTCATATATATTTTATAAATCTAAACTTTTTATATATTTTATTTTGCTATTCGCAGTCATAAGTCGAAGGATTTAATGTAAGGAGTCGTTACACGTTGCTTCAAACAGAAAGTGAAACTCCTGTCATGTGGTCAGAAAGCTTTCTTGTTCCTTTTTCTTTTTCCTTTTTCTGTGTGTCTTGGAAGAAAATTTTAAAGTGAGGTAATACCCGTGTGTTCCAGTTTATGTAGATTTATCACTTTATTTGCTGTCTTGGTATTTCTGAAATGCTCTCTACAAGAACGTTCTGAGGTTTTGTGCAATCATGTGAATTGTAAGATTCAGGAATAAATTCGAACATCATACTGACAGAAAGCACAGCCTGAAGGTTAAAACATAGCACTGTTCTCACTACATGATGGTGGACTAAAGGGCTTGGGGGTAAAACTGGAGATTTAGGCTTTAGGATTGAACACTGAAGGGCAAGGGTTACAGTTGTTATGCCAGAAATCATTTGAAGCAGCTTATAATGTGCATGAATTTGTGTGCACATCTGATTGCATAACCGATTTTCTGTTCCATTTCAATTGTGGTACAACACTGGATTTATTGTAGTGAATTTAATGATGATCTTATTAATGATGGTCATGAGTAGCCCTGGGGGACCAGAGATTTGCAGTGGGCACAGGTGCTTATTTATTTATTAAACCTGAGTGTTGCTAATGAGTTCACATAAATTCGTGTCATTATCAATTCTCCCAGAAAAAAGAAAACAAGTGCTGAATTTCTAGGGAGTGTTTGTTACTTAATTTTGTTGAATTATGTGAGGTGTTGTATTATTAATATTATGTGAATTGCTGAATGTTAATGTCTATGTATTTTTTTTTTTTTTTCCCTCCTCTGTCTCTAGGGTGAATCAGTTAAATATTTCCTGGACAGCTTGGATAGAATTGGACAACCGGTAAATCCTATTGACCTTTAAAACTGGGGGAAAAAAACCTGCATTTAAAAAGAGATTTATATTGAATATTTTTCTGTATGATTCTGATGATTATTTTTGTAATAGATTGTTTAAGAGATATGTGTATATATATAATTTTTTTTAATTTGTAGGATTACCTACCAACCCAACAGGACATACTTTTAGCACGAAAGCCTACGAAGGGCATCCACGAGTATGACTTTGAGATCAAGAATGTTCCGTTCAAGATGGTAGATGTGGGTGGTCAGCGGTCAGAGCGACGTAGATGGTTCGAGTGCTTCGACTGCGTCACTTCTGTGCTCTTCCTGGCGTCATCCAGCGAGTTTGACCAGGTTCTTATGGAGGACCGTCAGACCAACAGGCTCATGGAGTCACTCAACATATTTGACACCATCGTCAACAACCGTGTGTTTTCTAAAGCGTCCATCATTCTTTTCCTCAATAAGACAGACCTGCTGGAAGACAAAATAAAGACTGTGTCAATCGCTGACTATTTCCCCGACTTCACTGGAGAGCCCCACAATCTGTCTGATGTACAAAAGTTCCTGGTGGAATGTTTCCGCGGCAAGCGGCGTGAGCAGCAGGTGAAACCCTTCTACCATCACTTTACCACGGCCATTAACACAGAGAACATCCGCCTCGTCTTCCGAGATGTCAAGGACACAATCTTGCATGAAAATTTGAAGCAGCTTATGTTACAATGAGAGACATTCCTTAACGCTTAAGATCATTCCACTTTTAATAAGATTTTAAATCTAGTGCAAGTGATTCTGTAAAGACCCTGAAAAATAGACCTACAGGCAAATTGTTTCCCTCACACAAGACTACTTTTTCCTTCATTTTAATCCCACTTTCAGTGACCCTTTCAAATCATTGATCTGAGTCACTTGTCAGTTTTACTGCTGTCATTTGCCAGTTTTAATTTTTTTTTATTTAAAGTTTAAGCTGTCTAAATATAAAACACCGTCCTGTTTGGTGATTTAACTGAACTCAAGGCATCTCTGATATTGGATTTTTCCACAAAGCAGTACAACAGTTTTAAAAATTCTGGCGCTTCCCTCTGTTGTAACAGAGATTACAGTTTCTGCTAATCTGACAAAACCATTACCTTCAACCTACAGGTTTTCTACATTTGGCAGACTTACTTTTATCTCATTTATACAACTAAGCAGTTGTTGTTAAGGGCTTTGCTTATTTGAACTCATGATAAACTCATAATTTAAGATGTCTAGTGTCTTTCCTGAAGGCACAGAGTTACCAATACCACCACTGTTTGATCCGTTCATACACGATATTTAATTTCCCTACTTTCTAAGATAAAATTCCAATTTATGTAATTTTATTTTTTATTTTCTTTTAAAGAATGTGTCTGGATATGCTTTAAAGCAAAATGGTTATTAGTATTGTTATTAGTCACACTCCAAGATGCATGATAACTGCTGAGACTCAGGGGCTGTAAATATGCATTATAGACACATTATTGATCAGTGGCCTTCCCTGATTGGGATTATTGGGATTAGATCCCTGTTGACCATTTCAGGATTCAGGAAGTCCCTGTAATATCCCGCTTTAAAAAAAAAACCCACCATATCAATGCACTCGGATTATGCAGAAATTGTAGTGACCCTATTTTTAAGGTACCTGTGTATGTAGAACAATTGTCTTTGTTCCTTATTAAAAGGGAAAGACTCGTAATTAAATGTTTTCTTTTGTTATACAGAATTTGTTGTATAGATTCCTTGTCTGTAGGGTGTTTTTGTTTAATGAAACCATTGGTCATATTTCACTTTCTCCTTACCATTTAAAGTGAAGTTTAGCCAGCATTATATATGAAAACCTTTGAGATGGTTTATTATAATAACTTTACCAAGAGTAAGATAAATGTGTACATATGCATTCAGTGCAGAGGCTAAATTGACCTTATGCCCAGGCTAATGAATAGGCTCACGTGAACAGTTCAGGGTTTGTGAGGTGTAGGGATTTTGTTTTCCTTTTTTTTTTTTTTTTTTTTTTCTTTCTTCTTCTTTCTTTCATGAAGTATTTTTTTTTTTTTTGCTTCCAGCATTCTAAACGATTCGGTTTTCTCCTCAAACTCCAGAAAGACAGCCTTGTGCACTATGTAATTAATATCTCAGGTGTTATCTTAGATTGTCTTAGTTCACTGGCAGGGGTATAGAGGATCTCATAAAGTCCTTAACATCTTATGCTGGCTTTGGCTGTATGTGACTGAGAATTCTGGATATGTGTAGTGCCTACCCGGTTGTATGCATATATCTTTTATGGTTTAAACTTTAGTTCTGTTTAACACCATCCTGTAATCTGACTTGTGATCATATATATATTTCATGAAAACTGCGATCGCTGTTTAAGCTCACCAACAGAATTTGCTTTAGTGTTTAATCAGGATATGGCCCATGTACAGTATCAATTTCATCATTTTCAGGTTTTTTTTTTGTATAACTTTCTTTGGTCCATTAAATCCAACTATTTTACAAAGATATAAATTTGAGTTGGTGTGATTGATCTACTTTAAACTGTACACATTTAAATCAAGATACAGTTTCACTACATAAGCTTTTTTTTTTTTTTTTTTTAAAATAATAATAATAATGAGCAAATGGCTTTAATTATGGCAGCATGCTGGTGCAGAGGGATGGGTTGCTACCTCTCAGCTTCAGGGTCACTCCAAACTCAGGTTAGTGTCAACTTGGAGTTTCTTTGCATGCTCTTCCTACACTGTATTGCCAAAAGTTTTGGGACACCCCTCCAAATCATTGAACTCCAGGGGTTTGGCTAGGCCCCTTAGTTCCAGTGAAAGGAACTCTTAATGTTTCAGCATACCAAGACATTTTGGACAATTTCATGCTCCCGATAGAACACTTTGGGATGAATTAGAGCGGAGACTGCGAGTCCACTCCACTCTGAACAGGGTAAAGTGCTTACTTAAAGTGAGTAAACATTATTTATATAGCAAACCTGATGTGAAGTAAAATCTCAAATAAAGGAAAAATAATACAAATTAAAAAATATATTTTTTGTGCTTTGATATGTTGGTGGTTTAAACTCGAGTCATTATTGAACATTCTACTAATATAACACTTTGGCCATTATAAGTATCTGATTTGAGTAATCCTGAAAGGAGAGTAATAGGATGTGCTTGTGGTTTTCTGGTGACGCAGAGAGGAGTAGAAATAGTTTCACTTTTGTTTACACAGCTTGAGAAGCCTAACTTTTCTTTTATTCGAAAAAGATCGTTGCTTTCCTGTACGATGTGTACAGAGACAGTTTGTCAGAATAGAATATACGGCTTGAGAACTTTTATTTTGAAGATGGTTCCTAACCCGGAAGACTTGCGTAATACTGACGTCAAAGCCTATAACGGTAGACTCTGCCTTGACGTTTGTGCTGATGGGGGTTTCGGGAACTTTCGCAACACTTTGAATATTTGATTTAAACTCCTGAACGATCTTTAGCGGGTATGTCCATTGACTTGACGAATGAAAAGGATTTCCCCAAAGTACTTCTAAAATCACTGTGGGAAACTCCGATAGCTTTATATGTCTCCATTGTTTCTGTGCATATTGTTTTGATTGGCTGTTATTGCTGTACAGTTCTACACATGCTTCTGTTCACACTTGCACCAAAAGTTGCAGATAACAATTCACACTTCAGCAACATGTGACGTTAAAGATCATTATCAGAACAAATCTTTTGTGAGTCAGCACAAATTAAATGTTCATCTAAACATATATTTCCAATTGATTTTTACAGAGTTCAGTCCTGGGAATCCACTGACCTGCACCTTTTCTTGCTTCCAAAACACAACCTAACTCATGACTGATTTGATACATATCTGATGAGCTGAATTTAGTGTCTTTAGGAGTTAGGAAAGCATAAAGTATCAAGACTGCGTTTGAGAACCCATGAGTTAGACCTCGGTTGATCTGTCTATGGAATCGTTACTTTGGTCATCTTGCTGAAGTTTCATCCATAGATCTTGAAGGTCTTCAGCTCATTAGCAGTAACAGAACAGTAACTGCTGAGAACACAGATGCAGTGCCTAGAACATCCTGTGGAGAAACTGCGCTCTGTTCTTTTCTCCACCCGCAAGGATCTGATAGAGGCCTATGCGCAATACAGCAAAGAGGAAAAGCGGTTTCTTGAGGAGGGTCTCCTCCCAGGCAGTTCTCTTTTCGCTGCCATCAACATTCACTCTGAATCTGACTGGATTCCTGCACACCCTGAAGCTCTTCAGGACTTCCAAAGCTTCTACAGCAACCCATACCGCAAAACACCTGACCCTGGCCACAAGACCATTTACATTCAGACTATCGGTTAGTCAAAGTCCTCACATGATGCGGAGTTGTATACAGAATAAGTTGCTTTATATGTTTCTATGGTCCACAGGACCCTTTGGGGATGGAGCAGGGATGACTGAGCAGTATGTGGAGTGGCTGAGGGAATACTGCGAGGCATTTTACTATGGCCTGGCAGTCAAGTTCTTACCAGCAGTGACCATTGCAGCCACCAGCTGCACATTTCGTGTCAACAGCAACACAAATAACCTGCAGCTTCATGCTGGTGAGTTCTACTACGTACTATACAGCATGTTTATTGTGGCTGCTTGGAAAGGGTTACGATAAATTTAGGCCACGTAATCTCAGTGTCCTGCAGAGGGCAGTCAGTGTTCAGAAGAGTGAAGTCTCCAAACATTTTAGTCTCCAAACAATTTCTTTCCTCTTTCATAGGTGACCTCTTGGGATTTTTGAAAAAGAAGAAGCCAAAAGATGCATTCTGCATTGTTGGGATCACTATGATTGATCTGTACCCAAAAGACTCCTGGAATTTTGTCTTTGGCCAAGCATCTCTAAGTGAAGGTAATATCCAACTGAGGTGTTTTTATCAGATTTGCCTTTCTTTATGCCAACATTTCATATGTTTACATTTCCGTGTATTACCAAATTAGAGTTTTTACATTCAGCATCAACTAACACAAAATACGTGACTAAATTCAAACTAGCTGTTAAAATGCACACATTTAAACTTTTTGTAAAGACAGGTGATGAAACAGAAGAATTTAATATAACATTTAATTCATTATTGTATCCGTTGTGCACAAACTGCTGTCTAAATACAAGCACTTTGTGCTGTAGGAATGGGGGTTTTCAGCTTTGCTAGGTATGATGATGACTTCTACCACAGAAATTATGCCGGACAGCTGAAGAGGAATGTAAAACTGAAGCCAGGGGACTACAGTGTTTTCCAGGACTGCTATACACCTCCCATTAACAGCACTCTGCTCCTCCGCTCATGCAAGGTGTGACAACCATAACTGGACTCTACAGTAGTATTCTCAAAACTATTTAAATCATGGCTGTACAATATTTTAGGAAAATTGGTTGAGGAGTATTTTTTTATTTTTTTGCTTTAATAATTGCTCGGAGTTTGTTTTTATGATTTTAGAAGATTGTTGCTTGAACAAGTTTTGTATTCTTGTCAAGTTTCTTTGAATGATTCTTTAGTTTCTTTCTGTTACTTTGGCAGACCCTGACTCATGAAATTGGGCACATATTTGGTATCCAGCACTGCCAGTGGCTCCAGTGTGTTATGCAAGGCTCCAACCATTTAGAGGAATCAGATCGTCGTCCCTTAGACCTTTGTCCCATCTGCCTCAGGAAACTACATTGTGCCACTGGCTTTAAGATTGCAGACAGGTACAAGGTATGAAGGTTTCAAAATGTTACTTGTCTCAAATCTCACAAAGGAAATTATTACATCTTCAAATACAGAGCAAAGCCAGTACAGTCAGTGAACAGTATTATCCGACACATTTTAAGCAGCTACACTTAAAGAGAGTTATGGTATTATGTTAATGTGAAGTGTCTCTTACAGGCTTTGCTGCAATGGATAGAGAATGAAAGTTCTGACAAACCCACAGAGGCTTTCCAAGAGTTCAGAAAGTGGTTATGTGAGTGTCTGAGCATATTGGGAGATAAAACAGTTTAATTCTCTTACATATTATCAAGGACAAAAAGCAGAAGTTATATTTAATGCATGGTAGCGGTATTATTTTTAGACCAAACAAGCTTGCATTATTTAGCTGTGTAGAAACTTTAGTGTAAGTAACATGTGGACATCATATTTTACTCAAAAAAACAAGACTTTTACTATGTATAACACTTTACTTTTTTGTCTGAAATATAGTATTTTAATTTAAAGTGTCACTGTGTAAAAAACAAATTGCTATTCCATACACATAAAAATCCTACTTTATGAATGTACACTAGTGGAACGTTCTTTCCAAACATAAAAAATAAAGTCTAGCTTTAACATTTCTAGTGCAGTTGGAATGATGAAGATTTTTAAATAAACTGCTCTTGTTACTGACACAGTTTTCCTGGCACAGTCATTGTAAAAGCATTGCATTAGATTGAAATGAAATAACACTCACGTTCTCATCACTCTGATAGTTTGAGTGTTACAGTCACGCTGTGCCAGTGAAGAAATTCACAGTTGAGTTCATATAACTGACCGTGAAAGAACAATCATACACTTTGTATTCCCATTGACAAATGTCTAGCATTCACAGTGATTCAACAGTAGTGTGTGTTGACCTGAATTCACCTAAATATAGACTTAGAAGCAACATCATGTCATTGCAAGAAAGAGAGATAACTGGTCCAAAAACATGAGGATAATGAAGCTGCAGCTGTACAAAATCCTTCAGGAATAAAGTTATGTTAAATTAAATGAGAGCAAAATATAAATGAACTAGTAAAAGTGTGCTTCATTTACTATAAACTTTTAAGTGGGTTGTTGTTTAACGACTGGCTTAATACTGCAATTAATACCCAGTAAATTACATGCTGTTTGTCTATGTTCTAGTGAAGCTGTCAGCCTCTTCCAATGTTTACCATCACTTGCATGCAGTTTATTGTAAAACTGTAATTTAATTAAACTTTTTGTTTCTTTTTTTTTTTCTACGTGTGCTGTAATGATCTATATACATTGTAGTATACTGGATCTCCAGCAGGGTCAAAGGGACACCAAGTATCACATAATGCATTAAACAAGAGGAGACCTGGGGAAATTGTCACACTTTTCTCTTTTTCTTACATTTCTTGGGCAAGAGACATTACAGTGGTGTAAATGCCACGCCAAATAAAAGAATAAACTCTGAGGAGCATATTTTGTCTTCATTATAGCATCATACCTAATTTCAGTATGGAGTTATGGACAGATAAGTAGTTAGGGGATAATTGGCCCCATCACTGGGTAAGTTATCAAATTAATTTTTATGCATTGCTTTGTGTGTGTGTGTGTGTGTGTGTGTGTGTGTGTGTGTGTGTGTGTGTGTGTGTGAGAGAGAGAGAGAGAGAGACCGACCTCTTCATTCTCTTCTCTACTCTCTTCTAGTGTACAAATAAAAAGCTTGAAGTTCTGATTTTTTTTTTTTTAAAATGTGCTCAGCTCAGATTAGAGTGACTTTGACCACATTCCAACAGGAAATTGACCTCAGAACATGAAGTCATGCAAAGTGTCTAAGTAATTTTTGAGTTAGCAAAACTAGTGTTGGACATATAACCGGCATGACAACTTCTCCCCTCTAATCTTGTTCATTTACTCCAAAAATTATTCTACTGATAATAAAAAGTTTGAATCTTACTTCATTAAACACTGTGTAATATGGCAAGTTATTATCTAACTGAAAAATAGGTGGACTGGGTTTTGGCATTATAATTAAGTAGTAAATAAAATGATATTGTCCACAAAAAAAGTACTTATTTGCTCATTGAGATGGGAATTTAGATTCTGCATATTTTGTATTTAAACTAATTATTAATCCACATTAGGGGGCACGGTGGCTTGGTGGTTAGCACGTTTGCCTCACACCTCCAGGGTTGGGGGTTTGATTCCCGCCTCCGCCGTGTGTGTGGAGTTTGCATGTTTTCCCCGTGCCTCGGGGGTTTTCCCTACAGAAATAAAATGGAAACTGTTTTCGTCCCATTACATTAGTTTTTCAGCTGGATTTATCATATGATTCAACTCATTGTTAGTTACAGGATTAGTTGAAACCCTGATGTATTGGAGAACAATGTGGCTCCTCAACAAGAGCTTTGTAGTTCAAATGAATTGTTGTATATGACTGGGTATATAGGGTGGACTTCCTGGCCAATCTAAAATCTTACCTGCAACTGATATGGCTGAATATATGATTTAGGACATTAAGGTGATTTGCATCACACTCTTTGGACAGAATCAAAAAACAACATCCTCCTATACAAACTACTACTCTATAAATATTCTAAGTTTACATCCTTTTTAAGGCACATTGTGATTGTGTGATGGGTGTAAGGGTAGGTAACATTGTTTTTGCCTGTTTCTTCTAAGTAATTATTGTTTCTTACTTATAAGTGATGAATTAGATTTACCTCAGTTTGGCCTCAATGTGACATGCAGCTTGATGCTGTTCCATGCTCAGACATCCACACCCTCACCTCCTTTGCCAAGGCCAAAGAGAAGACTGTGTTTTCCCAGAATTAACCTTGTGAGCTAGGTAGAAAGTCCACCTTTATAAATTCCTCTGGCATGACTTTATTCTGACCCTTGCTCAGCAGCAAAGGCTGTTTTGGCAAGTGCTGATCTTTTTCTTTTTGCACAGAAAACCTGTCTTCACGGGACGTACCAGTGCGAGAAAGAGTGCACCCAATCCTGTACCAGCAGCACAGGAGTAAAAGGCAGAGCTATACTTCTGTGTGATGTCCACCAAAAAACCTGCAAAACATTTGAAACGCAACATGAACATGCAACAACCAGAATTTTCATTTAAAAAGAAACTAATTTAATATAAAAGAAATTTATATTTAATATAAAACAGCTGAGATTCAATATGTATACCTCCTAAAGGTGGCCCAGCAAGTCCTGCAAAGCTCTGGATGAATACATAGATACCTACAGCTAAGGGCATTCTGTCTATGCCCACTACGTCATCCTCAGCTAGCATGGGGATGTGTGTGGGTGCAATATTGCCAAACAGGAAGCCATACAGTACACAGCAGACGGCCAGTCCCCAGAAGCCGTCTACTACTGTGAAGAGCATTAACACTAGACATATCAGAAACACACTTCCGAATAGGACAAATATCTTCCTGATGCAGCCACAGCTCATTATCCAGCCAATGGAAAGACGTCCAAAGATCTCGGCCACTGCTACTATTGACAGCATGTAGGCTGCCTTGTCCCTTTTAGTTCCCATACTCACACTGAGCTCCACCACATATAAGTGTGGGGCAAAGAAGCCCAGTGTTGCAAAAAGACCAAATCCAGCATAACATAAGAAGCTGCCTTCCTTTAAAACAGAAAGGTCCAGGAGTTTGTTTCTGCACAACCTTTTTATATCCTGTTCACATTGAGGAGTTTGCAATGTGTCTCCATCTTTTTGTTGTCCCCCTGTTTGGAGGCTTTGTTCCAGCTCCTCAAATGACTGCACACCTGAGCCTCTGGAGCTCATTGAGCCACTAAATTCAGTATCAGTGGGAGAGTTCTCGATTTCCTGCTTTCTCAGTGGTTTGGTAAGACATTCTGTAGTCTCTGGCTTGATTATCATGGGGCGAAGCAGAAGTCCACAGACCAGGATGGTACCCTGTAATATTCCAATCACCACCATTGTGTATCTCCAGCCAATATGTGTCTTGAGTGCAGTAAACGCTGCAAAAATTGCAATAGGCAATAAAACGTATTTTTTAAAAATCTGATATTAATTAGAAATGCATTAATATCAAAATTACAGCCTGGAATTGCTGTATAAATAAACAATAATAATCATATTAGTGATCATGAGTATATCATACTTAGTATGTAACAATTAAAATTATGTACATTAACAGGTATATTAAATGAACAGGTACATTTTGTTGAAGTGGCATGTCACTAGTGAAATGGTAGAGCATGCCTGTTCTCACCTGGTCCAAAAGCAAACATGGCGAAAGATTCTCCTGTGGAGGCCACGGCTGTAACCAAGGACCGACGTCTACTGAAGTACTGGGACAAGATGGTGACAGTCGGAAGAAATGACAAACAGTAGCCGAGTCCTGCAAGGATACACATACAGAAACTAATGACAAATTTGTTAACACTCCATGCTACTTACGTTTACCTTTAACCTAACAGGCCAATGCCTATATCTAACAAGAATAGAGAAATGAGAACTGGGTTTTTTATTACCAGTCTATTACAGCATCCACAAATCTACATACAGACTTGAACACAAATTTTTTGTTTTTTTGTTACATATTTAGCTTCAGATTGTAGTCTACACATATGGCTTGTACAGATATTTGGGAATGCAGATATTTGTAAACTATTTTATGTTTGTAAAATGAGTCACATTTTATAATGGTTTCATTCTGTATTTTTTAAATCTCATCCCACAAATTCAAGCAGAGGTTTTTAATACTATTTAAGGTTTTTACACAATTGTACAGGTGTGGATGTGGTAGCTTAGTGGTTAAGGTGTTGGACTACTGATCTGAAGGGTGCGAGTTTGAAACCCTGGACCACCAAGCTGCCCCTGAGCAAGGCCTTTAACCCTATAAAATGAGATCAATTGTAAGTTGCTCTAGATAAATTGTCTACCAAATGCCAACAATTAATCCTCACAGTTAATCATGCATTTCAATTACCACACTGCTTTAAATCCTCACTTTCTTCACACCTTTTTTATAGCTAATGATTCTGATTACCTGAAACTATCCCGATTGTGATGTAAATCTGATTTATGCAGCTGGTGAATGCAGTGCATATTGTTCCCAGGCAAGTTAGGAATCCTCCGAGGATCACAACAGGCTGGTAGCCAAATCTGTTGCTCAGCCCAGTGGACAATGGTGCTGAGCCAACAAGCAATATGTAGATCAATGAGAAAGTTATAGAAATGTGTACACAGACATTAAGTATCATTTCATTAAAAGCTAGGTTTGAAAAGGCCCACATATATCTTACCTGTAAAAGTCATTACAAACACGCATATTGAGATTATCCATGAAACTCGACTGTTGGTTTCATTAAACTCACACATCAGATCGTTGAGGAATATGCCAAAGCTTTTAATGACTCCATATGTGAAGACCTCGACAATAAAAAAGGCCACAGCCACAATCCAACCCCAGCCACCATCTGGTACCTCGGAATATACTTTAGGTCCCAGGCAACCTCCTGACCTGAAGATCGACAATACCATGATCACTGATGTCAATACTGTAGAAAAAAAGATTTCAAAATGTATTTGGGTAAATGCTTATGCTAGTGTGAGTTCAAATCCCAGCACTGCTGGCTAAGCTGCCCAGTTGGGTCTTTGAGTGAAACTCTTAGTCCTCAACTACTTAGCTGTCTCAATTGTCCCTTTAAATGTATTCCTTAGAAATGTTGATTAATTTCTGACAGTACAGTGTTAAAGCCAAAACAGGGCTTCTTTTGGTTCATATTAAACAACATATAGGCGTCAGATATTTGTCCAATCCACTGCTTAAATCTTAAATGTCCATTACCCTTTTCTTATCGCAAGGTAAATTTAATTTTCTGCATTAAATCTGTTACAGTTCAGATTAAAATCTCAAAAAATCTTACCTGTTTTCCAGATTAAGTATAATAAACACACTTTATTGTTGGTGGTCTGCCAATGCTGTGTTCTCTCAGCTAAGAGTACCAGTGGTGTGTGGAGTTGCTGTTGCCTGATAGGAGGTTACAGCTGTGTGGACTGTGAGGATTGGGTTACAATGGAACACTCACTACTGATTGAGAAATCCAGCTTTCAACCCCCTCTCCCATGAACTGGTATTGAAATCATTGGTAGGCTTACGTGCTAAACTCTGCTGTTTATGATATGCTGAGCTGGTAGTAAGGTACTGAATTTGATTCTGCTCTTCTGCCTGTTTTGTAGGAGCACTGAGGCATTAAGCCCTGTTTATTAGTCTATTATATAATATTTTTTTCTGCTAGTCTAGAGGTCTTTTAGAACTCAATGGAGAGAACAGGTTTCAGTAGAAGCTTATGTGGGCCAGAGGTCTTGTAGTTTGTTAGCAGATTTGAGTATACTTTACTGGAAGGTTTCATACCTTTTGTTTAAATTAGCATTTGTTAATAAAGTTTCAGTGGGAGTAAAGAATTAGAATAAAAAGACAAGCCTAAGCCATTTCATTTATTTTCTGAATATATTTAAATATAACTTTGTACAATTTCTGGACTATTTGTCTTTCTGATTTTGCATTGCAGATGGCAGAAGCTGGAGTCTGTGTGCTGCTCTTATTTTGTTCCCTGTTCTCAGGACTGGTGTATTACAAAAACTTTTTTTTTGAACATGGGGACAAAGTCACAATGAAGGAAAGGCCAAATTTCATTATTATCCTGGCTGATGATATTGGTTGGGGAGACCTCTGGACAAATGAGTTCGACAATACTACCCCCTGGCTGAATATGTTAAAGCTGGAAGGCAAACGGTATAGTGCAGTGAGGATAAAATCACAAAGATTTTTACAACTGTGTTTTAGAGGCAAAGTGTTTTAGTAATGAAACAAATTAGAAAGATTAAATGAGTCCATTGGTCACTGCATATCTAAATGGAATCCTGATTGTGTTTCAGGTTCACAGACTTCCACTCTCCAGCTTCCACATGTTCCCCCTCGCGTGCTGCATTGCTGACTGGTAGACACGGTTTACGCAATGGAGTCACTCACAATTTTGCAAAGGGGTCTATTGGAGGACTGCCACTTAATGAGACAACATTTGCTCAGCTCCTACGTGATGCAGGCTATTACACTGCCATGATTGGTAAACACAGCACGCTTTAGATTATTATTCAGAGCAGCCCTCTGATTAATATTCTGATGGTTTGCGGTGCGTGAGCTCAGAGAGGCCTGATGCTGTGGTTACTTCCTGTTTAATGCATGCAACACTGTCACCACAGCAACAAGTGTACTGAATGGCAAAAATGAATAGTTATTAAAAGGATATGCTGTATTTTATTGTGGTGAAATTTAGAATTTTCACACAATTCAGAATATCTCAGAAGGATTGCAATGCTGTCCTTATTTCTTCTTATAGGAAAATGGCATCTTGGGCACAGTGGTCCCTACCATCCGATCAACAGAGTTGAGTACATTAAAGTCACATTTTGGCGATATTTGATATACACTCACTGTCCATTTTATTAGGAACGCCTACACATTCATGCAGTTTTCTAATCCTGCCTAATCTAATCATTCTTCCATGCTACAAACTTCAGTCTCAGAAATCATACTTTTTTCTTCATTCTGATGTTTGATGTGAACATTATCTGAAGCTCTTGACCTGTATCTGCATGTTTTTTACACTATGCCACTGCCACTTGATTGGCTGATTTAATAGCTGCATGAATGTGCAGATGTATACAAGTTCACATGCTAATAAAGTTGATAGTGTGTGTGCAAAAGATGCTCATAAATTTACAGGCCATTAACTGTCATTAAAAAGGACAGTTCAATAAGATGTTACCTTTATTTGCTTCTTTTTATAAACAGGTTTTGAATATTATCTTGGTATTCCATATAGTAGTGACATGGGCTGCACTGATAAGCCTGGCTTCGATCTGCCCAGCTGTTTACCATGTGAGCAAAGTAAACACAGTAGGTGAGAATACACACTTTAGATATGCTAACTTGCACATCTACAGCATAAGATATGAATAATCCATTTTGATGTCTTTACTAAAAATTCCTCGATTTCTACACAGCAGGAAAGGTGGAGGATGTGACACTAAAACAGCATTACCTCTCTTTGAAAATCAGAGTATAGTTGAACAACCACTGGATCTGTGGACTCTCACAGAGAAGTATGCTAAAGCTGCAGTCACACAGATTTTGACAGCAAGGTATTTACCATATGATTATTGTTTCTTTCTGTTACTGTACTGTTTATAATCTTGCACATTCTATCTGTGAATAATCAGTAAAGAGAAACAGATAAGTTGCCCTGTCTCACTAATACACATGACCAAGTGACCAAGTTACTGCTTAACTAATCCTTCTGCGTTTTGTCATGAAATAATCTAAACAGTAATGCCTTAATGCTGTTGTACTCATCATATGAATAACAGATCAAAAATTTAGACACAGCTGTTCATACAATTTTGTCTTAGATTTCTGGCATTTGCCTGATAGCCTTATCCAGAGCGACTTACATTTTATGATATACAACCAAGCAATTAAGGGTTAAGAGCCTTGCTCAGGGGCCCAGCAATGGCAGCTTGGTGGACCTGGGATTTAAACTAACAACCTTCCAATCAGTAGCCCAACACCTTAACTATGAAGCTACCACATCCCACATTCTTCATTACTGCTTACTAATAATAAAGTCATTAAGACACTTGGAATTATTCAATGACTAAGAAATTTGTTAAACAAATCAAAGCTGTTATACTGTAAATTCCTGATAAAAAAGCTTGGCATACTTCTTTTTGTCTAGCTGTTTTTAGCTAGCTGTTTTTTCCCTAAAAGATGTAAATGACAGGTACTGCTTATTAAGATACATTTGGATTCAGAAATATATTAGAATTCAGAAATATATTATAAACATGGGAATTAACTTTTACGGCTGTCCGTTTACAGCTGTCTTAGAAATATATTTCAACCTTAAACTTTTATTATTATATTTTTAAAGAAATGTTCCCCCTGTGCTTTTTTGGGTAGGGGAAAGTTGTATATGCACCTGTATTTTTCAATTCGTTTGCGGAAAGAAATATGTTAAGATTTTAAAAGGAAACAAATTCAACAGATTTTTATCAAAATTGAGTATAAAAGCAATAGTTTGAGTACAAATCAGCTGGGAGACTTTGATCCGTCAGTGTAACGAGCAGAGTCTGCAAACAGGCTGTTTATTTTAACTGACCAAGCATTGACCTTTGAAAAGGATAGATCACAAATGGCCAAGATATTTGTAGTCAAGCTTCTCCTCTTTCACATTACTGTTGCATACTGTAAACTGAACCTTAAGACAGCGTCAGAGCTGTTTCATATCATACATACACAACCATTTGATTTTAACAGTATATACTTTAAATGATACTTATCATTTTTAGTCTTTTTCTCTTGTCATAAAACTAAATATGTGTAATATTACAGAATGCCCATGTGTTAAATACAATCTATTTTCTTTTAATGCATACTCGGTACTATAGTGAAACATGTCATCGAAAAATGATTTCTTTTATCTTTTTGTTTTTTGTTATCTTTAAATTGTTCATTGTTATGGTAAAACACTATTACCAATAGCTATGTTGTGCTGTTAATCTAGAAATTAATCAATACTTGTGCAGCTCAAAGCACTACTATAGTATATGTTTTGTCTTTGTAGGAATAAGGGGCAGCCTTTCCTGCTGTATGTGGCTTTGGCCCATATGCATGTTCCTCTGTTTCATAATCATTTCCTGAACGTGACTCCAAGGGAAGCTTATTCAACCAGTCTTAGTGACATGGACAGTTTGGTGGGGAGTATAAAACTAGCAACTGAGGCCTTTTGTACAAAGAACACACTTATATGGTTTACTGGTAAGTTTCAAATATCATCATTAGTGAATATCAAGTCATAGTTGGCAGTGAATGTAATTTTTTTTTTTTTTGAAAGTTAGTAATTTATGGAGTAAAAGCATATCAAGATTTTGAGAGAGATGTGGATCTTAAGGTCTCAATGTAAACCTTTTAGGTGATAATGGCCCATGGGAAAAGAAATGCAATTTTGCAGGGAGCACTGGGCCTTTTCAGGGGAAGTGGCAGACCAGCAGAGGTAATGAACCAAAACCACCATTATTCATTCATTCATTCATTCATTCATTCATTCATCGTCTACCGCTTATCCGAACTACTCTCGGGTCATGGGGAGCCTGTGCCTATCTCAGGTGTCATTGGGCATCAAGGCAGGGTACACCCTGGACAGAGTGCCAACCCACTGCAGGGCGCACAGACTCTCATTAACCACCATTATACACTTATTATTTTCATACACTCTTAGAAAAGAAGCTCTAGAATTCTTAAGAATTCTGCGGTTTGTCTTTCAGGGAAACCCTTAAAGGTTCACTGTAGACTCACTGTTTTATTTTATTTCAAATAAAAACCCCTTTAGGAAGCTATGAACCCTTAACTATTGAAACAAAGCCCCATATAAAAATGATGCCTTTATTATAAGGTGTAGTGTAAGCAATATTTTTAATATATTTATAAGGCTTTATACTTTTGTAGTAGTATGTCAGGGTTCTTTAGGAGCCACAATATGATAAAGCCATTTTAAATACCTATATGTACAGAAGCTTTAATTTTAAAGGACACTGATTTCTTACAGTGAGGTTATTGAATTTTCTGGTGATCAGGTGGAGGCTCAGCCAAGAGGACCACATGGGAAGGGGGCCATCGAGTTCCCTCAGTGGTCATTTGGCCAAGGAACATATCACCCAACACCACCAGCAGTGCCCTGCTAAGGTAAAAAGTTTCCTTAGTAAAGTTAGTCTCCTTGCTAAGTTTCTGAAAGGAAAGGAAACATTTTATTGACTTATTGACAAAAACTTTATTCCTTTCCTTTTTATTTTTAGTGGTATGGATATCTTCCCCACAATCCTCTCCTTAGCCGGTGTGGACCTTCCTTCAGACCGCCATTACGATGGCATTGATATAACACACATCCTGCTTAATGGGTCTGATACAGGACATAAGGCAGGGCCACTTTTAGAAACTGTGGCACAGTATGAGAAAAAGGGAATTTGGGATGGAGAATAGCATATCTTATAACTGCTACTGTTTTCCATCATCAGAGTCTCATGCATCCGAACAGTGGGGCAGCAGGGCAGTTTGGAGACCTACAGACTGTCAGAGTGGGACATTACAAAGCTTTTTATATTACAGGTCTGGTATAATTCATGACTGACTGGATCATTTAGTGCCACATCTTTCATATGAAACAAACTACATTTAACATGGCAATGAGTGATTAAAGCATTACCTTTAATGCCACATTAATTAAAATTATTAGCCATTTAAAGTAAAGTCATGTTTCTGCTTTAGGTAAAAGTCTTCAGATTCTTTCCAATATTCATATACACACTGTTGCTAGTTCCTCTGAATTTGAAGGCATGAACCTCCTTTTCACTTTGCCAGGTGGTGCAGAGGCCTGCGGTGGAGGAAGTGGAAAGCAGGAACTTCATGATCCCCCTTTGATTTTTAACTTGGACACAGATGAAGCAGAAGGGTCACCTCTGGACCCGGCCAGCGAGGAGTATCAACTTGTCCTCAAGGAAGTAGAAAGAGAGCGTGAGGTGTTGTTATGGGATATTGCCACAGACAATGTATCTACTGCAGATTACACTGTATCCCAGAGTGCAGTCCCCTGCTGTCAACCACAGAATCCTGCCTGTCGATGCCATAGGAAGGAGGGAAGAGCACAAAGTCATGCATGCTCCAAGAAGTCAAATGCAAATGGTTTCAATGTTTCTAAAATACATGTACAGCTAGGTAGACTGTAAGAGGGCAACACAGTGGTGTAGTGTTAGTGTTGCCTCCACATTGCTCCAGCGGTCCTGGTTCAGTCCTGACATTGGGATTGTTCTCTCTATTTTCACCTGGATTTCATCAGTTCTCTGATGTTTCCCACTGTCCAAAACTTGCTGGCTGGTGGATTGGTGGCCACTAATTTGCTATTTGGTGTGAATGGCTAAATGAATATGTGTGGTGTGATGGACTGACATCCTGTCCTGTGTGAATTCTCCCAGTGTTCCCAGTATATGATTTGGACCCACTGCATTGCTGACCAAGACATAACCAAGATTACTTTATAAAAATGAATGACTGAAAGACTAAAAGAAAAATGTGTTTATTTTTCTTTTATGCTACATTGCAATACAGTTTAATCCCCCAATGACAGTGTGAACAATCTGTTTTTAATAAGAGTATGCAGTTCACACCTTATTTTAAAATATGAAATATTTTTGCATAAATAAAACATTAATGAATTAAATATGGACTGATGTTAGATATGTTTCACTCACATGCTTTTACTTGACATCAATGTATATCTAAAATGAAATCTTTTAAAGAATATTTAAGAAAAGATTCCTAAACTCCAGCTGGGACAAAGCTGTCAAGAAAACACTGTGAAGTTTTTATAACTTGTTTGTCCCTGTTACAGTTGTGGCCCTGTAGTGAGCCCCATACTGAGCATTACTTTGTTGTCTCAAAAATCTCTGCAGGACAGCAACTGTTGTTTGCTAAAAACATGTGATTCTATACTTTGTGGCTTTTCTGGGAAAAATCTTTTGTTATATCTACTTGTCAGTTTTCTACATGATGTTAGATTGAAAAAATCTATATAAATATATATTAAAGGTATATGAATAAACACTACCAATAGTTTAAATGAATATTTTGTGAAACAGATATGTGAAATAAGTACAGAAAATGTCAAACCCAAAAGTTATTTTCTCATCTTTATTCGTCATTAGAACATATAATCATTAGCAGAACACTGAAGCTTGGATAAGTTTGTCTCTTTTACATTATTTTTATAAACAGATTTTTAAAAATCACAACATGACTCCATTACGATAAAAAAAAAAAAAGCCAAAGATATTGACGAAAGGAAATGGGTTCTGCCTAGTATCATTTTATTTGCTCTAAAACTAAGCGTACTACTTTGTAGTCCACACAGTGAAACCAGAGAAACAATATCAAATGCAGTATAAAAT
The DNA here is from genome assembly GCA_033459395.1 of Hemibagrus guttatus. Classification (NCBI taxonomy): domain Eukaryota; kingdom Metazoa; phylum Chordata; class Actinopteri; order Siluriformes; family Bagridae; genus Hemibagrus; species Hemibagrus guttatus. Next base: position 10,571,711 of record JAUCMX010000012.1, read on the forward strand.
TTCAAACAGAATAATAGGTCTTAGTTATGCTCTGAATTAGTAGTTCAAAGAAAATGGTACCATTCGCTATTATTCTGTTACAGTACTTTCCCTTTCACAGTATAAGCAGCCTTTTGTAAACCAGTGGAAAGAAAGAAACAAAAAACAACAACAACATAGCTTTAGTGCAACAGTATGAAAAAAATATAAGCATTGAATTTGTTAGTCTGGGTATACAACATTATTGAGTATTATCGAATATTGTGTTTGTGTATTCTTTTTTCCTCCAGACATATTGATGTGGCTCTGCTTTGTGCAATCAGCCAGAGGCAACCAATCTACTGGAAGAGATTGTTCCTGTGGCCTCAATATTATACAACAAACATCAGTAAAATAACCAGTGTACAACTACAAGAGAGAGGAACGTTCCTATATTCTACATACAGGACTGAGTGTAAAAAAACATTAGGAGAAAAAGTACTATTGTATTCCATCCACAATCCAGCCTTGTGAATTAATCTGAATTTATTATCAATTCCACATGCCTTTTAAGATAGGCATGCAGCTGAAAGAGCACATGGACACACTCTTGCTTTACTCTATGACCTTGTAATCTGAACAGAAGAAACTGAGACTTATCACAGCAGACAATGTTCTTTCTGTCCTCCACTCTATAACAGTTTCTAAAATATACCTCTCAGAGCATCTGTAGTGTCTTTTGCTGAAGGTTGCTGAGCTCTGGAAGATTGAACTCTGCTATACAGAACAATGATCATCTAAAGTGTAATGGGTAATTAAATAATTTATACTAGCCTGACAGCTGTGTAACAGAGTGTGTTCATCTGTGCAAGCTGTTTCACCTTTTATCATGATCAGACAATCTGTTGGATGGGAGTTTTATAAACGGCAAACTGTTCCATTCAGGACACACTGCTTCAGACTGCTTCAGATGAAACACTGGATTCATAGGTACTGAAATTATTTTCTAGCTGCACCAATATATTGCACTTTTTTCTTTTTTTTTTTTAAATAAAGTTTGTCACTTTTTAAAGCTAAATATTTGGTGCAGCTAATAAATCCAGTAACTCCGACCTGAACGTGACTTGTGTCTAGAATGTATTCATGTAACTAGCATCAAAGAAAAAACAAAAGCATGCAGTATAAAAAATATTTTACTTTACAAATCATATATTTTATTCCCTGTAATAATTAGCAACATACAGTCAACACAAGAATTACTGGCACCCTTCTCACCCTTATAAACTCTTACATCTTTTTTCATAACTTTAAACTCCACTATGAAATTCTTGCCTCAACATATAGGATCTGTATTGCTATTCACCAGGATTGCAGTTGAATTGCACTGTATTTTGTCATCTGCCTGAAAAACCAAACAGCTTTCAGCTGAAATTATACCTACGCCAATCAAGTCACAAGTATGAAATCATACATAAGCATAATGAAATATCCGTTAATCAGCTGAAAAGACTAACAGTTCCAAAAGTGCTCAAAAGATGAAAGCATGTGCTTGTTTCCCCTATGCATAGTAAAGAAGATGGTGAGATGGTGAGGTAGGCAAAGTAGGATTCCAGTTTAAGGGTTATCAAGTTTCAGGTAATTAGACACAATTGAGTTTAGAAAGGATGCAACTGAGCACAACCCACAAAAGCAGTGTCTGAGCTCACTGGAACAACGGAACTGCTTGGTTATTTTCACATGGAACTAAAATCAAAAGTGTATAAAATGACAAAAGGATGTATATGAGAGAACACGCCCATACCCACTACAACATATGATGGTGAACAGTGATTACTTGCAGTTTTATCCAAAAACATGTTTACCTCTGCCATGCTGAATCTAGGCTGTGGAATAATCATTGCGTCCTAATCAGGGTGTCCATGGATTTCGGGAAACACTGAGCAAAATCCAGGGCTCTGTGCATTTCACACATCTCCATACCAATATACCTGGGCTAATTTTGTCTCACCAATCCACATGTTTTTGAGACTTGGGACGAAACACTTTACAGGAAGAGGTAAACTGTAAGAGTGCCAACGACTATCAAATACTAAACTTTTACAATAGGTGCCAATAATTACTGTGTTGAGTGCACTCCACCTGGATCTCCTCTATAGGGAATACTGAGGAGAACGCTGTTCCAAAGATTGCACATGTCCTAATCCCTAAAAATCCTCACTTCCTTCATCTACACTAAATTCCAACCATCAAATCAAATCAGTGAAATCAAGTCTGTTTCAGTGAAAGGATGATCACCCATGCTGTTTAGCACACTCAATGAAAAAGTGAAACATCTTCTAGATTCCAAATTACAGGAGTTTACTGCTGAGCAGGAAAACAACGAAAAGAAAAAACACATTACTGGAGTCTCCTGAACCCTGGACACTATAAAACAGGTTTTAACTTTGCCCCTTGGTATTTGTTTACTCTGTGTCATATGTTTCCCAGGCTGGTTATCTTTCTTCTCAGTAGTCTGAAAAACAGTCATATTTCTCTCAGGGATGTCTAAAGATAAAGGTTTTTTTTGTCTCTGGGGCACATGACTTCAAATTTTTTTATTTCTCATTTGCTGACTCAATATTATGTCTTACATTATTGTATCATCTTTATTCACACTATCAGGATTAGCACTAACTGTCAAAATCTCAGATATGTACTCAGATATTACCTTGTTTAGTAACCAGTAAGTAGTAAGTTAGTAAGTAACCAGTGAATGTGTAAAAAAAAAAAATCCCCACTGTGTCCATTCAGCTAAGCAGAATCGCTAGGACAACAGACAACTTACTTTGTTCACCACTGCGGTCTCAGTGACTTCCAGTGGTCAGGTAATTTGTTATTTGTTCTTGCTTGACCCGAATATAAGCAGCTGGCTGGGAAAGAGCTTAGGTCTGCAGGTTAATAAAGAACCAAAATGACAAAGAGTTGTAATGTAGTGTATTCATGGATAAGCAGTATTAAGTTCAAGTTAAATCATTACACAAACTATAGCATGCTTCTCAGAATTGCAAATAAGGTTAGAAAAAAAAGGCTTTTTTATTATTAACTACATGGTTTGGCTGAGACTTATCTGCTGCAGTGGGGGCTTGTGAGAGCACATATCCAAGTCCATTAGCATTGGTGTCCATGGTGTTGTCATGTATTTGTGTTTGCTCATCTCGTATACTGAGATCACTTCCTTCTGTAGTGTTTTGGGTGTCCAACATAGGAAGATGCTGATGGACCACCACCTCTGGGTGTCCACACCTCTCCCCGTCCACCTCTCCCCCGTCCTCTCCCCATCCTTCTTGGCTATCGCTATGAGCCACTTTATGTACAGCTGTGTCATCTTCTTGCAAGCTTAAGTCAACAGAGTTCAGGTCAGGTTCATCTACAGCTCTGTCTTGATCTTGTAAAGAGTGAACGTTTGGCGAGGGGCTATGGATTAAAAAAACAAAAGCAAAAAACAAATCATAATTTTTATTTGATTATTTATTATTTGACAGTTGTTCTTTTAACTTAAAGTTCAGTTGTACCTCTCAATTGATTCATAAGAAATTGGTGTTGGGCAGGGTTCCAGGGGACCTGGACCCCCTTCCTCCTGAGCCCAGCCACGATTGGACGAGGCATAAGTTAGAATGGCGTCAGTCACACTGTAAGGAGTGTGACCTTTTACGCAATCTTGAATGTGACCAACAGGAAGCTGAGTCTGAAGAAACAGATGGAGCTGGCTGTCAGACAGACACACTGTCATGTGCACTACCCTGTGGATACAAAACATCCCATTAAAATGTTCTGAATCTCAGCACATCTGCAGAGGAAAAAACTACACAGAGAAAGTGCCAGAAAGTCAGTTATAGCAAAACACTGCTCTGACTCATCTGGGGTTAACCAAATAAAGAACAAACTGCAAACTAGCATTATTCATCATTGCTCACTTCCCTTTATAATTTCTGTTATATACTTTATAAACTTTGTGTTTTTAGCGGATCGTTAGATCCGCATGATTTTGGCACAGGTTTTACACTGGATGCCCTTCCTGTTGCAACCCTCCCAATTTTTCCTGGCCTTGGGACCGGCACTGAGAGTTAACTCTTCAGTGGCTGGGTTGGTGCCCTGCCCGGGAATCCAACCCAGGCCATGGCAATGAGAGCGCAGGATCCTGCCGCTAAACCGCCAGGAGGCCTGATCCAATGATTAATAATGATGCATACTACATTTCTCTTAATTCTGTCATATAATAGATAAAGATGACACTGACTTGTCCAGGAAGCTCTGTAAACCCTTTCTCCTTTTTTCAATGAAGTCTGTGTTGGTAAAGTGGATGAAAGATTTTCCGGGCAGGTCAGGAACCGGTCTGTGTGAAAGTTGTTTTCGGAAAGAAAGCAGACAGTCATATTAATATACACAGATTCTTTACTTCTGTTGTGTTAAATATCCTGAGCAGTCAAATGGAAGAAATGTATCAAATACATTTCAATGTCATTACTGAAGTTCACTTAAAGCCTTTATTTAATTTTTTACTTACACCAGACCAGCATTCTTCTGCAGTTTCCTCTTCAGCCACACAAACTCACTATATCGCCGACGCACACAGGAAGTTTTAGCTGTGAAAGCCTTGCTGTTGGTCTTAAGACCAAGACAAAAAAAAAAAACAGAAAATCATGTTCATTAAAATCTGTTTGCTTTCTTGATAAGACTGGAGAAACATAGTACGAAATGTGAACTGTTTGCCTCTCTAATCACCCTCCTCAATGTGTGGGGACAAAATACAGTCATCCTTTATTTGGTTCCCTTCCAGCCAGATTTATTACAGTTCCAGTTCTTTTAAATGCCTTAATTGTTTCCCCAACAGTGGATATGGGAATTTTCAGGTTTGTAGCTATTTTTACAGCCACATCCTGATTTATGAATTGAGACTTTTGTCTCACTTTTGTGAAAACAAGATGTTATGGGTGACGGCTCTTAATCAAATGAACTTAAACAATTTAAACTGGAACATATTACAGTTACAACATGTTTAATAGAATATATAGTGTGCCAATAAGCTTGACAAGTGGGTTTGTTTAAACTATTTTTCATAAGATTTTTTTTCTCCTTCAGAATTTATTTCAATCTTTTCAATTCATCTTAACCAAGGGTGCCAATAATTTGATTGATGATAGTAATTACAATAAAATAGTAGTCCTCTTTACAGATAACTTCATTTTGCTTTTTATTTTGAAATGTCAAGACAAAAATAAGACTATTCTACTCTATACAGTGACAATTAAGTATTTGATATTTAGAAAGACCTTTACAAAAGTACTTACATGAAGAAAAATCTTGAAGTCCACATAAGAGTTCCAGGATCCCTCATTCATCACACGAGGATCCTGAACTCTCACGGTGATGAATTCCTGTTAAAAACAAAACAATATATTTTGCAACTTGGACCAAGATGCTGTTCCATGTCTCCAGTCAGTTCTGACAAACTACAGATAGATGGTTAGAAGGTGATGGTACCCAGTTTAGGTCAACTTTCTGAACACAAGACAAGCTTATTAAAAATAATGTGATAAACAGCACTCTTTATTTATAAAACAAGTTATCTTGTTATAAGTTACTTCAGATCCACCCCAGCTTTCAATGAGATGGTATAATGTAAAAATGGTTTAATATAATCCTCAAATCTATCCATTCATTAGCAATAAGCTGACATTTAAAAATGAAAATTAAGACAAACTAACTTAGGTAAATTGTTCATTTTTAAACAAAAATCTTAACTTAAGATTTGCAATCTGAATTTAATCTGTAATAAAGATGTCCTGAGATTCTGTAGCCCAGCACTGTACCAACTACTTTTTTAAAATAAGACTGCTTAAAGATTTAAGAAATAAAAGAACTAAAGCAATTCAATTTATTCAAAACATGTTTAGCATTGTTATGAATCCAAATTCATTAATTTCATTGCTGAACTCTGTCATCACTCAGCAACCAATTAAAGCAAATGTGGAAATCAGGCAAACAATAATGAGAAACAGAGACAAACGGAAAGAAGTCTTACATCTCCTTGACTTTTGATCATCCTGCCAATTGTGTTTGAGCACATAGGACATCTAGGAAGGAATATGAAAAGGAAAACACAAGAAATGACTAAACAGTTTTTCAACTAACTAAAACACAAACATCAGAGATCACATTTTTGTCCTTTAATAGTAATGCTGTGTTTGCTTTTTCTGCTCTAGGTCTACCTCGGGTCACATCCCAACTGTTTGTTGATGTCTGAATCTGCATTGAAGGTGACTTGCACGGATCATTGTGCTTGATCTATACACTTTACCTCTGAGCATCAGACTGGCCTGCATAGAGTCCTGACATCAACCTTATAAAACCCCTTTGAGATGAATTAGAGCAGAGACTGCAAGCCAGGCCAAAACTGGGATGTCTGCCTTTACATGCACATGAATTTAATATGGGCTTCACCCGCCCTTTGCAGCTATAACAGCTTCAACTCTTCTGGAAGGCTTTCCACAAGGTTTAGGAGTGCGTTTATTGGAATTTTTGACCGTTCCTCTAGAAGTAAATTTGTGAGGTCAGGCACTGATGTTGGACAAGAAGTCCTGGCTCGCAGTCTCCGCTCTAATTCATCACAAAGGTGTTCTGTCAGGTTGAGGTCAGGACTCTGTGCAGGCCAGTCAAGTTCCTCCACACCAAGTTTGCTCATCCATGTCTTTATGGAATTTGCTTTGTGCACTGGTGAAACAGGAAGGGGTCATCCCCAACTGTCCCCACAAAGTTGGGAGCATGAAATTGTCCAAAATGTCTTGGTAGAGTTTCTTTCACTGGAACTAAGGGGCCACGCCCAACCCCTGAAATACAACACCTGAATTCAATAATTTGGAGGGGTGTCTCAAAACTTCTGGCAATATAGTGTATATAAAGAGAAAGCATATTCTACAACAGACACTGACTTTAGAAAAGTAAAATAATGATAAGCTCCTATCTGCTCTTATAATATAAACTAGCTGTTCTTACCCACTCTCAGCTGAATAACATGTCAGAAGTTTATATGGGAGATGTCCTTACCTTTAACAGAAGTATTACTGACAACCATATATCTTCAACATCACACCTCCGTGGATTACACTGCTGCCATATTTTTTTTACAGTTAACGTATAAGAAACGGATAAAAAACAAATCTGCTGTCAAACGCAACAAGAAGTACAGCCGAGTCTGGTCGAGGAAACAATCAACTTCCGCGTTGTGTCGTCATCAGCGGTCACGAGCGGCGGTGTTATGACTCAGCGTGAAGTGTAGCGCCACCTACAGGACCGGAGGAGAACATAACACCCACATCCTACATCCACACTGAAGTGTTTACAGTAGCCAAGGAAGAACAATCTCACACTCCTTTTGTTTAGACTTGCTTTTTTCTTTTTCTTTTCTTATCAGATATTTCGCATTCTTCTCCGTTTGCGGTATACACTTCACAATTAAGGATTAGTTGCATTCTTTAAGATTTTCTGATACATGCTCCAAGTAAGTGAATGAAATAACCATGTAGTCGTAATGATGTGTCAAAATGTAAAGTATTTCAGCATTCCTGTAAGTTTTCTGCCATGGGGAAAGTTAGGACTATTTTGGACTTGTGCATTTTTTTTTATTATCATTAGAAAAGTGAGACAAAAAAAGATGCTGATGAGCACATGACTGTTAATATAACCAAAGTGACAGAGGGAACTAACTGGTTTTCTAAAAACTTTTTAGTTTTTTTGTTTGTTTGTTTGTTTTTTTGTTGTTTTTTGTTTTTTTTAAATGAAAATAGTTCTATTTATCTGAACATTTCATAGTGAAGTGCCTTGTTTTTCTGCTTATTTATTCTGCTCAAGTAGATGGTGATGGGTGTTTCTTGGCTCTTCTTTTTTTTGTTCATGCGTGTTTCCTAATATTTGCACCTAAATAAAAAAATATAAATAAATAATAAAAAATTATGTTCATGCGTTATGAGACATATCCTTAATAAATATTTAATAAACTCAAATCAAAGAAGAACATACCACAATGCTGCTGAAATCTTGACTGTAATACGTAAAAACACACTGTCGATTAGTTTTCTATAACAGCGTGACTGTGACAATTGTGCCAACTCAAGGCAAATTACAGGCATGTATTAATTTGCTTGTTCTAATACATTAACATTACCATGGTAAAAATCATGCACAGTATTTTCCATTCACTGACATTTATTTACATTTTTACAATTTTATTTAACTAATGTGTTTTGAGGATATTACACAACATTCAATAAAAAAAACTGTACAAGTATAAAAAATTACACTATGATGTTAAATATGTAAAATGAATGAATGAATGAATGAATGAATGAATGAATGAATGAATGAATTAAGCAGTAGTGGTTAGCACGTTTGCCTCACACCTCCAGGGTTGGGGGTTCGATTCCAGCCTCCGCCATGTGTGTGTGGAGTTTGCATGTTCTCCCTGTGCCTCGGGGGTTTCCTCCGGGTACTCTGGTTTCCTCCCCCAGTCCAAAGACATGCGTGGTAGGTTGATTGGCATCTCTAAATTGTCCGTAGTGTGTGATTGCGTGAGTGAATGAGAGTGTGTGTGTGCCCTGCGATGGGTTGGCACTCCGTCCAGGGTGTATCCTGCCTTGATGCCCTATGACGCCTGAGATAGGCACAGGCTCCCCGTGACCCGAGTGTAGTTCGGATAAGCGGCAGACAATGAATGAATTAATTAAGCAGACTAAAGCACTTTAGGATGTACTGTTATAGAAATATAATAAATCATGGGCTGTTGGAGGTATCAGCCCTCTGCTTTGAGTTCGGACAAACCACACGACATTACAGTGTTTATTTTGATTATTGCGATAAGTGAAATAAAAATGAAAAATATCACATTGTAGGACAATTATGTCAATTCAATGTACATTTTTGCCAAGAACAATATAAAAAAAAACATACTTTTGTACAAGGTACCTGAATGGCATGTTATTAGTTGTAAGTGCACTGTCCGAGCTGTGTGGAGCGTAAGAACATTATCTCTCCTAATCCTCTTACCCTTCTGTTGTATACAGGTGGAGGAGTAAGATGGAGCTGGAGAGAGAGAATCAAACATGCGCTGTATTTGATTTGGTGTGACACATGTTGTGCCTCAGGATTGTGTATAAATCTTCAATTATATGTTTTCGAATTAAACAAACCAGCAACTTTTCAAAAAACGAACATGGAGGACCATGAAATGTGGCAACAGAAGCTTGACAAACAGGTAAGTGTGAATTTCACAATGCTATGGTATTTGGTCCTTTTTAGTTTAACTTCTCTACATAGAAATGCTTATTTTCTACTGACTTTAATATGCAATTTGTTGGAGTATCAGCATCAAATGAATAGAATAGAAATACACAACAGTGTATCTGATGAACTGTATTCAGTTTAATCTGCAGAGATTTCAGCACTTTTGCTTTGTATGTTCTCATGATTTACTGATATGTATAAGCAAGGTTTTCAGTCCTGCATTGAGATGTTAGTGAGATGTATTTTTGAATGAATAACTGAAAATCCTTTATATAAACAGCGAAAACTTTTGATGAAGAAGCAGCAAAAAAGAAGAACTAATGCTCAGATGATTACAGCAAATCCTGATGCTCGACCAAGGAATTGTAGGAAGAAACCTGCAGCAGAAGACACAGCTCTGTTAATCAGTCAGTCTCAAAGTAACACCTCCTTAAATGGTAACATAAACACCTGCATACATTTTAGATTATTTGTCTCTCTTTCACATTTATTAACATTTGAAACAATTTGAATATACACTGATCAGGCATAGCATTATGACCACCTGCCTAATATTGTGTTGTTCCACCTTTTGCTACCAAAACAGCCCTGACCCGTCATGCACTGTGTATTCTGACACCTTTCTGTCAGAACCAGCATTAACTTCTTCAGCAATTTTTTTGCAACATTAGCTCGTCTGTTGGATCGGATCACACGGGTCTGCCCTTCGCTCCCCTTGTGCATAAGTGATCCTTGGCCGCCCATGACCCTGTCACTGGTACACCACTGTCCCTTCCTTGGATCACTTTTGATAGATACTGACCACTGCAGACCAGGAACACCCCACCACAGCTGCAGTTTTGGAGATGCTCTGATCCAGTCGTCTAGACATCACAATTTGGCCCTTGTCAAACTCGCTTAAATCCTTACACTTGTCCATTTTTCCTGGTTCTAACACATCAACTGTGAGGACAAAATGTTCACTTGCTGCCTAATATATCCCACCCACTAACAGGTGCCATGACGAGGAGATAACCAGTGTTATTCATGTCACCTCTCACTGCTCATAATGTTATGGCTGATTGGTGTATGTATAGCACAGAACATATGTCTTGAGGTGATAAATTACAGTGTTATACTTTCAAGTTCATTTTATGAACCTTTATGATGTCTTATTATTTATTATTTCTACATTTTAATTTCTTCCAACTTTTTCCTGTTAGACACACAGCTGCAGCAGGGCTATGATAACATGATTGAAGAGATCAATCTTAATGAAATGACCATTTCACCTCAAATTATACCAGAGGACACAATGCCACCAGTTCCACCTGTTAAGACAATTGACCTGGATACAGATAATCCAACAACTCCCAAACACACACCAAACACACCCAATCAATCTGAGGAGAAGAAACTGAAGAAAAAAGTTGTTAAGAAGACTCAAGCTACACGTAAGTCTTTAACATATAAATGTTCATATAATTTATCACTGCTGTTTTAGAATTTTGTTCTAACAGTTTTATGTAATATTTAAGTGCTTGATCATCATGATCTTGGAGACAGTGGAGAAAAGCAAGCGAAAAAAACACTGAAGAAAAAGGAAAAGATGAAGACAGAGGAAGTGCAAAGTATTAATAGCACATGTTACTTTATCATTGTGTATTTTTCTTATAAGAAACTTTAAAGCCATTTCAAATTGTCATCTGTACTTTTTAGCAGTCGAGACTGATTCTGTGGTGGAGTTCAACGTTACGGACATAAAGAAAACTGAAACAGAGGGTGAGGATGAACAAAAAGGCTGGTCAAAGAGTCCTGTGCCTCCCACACCAAAGAAAAAACAACTTTTATCTACTTGTGAGTTTAGATTTAGCTTTTAATATTTACTTTATGTCCACAGGCAAATTTTTCATTTACAATCTTTCCTCTTGCTGCTACAGAAGCCATATTTCCTTTTATATCGAGTGTAGAATATTATATGAGACTGTATTTTTTATAGCAGCATATCCAAATGACTCTGAAGATGAAACAGAAGTCAAGGAGTATAAGAAGGAAATTCCAAAACCACAGAAAAAGTCCCAAAAATCTATGAAGAATGATTATGATCTTGCTTCACTAAATTCTAACTATAGGCGTTTCTCTTCAGAGAGTAACTCACCAGACATGGGAAATGTAAGAAAGTCTTAATTCTTGTATGTTAGTGTGTTGCTATTCTTTCTAGTTATATAATGTATAAGCATTCTAGCTTTTTTTCCTAAACCTGTCTCTCTTTACCAGTCCTCACCAGTGTCTTTAGAAGATCTAGAACATTTTGCTCTTCACCCTGCGCCAAGAGATGTTACTATTCAGTGTAGAATCACCAGAGACAGGAGAGGAATGGAAAGAGGAATTTATCCTACATATTACCTTCACATGGAGAAAGAGGATGGGAAAAAAGTAAGAAAAACATTGTGTTGTGTGGGTGGCATGGTTGTGTAGAGGGTAGAGTTGCTGCCTCATGGCGCCAGGGTCCAAAACTGAATGCTAAACTCAGGTTGATGCTTCTGTAAAGATGCATATGTTTTCTTACTGTGCATGTTGGTGGACTACAGATTCTCCAGGTTCCAAAATCATGCCAGTAAGTGAATTGGCAAGTGTGTGTGTGTGTGTGTGTGTGTGTGTGTGTGTGTGTGTGTGTGTGTGGCGCGTGTGTGTGTGTGTATGTGTGTGTGTGTGCGTGCGCGTGTGCGTGTGTGTGTGTGTGTGAGTGTGTGTGTGAGAGAGGCGAGAAAGAGAGAGAAAGTGAGAGAAAGATACTCCACAATGGACTTCCATTGTATATTCCTGCCTTGCCCCTAACCTTCCTGGGACAGGCTCTGGATCCACTACAAACCAAATAAAACTGAGTTAAGAATGATCCTTTTATTTTTATTCCCTCTATTTTGTTCTCTCATATACTTTCCTTGTTATTTTGTTTAATTTATAAGGTCTTTCTCATGGCTGGAAGAAAACGTAAGAAGAGTACAACTTCAAATTATCTGATTTCCATTGATCCTACTGATTTATCCCGAGACACCAGCAGCTATATAGGCAAATTAAGGTAACTATTATTATTTAATAAGAAGAATGTCTAACCCTAACCACTAACCCTTTTTTTTTTAAATCACATCTTCATTCATTCATTCATTGTCTACCGCTTATCCGAACTATTCTCGGGTCACGGGGGAGCCTGTGCCTATCTCAGGCATCATTGGGCATCAAGGCAGGATACACCCTGGACGGAGTGCCAACCCATCGCAGGGCACACACACACACTCGCATTCACTCACACATTCACACACTATGGACAATTTAGAGATGCCAATCAACCTACCATGCATGTCTTTGGCCCTGGGGGAGGAAACCGGAATACCCGAAGGAAACCCCCGAGGCACGGGGAGAACATGCAAACTCCACACACACAAGGCGGAGGCGGGAATCGAACCCCCAACCCTGGAGGTGTGAGGCAAACATGCTAACCACTAAGCCACCGTGCCCCCCCAATCACATCTTATGTAGCTAAAAATAATTTTACATTGATTCCTTCTTTCTCTTTTTAGGTCAAATGTTTTAGGGACTAAATTCACTGTATATGATAATGGAGAGAATCCAGACAAGAAGCCATTTGTAAAGGAGAGAGAATCACTTCGACAAGAACTTGCAGCAATATGTTATGTATGTTGAAATGGTCATATGGATCTTGATAAAACTCTAAAAAAAAAAAAAAACCTGAAATTTAACAGTCATACATTTCATTCTATAGCAAAATTCTGTTTTGTTTACTGCTACCAACTTTTTACCACTTTAACCTAGGAAAAAAATGTGCTGGGTTTTAAAGGCCCCAGAAAAATGATAGTGATCATTCCGGGCATGCATGAGAACGATGAAAGAGTCTGTATTCGTCCAAAAAATGTGAGTATAAAAAACTACCTTGTAGGTTTAGAAGGTCAAATATGTTACTGTAGATATACTATATGGCCAAAGGTTTGTGAACCCCTTGGACATTACACCTTTATGTTGGCACAAAGTTGGAAGCACACAATTGTGCTAAACTGGAACTAAGAGGCCCAAACCAGTTCCAGCATGATAATATCCCTGTGCACAAAGTGAGGTACATGAAGACAAGGCTGGTACAGAAGAACTTGACCTCATCCACACTGAACACCTTTGGGATGAACTGGAATGATGATTCTGCACCAGGCCTCCTCACCCAACATCAGTGCCTGACCTCACTAATGCTCTTGTGGCTGAATTAGAAAATCTCCACAGCCATGCTCCAAAATCTAGTGGAAAGCTTTCCTAGAAGAGAAGAGGTTGTTATAACATTAAAGGGGGGGCTAAATCTGGGATATTCTTATGTTCAGAAAGCATAGATGAATGTTATGGTCATGACTACAAATGTCTGGCCATAGATTGTACTTGTCTAGGGACAAGATTATATTGCACATATAAGTACTAAACAAATCAATTAATAATTTATAATATTAACATATAATGTTACATTTACAATAACATATATATAATGCACAAACTTGCAGAAAATGACTGATGTCTAAAAATAAAATGGAATAACATTTAATTTGTCAGGTCAGTCACTTTCAAACCAGCACCAAATTATTTTATTTATTATTAATTATTTTCCACAACCTGTATTCCTGTCCTCAGGAGCTTGAATCTCTTCTTACTCGTCATGAAAATGGTAACAAAGAGAATTTAGTTTGCCTTGTGAACAAATCACCAACCTGGAATGAGCAGACACAGTCTTACGTGCTCAACTTCCATGGGCGAGTTACACAGGCATCTGTCAAGAACTTTCAGATCGTTCATCCTGAAAATGGTGAGTTGGCTAAAGTACAGATTATGACACTTTCTTATAAATGTCAATCATTTTTTTTAACCTTTTATTTCATCCAGAGGACTACATTGTTATGCAGTTTGGAAGAGTGGCAGAAGATGTGTTTTCCATGGACTACAGCTTCCCTTTGTGTGCACTGCAAGCCTTTGCCATCACTTTGTCCTCCTTTGATGGCAAACTTGCTTGTGAATAAATAAACAGTTTTGAATAAGATGAGTTTTTTTTAATTGATGGTTGAACAATAGGCAAAGATGTTTACTTATTGATGTAAAAGATTAGTTATTTATTCTCTACAATGCATTATATAAAGTATTAATAAATAATATAATATCATTTCATATAATCTAATACTTTTTTATTAATTTGTTTTTTTTGGGCAGAGTAATTTGGAACTACAAAAACAAAAATGAAAAAAATATTAACCTTTTATTGTAAGGTGTGTATAGAAATCATAACACTTTATAAATTATGCGTAAGCAGGTTGACATTTTTAGCCTTCTGTTGTGTACAAGGTAAACTGCAGTTGTAAGGAAAACTTTTCTGCTTTCTATTTTCTGCTTTCTACCAGCTAACCGTACAATGATTTCAAGTCATTTTAATTAATTTTTATGCATTAAATGAAGATATTAAACAACTGAGTTCCTTACTTGTGCTAAGTAGGTTATTTTTTATTTATTTTGATGATTTTAATTTATTATGCATTTTCAAATATTCACTCAGTGGCCATTTTAAGAATCACTCCATTAAATGATGTGGTGGCAGCACAATACATAAATTAATTTAAATACAGGTTAAGTGCCTGAGTTACTAATCAGATCAAATATAATGTGTAACACATGATCTCATGATCTAAAAATATTTTTTTTAAAAACCTTCAATGAAGTGCAGTTCTGTGGACTCAAATGTGTTTCTGCTAAGAGAGGAAGGCCACAGTAAGAAGAAAAGCATATGTTTATAAGAACACACTTGTTTACAGTTCTTCTATTTCACACATTTTTCTGCACTATTCTATCTATATTGTGTATTTTGGGTATGTGTCCTGTACTGTTTTGTGTTGTTTTGTATTGTCTGTTTGCACTGTCTTTTGTCTTGCACCAGGTTGCACACGTTGCACTTTATGTAGCTAGGACAACTACTTTCTGTCCTTAGCTCTGTGTTGTTTTGTTTTGTTGTTTTATGTAGCACTAGGGTCCTAGAAAAGCGTCTCATTTTATTATGTACTGCGTCAGCTATACAACGATCAGCCATAACATTATGAGCAGTGAGAGGTGAAGTGAATAACACTGATTATCTCCTCATCATGGCACGTGTTAGTGGGTGGGATATATTAGGCAGCAAGTGAACATTTTGTCCTCAAAGTTGATGTGTTAGAAGCAGGAAAAATGGGCAAGTGTAAGGATTTGAGCGAGTCTGACAAGAGCCAAATTGTGATGTCTAGACGACTGGATCAGAGCATCTCTAAAACTGCAGCTCTTGTGGAGTGTTCTCAGTCTGCAGTGGTCAGTATCTATCAAAAGTGGCCCAAGGAAAGATCAGAGGTGAACTGGAGACAGGGTCATGGAGGGCCAAGGCTCATTGATGCACGTGGGGAGTGAAGTCTGGCCCGTGTGGTCTGATCCAACAGACGAGCTACTGTTGCTCAAATTGGTGAAGTTAATGCTGGTTCTGATAGAAAGGTGTCAGAACACACAGTGCATGATGGGTCAGGGCTGTTTTGGCAGCAAAAAGGGGAACAACACAATATTAGGCAGGTGGTCATAATGCTATGCCTGATCAGTGTATGTTGTTGAAATGACAATAAAAGCTTCTTGACTTGACTTGAACATTAGCTCTTACCCTGTATCTTCATTATTTTATGCATTGCCCATCGTGCTACATGCATGATCATATAAAATGGGGCAGTAAGTGTGTGTTAAGGCTACTTGAAGTATTCCCGCACACAGCAGCAGGCTGTAGGTGGTGGTGTGCTGTTATACATGCTGCAGCTCGACTCTCGCAGAAGAAGCAAAGAAACTCGGAACCACATTGAATGGAAACTCCCTTTTTCTCCTCTTACTGTCACATAGTTTTGTAACGTGGATGAAGTAACTCGCACTACAGAAGCGTTTATAAACGGAGAAAAAATGCGCGACCGAACCAAAGAACTGGGAAATGTAAGTTATTGTAATGACCGGAGATATCATTTCACTCATATAGAGGAATTGATCTGATTAGCAAAGCGACATTAAGCTAGTCAGTGAAAGTAGCATCTTAGCTGGGCATATTTGTGACAAGTACCTGCACTTAATTTTACATTAAAAAAAAGTTATGTAATGCATTACTCTTTTTTTTTTACGTGAAGTAGCTATGTATCTAGTTGAATATTCTGAGTGGTTAGCCTGGCTTACAGGATAATTCAGTGTGATAAACAGACTCTAGCTGCCTTCCCTATATAGCTATTGCTACATGTAGCTATTAGCACATGCAGAGCTGCGTCTTAGTTCACAGGTAAATTACACAAAGTGACTTGCCTCTAAGTTTATTTTTCTTAACAAGGTTTTGAGTGGGCTGTCATTCAGTTGTGGAATTTAAGCATGTGTCAGACCTAAACTTTAGCGTTGTTTTATGTGCTAGCGACTTGTGTTAATTTCTGTGAGCACAAAATTGTTGATAGTTTTACTTCTTCTACTGGTAATCATGGGTAGTCCGGAAACTGTAATATTCCTTTCGTAATATACCGAAAGCACCTCTTGTAGACTCTGCAAGCCTCTGTTTTGTTGTCCATATAACGTATGTTTACATATATATATATATATATATATATATATATATATATATATATATATATATATATATATATATATATATATATATATATATATTACACACACACACACACACACACGGATCAGCCATAACTTTAACACCACCTGCCTAATGTTGGGTAGGTTCTCCTTGTGCCACTGAGGCATGATACCACAGGACTCTGAAGGTTGTACTATGGTATCTGGCACCAAGACATTAGTAGTAGATACATTAAGTCCTGTATGTTGTTATTTGGGCCTCCATGGATGTGACTTGTTTGTCCAGCACATCCCACAGACGCTCGATCGTATTAAGATCTGGAGATTCTGGAGGCAAGGTCAACACCTTGAAATCTTTGTCATGTTCTTGAAAACATTCCTGAACAATTTTTTGCAGTGTGGCAGAGCACATTGTCCACATTAGGGCACACTGTTGCCATGAGGTTAGTGTAGCTGGTCTGCAACAATGTGGTATATGTCAAAGTAAAATCCACATGAATGCCAAGACCATAGGTTTTCCTGCATAACATTTCCCAGAGCCTCACACTGCCTCTGCATCTTGGTACCGTCTGTTTACCAGGTATACAGCGCACATGTATCCGGCCCTACACGTACTTCATACATAATACTTCACTTGTTTCATAGTCCAGTTCTGATACTCTTGTGCCCACTGTAGGCATTTTTAGTGGCCTGGGGTCACCATTGGCATTCTGACTGATCTGCAGCTAGCTGCGATGCACTGTGTTCTGACAGTTTTCCAACATAGCTAATGTTAATGTTTTCAGCAATTTGTGATGTAGTAGTGCTTCTGTGGGATTGGACCACATGGGCTAGCCTTCGCTTCCCATGCCTATCAGTGAGCTTTGAGTGATCATGACCCTCCTTGTCCTTCCTGGGACCATTTTTAATAACTACAGGAAACACCCTATAAGACCTGCTGTTTTGGAGAGTCGTCTAGCCATCACGATTTGTCTCTTTTTAAAGTCACTCAGATTGTTATGCTTGGCTATTTTTCCTTCTTACAGCACGTCATCTTTTAAGAACTGACTACTGACAGTTCACTTTAAGATATCCATTATAACAAGATAATCTGTGTTATGCATTTCCTGTCAGTCTGTGTGTGTGTATATATGAGTATGTATGTATGTATGTGTGTGTGTGTCTGTGTATGTATGTGTATTATATTTATATATATATATATATATATATATATATATATATATATATATATATATATATATATATCCGGGTACTCCGGTTTCCTCCACCAGTGGTAGGTTGATTGGCATCTCTAAATTGTTCGTAGTGTGTGATTGTGTGAGTGAATGAGACTGTTTGTGTGTGTGCCCTGCGATGGGTTGGCACTCCATCCGGGGTGTATCCTGCCTTGATGCCCAATGACGTCTGAGAGGCACAGGCTCCCCGTGACCGGATAAGATTGGATAGATCGGATAAGCGGTAGACAATGAATGAATGAACATACATACATACAGCCATAACATTATGAACACAGAGGTGAAGTGAATAACACTGATTATCTCCTCATCATGGCACCTGTTAGTGGGTGGAATACATTAGGCAGTAAGTGAACATTTTGTCTTCAAAGTTGATGTGTTAGAAGCAGGAAAAATGGGCAAGCTTAATGTAATGTAATGTAATGGCTAGACAACTGGTCCAAGGAAGAAACAGTGGTGAACCGGTGACAGGGTCATGGACAGCCAAGGCTCATCGATGTGTGTGGGGAGTGAAGGCAGGCCCGTGTGGTTCGATCCAACAGACAAACTACTGTTCCTCAAATTGCTAAAAAAGTTCATTCTGGTTCTGATAGAAAGGTGTCACAATACACAGTGCATCACAGTTTGTTGTGTATGGGCTTTGTTGCAGATCATGTACACCCTTTCATGGAAACGGTATTCCCTGATGGCTGTGGCCTCTTTCAGCAGGATAATGCGCCGTGCCACAAAGCAAAAAATGGTTCAGGAATGATTTGGTGAGCACAAAAACAAATTCCCCAGATCTCAGTCCAATCAAGCATCTGTGGGATGTGCTGGACAAACAAGTCTGATCCATGGAGGCCGCACCTCACAACTTAGAGGACTTAAAGGATCTGCTGATAATATCTTGGTGCCAGATACCACAGCACACTTTCAGGGATCTAGTGGAGTCCATGCTTTGACGGGTCAGAGCCAGTTTGGCAGCAAAATAGGGGGACCAACACAATAATGTTATGCGTGATTGGTGTACAATATATTTCAGCTGAATAAAATAATGTGTGTGTGTGAGCATGTATTGATAGAAAATTTATACATTTGAATTTCAACTGTTAGTGACCACTCAGCAGCTAAAAATAAATTTTCTTTCCCTTCCCTTCCTTTTCCTTGCCGTCAGTGAATATGAGTGCATACGGTAGATAAACTTTGTTTCCTCTGTCCACTCCAGACTGCAGATGGCTCGGATGAAGATGACGAAGGCACAGCACTCATGATCAAACCAGGCTCAGGGACCTCAGTGAAGGAGGACAGAGAGAACGAGGCTTTCTTTCGGAAGGTAAAAGTCTTATTTTCTTTAAAAGCTCATTATAATCTCTAATCATGTTACTGTGACAGGGTTTATGCTCTTGTACTGCTCCCCCCTTTATTTATCACAACAGTAATGAAAAAGGTTTCAGATTATTTATACACTGTATCAAAAACAGAATTAAGTTAATAGAAATTAATTTATGATTAAACAGAAATTGATTTATGATTGTTAATTATAATCATTAGCTCGTCAGTAGGAAAGAGCTGTTTATGTACAATGATGTTTTCTTAATTAATTCTCTTTTTGAAATCACATTCAGGTTTTCATTATTTTTCCTGTAGGTCCATGAGATTCGAGAGGGGCTTGAAACGCTTAAGAAGAAAGTATCTGAAATGGAGAACAAACAAAAAACTGTTTTGGGTGTAGCACTTCCAGAGGACAGTTAGTAGCTCAGTCATGTTTGATAAAGCATATTTGGCTGTTTTTTTTTGTGAATTACGTTTTTGTTTTTAAACACTATAACTGATGCATTCAAGTCCTGTATTCTGTACCATGTTTGATGATTGTTATAAATGTGACTGGATTTTTTTTTTTTTTTTTTTTTTTATCGTTAACCTTTTTTTTTTCCAGGTATGAAAAAGGGACTTCAGACTATAAGAGATGAGATAAAAGTATTAGCTACCCAAATCCAGAAAAAACTGAAGAGTAAGAACAATTAATCATCATAGGAGACATTCTGCATGTATAAATTCCAAATGAACAATTAAATTATCTGACACTATTACAGGTATTGAACCCAAGAAAACTGACGACGAAGGGAAATATGTTCCACTAAGCTTAAGAATGCAAAGAACACAGGTTTGTCATCATGAATATCTTGTACTTAAGTTTGCCTTTTTGACAGCTCTTATTGAATTGTTTTTGGATGGTTTGTTTTTTTCTTCTTTCTTTCCCCCTCTTTAGCATGCTGTCCTGTCACGAGACTTTATTGAGTTGATGAGTTACTGTAACACAATTCAGGTCCAGTACAGAGATAGAAATGTAGAGAGGATACAAAGGCAACTCAAAATCAGTGAGTATCCTGTTCTAGCCTTTCATTAAGAAACATGCTTTAGGAGTAATAGACACAAACAGTGGTTTTTGTGTATGTAGACTTGAAATTGTTCCAACGTCTTGCATTGTCTTTGCATCAGACAGTGAAATTATCAGAAGCAGGAAAAACAGTTCTTGGTGTTTTTTAGGAAGGAAATCAAAAGACACGTTTGATTCCACAAGACGTTTTACCACATCTTAGTGGTGTTTTGTTGGATTCAGATGCAGTGGCGAGGAAGGCCAATGAATAATGCTGAACTCCTCGTCATGTTCATGAAACCAGCTTGAGATAACTTTTGCTTTGAGACATGGTGCATTATCATGCTGGAAGTAGCCATTAGAACACGGGAGAAAATTGTTGCCAACAAAGGGCTGTACATGGTCAGCAAAAATACACAAATAGGCTGCGGCATTCAAACGATGAGTTATTGGTATTATCTAGCCCAAAGTGTGCCAAGAAAACATTCCCCACACCATTATACCACCTCAACCAACCTGGGCTGTTGACACAAGGCAGATTGGATCCATGGATTCATGTCATTGGTGCCACATTCTGATCCTACCATCTGTGTGCCTCAAGATTCATCAGACCAGGCTATGTTTTTCCAGTTTTCAGCTGTCCAGTTTCTGTGAGCTTGTGTCTGCTACAGCCTCAGGTTTCTGTTCTTGGCTGACAGAAGTGATATATGATGTGGTTTTTTGTTGTTGTCTCCAATCTGCATCAAGGTTCTACATGTTGTGCATTCTGGTTAACCGAGTTTAGCAGCATTTTTGTCAGTTGGCCTCCCCCATCAGTAAGCCTTTTTATCAGCAGACTTGCTGCTCACTGTATTTTTTTTTCTTTATTGCACCTTTCTATGTAACCTCTTGGAGACTGTTGTGTACATATCATTATGTGAAGGAGGTGTACAGGTGTTCTAATAAAGTGCTCAGTGAGTGTATGCTTTCTGATATGGTAAGCCCACAGCAGTCTTAGGAACAATGAGGTAAATATCGAAGTTATCAGCTCATTTCTGGTTCAATATTAAGCAAAATAGATACAATTACCATATGTCAAGTTTTTGGTAAGACATATCAAAATGTTACAGCTCAGAAAAGTGGCTCAGAGAGAAATAAAATTTTGTTGAGCACCATAACTTTAGTTTTATTATTATGTGTCATTTGTTGTTTAGTATCCTTTTATAGAAAACAAAGTGTCATAATCAATGGGTGTCGGTTAAGTAATAGCTGAGTCTTTGATGTGCTTCCTCTTTCCATTACAGCTGGCAATAATGTGACCGATGAACAGCTGGAGTCGATGCTTGAGAGTGGACAGACGGATGTGTTCACACAAAATGTGAGTTATATTAGCATTTTTCTGTTTAAATTAGCTGAGGATTGTATTGTTTATTTGATTTTGACATTCGGTTTCTTCCAGAATGTTATAATGACTGAATGTGTGAATCGATCTGTGAAGGCTAACTGGTGGGGGCTTTCAGAATATAAATTAAGTGATCAGTTCTTTCCAGTTCTTCAATACATTACATGTTTTACATCACATGTTTTTATCCAAGTGCTCTTTCGTGCTTTCTGAGGAGTCAAAGTGGATTTGGTAAGATCATTTGCGTAATGAACGACACTTGACACTGCTTTTGAAGCCTCTCATATTATAGAATTGATTGTGATTTAGTTATAGTAGATGTAATTGTTCTCATCATATGCAGCCATGACATTAGTGAAAGTAGATTTTGTTCTTTTGTTATCATGTGTCGCATGTCAAAAAAGCATGAACCATTATGTCTAGCATCTCCCCCTGCAAAATGGACCTGATAATTGTCATGTTTTTGTGTAGGAATTTACCATATGTAATTGTGCTTACACTAAAGTACTGCCATTTTATACAGATCTTGGCAGATGCACAAGCCACCAAGCAGGCTCTAAATGAGATTGAGTCTCGGCATGATGAGATTCTTAAACTGGAGAAAAGCATCAGAGACCTTCAAGACATGTTTCAGTATCTTGCCATGGAAGTGGAGGCACAGGTGAGTTTGAGAGAGAAAAATGAGAAAAAACAATTTGCTTCAGGTGATTGATCACTTCACTTCTGTTTGATGAGTCAATTTGACAGGAGTATGTGATGTCCCATCACTAAACATGTAATCTTTGATGTAGGGTGCATGGTGTACAGTGTATTTCTGCCACATGCCTCTTTTCAGCACCATCATGTTAATTGATTGCCATGGTAACATTGTTTTAACATTTTTAAAATGACTTAATTATGCTACCCAAATTTGGTTTGAATCTGATGAATCTTGTAAGTAGAATATTTTAAAAGGTTGGTACCTTTTAAAATGCACAAAATCTGACTTCCTGTTGTGCTGAGATAATGGATACGATAGAAAATTGTCTCTGATGGGAAGACACATATTTACCAAATATGGTGCATGTAACTAAAACTGAATGTGCGCTCTTGAATGTGTGCTCTTGATCCCCCAAGTTGTTTGTGACCATCTCCCTATCATTTAATATGCACATACGGTTTGTGCCATATTGCATGATGTACAGTGGAATTATGCCACACTTCCTACTTGAGCCAGAACACATTAATTTATTGCATTGCCATGACAATGTCGGTGTAAATACCTACATTCTGTTCTCAGTATGGTGTCACGGACATCATCACATCATTATGACTAAATTTGGCT
Source organism: Hemibagrus guttatus (assembly GCA_033459395.1). Lineage (NCBI taxonomy): Eukaryota > Metazoa > Chordata > Actinopteri > Siluriformes > Bagridae > Hemibagrus > Hemibagrus guttatus. The sequence goes on from JAUCMX010000012.1 coordinate 10,594,915, forward strand.
TAAATCTGCTGAACCCTCTGGGAAAGTATTTAAATGTTTGGTTTATAGCCAAACATTTTTATAGTGATAACTCCCTATTGCCATTTGGTGTATTTACACAATACAGAATAAACAAAGTCTAAAATGTCTGACTTCCTGTTGGCAGAGTTACTGGATATGATGGCAAATTGTTTGTTTTAAAAAAGATCTACATGCCAAAAGGGGGTCACTGTTGTCCAGATGAGTGGCCGTGTATTCATGTGGATTAAATGTTTTCTTTCAGGGGGAAATGATTAATCGTATAGAGAACAACATAATAAATTCTATTGATTATGTAGAGAAGGCTGTTCAAGACACATCAACAGCTGTTGTCTCTCAAAAGAAGGCCAGAAAGGTTAGTAATAAAAACCAACATTGATGCCAAAGTACATTTTAAATTCTCAATATTTAAAAATCATTGTGATTGATTTGTTTTTGTTCTTTCTTCAGAAAAAAATGTGGATTGCATTGTGCATTTTAATTTTAGTTTTGATACTAGTCATTGCCCTGGGTGTTTCCCTCAGCTGAGAAGAGTTCATTACTATTAAATGCAGGTTTGTATACTTCACCACATAAAGCAAGCTATCATTAAATAAAACTTTAATACACATTTTTGCAATAATATATACAGCAACTCACCGATCTCCTAGTTCAGCTTGATTGGCATATATGTGAAATGATTTTATCTGTTGCATTGAAGTATATTAGTTTTTTAGCATTAAAACTATTATTTATACATGTTTTTATCGGACAAAGACATTTCTCTATTTGCCATTTTATGAAATGTATCATGGAAGTGATGTGACCTTTTTTTGTATTTAGAATCTATACAGTGGCTCACAAAATCAAAGTCATTTTTTTACAGTTTGGACAGAGATTAGAGAATCTTTGCATCCAGATTTCAAGACCTAATGGAAAACCTTCCTGGAAAAATAAAGGATGTTATTGCAGCAAAGGGGGAACTACTCCATTTTAATTCCCATGGGTCTGGAATGGGATGTTCTCTGAGCACAGATGGGTATTATGGTCAGATGTCCTTATACGTCCAGCCATATAGTGTACATTTGGGTGGCGAATTAAAGGGAAAAACAGTTTAAAATGTCTTAATACAATTTAAAGCCACCCCAAGTCAGAATGATGAAAGACCACGGTTCTAAAACATATTCCCTAAAACCATATTGCATTAGATGATGGTAATACAGAGCACACATCAGTGCAAACTCTCATTTTTCATGTATATGTCAGACATTTCTGCTTGGAAAAGTCTGATGTACAGCTTGTACAGTGAAGCATTCTCAAATATTATTGTTGTTAATAATTAATTTTATTATCCCTCTTCCCTCAGTGTCCTCCTTCTGCTGGTCACCTTTCCTTTGCATTTCAAGCAACTTGTTTTCAGTAATGACCTCATTTAACCACAGTCTCTTCAGCTCTTTCAAGTTTAATGATTAATGGACCCAGAGACCCTTTTGACCCAGAGATGAACATTGATTTCGAAGCTGTGCTGCAATATGCTAAATAAGGATCACAATTACAAAACAAATATTGTCATTTTGAAACAACACTGACCTAGAAATAACTGTTCTCAGGAAACCCAAAACGATAACAGATTTTTAATATATAAGCATACAGAAGAATCTGAATCTCTGTAAGATATGTGAGCTTTGTTTTTATCTTTCTGTTAAATATTTTATTGTGTTCATTTTCATCATTCTGTTTTGAGTGAAGAAATTTTTCAGGCTCATCTGTACATACATAAACTAATCTTTTTTTGCTTTTATTTTTACAGTATCTGCTGATATTATAGTTACTGTCATTTTGTGTTATAAAATGTTTCTTTTAGCTAATCACAGCTTTACCTGTAGTTCTGTAGTGTGAGCTGCACCCTACACCCTAATTGTTCATGAATTAATCAAGTAACACACTAAAAAATGTGCTGCGAGTTATTTATTTGGACAATGTCTCAAATAGATGTAGATCTGCTTTTGAAGCATCTGATATGTACAGTCAGTAATTTTTTAGTGCCTTTGCCCTGGTGCTTTTACCTATTTAACTTCTATCTGTATGAATTTATTGGCAGGTAATATCAGACAGAATACTGCAATATTTTGGTGCATGACGTGCTGTCATTTTGTACTGAACTACCTGTAATTTTAATATAGAACTGTTGTTTTAAAATAAAATGCATCTTATACTAAACTATTCTGTGACTAATTCTAATGGTGTTTAATGAACTTGAGTTAATTTTTTTTAAAGTGAGTACTGTGTTAAATTTTAGAACTCTATTTCCCACAATGCACGGCTGCCTCTTCATAAACACAGGAACATTTTGATTCATCTACGTGAGTCGAGTCTTTTGATCCTGTTCACCAAAAAGATTCATTCACTGATTCGTTCAGTGACTCTTTCCGTAAATATCATTACGCCGCGCCTTTTTAGATATCGAGATAAATTTTCATTTACTCAGTAGAGGCATTTAAAAACGGAAGTTTTCAAGTGAAAAGTTTGAGTATATTAATTTATTCAATTGGCTTTTCCAATTTGAAATTTATGCTACAATAATGTAAAAATCAATCATTTATTATTAGCGGATTATGAAATGAGTAACACAACACAAAGTCCAAACTCACTTCCGCCCTTTTTCTGATCTTGAGTCGATCTAAACGAGCGACATCAGTGAATCAACATATTCTCGTACGTTCAGTTCGTTCAGCGACAATTACTAGTCGTTTGTATCGTACACAAACTAGTTTTCAGTTCAACACAAGACTAAATCTTATGTAAAACTAGCGACCTGCCCCTTCACAGCCCACACCCTACTGCAGTCAGGAACAAGCTGCCAAACCACTCCTATGTTTTACACTGGAGAAATATGATTCAGTACAGAAGTGAGTGAGAATGATTCGTTCACTTAAAAGATTCATTTTAAAACACTGATTCACCCCGAATCAGGAAGCCAGGAGCTGGGGCGCTACACGGATCAGATAACAGGTATTATTTGTGGAAGTTTATTTTTCTAATTCTGTCAACAAACAAAATAATTCACTGCTAATCGTAGTAGCACTTTTTTGGAGATATGACTATTTGTTATTTGGACTGTTTTATTACGTGTCAAAGTGGTGTTTAAATACTCTGAAAGTTATCCAAAATCCTTGTAGGCTTATTTAAAATAGTCTATTTTAAGTTGGTGAGTAATTATTGAAGTCTTCAGGACAGCTTTTTGCTTGAATTTTCATTTCTTATGAGTTTCCGTGTCGTGATAAGCGAAAGTGAAACTTCAAGCTGAATACTTTCGTCTTTAGGCTTAATCTGATTTTTTTTTATACTAAAAACACATTTTATAATGCATGTTAAATAGATGTGATGTATGTCCCGTGACAGGTCGTTCAGTTTCACCTCCATCCTAAAAATGTCCGACAGCTCAGAGGAGGACGGGGTGAAATTGGACCTGGAGTCCTCCACATACTCTCAGGTTGTGTTTATTGATGTGCCTCCGTCCTATCCAATCAACACCGATGTGATCTGCTGCTACAAGTTGAGAGGAGGCCTGATACCCAACCCCAAAGATTGGATAGGCGTCTACAAGGTGGAGACAAGTTTGTAGTTTCTCCATGCCCTTACAAGAAAGATTTGTTTATGTTCTCAATCTGAACTATAAATCAAACTTTCATTAGGGGTGCAAAAGCTAGAAAAAATATTCTTAAATGAATGTATAGGTAATGTGTTAAGAAATTGCTTAATTAAAAGTGGAAGCTAAAACCTACTCAATTATTAAAAAGTAAAGGTTTTTAGCTGAAATATATTGTACACCGATCATCATAACATTATGACCACCTGACTAATATTGTGTTGGTCCCCCTTTTGCTGCCAAAACAGCCCTTACCCGTCGATGCATGGACTTCACTAGATCCCTAAAGGTGTGCTGTGGTATATGGCACCAAGATGTTATCAGCGGATCCTTTAAGTCCTCTAAGTCCTCTAAGTTGCGAGGTGGATCCTCCATGGCCCCCATGGGCCCCACCTCGCAACTTACAGGACTTAAAGGATACTTTTGATAGATACTGACCACTGCAGACCCGGAACATCCCACAAGAGCTGTAGTTTTGGAGATGCTCTGATCCAGTCGTCTAGCCATCACAATTTGGCCCTTGTCAAACTTGCTCAAATCCTTACGCTTGCCCATTTTTCCTGCTTCTAACACATCAACTTTGAGGACAAAATGTTCACTTGCTGCCTAAAATATCCCACCCACTAACAGATGCCATGATGAGGAGATAATCAGTGTTATTCACTTCACCTCTCACTGCTCACAATGTTATGCCTGATCGGTGTAATGTCATGTTTTCATGTAAAACCAAAATTTTAATACTTATTTAAAACTCCTGGAAGCATCTATCCTGTTTTAGTTGAACACATTATTCATGCTCTGTTAGTTTGTTGAGTGACGAATGATGCATGACTAACATACGTTTGTTTACTAATGACAAACATAACTAAAAATATGTAAATAACCAATATTTAGCATTCGGTTTTGGTTTCCTGCCTAGCGTAATGTGGCATTAGTAATGAAAATGGGTTTAGTTCTTTATTCAACGCTTTGCTTTCTCCAGCATATTGAAAGTTACTGAGGAAGGACCAGGGCTGTCATTCTCAAGTTCCACACATCTTGTGGCTTATTCACGTTCAGACAAACACGGATAGTTATAGCATTGTGTAACATAAGACAGACAGTGCAGAAGAATTGGTATGATGATTGAATGCTATAAACTGAAATGTAAATAAAACATTAAGGAGTCCATTTGATAGATATAGTATACAGTCACTGGCCAGATAAGAGCAGAAAGAGAGCTTCAGGATTTGAAGGTCTAAATCAAAATGTAAGGATTAGAAAGCATTTCTTGGAAATGTAGTTAAGTAAGTGTAGAACTATTCAAAAGCTACAGTTATTTATTTTCCACCCCTGCTTGTAGGATTGCAGTGTTATTAGACAACATACTGGCTAATATCAACATTGTCTACACTATCTGTGTCTAGGTTGGCTGGGAGTCAACAGTGAAATATTACTGTTATGAATGGACGAAGCCTTGTTTGGACTATAAAGGATTTGAACAGCAAATTGTCTTTAAGAGTAAGTGAGCAGAGGTTTAATATTGAGATTTAACTGTGATAAGCTTAAATACAAGCAGTCATCCCTTAACCTTTAGACATGTTCAAGGATCTAAATGTTTTGTGGCATTTCAAGTATTTCAACAACAGCCCAATATCCTGCTATCAGCTATGCTCAGTATTTAGCGTTTTAGTGGCAGGGTGGGGCACAACAAAGTAGTACATTATTACGTAAGCATTTGGAAATCTGAGAAGTTATTTTTAGAATGGAGATGCTTTTGCTTTTGTGTTCATTAATGTGTTTGGTTTTAGAATCCGTGCTCCCTACAGATGATTGTGAGTTTTATCAGTTCTGCTATGTGGACAGCAATTCTCAGGTGCGAGGAGCGAGCACACCATTCTCCTTCCAAAACCCAGCAGAAATAAGTGTAGACTGCAGCCTTTTAGTGATCTCAACACAGGTACATAAGTTACACTTACCTTCTTTATCGACAGCATCCTGCTCTATGTACTGCATTTCTAAATGTATGTACATGTAGATAATGAATTAAATCTTTTTCTAATTTCTACATCTCTCATATTTTTCTAACATATTGCTGGTCCTATTGCCTTCGTTTGACAATTGAAATTCACAATTTTCTTTTAAAACTTTCATTAAGAATAGTGTATTATTGTGGGTACAGGAGCAAGTGGAACAGATGGAGAAGGAAAAAGAGGCCTTGCTGACTCAGATAGAAAATTTAAAAGAAGGGAAATCTATTTTAAAAAATGAGCTAGATGAAAGACTGCAAGAGATCCACCGTCTCAGGGTTGGTTTTACACTCGCTATTCATATCAATGCTGCAAATGAACCCAAAGCTTCCACTAAAAGTTTCATATTCTTTAGATGTACATTGACAAGCTGAAGTCTAACAGTAGAAGTGAAACATTCCCACTGAAAGAGCAACCTGAAAGTCCGCAGCAGGATACCTTAAAACAGCCCTTTCTCTCTGACACTGCGGCAGAAAACAAAGCAGAACAAGAGGTGCCAACAAATGGACTTTATACACATGACGAATATCGATTTTAAATTAATTACATCTTTCAAGAGCATACCATCTTCTTTTGCAGTCGCTGACCCCTGTTCATGAGAAGTATGAGAGAGCATTCCGTAAGATTACCATCCTGAAGCAGGAGAAAGCCCAGCTCGAACAACAGCTCAAGGACAAGGATACAATGATTTCTGAGTGAGTCTTGACATCATGTAAAGACCATGAACTGTTACATTATTTTTAAAAGCTCTTTTGGAAAGCATTTTTTGCTCCATATCATTGTAGGCTGAGACTCACGGCCAAAAAGACAGAACAGGACTATAGCAGATTACAAGATCTGTTTCAACTTCAAAAGGTTTGAACAAATAAAGTTTACTCAACAGAAATGTTGATACAGAAGACACACTAACATAGCACTATTTCCTGTTTTGTTTTCCTCTTATGATGTAGGTTGATATGCAAAATGCTCAAAAAGACAATGAAAGGTTGTGTGCTGAAACTGAGGGATTAAAATGCGACCTGGAGAGACTGAAGGAACAGAACAAAGCCTTAAATCTAACTGCGCCCAAGCCAGAGCCTCCTGAGGAGAACAAAAGTGACACAAAGGTTTTGAAAATGAATGTTTTTATGTTTATCTATTCCTGTATTTACAAAAAAAACTTCTCAGCTTATAAGGAACCTGAAAAATTCTCTTTCACGTAGATGCAGATACTGACCCTGACCAATGAGCTCAGAGAAGTCCGAGGGGCACTCCGCAAAGAGGTCCAGAGCAGCACAGAGGCCAACAAACGTGCAGAAAAAGCCGAGCTAGAGTTGAAAGAACTTAAGGTGCAGCTTGAGAAAAAGATTGGGACTGAGGAAAATCAGATTGAGGTGTGTATTAATATTGATTTAATATTGATTTCTCAATGTAGGTGTTACAGTGTCCTCAGGAAGGCCAGTTATGTTTTGAACATACCTTCATTTAAACTCTGGAACATGTTTTGTCATTTCAGATGGAGATTGCAGAAGCTTGTAGGAGAAGCAGTGAACAGACAAGCATGGCAGAGGTTGCACGATTACAAAATGAAAAGCTGTTGGAGGAAAACAAGGTGATTTCCTGTTTGGTTACATCAAAAAAAAAAAAAAACCCACCAGTGCTCTCTGTATTTGTGTGTACAGTGTGAGTCTGTATTGACAGTTTTTTTCTCACTCTGTTTGCCAGAAACTTAAAGAAGACATTGAAAGGTTACACAAGATGATGTATGAGTTCTCCTCAGGAGCAAATGTGAGCAACAATCAGCAGCAACAAAACCCTCTCAGTCCAGTACCTGCATCTCTCATTAACACCCAGCTGCAACCACAGTCAGACACCCATCTCTATGAAGATATCTCTGCAACTATTGGTGGGTTCTTATTTTAAAAAAAATAATAATAAAAAAAAATCAAATATAGACATGCTGAAAAATATTATTCATCTCAATAAGTTAACATTGAAAAACGTATTTCCTCTTTTATTTTTAGCAGATCTTGCTCATGCAGAAAACAAGGTAGTGAACATATACCCAAGCACATACTACATTTTCCAAACTTTCAGATTATTTCTTAATCATAAAAAAAATATTTGTCCTAACTCTGCTTTATAAACAGGCAATGGTGTGCCGTCATTGCCATGAGAGCTTTCCTGATATCACTGAACATGAACTGGTGACACATGAGCAGTCTCACAAAGTTTGTCCCTTCTGCACGCTCATATGTGATGACCATGGACAGCAGGAGTTTGAAGACCACGTCTATAGCCATGAGGAGTAGACATACTATTCTGTCTATACTTGGAAATATTTCTTTCTGCCTAAAATTTTACTGTAATATTTATCTTTTGACTTTCATTTCTCTATAAGCTATATGTATAAAAATACAGACATTTCTCATAGAAAACAGGCTTCCTCCAAGGTTCTTGGATAGTTTGAGGCAGGGTTTTTGCTAGTGGGCTGAAAGAGTGGTAATAGATGTGCTTGATGTGATTGTTGCACACAGCTCTGGAGACATGAGTTTGCACTGTATTTAAAAATAAACTGAATAAATGCACAGCATTTTTATTTGCCGTATTTGTGCCATAAAATAATCTTGGATTATGAGAATATTTCTAGCAGTGATATTTCAGTAGAACACTATGGCCAAGATTTCACAGCATTAAACTCAAACCAATTCAAAAATTGACCAATTGTTGCTTTACAAATACAGGTTTACTGATCTACATATTTAACGTGATGGTTCTTTCAGCCACTCACTTACATTAATGTATAACACATTAACATTTCTAAAATTAAACCATTACAATCAATGTTTTTGGTACAAATCTGTACAAACAAATACGTTTTATTTGGTTCGCTTTTAAGTGGGAAGACAGAGTTTGGAGCCAAAAATGTACATTTAATGTTCACACAAAATAATATAAATCTATACAGGGTTTCAGACCCAGAACAATATTGTTACCAAGGGGAAACAGTATTCCTACACCCTTGGATAAGGGTTCTACTTAAAACCTCTTATAGGCAAACACTGTTGTTGGGTTCTATACAGAACCTTAAATGTTCTAAACGTAACCTAGAACTTTTGATAGTTCTAGATTTTAACTGTAGCTGTGGAAAATCTCAAATCTGTGACTAATAATTTGACTGTTTCAGTCTTTTTCAAACATCACAGACCTATGACAAATGAAAATACTGAAGTTGTTTAGGAATAGATATCAGTTTTCTAGAACGTTTACAAAAGCGAATCTAGTCAAGTGAGATCACAATTAACTACAGATTTGTAAAATCTATAAAGATTACATGGAAAAAAATGTTTTACATCTTTAGCAAATCAATTGAGTTCATAATTTCAGTAATTTCAAAAAGGAGGGACTTTTAAACAAAAAGGTATTCAACAGTGACACCAGAAAGCAGAAATCAAAGAATGTTCCCAGAAAATCCCAGCTGCAGAATTAGGACCTGGCTAGAGATCATGATTTCAAAAACTCATCAAGCAATAGTGCAGGAAATATTAGAATGTTACTCATTTTAATTCAATAAGGTCCTCTTGCAGCATTTTCATTAAGTTTAAACTTTTAAAGCGCGTCTTATTCTACAGTACTATTATGAATTAAATAACGTGTCTTGGAGCATGGACAGTGTAAATAGTGTGATACAGTTACCTACTGCTAAGACATGAGTGCTACTTGTCTGGAGGTATGTAGTGAGGTTAAGACCGTATTTGTCTGGGGATATGCTTGAGGCCTAGAATAAAAAAAAAAAACCTGTAATATTGTTAGAGAAAATAAATGATTTTATTAGGCTATACTATATTTTCTCATGCATGTATGAAAGAAATATGATTTCAGTTCTTCAAATTACAGTATTCAACTTAGTTAAAAGCTTTACGTCCACCAAAGCAAGACGTTTTTCTTGTCATGGCGTCATCTGATTTGCTTCCTCAGGTGTGACATCACGAGAAGAAAGTTCTGAGAAGAGAGCAGGGAGCCAGTATTGGGGTTCTCCTGCAGCCTGAGTATCTAACCACGCCAGTCCTTCTTTCAGCAGGTGGTCCTGAAAACAAACAATCAAAAAAAACAACAACAACACAGATTGTACCTTCAGGATGTGCCTAAAGTCTCTTCTCTCACCCAAATATAAGGTCTGCTCCCGGGATACTTACAAGTACATGGCAAGCCCGTTCTTTCTCCCACTTCAAGCTGTCCTTGATCTCGCTTACTGTTACATAACCCTTTTTCTGCAAAAAATAGTATTTTTTTTTATTTTTATAAATCGGAAATCATGAGCACAATTTGTCATCGTCTTCAACACTGATTACCTCAGCCAGCTGAAGAACGACTGTGTGATCCATATTGAGCTCAGCTGGAACTGACTGGACTAAATAAGAGCCTCCAACAGGAATCATCCCAAAGCCATTTCCCATTGACTTAAGCTTTTTGATGGCTCGTACTAAGTCATCTCTGGTGATAATTAGTTAGCAGTTAAAATTTGTACAGAAATAAAAAAACAAAACTGTTTATATATTCATTCTCTATGATATAAAATATATATATTACATACATACACCATATACAAATATGTTTATATACCATTCTCTAGGTTTAAGTCACATGTCAAGCAAAATGCATTGAGTAAATAGTGTATTTTAGAAAATAACCAGCAGTTTAAACACTTGGTACTGGATATAACCTCTGGTGGGCGACTCCAATCCTGGAGTCCAAAGTTGGGCCATTTTAACTCATTAGTTAAATCCAAGGTGTTAGAGAAGTGAAATCACCAATCTGTTACTGATGGCCATGTTGTATGACAAGGCAAAGCAAAGCAAAATTACTCACTGACTCACGTCTTGAGCAAACTTCCCTCTTCCCTTTAATACACGCTGATGAAGTTCATCTAATGTAATTAGTCCTTTAAAAAGACAAATTCATATTACTTAACACTAGCACCCTTTGTTGACTTCTCATTAAAGAACATTAATAAATCCTAATAGACACTGCTTTCAGAAGAATACAATTCAAATATATTCTTAAAGATCCAGGTTTAACTCACCGCCATTTCTGTGCTTTAGAGCTAAACAGACTTCGATTATCTGTACACCAAGCTCATAATAGAAATCTCCGACCCCAAGCATCTCAGACCAAAACCCTTTACCGGCTGTTTTTCATGAGGAAAAAGAAGGACAGAAAGATTCAGCATGTTGAACTGCAAGATATACTTTACCTCGTCTGTGACAGCACTGAGAAAATAATTCGTGTTGCTTACATGCCAGTGGATCCACTCCTATTGTAGCACACATTTCTTGAAACTGCACCCTGAACTGTGAATTTTTTCGGATCTCTTGCTTGTGTTTGCTGGCGAACTCTTCCAAATGTGTTTTGAATGTTTCTAACTGTTTAGACATCTACAGAGGAGAAAGAATGATCACATAATGGGATTCTAAATATAGCATACTGACACATATACGGTCATAATTGTTGTATTATTTTTGACTGTTTACAAGAAAACAAACAACAACAAAAATTAGGCATCATCTTTAGGCATGTCCTTACCTGTGCAATCTGATCTTCAGCCAAGACTGTACCTCTCTCTTTGTACTTGGCCTACAACAATAAAATCAAATACCAATATACATAAATCCCAAATGATTTAGTTTCATCATGTAAACACCAAGAGGCCACAAATCGCTTAAATCTGTCCTATATCTTACTTCTGCAAGTTTCTTCTTGGCGATAGCTCCTGCTCCAACTCCTCTTCTGTGCATCTTGTGGATTTTTATGGACGTATTATTTACAGGTCGCTCTGTTGACTTCTGTTTTTATGCCAAAATATCTGAATAAACAGACTCAGCCTGCAGGTGTGTCTTTCACTTAGCTAGCTAGTTGGGATTAGAAGTAGGACCTAAAGTTAAAACATGTACTTTCTCCTTAAATATAGCTTTACCGGATCATCTTCACGTATGAAAAACACTCTTACTCTATGTTTTTATGTTATGTTTATATTCTGTTAATTACTAAGGAAGTAGGCGAAAAGGAAGACGGATTACTTTTCTTCTCGGGCTAAAGCTGGATACCGAGCAACCACCATCTTCATACCGCCACCTACTGGCCTGCTGTGTCATGATTCTTCTCTCTGAAAAGTTTCTTTATTTTGCATTTACTTAAGCATTATACACCGATCAGGCATAGCATTATGACCACCTGACTAATATTGTGTTGGTCCCCCTGTGTATTCTGACACCATTCTATCAGAACCAGCATTAACTTCTTCAGCAATCTGAGCAACAGTAGCTCGTCTGTTGGATCGGATCTCACTGGCCAGCCTTCGCTCAGCATGTACATCAATGAGCCTTGGCCGCCCATGACCCTGTCGCCTGTTCACCACTGTTCCTTCCTTAGACCAATTCTGATAAATACTGACCACTGCAGACCGGGAACACTGCACAAGAGCTGCAGATTTGGAGATGCTCTGATCCAGTCATCTAGCCATTTGGCCCTTGTCAAACTTGCTCAAACCTTTACTCTTGCCCATTTTTCCTGCTTCTAACACATCAACGTTGAGGACAAAATGTTTACTTGCTGCCTAATATATCCCACCCACTAACAGGTGCCATGATGAGGAGATAATCAGTGTTATTCATTTCACCTTTCAGTGCTCATAATGTTATGGCTGATCGGTGTATCTCAGAGACTGAATACTCCAGTCTGATTAGTCACAATGTTTTTGTTTGTTTTGCTCTGTCAAAGAATATAGTTCCCAATGAAGCCACAGTTGGATAGAGAGTTCAATGATGATGAGATTTATTTGGCTTTTCATCAAAACAGCTCATTTCTAACATATCAACAGTCACATCAATAGTATCATGTTAACAATACCAAAGTATTTGGTAGATTTGATTCCAAAATATGTTTGAACTGGAATTGTGAAAATTATACATTAAAGCACGATTCAATTAGTAATATTTAAAGACGTAACAAGGAATTTATTTGATTGAATTTGAACTGGATTCAGTCTGCTTTCCACTGGAAGGTCAGCATTATGTCCTTCAGAACACTAATGACTCCTGTTGGATAGAACAGACAAGGTTTACTTTAATGTATTTAATTTAAACATTTTGGTAAATATCACCAAAAAATTGGTGCTAATATTATTTGTACTTACTCTTTTGACAGGAAGAAACTTAATCGGATCCATCAATTTTGCTCTGAAGCCACATAGCCAATTTCTTACTTAGAAGATCTTTGGAGAAATTTAATTCTGAATCCTCAGCCATTACACTTGGCCTTCAAAAACAACAGTAAATGATGTCATAATTTAATATTTCAATCTCTTCTAGAGTAATGCTATGACAAACCTAGAGCATGAAAAACATCCCCACACATACTTGCTCCTTTTCTCTCTCTGATTCAGCAGATAGTTTACAAAGTTCTTCTGCACCAAGGAGTCCATTATTTTGCTGATATCACTTGCAAGAGTAGATTCAGCATAGCGACGCACCAAGAGTTGGTCATCATGTACTGAACTATTTGCGACAGATAAATAAATAAATTCATTATTTGCAAAGATCAATGTGATATTCTATCAGAAATCATTTATCTAAAAATAAAAAAACAGGATAGTCTCTGTCTTGCCTGTCATCAACTGATCTTGCGCTGATTGCAAGCATACCACCCAAGCACAGGAAAACCAGTGCAAACAGCTCTATCTTCATCTTCATCTAAGACTGACATTCATATTAACATTAGGCAGTTACATATGAAGACAAATAGTCCCATATTTGTAATTCAAGATTATTTTAGAAAAATCAAATGTTGTTTGCAATATTTTTGCTGAAGGAAAATATTTTAAGACCTACCTTATGGAGCTCTGGAGCTGTAGAAATGATGAAATAAAATAGCTGTGTGCTTTAAAATGAACTGCAGATGTCTTTTATACATTCTAAATGCTATGATCTCTGGAAAAATAATTTAGTTCCACATCATTAAAGCAATTAATTATGTGAGAAGTATGAAAGTGTAAATACTGCTAAGCTTTTTCCTCTCATCGTTACTCTGTTTGCTGATTGCACACATAAAAAGCTAAACTGTTAATGGAGGTCTATATACTTTGTGTTGAACATTACCATAACATTTCTAAAGGTGAAATGGTCATTAAACTGTTCACATGACGTAAAACCCATAATGCATTTACTGCAAAATTGAAAATATTTGGTTAATGACTGAAGATAATAAATTTTTAAAATAACAAATAGACAATGGGCCTCATTTATAACTCAGAACATAAAAGATTTTGCACAGCATTTTTTACTAGTATTTATGTTTTTAAAAAATGTGGTATTGCTGAAAATCTCTTCAATTTTGAATCCAACTAGCGTGAATTTATGTTTAAGAAAACTTACTAATGTTACACTAAACTTGATAAATTATCATAAAATTTGTTTGGATGGATTACTGCACTTTTATTTTGCTGTCAATTTTAATTGCTTATTTTTATTATGTTGACAGCATTTAGCAGACACTCTTATTCAAAGTGACTTAAAAAAAAGAGCTTTGGGGTCTCTGTCAAAACCAAATCCTCATGCTAGTTCTCTAGGTCAGGGACTAATTATACAATTGAAAAACTGAGTTTTATTTTTTAAGGCTTCAATTAAAGACTATTAAAACCCATAAATTAAGACAAATAAAACAAATTATTCATGTTAGACAAAAGAAATATGTTTTTATGAAGGATGGGCTGGTCTGTCTGCACATAGCCATAAGGTGTAAAACCTCATGGTCTTAGCTACTTCTAATGGAAGATTTAAATCATGTCTTGCTTATGAGGAAAAGGATGTTTAAAGAACAGTATGTTTTTCTGAAAAATGAAATCTGGCTTATAAATTAGTTATGCTTGCCACAGCATCTTTATTTTAATTGTATGGGCAACACTTCAGATCTAACACATCAGCCAAGACACATAAAACAATTTAAACAATTACAGTTACCCGATGTGATATGCTTGGTGTTTCTGATCTCCTGCATACAGTGTATATATATTTTTCCTCCTACATTTTCATGTTGCACCATTTTTTCAAATTACACTTTTTTTTGCAATTAAGAAAAAAAAAAACAGAATCTAAAACAACTTCCTCATCTAGCTTTGTGTTTCATCACTTAGTAGTCGTTTTATGTTTCCAGCCCTTTGTGAGCTTGGCCTTTTGGGTGTCACAAAAAGCAGTGTGCTTGGAATGTGCTTTGAGGTTACAGGTGGCGAACACATGCATGCAAGTAAAAAAGACAATGAGCATTTCCAAAACTCCTGTAAATGTGGTATTTAACAGTACAGCTTTGCTTATGCAAACATGAAATGACATAACATGTAACCATGTGCCTAGTCAAAAGCAGCTTACAACATTCATTCATTGATTGTCTACCACTTATCCGAACTATTCTCAGGTCACGGGGAGCCTGTGCCTATCTCAGGCATCATTGGGCATCAAGGCAGGATACACCCTGGACGGAGTGCCAACCCATCGCAGGGCACACACACACTACGGATAATTTAGAGATGCCAATCAACCTACCACGCATGAATTTGGACTAGGGGAGGAAACCAGAGCACCCGGAGGAAACCCCCAAAGCATGGGGAGAACATGCAAACTCCACACACACACACACACACACGGTGGAGGCGGGAATCAAACCTCCAACTCTGGAGGTGTGAGGCAAACATGCTAACCACTAAGCCACCATGCCCCCCCAGCTTACAACACTAAAAATCAAATGCATTGTGTAGTCAGATAATGTTATAAAAGTTGACTGAATATCAGTGAAGTCCTGTAAGTCCTGGCTTACTGTTGGATCAGTGGGCAAAGTTGCAATGTTGGCCACATGCAGGATATAGGTAAGCTAATTAACTGATTGACCTAACATTGGCCCAGTGATCAAAATGACGATGGGCAAAATAATGCTTGCTCCATGGTTTTATATCTCAAGCAAAAGTAGGCTACAGTAAAGCCATGACAGTTTGTGATTTCAACAATTTATAGGTTGCTTTGTGTGTGATTAAGTTGTAAGCTGTACCCACACTTTCCAAGCAGTTCTCTTGTATCCTTATGGGCTGTTCAAAATCAAAATCTCCCAAGATCTTTCAAAATAATCTACTTATCACCGTGAAAACGGAATTATGAGCACAGTCCAACACTAATCATGTTTCAGGTTTTAGTCTCTGCATATCTTATGTAGGTCTTCAAAGGGTTCGTGTATAATTACAATGATATAGTCCAGTCAATATCAAGTATGTACATTCTAACACTTTATTTAGTGTTGTCCCTAAATATGAGACATCATGAAAACTTAAGAAAAGCACTAATTTTAATTTGTCAGACTTGGTTAACAGCCGGACCGGACCGGCCATTTGCAGCAAACAAACTGTTAAACTCCGCCTGCTAACTGTTGTAAACACATCTCGGCTTTGCGCGTGCGCAGTATATGGTTTTTTTTTTTTTTTTTTAAATCGAACGTATGAACAACATGGTGTTCAGGATCACGCCAGAAAATGGGGGATAGTAGTAAAAGTAAAGTATGCTATCAATTTAAACATTATTTTTCTCTGCTAACGACGAATGCAATTGGAATAAATAGTGACAGCTCGGCGCCTGTGTTAAATAGGCGCAATTTCAGTGGGTATTAACGCACAACATGTTGGAAGTGATTGTTATTGTTTTCCACTCTTCTCGGTTTGCTAGCTTTTAGCTAGTTAGCAGTTTAGCATCACAGCAGCTAGTCGTCCAGTACTGCGGATCAAAATGGAGGTGAGAGGCAGTTAGAGGAGGGATGAATTGCTTTTTAAGCCGTCTCGGTTTATTGTGCGTCTCGTTTTTCTGTCTACGAATGCTATTCCTGCAGTGATTGTTCATGCATGATGGAAAGCTGCTAGCTGCTTAGCAACTAAGCTAATTAGCCAGCTTGCAGGGCTGTGTTCAACAGCATCATGACGGATTTTTGTTTTCTGGGAGGTTTCGGTGTGATATTCCTTATTTGTACTTTACAACGTGTCATTTTGCTAAGGCTACGGCTGACTGATAGTAAGATAAAGACGTTTTAACTTCTTTCGCGGTTGGAGCTATGGTTTATTCTGTAGCTTATTTTCGTCATGAATATGCGGACTGAGTCTATCTCAAACGTGGGACTGCGCTCCGAATCGAAGAGTTTTTACTTGTCCAAAGGGCACACTATTGGTGTCGCCAGAAATTCACACACCTTGCTGACAGAAACGCATGACTCCGTTGGTATCACATTTAAGGACGCGGGGCAGCGTTTTGTTAAATCAAGAAACCTGGCCAAGGATCTGGGTGGGAAAGCTGCTCGGCCTTTATTGCCGGTGGGACAAAACAAAGCTGGTGTTTCTGGGACCAGCTCTGAGAGCACAGACAAACCAGCGTGTCAAACTAAACCAATGGGGGGCGAAGGAACCCCTATTAAAAGCAAAACTCCACTTGGACAAACCAGTGCTACTGATAATAAAGCAGAATTCGGTTCAATGAATTCCCACAATTCCAGAGATTCTGGCAGTGAGGACAGTGCAAAGGGGTTTGAAATGATGGGGGCTCACAGTGTGGCATCTCATGAACACACAGAAGGCAAACGAAACAACATGAGGAAGACCTCCAGCCATCCCAGTTCACAAGCCAGCTGTCTTCACCAGCTACTTTTGCTTCAGCTGGACCTGATCGAGCAACAGCAGCAGCAGCTACAGTCTAAAGACAAGGAGATAGATGAGTTAAAAGCGGACAGAGACACGGTATGTGGTGTTTTTAAATTAAGCCCATCTGTTGTTGATATTGTTGTTGTACTGTAGCACAAGCATGTCATTTGTATATAGATACTTGGCACTCTTTTGAACAAGACTGGAAACTTGACCCTGGCCTCTGAAAGTTAGAAGACTCTTTTCAGAACCCAGCATGCCAAGTAATTAGCTTATGAAGCAAATATTTCATTAACATCACTTTTTTTTTATTGGATGCAACTATCTCGGACAGCTGCTTGCACGGATTGAGAGGATGGAGCGACGTTTACAGTTGATGAGTAAAGAACCACGTGATAAGCGTCTCTTTCAACCATTAGAGAGATGGGTCCCAGACACTGATGACTTCTGGGATTCAGATGTAGGAGACAGCCCTCAAACCCCTACACCAAAGACCCCATTAAGTCGAAGCAGCAAATCACAAAAGAGGTACAAACAAACAAAAAAAAACATTTGTGCCTAGTGTGTGTCCTGTCATTTTTCACTTTCTTGTTTGCTGTATTTCCTATTCAGGAAATGTGGTTTCTTGGATTCCAAAATACAGAGACCACAAGGCAAATCTTCTAGGTTAACACCCCAAAAGTCTGACACTGGTGCAGCCTCACCATGTCAGAGGGAGCTGCGAAACAAAGAGACCCCTGAGAAGACAGCACCTGGGAAATCCACAGGGCTGATAGAAACAACAGCAGATGCAGATGAGAGCTGTGAAAATGAAGACTTTCCATACATGACAACAACAGAAATGTACCTGTGCTGCTGGCACCAACCTACTGTCTCCCCCCTCTGTGAGGCCTCCCCCAAGAAAGAGGATGATGTTACCAGTAAGTGCTTCAGATGCAGCAATTTTCTTTACAAATCTGTACAAGTTGGTGTAATTAAATAGTATGTATGATTAAACCTTTTGCACAGTTCCTTCCTGGCGGGAAAACAGCATTGAGCCTTTGAGGGAAGAAGATGCTTTTGATAATTCAGAGGTAAGATAATGTAATACTTTTGTATTTTTCCACATATTGTGTTGCCATTACAGTTTATACCACTCATGTCAGTTCCTAATTCCCAGTTCCTAAAAACATGCATCTCAAGGCGGTATCTGTTTGTCAATTAACTACAGACTCTTGAAGATGGGGTGTTTCTGAAACGCCACTCAAAGCTTGAGCTGGATGAGAAGAGAAGGAAAAGGTAAGGGGAGATTTAGAGTATGGATAAATACATGGAAAGATTTATTGATTTATTTACTTATTTATAGGATCCTGAGTAGTCTGACTTTTTAAACTCTCTCTTTCACATCAGATGGGACATTCAAAGGATACGGGAGCAACGTATGCTTCAACGGCTGCAGCAGCGCATGGAAAAAAGAAAACTAAATATTCAGGAGAGCGAACCAGAGATAGCCTCATTTTACCCTGATGCTGATGATGGTATGCTTTTTGCTTTGGTTTTTAAGCATCCTATCATGCATACTGATTGCACTTTCTCATAAAGCAAGTAGCAAACTGTTTAAACAAATATTGTCCCCCTACAGTGGAGTCGGTTGTTATAACACCTTTTCTGCCTGTTGTGGCCTTTGGCAGGCCTTTACCCAAGCTAACTCCACAGTATGTACCTGAAGTTTTATCAGCAGTTGCAGCACTTTGTTCTTACCTTGTTGTGCATTCTTGTTGCCTAAAATGTTGCATTTGGAGGATGATATTTTTTTCTCCCTTCCTTCCCCCTACTCCCGTAGGAACTTTGAGCTGCCGTGGCTTGATGACAGAAGTCGCTGCCGCATAGAAAATCAGAAAAAACAAACTCCTCATAGGACCTGTCGGAAATAAGGCAGTCTTGCACAACTTGAGTGCACAAGCTGAATGTTGAATGCTGCAGGATACTTGATCAACTTCGTAGATTTGTGTGGGTTTACAGTTAAACTGCAATAAAACGCCATGTGTCATTGAGAAAATATGGCTGTATTGAAGATCTATTTATATTACTACTCTTTAGGACAAACCCGTCATTAGAATGCCCTGTACTTTCTTTTTAAAACGCATATTGTGTTTAGTCTCGGTTGAGTTCTGTATAAAATAGTTCTGGTCCTGGTCTATTTTTATATAAATGGTATTATAAGGGCATTGCTTCAGTCAGTGCTTTCACCTTGTGGATATTGTGCATCTAATGCATACTTTGCATGTAACACCTCAAATGGTCATAATCTGCACACAATGGACTTTTGATTAACACACACTGCTAAAATGTACACTTCCTATATTCTTGCACCATGAAAAAATAATGGCAAGTGCAAATCAAAACACACAGCAGTAAGAATAGGACTGCCTAATGTCCTCAAAATCTGAATTAAAATTTTAGAATGCATGATTGATTGTCTCTTGACAAATTGTACTGAATTTTTATTCCATTAAAAACTTTAACCATCAAAAATTCTAAGTTAAATAACCAGTGTGCGCTTCTGTCTTGTAGCAAACATTTTTGTGAGCAGTTCTTATTTGTGGGCTTATACTGAAGGTCTCTAGATCCCTAAACTAATTTAGCACGCCGTGGACTAAAATGTCATCTATTTTCTCATTAAATAGCTGGTCAGTCAGCTGACTAAGTTTGTCTGAAGCTATAATTTGATGGACATGTGTACCTTTAGAAAGAAGGACAAAATCAGAAAAAAACATCACCACCTATAGTAGCTTGATTGTTTTAAGATTGGTGTTGAATTTATTTCACCATCACACTTTTTTATTATAAAAATGTAAGATTTTTCTCAAGCTCCATTTACTTGTAGGTTGTACATAAGCAAAAATGTTATTTTTTTATTATGTAATGTTTGAGTGTTGTATGTTCAGTGTAGTTCACTGAAGCAAATTGTTTTGCAAAAAAACAAAAAACAAAGACCATTAACTTTGTATTTGTCTTTCTTTCAGTATCTGATTTTAGAAAGCAGAGGTTTCTGTCTTTTTTTTTTTTGTTAATTTCATGAATGTAAATGGTCCTATAACATTTTTTAAACATTTGTTTTGGGAACAATTCAGTGTTTCTTGTTTCGCTGTGTAAACTACTACTACTATGAAACTATAGAAAAAAAGGTTTACCAATCATCCAACATATCAATAGTTTAGTACATCTAGTGAGACAGATTTAAATTTTTTCGCATAGTGTTGGATGTACTTCCCCATCAGTGCATTAATAGCTGTGTATGTTTTAAAACTGCCTTTGCCATAACATTTTCAACCTTTTTTTTTAATTTTTATAGTGGAGTGTAACATTCACCTATTAATCTGCTTTCAGTATCTAATCTAAATGTCAGGTTTCATCAGTCTGATAAATGTGAAAAATATTTATTAAGAAAGGAAAAACAAGGCAATACATCCCAGTTTCAATTAGATAAATACATTACTAAAGTACACCAATAATCACATTTATTTGTCCAAGTTCTTATCACCAATTCAGTTTTTAATTCTTTTTAAAGAGAAATTAATAATGATCATATTGGATATGTAAAACCCAATGGCCCATTACATATTACTACATAATGTGTGAAACATTTAGGAAAATGTAGCAAAAGGATTTTCTGATTGTGACCTAGAACCAGAATAAAGCTTAAATATTATAATTAATGTACAAACCAGCAGGCTTGCAAGAATTATTTTTATGTGATAGAACCACAATGGTATAACTTTGACAAGGCATATATAAAATAACAGCTTTATTAATATTTGTTTCATTAACTAAAAGAGCTGATTGCAGACCTTTTTTTTTTTAATTAAAGTACTAGTGTTCATACCTCTGCTAGTTCCCGAAAGATGCTGAGAACTGTTTAAGGATCAAAATCTTTGTTTTGAGCACTTGTTTGGTAGAATAACATACAGCAAATTTACAGTAGAAAAAAACCCAAATACAAGCATTCACATAAGAATGCCTAAAGCAAAGAAAAAACCCCAGACACTGCTTCCAAATACTGCAGTGTTCATCTGTCCTCTTATTTAAACTGAACACTGTAGTAAGCTGATAGAAAACCTTCTGCACATTTCCACCCTAAAGCCTTCACCTAGAATTATTTCTCACTCAGTCTCTTCTGAGGTTATTTAGTCTTTCCTCCAGGTCTGCATCTGCATCTGCCAAAGATGGCTGTGGCTCAGCTTTCTTCCCAGCAGCGACTGAGAGACTTCCCCCAGTAGATGGCAGGTCTGTATGAAAACATACAAACATTCAAATTACTGATAACAACAGACATCTCAATATATGCAATAAAGATATACGTTAGTGTGTAATCTACATACTCGAGAGTTCATCTGAAAGATTCAGACCCAACTCATCCAGCACTTGGGAAACCACAGCGTCACTAAAAAATCAAAATAAAGCAAGTACAAATAATATAGAAATTTCAATGCATGCAGACTCAAAGTTCAGTCTAAAATTCTAACACGATCATACCTTTCCTCTTCATCATCCTCGTCGCCCATTGCATCGTCAATTGCATCATTCATCATTTCTTCCTTCATGTCCATAATTTCACTTTGGCGCTCAAACTCCATCATGATCTTCTGAATTTGTGGCAATTTTAACTGTGTATAGAGCATTTTGGTGATTTTAGTACAATTTTCAAAATATGACACTTTATTTTCCATACTAGGGACTGTCTCGGAAAGCAGGTTTAACTTAGCCAGAGTTCTTTACAAGGATCCACTTAACAAAACCTAACGAATACAATCACTGGTAAATTGTAAACAACTGTAATTATCCTATACATGGTAATAACCAAACAGTCAAGTAGTGAATAATCTGACTGGTGGCTGGGGAGTGAGTGCAGTCTATAGCATCAATTTTAAATCAAAACCTATTTTTAATCATACCTCTCACAAGTGACTTAATTAATAGCCTGATATGTAGCAATGTGATCATGCATTTTAAAAATCCCCTTTTTATGTACAGTTGGAAGAAAAGAACAAACAACATAAAAATCTTGTATTGTGCTGTGATTTGTGGTGTCAGAAAAATCGCACAGAAAAATCTTCTTTTTTTTTTTAAACTGAGGAACAAATGCAAGCCAAGGGGAGTGGATTTAGCAATATATCACACCATAAAACCTGTTATATATACACAATATGAAATTCCTCAACTCTGATACAAATCAGATAAAGCCAAGAGATGTTTATTTCTAAATAAACTCTCTAAAGTGTGACGTAACCTTTTCGCCATTTATGATCATCTGTTATACAACTGATTCGTCCAAGTGCCTTTCTCACAGCAGGTTAGCTGTGCAGCATAAGCTACTAGGTGATGTAATGCAGTAAAGTAAAATCATTGTTGCAAGGCAGGAAATCCATGGTTGGAGCCAAGATATCAATCTGAGCCTAGATAGCTAGCTACCTAGTAAATCCTGCTTTGTGAGACAGGTTTAATGTTAAAATTACAGAAAACACGTGGACAATATGTAATTTAACATTATACTTTGGTCATATCAGGTTATAAGCATAATATACATCATATACTATGAAAAATAATACACCTTCTGGTATTTTGTGTTTTTAATTCAGTTGTATAAAAACCTCTACATGTGTTTGCTATTTAATATGTATATAAAGTGTTCGTGTTAATAATTTCAGAATTCTATGTTACATAGCATATTACACTGTTTGGTATTCCAGAATCAGGCCTCCAATTCTGTTCTGGTTTTCTCCATCCAAGTAGCTTCCAAATATGGAGGATCCAAGTATGGAAATCTAAATATACCCTCTTTAGAAAAGAGAAATCATGAATTTGTATACAGAAGATTTCTAACCTGTCTGTTCATTGTGGCCATGGCTTTGGTCACTCCTTTCATGGCCTGTGCCATGCTGTTGTTTGACTTGAGGGTTTGGATTTTAAGACTGACTGCTTGGATGTTGGCTCTCATCATGATGAACTTCTTTACGTATCTTCTGGTACGAACCAAGTCCTTAGCCATGATTTTAACCGCATCCTGGAACAAGCAAAAACAAGTAATGCTTTTCACATACAGTGCTCAGCATAAATGAGTACACCCCCTTTGAAAAGTAACATTTTAAACAATATCTCAATGAACGCAAACAATTTCCAAAATGTTGACAAGACTAAGTTTTATATAACATCTGTTTAACTTATAACATAAAAGTAAGGTTACTAATATTACTTTTCAGTTAAAAAAATTTCAGTTTTACTCAAATTAGGGTGATGCAAAAGTGAGTACACCCCACTGAAAGTCTCTGGAGCAAAGCTAAATTTTAGACTACAAATGTCTAATTTAACAAGAATTCAACCACAGGTGAGTCTAATTATTCATTACACAGGTGTCCAGCAGACAGCTGACTATAAAAAGGGTGTTAACTTAAAGAAAACCCCTTCCCATTTCATGCTGTCAGCAATGGCACCACATGGAATAGAAATGTCACAAGACCTGAGAAAGAAAATAATTTCTTTACACCAGAAAGGTGAAGGCTACAAGAAGATCAGCAAAGCTTTACTTATCAGTCAGAATACTGTAGCAAAATTAGTACAAAAACTTAAAAAAAAGATGGAACTGCAGCCATCTCACAGAGACGTCCAGGTCGTCCACAGAAGTTAACACCTCGACAGGAGCGTCTTCTGATGAGAAGGGTTGAAGAAAATCAGCATGCAAGTTCACTGCAGTTATCTAAAGAACTAGAAAGCCAAACTGGGGTGACTGTTTCCCGTGACATGATACGGCATACACTGCAGAGGAATGGCATGCATGGGTGCCGTCCACAAAAGCAGCCTCTCGTAAAGCCCAGGCACAAAAAAGCCCGTCTAGAGTTTGCCTGGGCCCATGCTGACAAAGATGGAGACTACTGGGACTCTATACTCTGGAGTGATGAGACCAAGATAAATGTTTTTGGAACTGATGGCTTCAAAACTGTATGGCATCGCAAAGGTGAGGAATACAAAGAAAAATGCATTGGTGGTGGCAGTGTCCTTATGTGGGGCTGCATGAGTGCTGGGAAACTGCATTTCACTGATGGCATCATGAATTCACAAATGTACTTCTCTAGACTGAAAGAGAAGATGCTACCATCACTCCGTGCCTTTGGGGTCGTCGTGCACTTTTCCAACATGACAATGATCCTAAACACACATCTAAGGCCACTGTTAGATTTCTGAAGAAGAACAGGGTGAAAGTGATTCAGTGGCCAAGTATGTCTCCTGATCTGAACTCAATCGAACACCTATGGGGAATTCTGAAGAGACAAGTTGAGCATCACTCTCCATCCAGCATCCAGTCTCTAAAAGAGGTCATTCTTGAAGAATGGAAAAAGACAGATGTTGCAAAATGTCACCAACTTGCTCATTCCATGCCTAGAAGTCTTTGTGCTGTCATTAAAAAACATGGAGGCCTTACAAAGTACTAGATGTAGTAGTTTTTGTTGTGGGATGTGCTAATTTTTGCATCACCCTAATTTGAGTAAAACTGAAATGTGTAATCTAAGTTATTATTAACCTTACTTTCATGTTATAAGTTAAACAGATGTTATATTAAACTTAGTCTTGTCAACATTTTGGAAATTGTTTGTGTTCATTGAGTGTTTAAAATGTTGCTTTTCAATGGGGGTGTACTCATTTATGCTGAGCACTGTACTAATGAAATCAATGTATAATCGTTTATGGGCTGTAGTATAATATGTAACAATGAAGAATACGCAGGCAATATTTGATAACCAAAATGCAGGACAAACATAAAATACACTATATTGCCAAAACTTCTGGGACACCCCTCCAAATCATTGAATTCAGGGGTTGGGCTCGGCCCCTTAGTTCCAGTGAAGGGAACTCTTAATGCTTCAGCATACAAGACATTTTGGGCCTTGCCGTCCAACACCAAGTTCCTCCACACCAAATTCGCTCATCCATGTCTTTATGGACCTTGTTTTGTGAACTAGTGCGCAATCATGTTGGAACAGTAAGGGGTCATCGCCAAACTGTTCCCACAAAGTTGGGAGCATGAAATTGTCTTGGTATGCTGAAGCATTAAGAGTTCCTTTCACTGGAACTAAGGGGCCGAGCCCAACCCCTGAATTCAATGATTTGGAGGGGTGTCCCAAAACTTTTGGCAATATAATGTATATTGTGGTTAGATGTTATGACAGTTTTTAAATGTGATTATATTAATGTGACATTACCATCTGTCCCTGTTTTGCCATTTTCTTAATATCAGCAATGATTTTCTTTTCTTGCTGCTCCATCCTCTGCCGTTCTCTGTCTAGCTCTCTCATGGCTCTGTTCAGTGCTCTCTGGTTCTGCCTGAGCATTTCCTCTGGGGTCTTTCTCCGCCCAAATAAATACTCCATCTAACAATGAAGCAGAAATTATATAATGTATATTTTATCATTCAGTACTAACAACCAAATAAACGACATTCTCAAAAGTTTTTGATTTATTATTAATTTTTTTTAATGAATACAAATAACAACTGGTGAGAACACGCCAAAGGTATTCTGGGTAATCACATGAGAACCCAGCCTAAAAGAATGACTCAGATTAAATCTTTTTTCTGACGTCATTTTTTAAACAAGCCACACGTTAATACTTGTACATTACAATGCAGCGTATGCGCTTGTGAGTAGCATTAATGGGATAAAAACAACAATGTATTTTTTTCTAAATCAGATTTACAGTCGGGCTGGAAGGATTGGTTTAACTCTAAATCAACATGAGCTTTCTCATTTTTATCGACTGTCCAGTTAAACTTGTAAAGCGACCGTCTCACTGTATAAACCAGAATACAATATAATTACTTTAACAATTGCTAAAGTACCTAAATGTGACATATACTATGAATAAATATCCAGTCTTAGCAGTTAGCTCATATAGCTGCCATCATGAATAAAAATAGGACTAGCCAGCAACTTGCTAGCGAACTAGCTAACGCTAAATTGTACATTAACTTAACGTAGAACATTAAGGATTGCAAAAATATACATATTACTTTAGAGTTTACCTTTATTGTTGCTGTTTTCGGTCGTAATGTCCAGCAGACTAATAATTCACTTGAAGACTTAGAGGCCGGTTTGTCTCACTGTCTCTAACAGTGGCAGTAATATTAGCTCGTTTGTTTTCCTTCTTTTACTTCCGCATGTAATCACTTCTCATTACGTCATCGGATATACGTATGGGATTTAAAACTCCTTATTGTTCTAGCAATGTTGTATACCAGAAAACAGATGAATACAAATTTGTTTAATATTTACACAAAAAACAACAGTTTATATATCAAATGAGTTAAAAAATAAAACCCGATAATAATGTGATGCGGGTTAATTTCTACAATCAAACAAAACAGTCACAATCTGACACTGAAATTTTATATACACTATATTGCCAAAAGTTTTGGGACACCCCTTCTAATCCTTGAATTCAGGTGTCGTTTTTCAGGGGTTGGCCTTGGCCCATTAGTTCCAGTGAATGGAACACTTAATTCAGCATACCAAGACAGTCTGGACAATTTCATGCTCCCAACTTTTTGGGAACAATTTGGTGATGGCCCCATCCTGTTCCAACTTGACTGTGCATCAGTGCACAAAGCAAAGTCCATAAAGACATGGATGAGCAAGTTTGATATGGAGGAACTGGCCAGGCCTTCTCGTCTAACAGCATTTGCTTCTAGAGGCATGGTCAAAAATTCCTCTAAACACACTCCTAAATCTTGTGGAAAGCCTTCCCAGAAGAGTTGAAGCTGTTATAGCTGCAAAGGACGGGCCAACTCCATATTACATTCATGTTCATGTAAAGGTAGATATCCCAGTTTTGGAATGGCTCACAGTCTCCACGCTAATTCATCCCAAAGCTGTTCTATCGGGTTGAGGTCAGGACTCTGTGCAGGCCAGTCAGGTTCCTTCACACCAAACTCGCTCATCCATGTCTTTATGGACCTTGCTTTGTGCACTGGTGTGCAGTCATGTTGGAACAGGAAGGGGCCATCACCAAACTTCCCACAAAGTTGGGAGCATGAAATTGCCAAAATGTCTTGGTATGCTGAAGCATTAAGAGTTCCTTTCACTGGAACTAAGGGGCCAAGCCCAACACCTGAATTCAATGATTTGGAGGGGTGTCCCAAAACTTTTGGCAATATAACGTACTTAAGGTTTGAATTGTTAAAAAAATAATGTAGTGAAGTGTTGTGTTCGCCAACATCTTCTCTTTCATACCAGTAGGCGGCAGTGCTGCTTTACCATTTGTTATACACGGCTGTCCGTGAATCATAGAGGAAAAAAAATCGAGTGAAGCACACAATGCAGTTTCACTGTAGCGTTATCCACCCAGGGCTCACGTTATTGCCAGCTTTTCAGCTACCATGAAAAAAAATATGTATATATTTATCTGATTTTGACGATCGGGATTTCTTGTAGCGTTTTGTGAGTTCCTTTAAAGAGCACATTCGAGAGATAATATTTATTTCAACTGCGCGAACGGGGAGATAATTGAACTTTCCCGGACTGAGTAGATTAGACAGGGCCGCGGGAGGAGGAGGCTGGCCTGCGTTACGGGCTCTGACGCCGAAGCTGCATGTCCGTGTAAATTGAGCCCGTGGCTTTGGGGCCTACACCGCTGTCGTCTAATGGAAACCGGACTAACCGAGCAGAAGCTCGGAGAGAACGATCATACGCATCGGCACCTTTTAAGTGGTGGGTGGTAATCTGAATCGCATTATTTCACACTAATAATAATGTAAACAGAACGAGCAAGGTTTTGTTTATGTTTAATACACACATACATAGTAAACAATCACGGAAAGAGAAGCGATTGGCTCAGACTGAGAATTCACCTTTCTCTTTTGCTCGTCAAAGGAAAGCTAGCATAGTTAGCTTAGCTAAGGTTAGTTCAGTATGGCTTGTATTTTTAACCGGACAAACAGGTTCACTCTACTTCGATTTTTAGGGTTTGGTTGAATTAGTTGAATTCAATGATGTTACAGGTAACCTGATCGTCGTAAGCCTGTCATCGATGCTTAGGCAAGTGGGTAGTATAAATTTAGCTGGTTAGCAAACAACTTAAACTAGCGTAATAGGATAGCGCAGTTAGCAAATAGCTAGATTGTATTGACCTGCTATCCAGCTGTTTCAGTCACTTTGTCTGAAAGATGCACAACCGTGTAAATATTGTTGTGACCCCCCCCCCCCCATATTGGACACCGCGTAATAAATATCTATTAAATTTGTTTACACAGGAAATCCTCAATAGGGACAAGAAGCCAGCTAGCGATATGTTAATTACCTTACCGTCATTTTTGTAGGTAGCAAGCTTGCTAGGCCAGTTAACAAGCTAACTAACCATCGTCACTGGTTGGGCAACTAGCTAGTTTATTTATTAGTTTGTTTATTCAGTCGTTGTTCACTAACGCTTTTGTTCAGTTTTGATTTAATGATGAACTTTTCATGCGGCCCTCTTCCGCTTGTTAAATACCACAACTGCACCAAAATGCAATGCTCGTTTTGTCTGTCCTGAACCTTAGCTGTCAGTTTTAAGATAAACACTTAGTTAACTGTCCTGCTGATTAAATTATTTCTGTTGTAGTTATTAAGACTTTATAGCTGAAACCTAATACTATTAGAAACCATGAATATTTGAACGTTTAATGTGGCTCTATAAATTCGTATTTTGGTTTTGTTTATTAAATTACGTTGCACGCTCTTGTAGCTGATTAGTTGCGTCTTGGTTTTTCTGTTTTCTTTAATATGTATTTTGCTATTTATCTAGACAGTGTTATTGTTTTGTAAATGTCTATAGATTAATAATACTTTTTTTTTTTTGTTTTCTCCCAGATGAAACTCAAAATGTCTTGACACAAAGACAGTAACGTGGAAGGAAATAGCCTTAAGTGTACAACAGTCTGTTTTTATGGAAAATACATTCTCAATCACTCCTCATCAGACAGCGGTGTGCTGATGGCATGCATTCCTCAATGGCCACAATGCTGTAAGCAGACACACTAACTCCACTTTAACCTGGGGTGCCTACTTTGGTCCAGGAGGTGTTGGTTTCCCTCAGTAAAAGTAAGGTCCCTCTGTGGACTAAGGTTTTAGTGCCTTTTGTACGGACTGTGTATGGTTCGATTCGACATGGATGGGCCGAGTCGAAGTGGAGGGTTGAGACAGAGCCGTCGCTCCCGTTCTCAGCGTGATAGAGAGCGACGCAGGAGGAGAGCGGACCTTGGAGCCTCGTCACCTTCCTCGGGCTCAGAGCAAGAACGTTGCAGAGACACCCTCCTTGGTGCTAGTGGTGGAGAATGTCGGCCTGTCTTTCCTGGTGCCAGGCACCGACCTCCACGTCGGAGGAAGCGGGAATCTGTGTCTTGTGAGGAAGACATCATTGATGGATTTGCCATTGCCAGCTTTATAAGTTTGGAGGCTTTGGAGGTATGTGTGATCAGTAGTCTATTTACATGGTACATGTCTGATTATGCTGTTTGTACTTTTGGTAATATATTTACTTTGCTATAGGCCGTGATTTTTGGGGTGAGGCTCCTCTAAGTAGCTAGGGCAACAGTGATTCTTGTAGATAATTAATTGCCATAATACATAGGTGGGGGCATTTTTAGTAATCATTTATTTTCTGTATGTGCATTATAAAAGATGGATTGTTCTCTGAAGCCGCCAGAGCGAGCTGGTATGTTGATGGGGAGAGGGAGCAAAAGGAAGAGAGGCCTGGATGAGAATGGAGGGCCACTCACAGAGCCAGAGGAAGGAGCTCCAGCTACTTACACCACCAATAGCTGGTTGAAGCGTAATGAGAAGAAAAAGAGGGAGGCCAAGGTGAGTGACAATTTAATCCTAAGTTTAATAAGTCATAATAGCCATGAGAAAAGCAAATATGGAACAAGACCAAAATACATGCTGATTCTGAGCATTGACTGAAGTATTGATATCAGATAATAAATAGATATTACTGCCAAACTATGATTTATTTTCATTCGTCAGATAACATATCTTATGGTTAAGTGATGTTAAATATCCAAAAAAAAATCCTTAAATGCTAGTGTTTTTATTATATTTTGGTGCCATTTCTTTAAAAAGTTTCATCTTCATACAACATTTGTTTATTGTATTGCAGGTGTCAGGAAACTTCATGGAGACAGGATATATTGTAAGAATTTTTCTTTATAAGTTTTGTAAATGTTTTTTTATTGTATTTAAAAATGCACGTTATGTGTATATATGTATTTTACACATGGCTATACTTAATGTTTAACAGAGCATGTTATTGTTTTTTGTTATTTTGTTCTCAGTGTGATGCCGAGAGTGAGTCGGGGGATAAGGTGAATAATTTCGTATGTATTGATAATTTGGCAGTATAACCTCTTTTTTAATGAATGACACTTAATGTTTTTTTTTTTGTTTGTTTGCTCTTTTGCCTCAGGCTTCTGACAATGATATGGAGCCTACATTCATCGTTAGCACTAGAGAAGGTAAATATCTGTTTACCAAATGCATGTCTTTAAGGAACAGATGGCACAGATATCTTCCTCTTGAGCTCTAGTTGGTGTAGTAACAATAGACCTTAATACAATCTAATGTAATAAAACTACTTGCATATTTATCATAAAAAAATTATCACCAGTTATTTTCCAATGACTATCATTTCTAATGCATATGCAAACAAGAGGATGTGTTCCTCCTGCAAAAAAAAAATAGACTACCAGCAAACCATTTATTAGTTACATATCACTTTCAGAAATTTTCTGGATATCTAATGATTTGTAAGCATTATAGTTTGCAATTACAATTACTTAAAATCTGGAATCCAACACTTCTTAGGGATGCAAGTTATAAAACTGGTCTGTATTGTTGTATAATACCATTGTTACATAATAGTTTTTCTGTTATTTTGGACTATATAGACGCCTTAACATGCATAGACATTGTCTCATTCGCAGTTTTATTACTGCCATGATGTATGTTTTGTTTGGTGGTAGCGAGGAGCTTATGGTAAAGCATTTTCTATCTTTTCTGCAGTGTCCTCCAACCCAGTAAGTATGGCCTCTGCTGTGAGCAATGGCTGTGCCCTGTTACCTTCAAACAGTGGGCCACCTCGTCTGTCAGTGACTCCCAGAGTCTCTGGCCTGGAACGTAGTCAGGAGAGGAGTCGGGAGCTGCCATACCCTGAGGCCACTTCTACCTCATCCTCACTTCTGTTACCCCGTTCTCCAGCCTCTGTCTCCACCTCACTGGCTGAGCAAAATGGAAATGCCGCACCACACCGCCGCCATGATTGCAGCCCCCCACAACATAAACCGAAATCGTTTCTCTCCTTTGCTGGCCGCTCACAAGGTGTCTACGGCATGGGTATCATTAACAGGTCAGTGAAGTTCTGTGACGAGCTTAAATGTTTACAGTAATAAAAATAAAATTATTAAATTTAGGAATAGAATTAACTAATCAGGCACTGCTTTTGCCTGCTTATCTGGTAAGACACTGTATTTGCTTGTGTGATAGAGTACTTTTTTACAGAAGTACTTAGTGTTTATGAATCAATCATTCTCTATTAACTTTGGTATGCTATTTCTTTTATTTCATAAAATCTGGAGCAGTACCTCAGTTAAGCCTTCATCTTCATCTGCTCCTTCTTCATCAATCCGACCGCCGACTCCCTCCACTAGTGTGCCTGCAGGCCGAGGCCCATCTGGGCCATCTGGTGTGCTGCGGCCTTCATCGCGCCCAAGCCCTGGTGCGCTCTTCACCCCTCCACCTGGTCTCCCTCCACCTCCTCCTCTTCTGCAGGTGTCCCCTCGCTCTTCAGCAGGTACATTTCATTACACTTTTGTGCACGCAGTTACTTGTTTCACAATAGTAACTCAGATACTCTTCATAGGTGAATTCAACACTACGTCGTACATTTTCTTCTCTTGTATAGATAAATAAATTGTTTGTTCTCTGATGCATATAGATCCAGAACTGCTGAACTCACATTTCCTGGCTGCTCAAAACACAGATCGGGAAGGCAGAGCTTCTGGAAGCAGTGCTGGAGTGAGTGCTAACTCGGCATCAGGCGGTGCCTCAGTTTCCTCCTCCAACTCTGGTAGCTCCAGCAGGGCAGGGCAGGCCCAGGCTTCTATCCCACCGATGGCCTACCAATTCCATCAGCACAACCATCAACACCAGCACACCCACACCCATCAACACTTTCTGCACCCACCTGCTGCAGCTCCTCCAATGGTGAGGAAGCCAGTGACTCATTTCAGAGTAGCATTTGTTGAGAGAATTTTTTTTGCTCTTATGTTGGAAGTAGTATTAATATATCATTTGTAAATGGTTGTATTTCTATTCTAGTTTGAGAAATTCCCAGGCAAGATAGACGGTCTCTTTCGACATCCAGTAAGTTTTACGCTTTTGAAGTGAACATGACACCATTTATCTTTTAACAAAAGCCAAAAGCTGTAATAACTGAATAATTATCAGTAATGTTGGACTCTCATTTGCCTTGGTCTCGATATGGCTCTGATGTGTGTGTATGTGTGTGTATGTGTATATATATATATATATATATATGTGTATATATATATATATATATATATATATATATATATATATATATATATATATATATATATATATATATATATATATATATATATATAGATATATATATATATATTAATATATATATATATATATATATATATATATATATATATATATATATATATATATATATTAATATAATATAATATAATTTTTTTTTTTTTAATAAGTTTTATCCTCAGTACCCACCGCCTGTGCCTGGAATCCAGCCTGTCCTTCCCCCAGCTGGACCATTTAGTTCTTTGCAAGGAGCCTTTCAACCCAAGGTATGGAATGTTACCATTGCCTTATATAAGATCAAATTATATCTATCTATCTGTGTGTTTAATTTTATGAATGGTTTTAATGTACATTTCTACACAGTAACGAGGTTAAAAACGACATCCTTTTTATAGTTAAAAGCTAATGCATGCAGTATTGGTACTTGTAATGGTTTACAACGGTGTCTTGTGATAGCTTGTTGCCCTCCAGGGAACTGCTCCAGATATGCCTGCTCGCCTGGGGGTTGTACCTCCCCACCTCCAACCTAAAGACCCCAGGGTATGGAGCTTGCAATTACACACTAGTATAATGTATTTAGAAGATTGATTCATGTTTATTCATACTTTATATAACTACTGTCTGTTGATTTGCCGTAAATTGACACCTTTTAATGTCAGATGCTCATTTTGCTTCCACAGATAACAGATCCATTTGCACCATCACTAAAAGTCAGTAATGTAAGTATCTTTTTTCTTTTTGCCTTACAAACACTTTCATTTTTATTTTCTAACACTTTTGATGAAAGTAGCACTTACTTCACTCACACTTACTTTCAACATTGCAGAAGCCTGGAAAGTGGTGTGCTATGCATGTGCGTGTGGCCTGGATGATTTTGAGGCATCAGGAGAAAGTTAAGGTTTGTTCATTACATTTTTTCATTGTCTTTCTGTTTGTCTCTGTAGTAGAAAATGTCTCAAAATCATATTGGTATTCTGATATTACTGTAGTCTTCTGAACTGTTGGCATAAAATGTTTTATAATGATTTTGCATGCTTTGAACTCTTCTAGTTGATGCAGGCAGATCCTCAAAAGCTGGAATTACGTAACGACTTGCTACCCCGACTCCCTGGCCCTGGTGGTATTGGAGGAATAGGCAGTCTAGGACCACTTGGAGGTCCTCTGCCTCCAACCCATGATCTCACTAGACCTGGCAGTCTCTTTGCAGCTGCTAGTATGCATGCCTTTTTTTGTACACCTATGTATTTTAACAGGAACTTTATCTATTCTCTTACAAAGATTTATCCTATTTTTTCATTTGAGGCTATTGTTGCAACTTGTTAATAACTAAGATTACACAATACATAAAACTGCTATCTTGCACACACAAGCAGCTTGGATGCTGTTTTATCAGAAAGCATGGAGAGGATCTAACATGAGTATTAAAAAATGAATTAAAACACTCAATGGTACTCCATTAAAGGGTGTTAAATAAATATTTGAGTTGACCCCTGTGTCTTCTCAGGTGGAGTCAATCCGTCCTCCACTTCCTTCATCCCTCCATCAACGCCCCACTCCTCTTTCCTCACCCCAGCAACACATCTGGGTAAGAGATTGGACGAGTGAGCTGACCATGAGCATAATCGTAGCCTAGCCTAAAATATTATAATACAGAAAAGGTAATTAGTCTTTTAAAGTTGATGACTGGGATCAAATGTAAACGTGGGTATAGAATAAACGTACTCTCCAAGGCAAGCAATTGGTCTTATATTTTTTGTATAGTTATCTGTTAATTATCACTGAGACTGGCATAATCAGTTCTGATGTGGGTTGTTGTGCATTACAGATCCATATGGCCGCTCACCCCCTTTTCCACCATTGGGAGCACTGGGTGCTGGTGCGTTTGGAGGACTGGGAAGCCCCTCACTGGGTAGGTCAAAATATTAACTTCCGTAAGGAAACGCATGTTTTTAAAAGCACTTTCAGCATGATTGCATGTATTGACCCTTTTTCTGTGTGTTCTTTTTGGTTTAGGTGCTAGTTCGGTTTTTGGCCATAAGGCAGAATCCTCTGCAAGTGCAGTAGGAGGATTGGGCAACCCACATGATCCATGGAATCGCTTACATGTTGCCCCTCCTTTCCCATCAGGGCCCTCTTGGGCCAAAGGACTAGAAAAAAGGGATGACCGAGATAGAGGGAAAGACATGGGAGGAAGAGAACTTACTCAAATAAAAGATGAAAAAGACCGGTATGTCTATAACTAGCTATATACAGTTGATTGTGGACATTTTTATCATATCTTTCTGACTGTGTGTATATATGTGTGTGTGTGTGTGTATATGTATATATATATATATATATATATATATATATATATATATATATATAATTATACACATTACATGGGCGTGTGTATGTATAATTTACATGTGTTCTATGTTTACATCATCTCTTAGGGACAGTTTTCTTTATGGTCGTCAACCTGTACGAATGTCCCCTGGTGCACTCAAGCACCGCAGCAGCACTCCCAGCTCTCACGTGAATGGGCTGGGCCCCTTAAGTATAGTTGCTGCTCAGTCTGATGGACATAACAGGGAGCGGGAGCGTGAAAGGGAAAGAGAACGAGATCGGGAGTCAGAAAAAAGACAGCATTCATCCTCCAGGGTACCAGCATCAACCTCCTCAGCACCAGACAGACCTCGTTCATCCACATCGTCTGTTCTTGCAACCCCTCCTCCAAATGCCCCATCCGCATCCTCCCCTCTGGACTTGTTAGGTAGACAGGCACATGCTCT
The DNA here is from genome assembly GCA_033459395.1 of Hemibagrus guttatus. Classification (NCBI taxonomy): domain Eukaryota; kingdom Metazoa; phylum Chordata; class Actinopteri; order Siluriformes; family Bagridae; genus Hemibagrus; species Hemibagrus guttatus. Next base: position 10,630,668 of record JAUCMX010000012.1, read on the forward strand.
CAGCTCAGAACCCTCACATCCATCCCAAAGAGAGAGTAGTGGTCCAGCATCTTCCTCCTCCTCTGTCAGTTCACTTCCAGTCAAGAAGCCTGATCGGACAACGACTCCAGTTTCTAAGCCACCCACTAGTCTCCCTCCTGGACTGCTTCATCCCCCAGTGAAAGTCAAGGAGGAGAGAAAGGAGGAAACTGACCCAGTGCCCATCTCGCTACCGCATTCATCTGTACCTCCTCATAGTTTTGATCGACCTAACAGTCGCCACACACACCATCCTTCAACTCCTTCCTCAACCCTTTCATTGACTCCCACATCTGGAGTGCCTCTTCCTCCTCCTACTCCACACCCCACCCACCATCAGCTTCCACTTCTGGATCGCCCCAGGTTGACTCTTGAGGCTTATCTTGGTGGAGCTGGTGGATCAGCTGGACTAGTTGTAGGACCTCCGGCAGATCGATTTGCAGCCCATGCGCATACACCACCTCAAGGCCATTCACAAGCTCCTCACAGCTTCCCTTGGGATCCCTGGAGGGAACTTGCTGCTCAGCAGCAGCATCATCATCATCATCAGCGTAGAGAGATGTTAGCCCAACGGCCCGATCCCCATCTTGCACTACGCACTGATCCGCACTTGTCACGTCTACTTCAGCATCAGCATGCACGATACCTTGAGGCAGAGAGAGCAGCTGCTGTAGCAGCAGCAGTGGCAGTGGGGCCCCATCATCCAGCGGCACCTACCTCCACTTCAGCTTCATCCTCTGCCACCCGGCCGGAGTTTGGGTTAATGTCTCATCCTTTTGATCGCCCACCTCAGGTTGGTGGCCCTGGAGGTAGTTTGCTGGATGATGAACAGCGTGTTCATATGATGCGTGAGGACTTTGAAAGGGCGCGTTATTTTGGGATGCATCCACACCTTTCAACGCCTCACCTGTCCAGCCCATCTCATGCAGCCCACCTAGAACAGCTGCATCCAGGCTTGTTGTCTCACACTCAGCTCCATCCTCCAGGAGGCTCCACACCTTCACATCATCCCAGCCTCTACTCCCGCTTAGCCCCACTGCATCCACATTCTCATGTTCCAAATGGAATTCTCGCCAAGGCGCCCAGTCTAGTTGCACCCGGGCTAGTTGGGGCACCCCCTCCACTTATTTCATCTGTGACCAGGGCATCTACTCCACCTCGCAGCTCCAGACTTGGTGGGGCTGGAGATTTGGCCTTGTTTGGCTCGCATAAGGATGGAGAGTCCAGATAGTACTGGGCAAGGCTGGAGCAAGAGATTTTTTGGTCTTGAACTAAAAACCTAGAAGTAGAGGTTTAAGCAGGACATCCCATGAAGCTACAGTGATCATGAGTGTTGAAATGACCCGAGTGGAGGGCAGAGACACTTCAGAGGGCTGCTCAGTATATTTATCCACTGTGGTTATATTGGTGCAATTTAAGGTACTCTTTTCTCCCCCCTTCCAGTGCTTTTCATTTATACTTAGAATTTTCATAAAGAGGCCTGTGGATGTTCAGAGACTAAAGACTATGTTCTGTAATATGAAATATATACATTCAAGCCCAGCAGGGTTGTCTCCAGGTTGATGGCTCCAGAGGTGTATTCAAAGATATAGTTTGCATTGTACTGCATTTCGTGACATATATAATTCCCATTTGTGAACTCATGGCAGTAAAAAATATGGAGCTTGAGATCTGCCTATGAAGTGGGAAATGGAGTCTAAGACAGCTTAATTAGTGCTTTTCTGTTTGTCTAGTGTGTGCTGTCTATAACTAGATTGAAGAAACGGCACTGTTGGAAAATGAACTTAAAGAAACACACCGTCTGCTTTCTGCTCTCAAAGCATCTACAGCAAGACCGTGATCAGAGGCACAACTTCCATGAACGTTATAATGAACGTCTGCAGAATTATTTTATTTTAATCTTAAAAAATATTATTAACTGTACATCTTGTTTGATATTTTAAAATTTAAATGGAAACAAACTTTCCCATTTTCCTACACTCTGACTCTACATGAGCTGGAACAGAATACAGTAGAATAGTGATATTCCTTTTGTAATTATTATTGTTAACATTAATTACCTTATATAATAAACATATTCACTGTTTGTTATAATGTCATTGTTTCAGGTCTCAGCAGTGGCACTCCCTTGTGAAAGCAAGACCCTCTCCCCCTTTAAAAAAAAAAAGGGCACAGTAACACTGCATTAAGAAACTAGGGATAGCAAATGCCTGTGAACAGAGTTTGTACTTCTGACAAAACCTGTCCTCTTAGCTGTTGATTGATAAATATATTTATAAATTGAGAGATTATTGTAATGAGGTTTAAACATCCCTATGTGGGCAAACATTTTCAGTTCAAGATGCATTTCGTACAAGCATGGAACATCAACTAAATAAAAGGATGCTGTTTTTGTATGTGCAAACAGCAGGATTGAAGGGACTTGTAACTGGAGAACAAGACATTACTGGTTAACTATTTGAGCAAAACAGTTTTATACCTTTAAATATGTTTCCCTCAAAAAAAGCAAGGAAGAATAATTATTAAACAAAAATTGCTGTTTATTTACATGTGTGTTTATGTATTGCTTCATTGTATGTAGCGCCCTGTATATTGATTTCAGTTTTAATTTAAATATAGAAATTGTTGCTACTTTCTGCAACTTTTCTGACTCGGTTGTCCACAACGATTTCCTCTCAGTCCCGCTTTTGTTTTGTTTTTTTTCAATTATGTTTTTATTCACCAGTTTTTTTTTCCTCTCTCATTTTTCACCACATTCTCCAAAGACAAACACACACAACCTTACAGAGGTAAACAAACAACCATACAAACAGAATAGAGAGAAAAACAAACATACAGGGTAGAGAGCAATATCAGTGTATGAAGAATAGAGGTTCAGGAGAGGTTTTTAACATAAGCCCAGAGCGGTGCTGATATTAACCAAAAATCATGCTGTATATTGTAGGTGACTTTCTCAAGTGGAAGTAATGTAGAAGCCTGAAACATCCACATTTTGAAGAAAGGTACCAGAGGGGATGACCAAAGTAATAATATGCATTTCTTTGCCAGGTAAACCAGAATTAGAAAAAGATGTTTTGCATGAAAATCAAGCACTGTCCACTCCAGTTTCAGCAGATACATTTCTAAGGACAAAGCCAATTGGACTTTGGATTAAAAAAAAAACAACAACTTGGGAGATATACCCCATGACCATTATTATTATGGGACAGGGGCTCTCAGCTGCAGTCCTGTAGACCCCTGTTTGATGTAATTTGAATTCTTCCCTCATCCATTAAAGCATGGTCAGTTAACTGAGCAGTGTGTGGCCAGTAAAGAAAGCCAAACTGGGCTGATGTTACAAAACTTTGCTCCAGAGAACTGATCATCAGTCGTGCTCATGAAGCCTTAATTTATGTCTTTAATACCACAACCCAAATCGGAAATAGCTCATAATTCCTTAAAGAATAGTTGGGTTGGGTCTAAAGGTGTTTTGTTGGTTTAAAGTAAAGTCCGTTAGGGTTCGTGACCACTTGTCTAGGATTAAATTAGAGAGCGATAACAAATTCAGAGATTAAGTTTTTCACTAGTCTCACTCTCTTATGCAATAATTCTATACGCGGTTTGTTACAGTTGACTTACACATGAAAGACATGTACAATAAAGATGACCCCAAACGAAATGGAATGTAATTATCTTACTACCGCATTTACTATTACAGCTACATAACAAGTCAACAGTAACCTTGCAGGCTAGCACGCAGAGCAAAGTATTGTAGTTTTCAGAATGAGACTTGTTCGTACAGCAACAGCATTTAAGAATGTCTCTGATAAATTTACAACTAAGTAGGCATTACGGATAATGCCTAAATAAACAACGACTACATAAATGCAACAACAATCTAAAACAATATCTAGCTGTATGAAACGCGATGCGGAAATAGCGCAGTTACACAAATCTCGCGAGATGTTCATCCGGTCCGCACTTTGTCAGCAGTCGCTCGTTCCTCCATTTCGCTGCGTCGAAAGTCTCCTCCCCGCAACCGCTAGATTCAGCGATCCAAACCCAGTCTCTCTCGGACCGGTCTTTAACTTGCTCAAACGAACCTGCCAGTACCTCGTTGGGTACCGAGAGATAGTTTGGACAACTCCCATCACGGATTGAGTGCGATTTGACGCGGATGGCGACTCCTTCAACGACAATTTAGTAAAAGAAAAGTGCTTGGAAATTTCAGGTAGGTGGGAACTTAAGATGGCGGCGACGGTGAAAGGAGGAGGAGGGGGGACTGTAAGCGGTGGGTGGGTGAGAGGGAGGGGGGGTATTTGGAGGCAGCAGGGGACTTTGATATGGCGGGTTAAGTTCACTTTTATGCATTCATTTCATGAACACAACCTTGAGGAATACAAGTAATTAAAATGGCTGCATGTCAGGTTGACATTTGTTGCCATATAGGAGGCACTTTAGGCGTGTTTATAACCTAAAGGTAATGATCTCAAACTTTTCCTAAAACGTTTTTGTCTGTCACATTGGTCAGCCTGCCGTTTGAATAGAGTTAACCTAAAATGTTATGCAGCTAGAATAACGTCTCACATATACACATGCTGCTCTGTGTATCACAGTTCAAAACACAAGTGGGATCCGAGATACAGTCTGCTTTTACAGTTTATTTAGCACAAACTCTATTTGTTCTATGTTATTTTCATTCTAACTTGCAACCCTTTTATATTAAACAAAAAAGTATGTTCCTTCAAACACTCGTAAACCCTTACTTTTAAGAAGAGAATCGTACGGACGAGGAAATTAATTTCAAGCATATTGCAGGATTATAAATGTTGACAGTCATCTTTTGATCAACACGCATGACCCCGCGTAGTGACGTCAGTGAGTTGTCTCTTGGCTAACGCTAGCTAGCTAAACAAGGCAGCTCACGGTGTATGAAAGAACGAGGACGTTACCTTTACGGAGTCTTAGATAACAGGACAGGAACGCTTAGGTTTAACCTGAAAATACAGCTCGGTCTCGGTCTTTTTCTCACACAAGTCGCATCAGTTCACGCCGACATGGCGCGCTAGCTAGCTAGCTAGCCAGCCGCTGTGTTAGCTAGGCTTTCTTTAAGTTTTCAGCGCAGTGGCTGACAAAGCACCGAGCGCATACATCTGTTTCCCAGACGTAAATAGAAGAATACGGCGTTATATTGAAGCACAAGCACTCTTGGATACGGTTCTTAGTGAATGTGTTCAGGCCCCTGTGTAGTGCACTCCGCAGGCGCCACACCGCAGCAAGGATTTGCAGCCGCTCATTAAACTTACTGTCGAATACTGAGAAATCTGTTGTACATTTGGCTTACAGTTTTAAACAAGCTGAGATTTGCCTCGTATTGTCAGATATTAGCCAAATTGTGTATTAACCCCCACAACACTGCTAGATTCAGTGGGCGCAGATGCAGTTCTGCTTGTTGCCTATATAATGAGAATACCCATGATTGATTCCCATTATTGAGCTCGCTAATTTGCTCAAATCAAGATCACATTCCTGTCACAAGTGCACATAAAAATCAACGATATTTTGCACTTTTTGTCAGTATACTAAACCACACTGGGGATAAAATCTTTAACAGACTACTCTGGTAACATTACTACATTCATACTGTTTAGCTTCTGGCTGGCCTTCATTGAAAGCACGTGTAGGAAAGTTTGAGGAAGTTGCAGGTATATGTAGGAAGTGAACACTTAACACATGAACATAACAGGTCTGGGTGTTTTTTTTTTAATGTATTATTAACTGTAAATTGTTTTTAGCAAACAGTGCATCAAGTCCTCCAAAGTATCTCATCCCCCTCCCCCCCCCAAGATGCAGTGGTGTCTTTGATCTCAGCATCCTGGAAGTGGAAAATACAGAAGAGACTGGGCCTAAACCACATACAGGTGATAAATTGTCTTCTGCTCCTTTGTTAATTGTGTTGTACATCTTTGGTGTAACAATTTGAAGTTAATTGGTATTTTTTCTTTCAGGTGCAGTGTGTAGCAGAAGCAGTCCAGAAGGAGAAAGACTTAGGGAGGAGGTGGTGCAGCAGCGCACCCCTCCGGCTGTGGCTGTGCTGGGTGGCATCTCAACGGCTACACAGAATGTGGCCGGGCCACCCCAGCATGTCCTGCAGCCGGTCCCAGCTGCCTCACTACCACCACCACTACTTGGCCCTGCCACTGAGATGGAGAAAGCAAACACACAGGCTTCAAATCAAGAGCAGACTGCCACTTTGGGTTGTCAAAACTGCAACACCAAGGAGCTTGAGGAGAAGTCAACCTTGGACTGCAGTGCTGAAGCTGTCCAAAGACAACCTGTGCCCATGGATGCAGGAAGTTCACAAAACACACTCTCAGACAGACTTTCATCTTGTGACACAGTCAGTGTTAGAAAAGGGCAGAATTTGCATTATGGGTATAACACTGAGAAAACAAGCCTTGAATACAGGGAGACAGAAATGGCTGAAGGAACTGACCATTGCCAGGACTGGACCCCTATCCTTGGAGTTGCAGATAAGAATGAAAAGGGACCCATGGCTTCAGAAAAAGCATATCAGGAATGCAAATCAAAGATTGGTAAAGAGGAAGTATGTGGAACAAAGCACATGGCACCACCACACAGCACCTATATCCCCACAACTCAGTCCAGCTCAGCAGTCTCCACTGCACATAAAACAACAGACAGAGACCACAAGCAACCTGGAGGCACAGAGCAGTTCCAAACGGTACCATCTCTGCACTCAGCTCAGGGCAGTTTACTGCTTGAGTGTGATGTCCAGCAAATTGTGCAACAACCTCTTGCAGCAACAATCATCACAGCCAATGCAAAAGAACTTAATGAGTCCAGTAATGCCAGTAATTCCATGGATGAAGTCACAAAAGAGGGACTTGCAGCAAATGAAGAAGGGGGAGGTGGTTCACGTTCAACGTCATCTGAAAAAGAATGGCATTACTCAGACACAGGAGGGTTATCTGCAAAGCAAGGAGAATCTGTGTCTGCACTACCTGTTCCCACAGGAAATGGAAATGGCACCCCAAATAACACAGATGAGGATGACGGAAGCTTCTCTGAAAGTCTCCAACAAACTTCTCTTGTTGCAGTTTCCACCCCTACTGCTGCCTTTCCTCAGAAAACACCCAGTCCCTCAAACCATCCTCAGAACACACATGTTACACAAGCGAACCAGTTGAGCTCTGACTGTATGAATTGCAGTGGAACCCCTAAATCTGTTTTAATAGGGAACAAGACTAGTGTGAGTCGGGGACAGGAGATACAGACTGTCTCTGTAGATGCAACAGGAGTGCGTTATGACATTTCTGTTAATGAACCAAAGGTGTTTGGGGATGAGACATGCTCTCGCAACATACAGGCCCCCAAAGTGACTGAAGTGTCCCATATGGTTGCTTGCAGTGCATCACAGGGGATTGCGAAACAGAACGACTTTGCCAAAAGTATGCAAATGAGTCCATATCAAGATCACCAGCCAGATGGGAGCTATATACTCTTAGACAAAAACAAATGTACAAATTCAGAGGGATTAGATTCAAATGATCTGTGTCTCTCCCAGGTTAATAATGACTGTTTAATTGAACAAGGGCAAGAATCCATTCTAGTAGATCATAAGCTCCCACAGATGCAATGCCTAAATGATGGTATCTCAACATCTGATAATATGAATGTGGATGAAAAGCATGATGAGAGTTCCAATGCTTTTTCTGGATTAAATGCTGTTGAAATGAAAGATTTAATTGACGTAGGTATTCTAGTGCAGCCAGGGATGGAAGACACGTGGTTAGTGGTAAGTGATCACTCTCCACTGATAGATGGGCAGTGTCAAAGTACAGAGGATGCTGAGATGATTGACGTTAGCACAGAAGCTATGGGTCATTGTCCTGAGTCACAGACATCTGTTGCTGTCTATGAGTGCACAGTACCCTGCTTTCCCCCAGATGCTATTCATGAAGCTGCTAAGCTGCTGTTACCAGAAAAAGGTGTAGAAGTACCTGTAGATAAACAGTCTTTTGAACCTTTAACAGAAACATTGACACAAGACCTTGATATTCTCCCATCTCATCCACCAACTGTTTTATCACATAATGTTTTATCTTCCTCAACTTCTTTAACCTCTTCAGCAAATATTTGCATAGAAAATATGGTTTCAAAACCTACATGTTGCTCCAGTGCTGAGAATACAACTAATGTGTTAGATTCTCCCCTAAATAAAAGCCCTTCTCCTGTGCAAGAGGAAAAAATGAAGTCCACAGAAAACAAATCAGATTCGTCCCCGATTTCTCTTTCATCGAGTATTATTGATCCAAAGTTGCTTATACTAAAGAGAGGTGAGGCTCTTCTCAAACAACCTCCAACTTTGACTCTAGTTTCCAAGAACCAGAGCCCATCTGGTACCCCAAGTGATTGCCTAGACAGAGTCTCTGTAGAGTGCCTTTCAGAATATGACTTAACTACAGACGTTGCAGCTGAAAAGGCAGCCCCGGCACCTCTCAGCTTTCATGTACTAAATGCTCCCTGTAATATTACTGCCTCACCTTCAAAGGATGAGTCTAAAAAACAGGCCTTAATCAAACCAGAACATTTTCTAGAAATTGAAAAACAGATTCCACAAGATGATCCTTTCTTAAACTCTGCATCATGTACCCAAACTCAGACCCATAACTCGCCAAGACTGGTTTCCAGGCCAGGCAGTATATGTAGTATCATCATTGATCAGTCTGAAGGTCCTGCAAATCAGCCATGCCAAGATTCTATGCTGTTGGAGGTAGAGGAACATTTACCAGTTCAACATTTGGAAGAAATAAAGGATGCCCAGGACAACACTGTGGAGCAGCTGGATGCTTCTATTGGAGACAGCAGTGATGGAGAAGCAGATGGTTCTTTAGAGGCCCAGCCCAATGAAAGCATTGTTATTCCCAGTCCAGTGCAAAATAAGGTAAGAAAATGATTATTGGATGTGTTTCATGCTTATATTTTTATATAAAGCATGCTGTGTGAGCTATACTGCTTAATTGCTTGCTTCCTCTTTGCTTGTATTAGTTTTAAAGAGCTAACTAATAAGTGAATTAGCATCAGAACAAAAATTGTCATTAGCCATCTGTTAACCATCAGTGTTTTAGATGACTTTGTGTGCATATTCACATAGCCATGTGAATGCCATCCAATTCTGATGCCTTAGTTGGCTGCATGTTTGTTTGAGCCATGTGTGTTTTGCAGCATGGACAGAGCAGGACAGAGACACAGGCCTTATTAATGAAGGTAAGAGATGTCATAAGATTCTCTTGACATCTCTTGTTCTGAGACCATCACACTTTGCAAGCTCACACTTGGTGTGAAGTCACAAACACATAGTTGCATGTATATTGTAATGAGGCCAGAAATAAACACGGGGTTAAATGTCTGTATCGATCAAGTAGTCGTCTTTTTCATATATATATATATATATATATATTATGTATGTATGTGTGTGTGTGTGTGTGTGTGTGTGTGTGTGTGTGTGTGTGTGTATATATATATATATATATATATATATATATATATATATATATATATATATATATGTATGTATATGTTTTGTATATATATATATATATATATATATAATGTATGTATATGTGTGTTGTTATATATATATATATATATATATATATATATATATATTTTATTTTGTATGTTCTTGAAGTTCTCTTAGTTTGTCGTCTTTTTTTTTTTTTATCCAAGATTTCTTATTTTTTTTTTATTCTTTTTTTTTTTAAATTCAGGTTCGCCAGTGGATAGCAGGCAGAGGTACATCAAGCTCCACTCCCTCCACATCTCGTACACCATCGCCACCTCCCAGTTCCTCCTCTGTAGACTGCAAACAGAGTTTGCCTTCTCCCCAGAACTCTGCTGGAGCCTCTCAGTCAGATCAAACACTCGGTCAGCGGCCTCGCTCAGAGAAGCACACTGATATGGCAGAACTGGCCAAACACGTATGTGAAAATTTTTTATGTTCTTAATTGCATGTTAAGATAATTTAAGCATACTAGAATTCATTCCTGCACGGTTATTGCAATGGCTTGAAAGATACTGATAAGTATTTTCATTTCTGACAGGAAGCAGAGATTGAGCATCGGACACTTGCGCTGAAACGCGAGGGCTTCTGGTCCTTAAAGCGTTTATCTCGTGTGGCTGAGCCACTCCGGACCAAGGTGCATTGGGATTACCTTTGTGAGGAGATGCAGTGGCTTTCTGCTGACTTTGCACAGGAGAGGCGCTGGAAAAGAGGCGTAGCAAGAAAAGTAAAACTTTGAGATTTATTGATTTGTTTCCTATCAATTTAAGTACTTTTTGCTGTTCGTTTGCAAAGTATATTTGATGGAGATTTCAGTCTGAATAAATTGACATGGGTGGTGGCAGGTGGTGCGGATGGTGATGCGCCACCACGAGGAGCTACGACAGAAAGAGGAGAGAGCAAAGCGTGAAGAGCATGCCAAACTGAGGAGGATTGCTGCATCCATCGCAAAGGAAGTCCGTGCTTTTTGGAGCAGTGTTGAGAAGGTGACTTGTTGAATTGTGGCGCTGAATTTCCCAATTCCAAAAGCTGTACAATTTTGCGTTTGTAATTACCTATGAAAAGGCTGTTTTTTGAATTACCTTCTTAAAGAAACATTTATTGTCAATCATGCTTATTTGATGGTCCCTTTCACATTTACTCTCCATACAGGTTGTGCAGTACAAACAACAATCTCGACTTGAAGAGAAACGTAAGAAAGCCCTGGATCTGCAACTGGACTTCATTGTTGGCCAGACAGAGCGCTACTCTGACCTGCTTAGTCAGTCCTTGCAAGCCACACCTGCAGCCCCAACCAGTGTACCTTCCCGACAGAGTCAGCTTAATGCACCTGAGGAAGATGGTGAGAAAATGACCTGCACTGAAAATATGTTGTCACTTCCTGTGTTTTATTGTTGATCGGTTTCTCTGTTTTACCAGTGGACATGTTCATTTCCAATTTATTGGCTTTTTGCAAGTTGGTGGTCTGGAAAATCATTCATTGCCAGTACTGTTTAAATAGTACTGTTGCTCAGTAAAGTGGTCAGTATTACAGGTAGCAAACTAAGTGACTTGTCATGTTCTAAATATATTTTCCTTTGTTCTTTATAGATATTGACTTTGAGCCTCCATGTGAGGAGGAGGATGATGAAGAGACAATTGAAGTAGAGGAGCAGCAGGAGGGGAATGATGCAGAGTCTCAGAGAAAGGAGATTGAGTTATTGAAGCAGGAGAGCACACTGCCACTAGACCAGCTACTTAGTACACTTACTCTCCCCCAGGTAATGCAGGAACTATTAACTATAATCAACACTCTTCTACTCAGTCTTACTACTTTTTAGTTCTGTTGTCTGTGCTAGACATGTGCATACAGTGAATCATGATTATCATGCAGGCGTCTGTCTCTGAGGATGAAGCATCAGATGATTCTTCCTCTACAGTTGAAGATGAAGACAAAGAGTTTTCAGCTAATGAGGAAGATGGTAAGTGTGACTTTCATATTGTTCTATTCGTTTTATAATCCACATGCATATCTTAAAGAAATGTCTCCTTTTAAATAAATGGTTTTGTAAATCTTATCAACTCTCAAAGCGGAGGATGTGGAGGACACCATTGCAGCGCAGGAGGTGATTGAGGGAGATGGAGACCATGCAGAGGAACTTGATGACTTGGCTAGAGAGGGTAACTAGTGTTTTTATGTATTTTTTGTAGTTGTTCTTATTATTTTTAATACTAACCTGATGGGAACATTAACACAAGCTGTTTAAGGTTTCACCATGTTTTAATGAACTTGAGTTGGAATCCTGATTATTCCAATGCTATCTATGCATGAATGTCTACATAGAAAAGGAAGATAATTCATCTTGAGATTTCATCTCCATGAACGTCATAGCGTCATTTTTCTACTGTTTTCTTAGTTATCAAATCATTCAATGAGCCCTTGTTCCTTGAGGATGAGAGACTGTTCCTATCAGGATAGAAATGTTTTATCATAGAATACAGATGATCAGTTAGAATAACCTTGTATTGACCCTCTCCTCTAAGGGAAAATAGGGAGCAACAAAATACTTTCCACAGTATAACACACATTTCTACACCTCTTTTAAAAGTCTTGCTACCATACACCTTTAAAAATGCAGATAAGTAATTGTTATAATGAGGCTTTAACTTCCTTTCTTTTAAGATCAGTTGCATTTTTATCTTTGATTGCAATGTTGCATACTTGTTCTTTAGGTGAGTTGAGTATGGAAGAGCTGCTGGAGAAGTACAAAGGGGCCTATTCCTCTGATTATGAAGAACCTTCAGCAACACCAGAGTCCTCAGAGGGATCAGAGGGAACTGAAGATGAACACGAGGAAGAGACTGAGGGAGATGAAAGTGATGATGCCTCCTTAGGTAAAGTGGGAGTATTCCTTAAAATGTTTTTTCATTTAAAAACAAGTCTTAATTTGCACTTTGAAGAGTTATTGATATAATTTGAAATAATAAACCTGAAATGTTATTATAATGGTCTATTGTTGGCAAAGAAAAAAAAAATTCTGAATTATAACTTTTTTTGAAGAAAAAACTAAAGGAAAAATGATCATTTTTAGAGTTGTCATAACAAAACAAACATACAGTTGAGAGAAAAACAGTTGCCGGGAGAAGCCAAAAATTATAGTAGGGATAGTAAATAAAAATATACAGATTAATAAAATGGTATTAAGTAATAAATATGCAGTTTAAATTAGTATAAATGCAAGGCACCCAGTCATATCCACTCAGGGTCCAAGTAATGCCTTGCACTTGGTTGACTAAGTAGAACAAATGTTATATTTCAACAATGTGAATTGTTATTCTTTCTCTGATTGCACATGTCTCATTTCTATAAATTCATCCTTCAGAATCAGCAGAAAACAGTGATGACGAAGATGGTGCTGAAGCTGAGGAAGGTGATGAGGATGAAGATGATGGAGGAGAGGGGATGGAGGTTTTACTAAGGGAGGGAGATCACAGCCCCTCTGTCCCCACATCTCCACGTCCTAAAAAAGAGATCAGCCATATAGCTGCTACTGCTGAAAGCCTTCAGCCTAAAGGATATACCCTGGCCACAACAAGTGTAAGGGCAATGTTTAGGACACTTTCTGCCAATGTCTAGGACACTTTAGGCTTAGTTATAGATGTGTTGATTATAATTTATTTTAATATCTGAGTATCTTGTTGTACACATTACATGGGTATGTTTAAAATGATGATAATTGATGATGATGAATGAATGAATGAATGAATTGATTTATTGTGGTTAGAATGAATAAGATTTACCTAATAGATATGCAATTTCTAGGTGAAAACACCTATTCCGTTCTTACTTCATGGCAACCTACGTGAGTACCAGCACATTGGACTAGACTGGTTGGTGACTATGTATGAAAAGAAGCTTAATGGTATCTTGGCAGATGAGATGGGACTTGGTAAAACTATTCAGACTATTGCTCTGTTGGCACATCTGGCTTGTGAAAAAGGTATGAGGAAGCCTAATTGTTGCATCCAAGAATCTAATTGCTTTTTACATTTTGTCAGTGCCTGATGGGAATAATTGCACCATTTTAATATTTTTGTATTTCTTGCAGGTAACTGGGGCCCTCACTTAATCATTGTGCCCACCAGTGTAATGCTGAACTGGGAGATGGAGCTGAAACGCTGGTGCCCCGGCTTTAAAATTCTTACTTACTATGGCAGCCAGAAAGAGCGCAAACTTAAGAGACAGGTGAGCCTACATGTTTAGTCACTGTTCTCAGAATGACATTTCAATGTTCTGATTTTTCTAATGATTTTTTTTTCTTTTTTTCTTTTTTTCTTTTTATTCTTTGCTTAGGGATGGACCAAACCCAATGCTTTCCATGTGTGCATCACTTCATATAAGCTGGTGTTGCAAGACCATCAGGCATTCAGACGCAAGTCCTGGAAATACCTCATTCTGGATGAGGCACAAAACATCAAAAACTTCAAGTCCCAGCGTTGGCAAAGTCTACTAAACTTCAACAGGTGCTTACAGAATATTTTTGACCATTTTTCTGTTATTTTTTTCTGAACCAGACATTTATTTTCTGTTTTATTTTATATTGTTCAAAAGTGATACTGCTCTGGCATGATTTCCCTTCTCTGTTTCTGTTGCATATGAAGTCATCGGCGGCTACTGCTTACTGGTACTCCGCTGCAGAACAGTCTGATGGAGCTGTGGTCGCTCATGCACTTTCTCATGCCACATGTCTTCCAGTCCCACCGTGAGTTTAAGGAGTGGTTCTCCAACCCACTGACTGGAATGATTGAAGGCAGCCAAGAATATAATGAGGGTCTTGTGAAACGGTTGCATAAGGTGAGTACTCTCATTCTTAACAGAGAATGATGCTTAAATAATTGTACCCACACCTACAAATGGTTGTACTATAATCGCCCATGACTGTCCGAATCACAACTACTTAATCTAACCCTTGTTCTTAGGTGCTAAGGCCCTTCTTGCTCCGGCGTATCAAGGCAGATGTAGAAAAACAAATGCCCAAAAAATATGAGCATGTTGTGCGCTGCCGTCTCTCCAAAAGACAGCGCTTTCTCTATGATGACTTCATGGCACAGGCCTCGTGAGTGAAGTGAATAAATTGATGAATATGATTGTTGACATAAGTGTTAAATAAATCATGTATTGCAGCAACAATAGTTTGTTTGGTGAGTAAAGCCTTCTCTTTTGTAGATGTTTGAATTATGTTTTTTCTTCTCCATTTTCATGTATGACTGTTCACCAGAACAAAGGAAACCCTAGCTAGTGGACACTTCATGTCTGTAATCAACATTTTGATGCAGCTGCGTAAAGTGTGTAACCACCCCAACCTGTTTGACCCACGTCCAATCCAGTCTCCCTTTATCACTGAGACTATAACCTACTCCACTGCCTCCCTGGTTCTGAAGGCCTTAGAGACATCCCCTTTCCAGGTGAGCATTTTAGGCACTTTAAAGTTAAACTGTTTAACTCTTGTGAGCCTGTGGTCCCGCATGCGGGACCTGGGATTTTTTTTGTGTTGCAATGGCAATGAGTTAATATACTCCATTTATAGTCATATAAAAAAACTGCAACAGGTCAACTTTTGTATCCACTTAAAATAAAAACAAAATTTGATTGTGTAAATGACAAAAAACAAATAGGATACGCTTTGTGCCGCCTCCAGTGCTGTGAATGTTTATCTGGAGTGTGTCGCATAAATGAAACGAAACTCAACGCATCATTGTTGCACAGACATGAGAAATATGTCTATACAAAAACCTTGAAATGTCTGCTTTTAAATGGACCGATTTTAAAATCGGAACAAATATTCTCTGTGTAATATGCACAGAGACTAACACAATGGATACAGTTTTTCTGTCTCAGCTCATTAGTGCTAATCTAGACACACCCATTCACAGCATGCGCGTTTCAAACGGTAATGATCTGTACAAAATATTCACCTGTTACACAGCCACCATCAATGCGCACTGGCATTCCACCATGATAGACTCATTGGAAGTGTGTCACTGTCTCCCCAGGTGTGATAATACATCAATATTCATGATGGACACTCCCTCGGACAGCCTTTCTTAAACAAAGCGTCATACAAATGTTAATGTATTATTTTATGTGAATGAATGAACCGGATGCTTTTCACAACAATTTTGTAACAGACTCGGGTGTACATAATCCAGGGCACAAAGGTTTGCCAAAATATGCTTAAAAATGTGGTTAATGGACCTGTCTCAACATCTCAAAAAATTTTAAGCAAGTTTAAGCTCGATTTTCTGAAAAAAAAACACACACACAAAACTTTGGAAAAATTGTTGAATTATATATATATTGTAGCATAAATTGTCATATAAATATATATATATATATATATATATATATATATATTTTTTTTGAGCTGTATTTCTAAATTCTGCATCTGTCTCCTCTCACAGCGGTGTGACCTCTCAATGTTTGACCTGGTCAGTCTGGAAGGTCGTGTCTCTCGGTACCAAGCAGATGTTTACCTTCCACAAAGGAAAATAACACGCCAGCTGATCCAGGAGATCATGGAGTCCCCTGAGCCTCCACCCAGACCTAAACCTATCCGGATGAAGGTCAACAGGTAATTGATCTGTAGTTTATGAGCCAATTTTTTATTTAATTTATCCAAATCTTGGTTAACTAATCATGTGGTATTGGAATGTGTTTGCATCAAAGGATGTTTCAGCCACTCCCAAAGTCTGATGGACGTTCAGCAACAACACAGAATAGCCCACGGCCCACATGTCCAGTCTCTCCCGCAGTTCAGCCTCCATGGCCACCTCTAATTACAGAGGTCACTCAGGCTCCTGTACAGCCAACACCTCAAGGTAAGCATAGTATTTTAGTTCTTTGTGTAGCACTGACTAGCTGGAACAGTACTAACTGTGTAGTAAACATAGCTAATTTAAGGGTTTGTTTTTCAGTGTCCCCTGTCACTTCTGTTGCTGCGCCACAAGCTCCTGCATGTCAAAGTGTTACCTCCACGGGGTCTGCAAACCCAGTTATGAGTATTCGGCATGCTTCACCTTCCACTGCCCCAACAGTGTCCGTCACCCCTCAACCCCCCAGCAATGTCATGACACAGAGGGTGCTCCTCAGCCCTGATATGCAGGCCAGATTACCATGTAAGTGCCCTGAACTTTAATGGTGATGCATAACGAATTATATATGTCTTCAACATTTTTTATTTATTTTTTTTGTATTTTTTTTTTTTTTTTTTAGTTTCAGCATTGATTTTTATATCATTTCAATATTTTTCATATAGCTGGAGAGGTTGTGAGTATTGCCCAGCTGGCCTCCTTGGCTGGTCGTCCAGTGTCGTCCAGTCAGGGCAGTAAGCCTGTCACATTTCAACTGCAGGGTAACAAACTCACCCTGTCTGGTGCTCCGCTCCAAGTGCCTGTTGCCCAGCCACGGTCTATCCAAGGTGAGTTCACTATGTTGGTTTTATTTGCTCTGCATGAACAGCTCTGGCTGGGTTAATTTTCCTGCACACCTGTCTGCAAGTACTGGTTTAGTTTATGGCCTAACACTTTGTCCTGTGGTTGTGTGCCCTTTAGGAAATGTAATGCATCTGGTATCCAGCGGTGGGCAGCACCACCTTATTAGTCAGCCAGCTCAGGTTGCAGTTCTCCATACACTTAGTCAGTCAGGTAGCATCTCAGCAAATCCCAACCCAACCAGCACAATCCCATCCTGCTCTGGACTAGCGGTACCCCTCACTGCTGCTCAAGGTACTGGCGCTGTCCTTGCTGTCCTTGAGTTTATTGCAATCATTCTTACCTTGATGGCTGCAGTGTTGTAGCCTGGGTACCAAACTACTTGTTACTCAGCAGAGCAAGACATAAGTGCATAAGTGGCCATTAGAGGGGTTAATAAGAGAATGATGCTACAAGGCCTATATGATAACATTTGAATTTGTTTTCAGACTTAGATTAAGTAATGATTTTGTAATGATACTCAAACAAGACTCAGGAGTATTATTAGATGGTAAGTGACAGGGTAATATTTCATGGATGTTGCGTTTTTGGTGGTTCTTTTGAAGGTCAAGTATATGGTTTTGTTTTTTTTTGTTTTTTTTACTTTTGATATATTTTCATACATGTTTTGCTTTTGTAACATGGATTCAGAGGCATTTAAAATATGGAGAAATGCTTCTGCTATTTTCTGCTGTTTCCATTTTGGTTTTGTTTTCTTATTCAGCTGATCAAGGAAATATTTAAATCACATCTATAATCATGTCACCAGACCCAGCAAATTAATTAGCTCTGCTATTGTAATCCATAGTATGGTGCCCAGTCCAAAAGAATTGGCACTTTTCTGTGTATAATATCAGGTCGAGGTACTAAATAAAATTTCACCTTTATTATTTGCCACTCTGTTATTCAGTTCCATCACCCAGAGTAAGTGGACCAGGAATTGTAAAGATTGTTGTTCGCCAAGCAGCAGGCAAAGAAGGTGGGCAGGTCCCCACTCTGGCTGTGCCCCCATCTCCTCGTGTTGCATCTCCTCAGTCAGTTTTGTTGCACCCACATGGGACCCCAAGCTCTGCTCTCAGACCATGTACTCCACAACAGCCTTTCCAGAGACTTCCTGTTCACCCTACTCCCCCTCAAGTTCCTACCTCAAGCCCTGGCCAAACTCCACCTTCACGTTCTGTGCTCAAGGTGGTCGAAGAAACATCCCCAAGCACAGGGCTAGGTAAGCAATATGTGAATAGAAATTTGCAACAGTAATTTTTCCACATTTTGTATATGCCGTTTTTTTTTGTTTTTTTTTTGTGGAATTTGTAAAGTACGTAGTGCATGGTAGACTTATTCTTATATGTCCTAAGTATATGCTAATCTTGGTGACTTTCTTTTTCCTTTAGCTAAGGCAAATGCCTCATTAGTGGTTGAAGAGAGCAGTAGTGATGTTCTTACTCTTAAATCTATGTCCTCATCTCAAAGCCGTGCATCTGGATTTGGGCATCCCCGAATCCATCCTCAACCCCCACCACGAACACCATTTTACATGGTACGGGTTAAAAAGAAGACAAGTTTGTGACATAGAGTGTCATAATATTGGACACAAATGATGTTAACCTAATATTGAAATATTTTAAATGTCAATATAGTATTAACAGACTATTGTTCTCTTTTTTACAGTCATGGCTTGCTGATCGTCAAAAGGCCCAGAGAGATGACCGTATCTCTCAAATCTTTCGAATAAATGAATTGCACTGCAATGCAAAACCTGTGTTTGGTCAAGAGGTTCTGAATTTTCTCACCTTCCTCCCAGGCCCTAGTCCTACACCAGCTCAACCTATCTTTAACAGATGGAGCCACTCGGGATATAGTTCTTGTCTCATTGCTCAATCCCAACATAAGCGTGACTACCTTGACCAGAGCAAAATTCTCCGAGAAGCAATTAACAGCTCCGAGGAAAGGCTCCACCTGGTGTCTGAGGTCATAGACAGGTGCGCTTACCGTTATCTTTAAACACTGACATCCTATGCCATCATGAATTAAGTCTTTAAGTCTGTCCAAATTTTGTATGCATTTTGTTGTATAACCAATGCCCCATTGTACCCTACAGATTCACATTTGTCATCCCTCCAGTGGAGGCCAAGCCTATCACCATGCATAGCTGCCATCCACCTCCCTCCCTCAGTCACCAGCAGGCTCTCTTTTCCTCCAGACTCTCTACTCATCTTTTTCCACTCATGCATATGCTGCACCGCATTCGCTGCAATATGCGGACACATTTCCCTGACTTACGACTTATCCAGTATGATTGTGGTGAGTACAAGTGTGCAGTGAGAATTGCAAATATCTTGCACGGTTAAGATCAATTATATATTTAATTACGTTACTGTCTCCTGTGACAGCTTTAGTGGTAAGAAAGATGTACTTTTATTGTTTACTTTGCACATAAATATCATGGGCTCCACAAAAGTAAAGTGAATTCCACAAATAGAGTAAAAAAGGCACAAATTTTCTTGTGATTCCTGTAATCCGAATTAAAAATGCCTTTCCAAATGTGGAAACTACAAACAACCTTTCTTTATGAAATTGGCTGCATTTTTTTTGGATTGCTCCATGTACAATTTATGCATATCAGGGCATGCCTTTGAACCTCCTGTATACTGTTTTGTACATTTTAGAATACATTTACCTACATTAAGTGGAATATTGATTGTAACAGTAACATTCTATAGGGTTGTAGATGGTCTTGTCCAGTAATTTAAGAAATCATGGAGTAAACGTATAAATGCACCCAGAGCAATCTAGAAATGAAATAAATGTAGCGGAATGCACAAAAATTTGTTAAATATTTGAAAACTTGAAAATAAGAACTTTTCTATCTCATTTTATTTTTGTAGAAAATTTGGCAACAAAAATAGCTCATTCAGTTTTATAATGGTGGATTTCTGTGTTGAATTAGGCAAGTTGCAGACCCTCCATCTTCTGCTGCGGAAACTGAAGTATGAAGGTCACAGAGTGCTCATATTTACTCAGATGACCCGCATGCTGGATATACTGGAGCAGTTCCTCAACTACCATGGGCACATTTACTTACGGTTAGATGGCAGCACACGAGTAGAACAAAGACAAGTAAGGAAAGAGATCTGGTTCTCGAATTTATACTGCGAACTGAGTAGTTGAACATACCTCCAAGATCATATATTAATTTGGTGGCGTTATGATTTAAAATATTTAATACTGTCGCAACTTATCAAATATATTAATTTTTGCCTCCTAGGCCCTGATGGAACGTTTCAATGCAGACCGTCGAATCT
Source organism: Hemibagrus guttatus (assembly GCA_033459395.1). Classification (NCBI taxonomy): domain Eukaryota; kingdom Metazoa; phylum Chordata; class Actinopteri; order Siluriformes; family Bagridae; genus Hemibagrus; species Hemibagrus guttatus. The sequence continues at coordinate 10,651,062 of JAUCMX010000012.1, forward strand.
TCTGTTTCATCTTGTCCACGCGTAGTGGTGGTGTGGGAGTAAATCTGACGGGGGCTGACACAGTGGTGTTCTATGATAGTGACTGGAACCCCACCATGGATGCTCAGGCTCAAGACCGCTGCCACCGTATTGGACAAACCAGGGATGTTCACATCTATAGGTAAAATGGTTAAAATTCAGATATAATTCAAGAAATAATCAACATGATTCTGTATAGATTACGCTTTGAGTCAAAGGTGCTTTTGTGGAAAATGCATCTAGATTCTTCACACTGAATCTCTATAACATTTATATTTTATTTAGACTGATCAGTGAACGGACTGTGGAGGAAAACATTTTAAAAAAAGCCAACCAGAAAAGAATGTTGGGAGATATGGCAATTGAAGGGGGTAACTTCACAACTGCATTTTTCAAACAGGTACAGTTGTTTTTGTATGTATTTATTAAACCTTTCTAAGTCATATTAATGAGACATGGTAAATGTGAAATTTTCACCCTTTTTTCTTAAACTAACAGCAAACTATCAGAGAATTGTTTGATGTGTATGAGGGGGAAAAGAAGGACACTGAATCAAGTGTACCTTTGTCAGAGGATGAGGAAGCCATAAACAAACAACAAACTACTATTCTGGAGCAGGTAAAATTTTATTCTGTTGACAAAACATAGCTACATCTTACATTAAGTACAAATTCATTACATAATTTAGAGTATAATTATTTGTTTATTTGCAACAGTTGATGTATTTATCTCTCTATCAGGCTTTGTGTCGTGCTGAGGATGAAGAGGACATAGTAGCAGCTTCCCAAGCCAAAGCAGAGCAGGTGGCCGAGTTAGCAGAATTTAATGAAAATATTCCTCTGGATGATGGTGAGAGCAGAGACCAAGAAGAGGAGGAACTTTCCAAAGCTGAGCAGGAAATTGCTGCTCTGGTAGAACAGGTAACAGTTTGTCTTTTTGTAAAAATGTGTGGTGTATTCAGTTTTATCCCTACTTTTTGATTGTCTTTTTCTTGCTTTTTTCAGCTCACTCCCATAGAGCGATATGCCATGAATTTTCTGGAGGCATCTCTTGAGGATATTTGCAAAGAAGAACTGAAACAGGCTGAGGTAATCTCTTAATTGAAACCGTATTTCAAGACATTTATTGTATAACTATAGGTAATTGCAGTTCAGTTTTTTTTGTGATGACAACAGGAGCAGGTTGAAGCTGCAAGAAAAGGATTAGATCAGGCAAAGGAGGAGGGTCTCAAACTACATCAGTCATCTGATAATGATGATGACGACTCCATGCCGCACACTCCAGAGGAACACCCTCCAGCTCGGCGTACACGCAGACACCGAGAGAAAGGGGCCCCCTCTACAAGGGTCAGTGGCAGGCTTAGAGGGACACCAGCTAAAATGGATATGTCTACAACACAAGCATCCCCAGACAGAGAGAGAGGGAGGAGAGTGGAGACAAGTGTGAATCGTGCCCCTGGGCCTAGTTCCAGTCTAAAGTCCTCCCAGTCCAGAGAAGTGGCTGAAAGATTCCGTAGTGGTATGCGAGGAAGAGCAGAAAGCGAAGATGTGGCCTCCTCAACATCCATAGTAGGAGCACCTCAGAAACTCCAAATCGATCAGCAGATCTCCGATACAGAAAGATCCAGCATACCATTGCAATATAACCAGGCCCTCTCTCCAGTGCCTTCTGATGCTGCCTCTTTATCAGTGGACCGACACTCCAGTGGACATAGTTCAACACTAACGACAATATTCAGAGATACAGCGGATGAGCATGGAGCAGAGACAGACAACATCACCACTCAACAGATAATGAGAGAGAGAAGGGCATCTGTATCTTCAGAATCTATTTGCTCTCCAGAACATCAGTCAGACCAGGATGGCCAGCATTCACTCTTTCCTTCACTGTCATCTCCACATTCTCGTTCACCACGTAAGCGCCAGTCTGCTGATGAAGAGGTCCTGAAGGGCCTTCCAGAAGATTCTCCATCTGCAAAGGTTCTTAGAAAGCTTCCTGGTCGCCTTGTCACTGTGGTTGAAGATAAGGAACCAAAGCGAAGGAAAAGGGGGGAATGTGGAAGTGGGGGAGTGCATACTGAAGGGTCCTCTGAAGAGACAGAGCATGCTGAGTCCTCACATGATACAATTCCCCTTTCACCAATCCAGTCACTTAATGAGAAGTCTCTTATAAAATCACCCTCAACATCCCCCCCTGAGACAGAGCAAGGACAGGAACAGGCCTCCCCTTCGTCACTTACAAATCCAGGGAGAGGCTACCACCCTTACTCACCTACACACCATTCACCAGACATGCCTGTCCTTCGGAACTTACCGGTACGCAGACGCTTGGAGACGGAATCTCGTATGGCTGCTCAATTAGGAGAACAGTTCCTAATTAAAGCCAGAGGGCTTGACAGACGCACCCCACTGTCGCCAAAGAAACAGGAACCTATTTCATCTAAGGATGGCAGTACCATGTCTAATGTTGTGTCTGATGCTAATGCATCCTCTTTCTCACCAGGGAAGCGTAAAAGAGGTCGGCCTCCCAAAATGTCCCCTAAGCCACCAGAACCCCCAGAACTAGATACCCCTGTGGCACCTAAATCTGTAAGTGAAGAACAAAGTCCACCTCAGTCGCCAAAGCGAAAGAGGGGACGACCCCGCAAAGATTCCACTACAAATGCAGTTGATGGTGGTAAACCTGACAAAGAAGCAAGCTGTCCTACAAGCCTGTCATCAGTTTCACAGGAAAGCCTTTCAGCTGTAAACCTTAACTCGCATAGTTCCAGTCTTGGGCCTTTAGCTGTGCCCGCTGTTCCTGAGTGCCCAACAATAAACTCTGTAGCTGACGGTGCGCTTGAATTGTTTAAAACCGCAGATTCTCCCCAATCTCCTAAGACACACACTCAAACCACTCAATTCAATAGACCCTCACCTCAAACACATTGTGAATCTAGGAATAAGCAAACATCCACTGTAGAACTGTCACATGATCAAACAAATTTGAAGGCCACACCTCCAAACTCTGTCTCTTTAGACCTTTCCCTTAAAGCTCTACCACAAATTCAGACAGAAAATGCTGCTCAGACCAACACACAACCTTCATCACAACTACCTGCTCCCACTCCCAGTGAGAGTTTTGATGGCTCTTCTCCTAGGCTTGCGACAGAGTGCATAACTTCATCTACATCCTCAGTTTGTCAAAGCAGTCAAGTTACAACAATACTCTCACAGCTCTCAACAACTGTGTCGGACAAAGGCAATGCTTCAGAGGTATCTCTGAAATCTGTGCCTTCTGAATTGTTGGCACAACCAACACTTGAAAGCAACATATCGGGTGCAAGTTCTCCACCAACCTCTGTTAGTGCCACCTCAACTGCATTTGCCCAGACATGTGAGCTTTTATCTGATTGCATCGACAAAGCTAGCCTTCTTCAGCCATCATCAGTTTCTGAATTAACTCAACCTTCTGTGCAACCTGATACACCACCGGAAACTACATTTAAGCTAAACCAGACAAATGTTCTTTCTCAACCTAAGCCTGAACCAACACGAACAGCCCCCACACATTCAAGCCAAACACCTATAGCCCCAATATCATCTCCCGATTCACTTGAAATCTCATCTGACTTTGCTCAGCAATCAACTGCTTCTAGGCAGAGAACTACACAGAAGTCTGTGCCTGCTGAAGAACAGAGAACTGAGAATCAGCAAGACCCTACTGTGCCAAAGGAACATGGCTTAGTTGAGTCTACAAAAGAAGTGCAAATAGACATATATGAAAAGCCTGAGAAAGCAGAGAGGGATAATAGCCAGTCTCAGGCAAAAAAGAGGAAATTGGAAAATTTGCCAGAGGATCAGGGGTCTGCTACACCCTTAATCTCAGACACAGTGCAGCAAACCACTTCTGCAAATGTTGTGGCTGATGCTCAACTAGAAGAGGAGAGTCATAGAAAAGAACAAGATAGCAAAGGCACAGACAGAAAAAGAAACATTATTCGACAAAGCAGCCAGGAATCTGTTCGCTCCTCCTCGCCGTCTTCTGTTGCTTCCAGTGGCACTCTCTCATCTCGGTCGAAAAATTCTGCAGAGAGCGGTATGCCAGCAAAGAGAAAGCGAATGGAGAGAGATTCAGAAAAAGATCGAGCGTCTGATCAAGAGCCAGTGAAAACTGAGTGTCAGTGTTCTTCCTCAGATTCAGAAGACTCCACTGGTCAAGAAAGACGTCTTACTCGTTCATCACAGAAAAGTTTGGAGAAGGATGCCACTAGTGACAAAGGTGACAAAAACAGTAATGGGCGAAGGAGGTCTGACAAGAAAGCGACCAGAGAACTGGAGTCCACTGCATCAACACCAGTTAGAGTAACCCGTAAATCCATAGGCACCCAACCTATTTCTAAACTGACTTCTCTAATCTCATCTGAGCCTGAGGTGCTAGGCAAACGCTGCTCAGCACTCAATGCAGCTGCTAAACTTTTGGCTATGAGAGGAAAGGGACCAGATCCACCAAGTTCCAGTTCCAAATCAAAGGCTACACAAGGACAGCAGTCCACTAGTGAAAAAATCAACAAGTCTAAAAGCAAACAAGACCAGGACTCCCCTAAGACAAATTCAGTTGTTAACAAAACAGAGAGTAGTCAACAAACCCCTACACGTTTAACAGATTCCCCACAGTCCACCACTGAAACAGGTCTCTCTGCCTCCCGTTCTACTCGGCAGAGACCAGGAAATCTTGTACCTCCCTTGAAAACAGAAGCTAAGAGAGCCAAAAGAGAGGAAAAGAAAAAAACTCCAGATCAGAAGGAGGAAGTAGAGGAAGAAAACCGAGAGACAAGATCTTCAAGAGGGCACAGTGCTTGCAGTAGTGTAAGCAGTGAAAGGGGTGCAGGCAGCAGCAGGAGCCGGAGTAGCAGCAACAGCAGCCAGTGCACTCGCAGCCTGAGCTCACGGAGCACTGGTCCACCCCACTCGCACTCAAGAGCTCCTTCTTCAGGTAGCGACACTGAAAAAGGGAAAGGCCGGCAGAAGAAAACTGGAGAGAACCGAGGCCGTGAAAGCAGGAGAGAGAGGCATTCAAAAAATAATGAGAAGCCAGAGCCCAATGCTGGATCAAGTGAGGGAACTCCTGACAGGGTACTGAGGAGTGTTGCTGCACTGGCAGCAGCTCAGGCTCGCACTCCAGCTAGCAACACTCGTTCTTCCTCCAGTCAACAACGGCAGTCCAAAACTTGATTTAGGATAAGAGAGATAAGGACTGAGAACTGCAGCAATGAGAGTAAGGTTTTTACGGGTTTTAAGGAACGGGGATCAAACTTGCTATTCTTTAACACTGACTGTGAGACGTCAAATTGAGTCTATTGCATTTTGCAATAAGAACCAAGCTTGGGTGCATTCTCAACTATTAAGCCATCTTGCGTGTGAAGAGAAAACAGATGCAGGACAGATGGGGAGATGGTTACCCATTTAAAAAGATGGCATTGGTATGGTCTTATTAATGAGATCAAAAGGACTGTACCTAACTATACCACAAGGACATTGGACAGCTGGGCAAGGGGCAAGAGTTGTTTAGTTCACACTATGTACTGTAATCGTTTAAAGACTGGAATACTAAAAGAAGTATCTGTTAAGATGGGTCGTGTACCCTATATACAGAGTTTACTTGTGCTGCAAAGGTAATCGCATAAAGTAATTTATGCTACATTTGAAAGATTGAGTCATTGTTAAAACATTTTTAAGCAGTTGGGCTATACAAAATGTTTGCCTTGCTGTTGACTATTGTTTGTTTCAAGTCAGTTGATAAATTAAGAATATTCTGTGGTTTCTTCCAGGGTATGAAGAGAGCAGGTCTGTAAATGTGATTTTGCTGCACTATGCTGGAGTTAGTCTCTACTCAGACCTCCATGTCTTGTGTAATTTTTTTTTTCTATAAGTTTCTTTTAAGTCCAGGCAGCATTTCTCCATTTGCACATCTTACATAATACCCCTGGATAGTTTTTTTTTTTTTTTTTTTTTTTTTTTTTTTTTTTTAAAACATTGCTTTCAATCAAGTTAATTATTTACTGGTACCTCACACTATGTATATCTTTGAGCTTGTGAAAAATCTTGAAGTCTGCTTGTCCTTTGCTTTCTGGCAATTTGGAGATGAAATGCAACCTCATCAAAAAAAATCACCTTTTCCAAAGTATTATTGGTCAACTTTCTATTAAACTTTGTTGTCGGTCGAACAGTCTCAAGTTAGTGTGACAAAGTGAGAGTGCCTGTTGATCCACATAGGACTGGATCCCTGTATGCCTTGTTAAGAAAACAAATTTGGGCTTCAAAGATTTTTAGTGTTTCAAGTGTAATAAAGAAATTTTCCATCCAGAACTACGGGAAGTACAGCTGTGTTAATGTCCAACCAAACTGAAAACACCTCTTTAGTGTACATTGCTGTTGTCATCCTTTTTTTATTCATCCTTTTTATGATAAACTCAAAAGAAATTCTTCTGCATAAACCTTTTGAATTTTTTTTCAGTAAGCCCTTGACAGTCAGTTGCTGTCATTATCCCATTTTGGGGTAGACAATTGTTTTTGGGGAATGGGTAGGATTTGGTGATAGTCTTATTTTTATTTTGTCTCTTTGAATTTGTTACATTCCTTTTGTTCCCATGTAATTCCACATTGTTTTACTTGAACGATTGAAACAACAAAAGTCAGTTGAATAAAAAGACCAAAAATATCAATATTTTGTCATGTGGTGGTAGATACACGTGTGACTATTGTTGCTTCAGAGTCCAGGTGCAATCCTGAGCTTGGGTAGCTGCTTGTGTAGAGATTCTGTGCATATTCCCCTGTGACCACTTGGGTTTTACTCTGGGTTTATTGCTTTCTTTCTATCTCCAAGGTGAACTGGCTAAAGTAAAATGTTCTTGGTTCTGAATTTGTGCACGCATGTCTACACACCTGTTGCCCTGTGATGGAAAAGTGTCCAATCAGGTTTGTATTCCCACCTCATACCTAATGTTCCCAGCTTCTGTCCAGGCTCTGGAGATTTTCTCTTTGAGTAGTCTTCTATTTGCATTTCTGTTTGAATAAGCGTACCACAAGAACCTGCCTTTTTAACTGCAGTCAAATGTAAACATTACTGAGTCCTGTAAGTTACAGGACTGAAGTAATCTGCTGCTAACATCTTGTTCTCAGATACCACAGCACACCTTCAGGGATCTAGTGGAGTCCATGCCTCGACGGGTCAGGTCTGTTTTGGCAGCAAAAGGGGCAACGACACAATATTAGGCAGGTGGTCATAATGTTATGTTTGATTGGTGTATATTGAGAACATTATGTAAACCAGCATATGAACCACTAGGTGGCAAACTAACCTAAGTTGCTTTGCATGTTGTCTGTTTCTGTGTGTGTGTACAGAATCATTGTTAAGCCACAGGTTCTTAGATTATTGTAGAGTGAAAGATCTCTGTGTGATGAAAAAGTGGTAGATTGCTTTTTCATTAATGTATCCCTTGCGTGTGTTTTTATATGTACATGTGTGAAGAAAAGAAAGGACAAAATGTGATTTATTAAATCCGAACAAACACCTTTTTATTAATATGCAGGAAAAAACCCTGACCAATTGTATGGCTATTAGGCAGTGTACTGTTTGTATCCTTAATGATACAAATTAGACTAGTTTATGTTTACAGTACTTAATTTACATGGCAGTTTGGGGGCAAAAAGAGTCGACTCTCTTGCTGCACTGAATCAAATGTTCTGACTCGGTGAGCCAGAATTCTCATTAGTCAACTGGAAATGTTCAAATGTTTCTATTACAATATTTGATATGGCAGCATTGATATTTTTATATTTAATGACAAAAAAAAATTAGCATGCGAGTTATTTGAGTGCGGAAAGATGACGTAATCCATTCGCACACGGAAACACTTCAGAAATCACAAAATAAATATTACTTTTGTTCTTCGACATTTTCTTATTGAAGGCATGTATGTATTTTGTCTGAAATTATATATAATACATTTATCTCCACTAAATAAAAATAGTGGCTAATCTGTTTACAGTGCGTCGCTCTGTTGCTATAGCAACAGTGAATACTCCACTGTACGTGGGTGATCACGCTAATACTGAGAAGAACGTGACACAGGTACGTTGGTTATGTGTGATGTCACAAAATACTTTTAACAACTTTTCTATTCCTTTCTGATCGTATGTTTTAATAGTTTGTAAAGTAACGTTATGGCACGACGAAATAAACGTTATAAATATACGGCAATCACATTTAACCGATTGTTGTTTGCTCACATTGCCTCCTTGAATTATTTGTTGAAGTGGACTTTTAATAACGGTTTGGATTTTAGAAAAAAACTAATTAGTGTTTTTTCCTAAGCTGCTTGCCCATTTTATTTTTGTACACAAAATCTCAATCTTCAATAATTTAACCAGCTTTTCAAAGTAAACAACTGTTTGTTCCAGCACAGAAAACATAATGAAGCGTTTTGAATGAAGGTTTTTGTTTAAGGTGTTTGTTGCTGGTCATCTAATCATAAGGATTTTTGTAGGAGTGTTAACCTTATACAGTTCTTCATTTTTATCAGGGACTAGGTGCTATGTGCCAGCTCTGAGACAGACATGTGGTAGAGTATATGTCTCCTCAGCAGGGAAAATGACCACATAAGCCGATAAACAGAAACTACTGAGTTATACAGAGGAGTAATTTTACTACCTGCTTTGATAGGCTTTGTTCCCAAGCACTTCAGGTAAGTGTGTAATGTTTGACTGATTTAACATTCATTGTTAGACTTGGTTATTGTGCATGAACTGAGCACAATGTGATTCTTTATATTTATTATATATATCTAAAGGCTTATTGTTAAATAGTTGCAATGTATGTTACCTGTGTTTGTGGCTCTTTATTTTGTAACAGACTTAGAGATCTATACATAGGAACCGGTTATACAGGTTTTAAAATGAACCAGAATTTTAGTGGTAATATTACCCCTGTGTTAGGTCAGTTACTTCAAGAGCCAAGGTCAGGGTTATCCAGATCACTGGATCAAAATACAGTTACCTAGCACCTAGGCCTCCCACAGCTTGCTGGGATGTCCCTTGACAACCTCTTGTAACTGTAGTCAACTCAGGCTAAGGAGTCTGTGCCTGTTCACATACCCCATAATTTATTTCCTTCTGCTCGTGATCACTTTTCTATGACTGTCACTAATGAAAAAAGGCAAAAGTATCATAATACTATGCTCGGATTTGTATTGTACAAGCCATACTAATAACCTTGTTGGATGTCACATCTAAAAGAATATAACAGTTAGACATAATATGAGCTGTTTTGTTATTGTTCACCTACATTATAATAATATTCTTAGAAGGTATTTTATTATCCCTTCTTCTGTCTTGCTTTTGGCCTCTAAGCATGGGCTCTCCTGTAGAGGGTCCAGAGTCCCAGGACACTTTTCAATATGAGCCCAATGCAGAGGAGGAGGGAGAGGGCTGGGGCAGTGATGGTCCCATTGAAATCTGTTCCTCAAACCTTGAAAGAAGCAAGAAAAAGAAGAAAAAAAAGAAGAGGTCAGCTGTTTACATTACTGTTGGCTGTTGTTTAAGTTGCTGTGTTACAGTGTTACTGGTATAACCATGAGAAGCAGAACAATAATAATAATAAGACACCATTGCATATAATTGTCATTGCAATATACAGTAGCTATTACTATGTTCTGAGCAATGCACAGGTCTGTCCTTTTGCCTGTCTTCTTTCTTTCAGATGATTGTGGATCAATCTCACTAACTGTAAATATGAGAGTGGTGAGTTTACTTCTTGATGTATGATTATACATATTGTTTTCAAAATTTCAGAAGAGTTTTAGACCAGAACCTCTTACAATTATACAATGACAACTTAGGTTACTGCTTTTTTTCATTACTGTAAGTGCGTCGTGCTGCCCGCAAATATGGTCTGCGAGAGGCTGGGGAAGGAGAAGACTGGACCTTATTTTGGACTGATTTTTCAGTCTCTTTGGATAGAGTCATGGAAATGAAGCGATATCAGGTTATTATACTTAATCCCTGTCCACTCTCTGACTCATTCATTTTACTTTACTGATTTTATCCATGTTTGGTCTGCAGAAAATCAACCATTTTCCAGGAATGAGTGAGCTATGTAGGAAAGATCTCCTTGCAAGAAACCTCAACCGTATGTTGAAGCTCTTTCCGAAAGACTATAGCATCTTTCCACGTACTTGGTGCCTTCCTGCTGAGTATGTTTACTGCTTGTAGTATTAACACCATATCCATGACATCAGTGGAGCTAATGCTAACATATTCTTGCTGGCTAACAACATTAACTTAATCTTTTTACTCGTATGCTTCAGTTACAGTGATTTTCTAGCCTACGCAAGAGCCAAAAAGCATAAAACGTATATTTGCAAACCAGAGTCAGGTTGCCAAGGACGTGGCATATTTCTCACAAAGTCCAGCAAAGACATCCAACCAGGTGAACACATGATTTGCCAGGTGTATATTTCTAAGGTGAGATATACATGGCCATTGCAGGCCAAAAAAAATTTATATGCATTCATCATTGAGTGAACATACAGTCATTTTCTGAGTTTTTAACCTATTATTATTCTTTCCATAGCCATTAATAATTGATGGATTCAAGTTTGACCTGCGCATTTATGTGTTGGTGACTAGCTGTGATCCCTTCCGCATCTTTGTGTACAATGAGGGACTGGCTCGTTTCTGCACTAACCAGTACAGTGAGCCCACACATAGCACCATGGTGAGAGTCAGCAGATAACTTAAGCACAATAAAATGTATATTATGTTTGCAAAGATATGACAATACTGAAAGTGGAAATCCTATTAACAGTGCTTATTGCACTGTACTAAAAATAAACTAATAACTAATAATCAAGGATCAAATATGCCATAATTTAAAATTTGCATTGCTTAAGAAAGTTTCTCTCAGTCATCCCACCCTTGTCCTTAAAGGATGATGTCTGCATGCACCTGACCAACTATGCCATCAACAAGCACAGTGAGAATTTTGTCCATGATGATGACCGGGGAAGCAAACGGTAATATTTTTCTAAATAAGGATTTGTACTAAAAATTATTGTGCTTTTTTAAGTCTATTTCATATGGTTTTTTTTAGTTTTTTAATAAAATAAATTTTATTATTATTATTATTAGTAGTAGTAGTAGTAGTATTATTATTTTAATAAAATAACAGTTCTTTCATAGGAAACTCACAGCCTTCAACAAGTATCTGGAGTCCAGGGGTTATGGCCCACAGAAGGTGTGGGCAGATATTGATGATGTAATTATTAAGACCCTCATATCAGCTCATCCTATTCTCAAGCACAACTACAACACTTGCTTCCCCAACCATACAGCAGGCAATGCCTGCTTTGAGATCCTGGGCTTTGATGTTTTGCTTGACCACCGGCTCAAGCCCTGGCTGCTGGAGGTGGAGTTTCTATTGAAAGATTTAATCAATATAATAAGTATGAATAATGTGTTCTAGCTTTTGCCATTGTTCTACATTCTAAAGGTTTGTATGTGATTTCATGTTTGTATGCATATGTGCATATATGCATTGCTGTTTTGACCTTCCCCTACCTGTGTGTCTGGATAGGTCAATCATTCTCCTAGCTTCACCACAGACTCTCATTTGGACCGTGAGGTGAAGGACAGCTTGCTGTATGACACGCTGGTGCTGATTAACCTGGGGGCATGTGATCGCAAGAAGATCACAGAAGAGGAGAAACGTAGGGTGAAAGAGCGACTACAACAGAATCGCTCCAAAGAGGCCAGGTACTTTAGTGTCATTTTGACACACAGCTACTGTGACAGTAAACAATGACAGCAATACAGATGACATTAAATTCGACATATTCCAAAATTATAGTATCAGTAAGAGGATTAGGCCTTTCTTATTGGAACACATTGCATTACAGCACAGTGGAATACTTCTCTTCACATATCCCAGTTTTGGAGGTTGAGTTCAGAGTGTAGCGTCAGCCAAGTAATGGCACACCAGGAGTAGAGAGAGTTAAGGGCCTTGCTCAAGAGTCCAGCAGTGGTAGCCTGACTGTGCTGGGTTTTAAACCCTGACCTTCTGATCAACAACCCAGAACCTTTATCCCTTGATGGAAACAGAAAATGGACAGACTGGTTTGAGCTGGCAAAAAGGCTACAGTGACTCTGTACAATGAGTGGGTGCAGTGGACACAGGCTCATATTGGGAAAATGAATGCCACAGGATATTTGAGTATTGTTGCTGACCATATGCATCTCTTCATGGCCACAGTTGACCCATTTTCTAATGGCTTCTTCCGGCATGTTAATGCACCTAGTCAAGACAATTTGTTCAGTACTTACACAAATAGTCTGTGGGAAGATTTACAGCATGTAATTTTTTATTTGTAAGTTCAAATGAAAAATCTGCCTGTATTGTGTGATGCAATCACATCACCATGGACTACAGTCTCAAAGGAATGTTTCCAACATCTTGTGGAATCCATGCTATGAGACTGTTTGAGTGCAAAGGGAGGCCCAAATGATTCCAAATAATGTGCTCTATGAGTGTCTGTCTCCTTATATTTACTTCTCTGTGTCTACTTAGTCTCTGTGTGTCTGCTATTCTGTTCTGTGATTAGAAATGAGCAACTTCGCCAGGCCCAGGCTGCCAGCATGGAGCAGATGCAGAGATATGAAGCCAATCACCTTGGGGGATTCCGTCCAATCTACCCCACAGAGGGAGGAGAGAAATATGAGAAATACTTTAAACACAGTAGCTCTCTGTTCCAGGACACTGCAGCCTCTAAAGCAAGGGAGGAGTGTTCTAGGTCTATGTTCAGTATTAATGGCTTTGCATCACTTCACAAAATTGATGAAGCCTTTCTTAGCATAAATAAGATATGAAATGTCAGTCTTGACTTATTGTATGTGCGTATGCATTTAGGCAACATTTGCAGGAGCTGCGTCTGAAACAGGAGCAGAAAGAACGAAAGCATAAAGGAAATCAGAAGGATCTACAAGGAGAATCTGCAGGAGAAAGAGCCAAGCCATGCAGAGTGCAAACTCACAACATACACACCAAACCACGCTCTGAACAAGAAGTGAGTCGTCCTTCACATTGACATTTTGTTTGCTTGTCAAAACATTTTTTGTTTCATTGAATCCGAAACGGTGGTGTTACATTTTATCGGCCACTAGAGGGGGCAAAATATGTGTTTGATGAGCATGTCACAATGAAGAGCTTTGTTATTTAAATGTTTTTTTCCATTTCATTTATTTAAATGTGATTTTCAAGTAATTAATATGTCCATCTATCCATCGATCGATCGATTGAGATAAAGTTCTGAAACTTTCATGGTTGATATTCTGTCAATTCCTGGATTTTTCTACAGCCACAGTCCATGCCCCCTCTTCCAACTTCAGCAGGAGGGACATCCTTGTTTCTGTATGTGTCAAAAGAAGAGGAGGCAGAGGAAGAGGAGCGTGTTAATGCACTGCTCCAAAGAAAAAACTTGCTCCGGGACTTGGGTGTGGTTGATCAGGTGTATCAGTTGCTACATGGTATCCAATCGCAGCCTGGTCCCACCAAACACCCACACGAACAAGTGAATGTCTCTTTACACAAACCACATGACAGTATCAACAAGGTATGACATCATCAGCAGGGAAGAATCCAGAATATCAGTGGCAGTATTCTAGATGTAAAATTGTCCGGACCTAGATCGAATTTGAGATGATTATAATTATTGTTCTTATGCTTATTGTTATGATTATTATTTTTGCTGTAGCTGTAGGTAACAGAACACTTTGTGTCATATGTGAAATCAATGTGCTTTTATCTGTTTTTCCAGTTGGGTTCTCTGACAGAGCTTTGGAGACATAAACTCCCCAGTACTGTGAGACAGCAGATAGTTCCTCTAGGAGACAAGCCATGCCTGCAGTATTTGCACTCTTGCGTCATGCAGCATTGCACACCGCTGATCTTACGTGATTGGAGGCCTCACCGGCCGATACTGAGTGAGCCAACCAGTTTCCAGCACATCGACCTGAAAACAACAACAGCATCTGATGTTAAGCGACAAGAGCTCCCAGATCACAGGAGGGCTGCTAGTGCACACCGGGTAGCTTGGACAAGTAAGAAAATCTGATAACACCCTGATAACTGATAACACCCTGCTTCTGGGCTTCTTCTGGTTCTGTAAGCATGCGTTTTAAATGTTTTGCTCTTAGAGTGGGAACTTAAATTGAAAGAATTGAAGTAATTCTACCCTTATATGTAAACATTTAATTTTACTCTTTTTTTTCTGCCCCCCCAGTTACTAGCCCTCTTGCCAGACAGGGCAGTATTAGATCATGCTTTCTGGAGTCAAGGAACCGGGCTTCAATAATGACTATGCAACAGCTGGGTTCGAGGCAACTGTGTTGTGCTCCCATGTCCTCTGACCGTAAAGCCTTGCAGAATCTGTTCGTCATCTCCACTTCAGCCCCTCTTGTCCCACGTCCAGGTCACGCTTACACTCTCCAGAAAGGCCACTTTAAAAACTCTCAGCACGGACACAACCACTGATGTGGGATCCCCCACTGATGGGGGATGCTGCTCAACAGACTAGCCCAGGATTCTCTCTGTGCAGTATTTTAATTTCCAATTAGTATGCATGATGAAATCAAAATATTTGTCAGTGTAACTGGGAGTCTGGGATATTATTTGTTCAGATACAAATGCAAAGTCTTGTGCACTTTTTTTTGGATTATGTGATACTGTTTGAAGGTGACTTGTTTATTTTTATTTCTATTTTTTTTTTTTTTTAAATATTATATTAATTTTAATGTAGTATAAATCATTTATAACTGAGTCATCATATATTCTGAGCCATAAAGCAAATAAATATTTATTTACTTGCAGTATTTTCTCAATGGAACTGTGGGGCACTAATTCTCTGTTGTGTTTATTCTTTGTTCTAAAAATACACATCAACTAGCAAAAGTCTTAGTAGTGACACTCTGTGTAATCAGATAATTTTAGTTCTTTGGAGTGACGCCACATATCTGTTTTTTGGTTTCCTGAAAACTTTGATTTAATGAGTTTTTTTTGGCATTTTTGTTGGTGGCAGTAATATAACCTCACCTTAAATGTCACCAATATGTCATAGGACCTTTTAAGAATTTTTAAAAAGTTAAATAAATTGGGGATTGCTCTAAAAACAGTTTACACATAATAAGAAACCCTTTATTTTAAAGAGTGGTAAAGACAATCAATAAAAAATAAAGAAATAAATATCACTAAATTAGTTACATGTATGCATTGTATTTTCCCACTTATAAAACCCAGAAAAGTATGAGACAGCTCTGTAAAATCTCTTTCAGTGAAAAAAAACCCATGTATTTTAGTGACATACAAGCTTATTGGAAAAATGTAAGTAATTATTGATTATGACCAAATTAGATGGCCAAATGAACAGTTACTACATTGTTACTGCTTACATAATGTTTAAAGTCTCCTTTTATCTGTACTATCCATATATTATAAATAAATCTATTACTATTCAGTTTGTGGTTTATTTGAATTTATTGTTAGTTTTAGAAGCCAAAATGAAAACATTAACCATATACATTAACCATAACACTTGCATTCAATATAAATAAATTGTTAAATCTAGTGTATGAGTTTCGCAGAACTGCAGATGCTGTGGAAAATAGCTAAACATGTCTCAACTGTGATCTCATAAGTAATAAGTAAATCCCCTTTTAGGGATTTTGGAAAGTGATCATCTCTATTCGGTTTTGGATTTTGACAGAAGACATACGAGAAGTCGAAAAAAAATCCACCAGACTGTATAATTTAACCTTTTCTTGTAAACTGTGAGATCTAGCTCTTTCTCATTCACCCGTGTTAGTTCAATGCATGCTTAACAAAAAGTGACATCAGTTTATCTATACACGTAGCCTATGTGTACAGTGAACGACGAAAGATTTCGTTTCAGGGCATGCAGCAGAGCAACTGTTTTCCTTGCTCCACAGCAGAAAATAGATTAGAACAGACCACACCAAGCGTTCCTAATGAACTTACCTCTCGTTGGGTTAATTCCTGTTTTATTTCTAAATGTTCTGAAGCACTGCAGTCACGTCTTTTTTAATTTGGTGAAAATGAATATAATATTATTGTGCACCCACAGTGCACACCCGTAAAACTATCCCAAAAGCCCAGTGCAAAAACAGGAGTGTCTGCCTACAAATGGGTTTTAGATTTCCCCGTGGTGCCATGAACGGATCCTTCAGATCCACACTTCATGCCTCTCTGCTGAGCTTGTAGCCTGCTAGGGTCTTTTCATCAGTTTTTTGAATTGTGATTGTTTGACTCATTTTGACAGCATGATGTAGGCTACTGAAATAGGCCTATGTTAAGTCAGTTTTCAATTAAAAATCTTAAGTGACGAAATAAAACTTATAATAATAATAATAATAATAATAATAATAATAATAATAATAATAATTATTATTATTATTATTATTATTATTATTATTGTTGTTGTTGTTGTTGTTGTTGTTGCTGTTAACAAAACGATCTTATTAGGCCACGTTTCAGTACCAAGAAACCCAGAAACCCGTAGGCTATTCTATTAATTAGACTATACACATATTTTTAAAACCTCTATTTCTCCTAAATAGAAATAACTAATAAATCAAAAGAATAAATCTACATAAATAAAACGGCCAAACAAGCACATCTCTGTTAATATCTGTTGAACTTTGATTTTTCTTTCTTTCTTTCTTTCTTTCTTTCTTTTCTTTCTTTCTTTCTTTCTTTCTTTCTTTCTTTCTTTCTTTCTTTCTTTTCTTTCTTTCTTTCTTTCTTTCTTTCTTTCTTTCTTTCTTTCTTTCTTTCTTTCTTTCTTTCTTTCTTTCTTTCTTTCTTTTTCTTTCTTTTCTTTCTTTCTTTCTTTCTTTCTTTCTTTCTTTCTTTCTTTCTTTCTTTCTTTCTTAAAATGTAAGATGTTCACTAAATCGGGTTGCTCACGTGTAGCATATACATAGATGCAAAATATAAATAAATAATATTTAGAACAATAAAATCTTTTAATATTGTTTCAAAACATTTGTGCTTGTGCAAATGTGCAGCTGCTTGAATATGATTCTCATTTTTCTTGCATTTTACAGTAAATTGATGTTTAGGGATTAGTTACTATTTCACCTTTTTAAGTTCAAACTGAATTGAGCAGTAAGTTAAACATTTACAATTCATCGATAATTTTAAAAGTGTAATAATAATAATAATAATAATAATAATAATAATAATAATAATAATAATAATAATAAGTATTCTTCCTCTTCTTCTTCTACTTCTTGTTCTTCTTGTTCTTCTTCTTCTTCTTGGTGCTGGTGGTCTTACTGTTGTTATAAAAACGAGAAAAAGACAAAATGTTCACTGGTCATAATCTATTAGTAACTCATGTGGCAGAGTTAGGGGAGAACAATAACATAAACGAATGCAGGCTTATTAATTTGTCAGAAAACAAAGCAAAAAACAAACAAGCAAAAAAACAAAACAAAACAAAAACCAGAGAAGTTAATTACTAAATGTCATACTTAGGTAAAATCATGGATATTTATTTATGAAAAATAGCATGGTGATTTAAAGATTTTTGCTAACAAGAAAAACCACATTTTAAAACTTTATTTGTAATTGCCGGCCGCCTCAGAAAGCGAGGCAGATTTACTTTAGTGTAATGTCAGAATAAAGCTTACACAGCTTACAAAAAAACTGTAGCCTAGAGAGTGAGAAAGAGAAATCTAATAATAAAATCCGGTTAAAAGACTTCGGTGTGAACCGTACATACATACGGTGCAAACCTTATCCATACATTATTACCTGTTCCCAGGGTAGCTATTGTTGAAATGAACTGAATTAGGAGACACTTCAGGTTTCAGTCTCGGCAATAAACTGGAACCTGGCTATAACCCAAAACATAAGAGAACTAAACTAACCAAAAACCATACATGACATGCAATACTTACCTGAGCAAAACACATCTATTCTTCTTTCTCATGGCAAATAGCCGTAAAGTGTATTGTTAATTTTTTACTTCAAGGATGACTTTCCATCTAGTTTCCACCGCATCGTTAAAGGCTTGCTTTCTTTTTATCCTCCAGTTAACAGAAGGTCCACCGACAGATGGGTGATGGCACGGGGTTGTCACTATAATTTGGATCTCAAATAGCACTGCCAAGCTTCGTATTTTAAAACCATAAAAATGTTTGAGGTTGGCATTATATAGACATACTTTTTTCATTCTTCTGAAACGCAGTAACAAAAATAATTAAAACCGAAAAATGAATACGATAGTAATGAAGTCAATCTGTGAAAGAGCTTCTTAATCCACAGTGAACTCCTTGTGTGTTTTCATTCCCCCATTGCATGCACTACCAGTTCTCATCACATAGCGGCAGCGTTGATCTAAATTCATGTTCAGAGATAAACATTTTTCCTAAACACTTAAAGGGCGATTATTTAAAGATAACACATTAATAATCAAATGAAATCTTCGGATAACAGTACAACACAACAATAACTCATTTAATAAATCACATGAAAAGCACTGACTTTTCACTGGGACTCTTGTTAACAATATTTGGGTATTGTTTACAATATTTGGATTTTATTCCGATTATTTTGTTTACCAAATATCTGAGCAAAATTGACTATATGGTTCGTCTAATACAAAGCAGAGCGATTTATTAGTGTTATTAGTGAACAGAATATATGATGACATCTGTGAAGACAAATCTAACCACGCTTGATATAAAACCAATTGCTGTAATGAAACCTTTCTTGGTTGAAACAGGGATGCTGAAAGTACTTTTCAGTGTAGACTTCTGTGTATAGTCTTCAAAGCCTACATTACATTTGAAAGTCTGCATCATATGTGTGTGATCCCTTATGTCACGACTTTATCTACTTGGTAGGAGTAAATTTGCTGCTCCCAGACTAGCCTCAAGATTTTATGTATGTAAGCTAAACGTGTATGTAAGAGCATAGCTTTAGGCAAACCACGCGTTTGTGGTTACAGACTATGAATTTTGTGTGTGTCGTATGAGCCCTCGCCACTGAAATGGTTTTCCAGCAGTGTCATCCCTCCCTCTACCTCCCCTCTACTCACACATCACCAACTCGTTCTCTCCTTTTCCATTTTCTCCCTGTTCACTCTACTATCACCATCGCGCTGCTGTCTGTTTGGAAATGACGGGGCCGATGAAAAAGGAGTCAGTAAGACTGAAAATGCAAAACAAATCTATAGAGCTCTGCAGGAGGGAAGAAAACCACTACTGTATGAAACCGCATCACTAAAACTGCTATGTGATTACACTCGCGGAGAAATTTGCTCAGAAGCGTGTGCGCGCGAAATATTTACAATCTAGCAGTCTGTTTGCGCGTAAATGTAAGCTAGACTGTATGGCTTAAGACATTCCGAAACCAAGGCTGGTTTAACCTCATATGAAATAGAGCTGTTTTAGGAAAGTTGATGCAAAGAAGAAAAATGAGTTCATATTTCGTCAATTCTCTCTTTAGCAAATTCAAAGGAAGCGACTCCCTGCGTCCAAACTACTACGAGTGTTCTGGGTACACACAGGAGCTTGCAGGCAGACCGTCTGTGTTGTACGGACACAGCACAGGATCTACATTTCAACACACAACCCAGCTTCCGGAGTTTTATCACCACGGAGCCTCCACGTTCTCCCACGCACCGTACCAGCACAGCCAGTATCACGGAGAGTCAGCCGCAAACCTTTTTGCCCAGGACGCCTTACAGAGACAGACTTTTTTCGGCGCACAAGACACGGATTTAGCCCAATTTGGAGACTATACTGTAAAAGCAAGCTATATCAGTGATGATTTGGAGAGCACAGAAACGTGCCCAACACAGCTCTTCCCCTGGATGCGACCGCAAGGTGAGATGATACCGATGGAAACCCCCCATTCTCTTTTGACAACACTTTAGAACGGTTGTAGGCCTGCTTATTACCCCCAATTAGATCTTTTATGACAGGCAAATTAGGCAATAACACCCATCTGCACAGAGCGTCAGCTTTCCCACGTTTTGGTACACACAGCAAACAAATAAGAGATTGAGCATGTTTTTAGTTAATGTTTAAAGGTGTTTTAGAATATTTTAGTTTAGCGACCTTCCCATAGCCCACATTATTATATGTTTTTCTTTTTTCCCTAGCTACCGGCCGAAGGCGAGGCAGACAGACGTACAGCCGCTACCAGACGCTTGAGCTGGAGAAGGAGTTCCTGTTTAATCCGTACCTGAACCGCAAGCGGCGCGTAGAGGTTTCTCGGGCGCTTTGCCTGACCGAGCGCCAGGTGAAGATCTGGTTTCAGAACAGACGAATGAAGTGGAAGAAAGAGAACAACAAGGACAAGTTCCCGAGCAGCAGGGCTGAGCAGGAGCAGATCGAGAGGCAGAGACGCGAATGTGTGGAAGATTCAGGAAAACGTACTCCAGGAGAGGGAGACTCAGAGGACGCGTGACTCCGTGAATTACGGATCGAGCTAAGACGTGCTCCGATTAGCTTAGTAACATTTCTGTAGTCCTCTGAAAATATATAACAACGTGATGTAAACACTTGATCTCTTATTAAGCCTTGTCTAACAAAACACGAGGTATTTCTTTTATCAACGCCAATGTGAATATAATAATAATAATAATAATAATAATAATAATAATAATAATAATAATAATAATAATTGTAAACAGTAACAATATTCTTATTGTTAATAATCAATTAATTTAAATGTCATTTGAATCAATTAATTTAAATGATAGTTGGCAGTTTTTCTGTGTGTGTGTGTGTGTGTGTGTGTGTGTGTGTGTGTGCGTGTGTGTGTGTGCGTGTGTGTGTGCGCGCGCGCGCGCGCGCTCGTGTGTATGCACGCGCGAGCTCTCGTGCACTGTGATATGGGGAAGTAAGCCAACATCTTGCTACAGCTACCATATCTCAGCTCCGTTTATCGCGTAGATTGTTATTATGAAGATTGCTCAACATCTGCTCTGATACTTGTTCACCTACTGCACGACTTTTCATTCAAATTAAAACTTCGGATTTAATTTAGAATCATTTTAGCTATTTTATTGAGTATAATCAGGGAATAAATGGGTGCAGTTACTGCAGTACTTTAGGCTACCTAACATGCACTTATAATTATTTACTGATGAGAATAAGAATCAGACTTAAACACTGTCTTAAACATTATGTCTTAAACACTACCTATAAGTAACTCGGTTCAATGAGTCCATTACAAGGCAAACGCGATGCGTAACCTACTGTAAATACGCCATACCCTGCTGGATATAGTCCTACATACAAATATGTGTAAGAACAATTGATTGTTGTCTTATCGTTTTTTTTTATTGTTTGTGTTTGGAGGTGTATGTGTAAAAAAATACAATAAAGATTCCTTTCTGTTCATTGTTATTATTTTGGTCATTTCTAGCTCTATTCCAGCTGAATTAAAATGTTTTGTAATCAGAATGGATGATGATGGTAATTAGAACTTGCAAGTGCCTTAACCTTAATATTAACTCCATTAATATTTAGGGCCACAATTTAGCTTATTGGTTTGATCTAGAGGTTTTCTTATAAATGGGAATTATTGGGAGTATCTAAGGTGTGAAAGAGATAAAAACTTTACTTTTAATTTTGATATTACACCTTAGTCATTATGAATTACTATGTGGTTTGAAAACTTTGTGAGTTTTATTTATCCTGTGTCGCATATCCAACTATGCACATCTTTTGCACTTTTTTAATTATTTTATTTTATTTTTATTTTTATTTTTATTTTTTTACAGCATTTTGAACATACCTTTATCCAAAGCGACTTACTCGAGTGCATTTATTATCCCTCAAAAATATATCTTCATGCTAGTACACATGTGCCATGGTCTAAAAATACCAGCAAGCTAAAACTAAAATATTAACTTTAACTCCAAACCAAGTTCATTTGACCCTATTTTCTTTAGAACCGATTATAGACATGACATTGTAATAGACAACGAGAAGCATTTAACTTCCTTTAATTGCAAAGCCTAATACAGTGTTCCAGCATACATTCGGCTGATCTGCATGTTTGCGAGGGAACAGAGTAGATACACAAACAAAACAAAAACATAAAACACAAATCATGCTGTAAATAGTTTTCAGTTTAAATTATTTAACTTAAATACGAGAAAATAGTTTCATCTCAGTTTATCTTTTAAAAAATACAAGTACCCCCTAACAAAAAACCCACAAACACAAGCATTACGTGGGAAACTTCATATTTTAATCTTCACAATAATTACATTACATTAATTATAATGCACCTAATATATAAAATCTAATGCTTTCACACGAGAATACCAGCGACATCAGCAGCAGCAGTAACACCAATATTTGATTATTATTGTTGTTGTTGTTTTTTTTAGAGGTTTCAGATTGCTATATTTAATCTAGAATGCAAAACTAAATAAAATATAAATTTAATATATGCAAAATGCAATGTAAAAGTAGAATTTAGAGTTTATCTACAACTTCGGACATTTCAAAACATTACAAAATCACGGATATCCGTTTCTTAGTAAATAAGCCTTCATATATAAAATGTCGAAAACCACTGCTGGCTATATTCAGCTGACTGAATATCTATCTATCTATCTATCTATCTATCTATCTATCTATCTATCTATCTATCTATCTATCTATCTATCTATCTATCTATCTATCTATCTATCTATCTAAATATATGTATATACATATAATAATTGTTATGCTTATCTCTAAATTAGATTATGGATTATTTTTGACAATGTAAACAGGGCAAATTTGGATTTTCTTTGAATAATATATGTGTAATTATTTACCAAACCAAACAACTGAATAACAAACGTATTTTTAGGAAGAGTATTACATTTTCGATAACTACAGAAATATCTAGATCGCAAAATATATCGCCTATGTTTTTCTGAAGTCATAAGATATGCGAAGCCTGTTTCAACATCACTTCGCTTTCCACTGATGTGTTTAAATTAAGACATGGAAGCCAGCCAAATACGCAAAAATGTAATGTGTATTGCGTTTTATTTTTTATTTCCGATATGAAATCATGTACAATCAGAGGTGAAATGCTTGAGAGCATTTATTATTCCCGCTCTGATACTGCAAGGGCTTTCAAATATTCAGTTTTCAAAAAAATTCTAAGTCACACATCTGCCTTACTTTAACCATTGACTATCCTGCACATTGCGACAGAATGGATATTGCCTATTTTTGGGAGGCTCTTAGATAAACCATAGGTCGCTTTTGGGTTATACTGCTTTATTGCCCCAATAAATGTCGGAAATAGTCGGAAAAAGTGTTTATTCTTACAGGAAGTCATTGTTTCCGCCAGGCATGTTTAGAGCTATAAAAGGTTTACACTTTCCATTTGTCTATTTCCTTTGTACTGGAGTCTGCACATTCTTTTAAAAAATCGTAAGGATATAGTATTAATCCCTTTCTATTTTTTGCTTTATTCCATAATCCAAACGCAGTTTCATCTAAAATGTCTGAATGTTATACTATATTTGTTTACATTTGCATTTAGATATAATTCTATAAGAAATAAGTATTGGTTATACATTATAAAACGAATATATGCACAATCGTTTCTTTTGGTTCATTCTGAGACGATTAGGCACAATGCTTATCTTTTTATAAAAAGGGATAAATTGCGGCAAATATATTTTAAACCCAGTATTATTTTTAAGACCAGTATTGTATTTTCTTTCTTTTTCAACGAAAAAAAGATGGCGGCCACCATGCTACTCTTGGAGCAAAGCAATAAACTCCCAGTTGTTTATGAAAATTTACAACTTTGTGTTAGAACTTTATGTGTGACTCTGCGATGGGATTGGCCAAACGTGGTCACGTGATCAGCTCCCTGTGAACATGAACTTTTTATGATTTCCCAAGTGGTTATAATGCAGCATTCTTTTGGTCAGAGCGCAGTCAGTAACACCTCTGTCTTTGTGTTTACGTTTTTTTCGTTGTTACTATTAGGTTTTATATTTGAAATTGCAATTTATTTGATCGAATTGTGTTTTAAGACGGCTGGAGCTCACCAAGACAGGGTTAGGAACAGCTCGATTCCTTCTGAGAAGTCAGGGATCAGTGAATGGATCAGAACTCACAAAGCGAATATATGTTTGGTCTTTCGTTTATTTGGTGTATTTGGCTACCCAACTGGTTCTGCTCGATTACACACAGATTTGAAGAAACGAAAAAAACACCCCTGATTAATATGGAAAGCACTGCTGCGGGCCGATGATAAACGGCAAAGGTAGGAGCTACTCTAGTCTTCCTCACTGTGATGTTAACCAGTCCATGTGTGTGTTTTATGTAACCCACGAGATGATGGGCCTACTATCTTGTAAAGGCAAGCTTGTTGTAAGACCGTGAGGTATTTGACTGGAGCTTAACCAGAACAAAATTGCAGCTGAAGCTTTAAAGATGAGATTGGACTCAGTGTTGGATTATCTTAAACAGCAGAAGAGCACTGCATGCTTTAACTGGATGCATTATAACTCACAGATTGCTAAAATAAACGAGGCCATTTCAGGTAAATTGATTATCTTTCCAAACTTTTTGTGGTCATAGGCACAAATGAAAAAGCTATAGACAGGAATACCGCATCAAACGGCTTTATGGCTACTCGTCCAAACAAAAGAATTTCTAAAAAAATTGTGATCCAAGTTACATCACTATTTAAAATGCCGACTTTCTAAAAACAAACAACCAGCGAAGTTAATAAATGAGTGTTTTTAACAACTGATTATGACTGATTACACGAAACAGTGATGTGGTGTGGCGAGTAATCCGCCTGATCAAGGCTACAGTAGCCTGATGGCCGCTGATCTTTGCTGATTGCTGGTGCAACAATTTGATCAGTAATAATACCAGGAAGGTATTATTTTTTGATCAAATTGTTGCACTCTTTCTAGTGAAAATGATATATACGTGCATATTACAGTGTATAATGGTTAATGTTTGTTATTGGTAATCTTTTACTGCTTAGTCACGATGAAGCGGCTAGCTGCAGTAGTGGCAGTGCATCTTAGGATGCAGCCATTATCTCAGTAGTCCGTAAATGTAAGAGAATGTCACCCCTGGTTTAGTTTACTGGGATTTGGTGTTGATAATTAGGCACGAAATTATTTAAGCTATTCATAATAATCTATGAATTTATTATTATGCTTTCCATTATGAAGCCTTTGCTGACTTGTCTGCCTGTTAATTATTATCTGTATGTGCCTCATAATGAGATCAATTAATATTAAAGGCTTTCGATTGTTTGTGTTGAAATCGTTCTAAAACCAAGAATATAGTGGTTTTTTTTATTATAATGGCGCAATATTACCTCATTTTTTGCTCTGTGATGCCATCTAGTGACGAAAGAATTGTGCGAATTTGCCCATGCAGATATTGTTCTGTCATTTGAATTCAGGCAAGATAAAAAAAAAAGTTGTGTTTGTGTGTGTGTGTGTGTGTGTGTGTGTGTGTGTGTGTGTGTGTGTGTGTGTTTGTGTGTGTGTTTGTGGTTGCGCGCGCGCGTTTGATTGTCTGTGTTTGCATTTGTTTTACTTATTGGACCTTGAATTGCATATTCTTGCTTAGAAGACACGTCTAAACAGTGGTGTTTTTGCTGACTTTGCTTACTGCATTGTCTAATTTTAATTAAATCATTTGCAAGCAAGCTTGGTTTGTTTGCAACAGCATAAGCCAGTAGATAAAATTAGACTATGCACTCATAGAAAAAATGCCCTTAAGGGTTGGATAGGTTTATGTATTTCAGTAAGGGATTAAAAGAGTCCTTAAAAGAGTTAAAGAGTCTGGTTTTAGCATAAAAAGAAGACAAAAAACATAAACTTTTTTTCTTTTTGCGTATTTTTAAAAGCACAAACCGAAGAGAGACACTGTGAAACGGAATTTAGGGTTATTGTTTCATTAACAATATGTATGATTATTTCTAAGAGTGTAAGTCTGATATAAACGATGTGGCCTAGGCCTATGTTGTCGTTAAAATTTGGTTTGGGCTTCATCACGGGTTGTGCACTGTGAATTTTGGTACAATTTTCGTACTTTCGATAGCCCATTGAAAGCATTCGTTCGACAAAAATAAACCTATAATAATTCTGATATACTTTAGATGCCACAACTGATGTGAGATCGCACCAAACAATTATTTTGTTGCTTTCATTTGTGTAGATGTCTGGCACTTTAGAGGTAATATTTTCAACAATTCAAATGACGAGGTTCTTATATAAGAATAAAATTTCATATTGCAAAACGGGTTAAATTGGCCCATAAATTAAGCGTAATGCTCCTTAAATAGATTAGTCTATCGAATTCCAATGCCGGTTGCTGAACCCTTACTGTTGTGTGTTTACTTTTTTAAGCTCTTATTTTCAAAAGGTTTTAATGATCTAAGTTGACAACAAGCGAGGAAAAAAACACAACCATGAAAATACATTCATAAATGCATAGATTCGTGAAGAAAACCACTCTTCGTGAGTTCAATAAAACTTCGTAAAGCAGTGACATGCTGTAGACATACTGCAGACCTACCTATTGTAAAAAAAAAAAAAAAAAAAAAAAAAAAAAAAAAGATTTCTTTGAGCTTGGAAACCTAGAAGTGAACTCAACAGTAGTATAATGTATTTATAAGATCACATGTATAGTTTTTTGTCCAACATTTCGTCATGCTTTTTAGGAATAATATTTCTCTTCTGAAGCAAGGCACTGTAAAAAGCAGGCCATATACTGGGCTCATTCACAGCTATGCTATCCTATAATTCAAACAAACATCGAAAATAAGGTATTTTACCCGGATGAAAGAGTTACTGCAAATGTCCATCAGCAATACACTTTCAGAATATTGTCTAGTGTTTTATTTAGCGGCACTTGCATGACTAAAATTAGAATAATAGTGGAATAAATACAGTTATATATGGTAATTATAAGAATTTTTTATATGCAATGGGGATTCCATCCAGTGCAACAAGAGTCCCCCTCCCTTAATTCTATTCTATTGCCTGAGATGCTCAGGATTGGTCAGACGATGATCAGCTGGTGCGTTTCCCTACTCGCTCACATTGGCACCTCGCCACCCCCCTTCGGCTAAAACCAAACCTCACATAAAGTAATGGCAAAACACACTTGGACTATAAAACACAACAAATCATAACACTCGCACAATAACAGTGGCCACCCAATGAGTTCCTACTTCGTCAACTCAACTTTTCCCGTGTCTCTAGGCGGGGGACAGGATTCTTTTCTGAATCAGTTACCGTTATATTCTTCTGGATATACCGATACTTTGAGACACTATCCAAGCGCTACGTTCGGGGCGAGCAATGTCCAGGAGAAGGTGTACTCCAACTCATACTACCAGCAAGCTAGCGGAGTATTCGGGAGAAGTGGTTCAGGCGCTGCTTGCGATTACGCAGCGTCCAGCATATACAGAGAGACGGAGCGCTCGTCGTGTCCTCTCGGAGGCTTGGAGGAGTCGCTGGCTCTCACACAGGGGCATAGCAAGACGGAGGGCTCGGAGCACACTTCAGACACTTATTCCTACAGCGAAAATAAGCCCTGTGCCCCCGTTTACCCATGGATGCAGAGGATGAACTCGTGTAACGGTAAGTCTCGTTTACATCTTGCTTGTGTGCTGACTAAATAAATGTGTATTTCTATTGAAATTATACTAGGCTACAGAGTGTCACTTTGCATGCAATTGTTCCCATGCACATCTATATGCATCCTGAACTTTGTCCTTTCAAAAAAATCTAGAATAATCGGTTTATTCTTGTGTTAGTAAGCACTAGTAATAATAATAACAACAACAACAATAATACTAATACTAATACTAATACTACTACTACTACTACTACTACTACTACTAATAATAATAATAATGGAATTTATTTCATCTGACTATCTGTGTTAACCCATTCCGTGTCTTTCTTCCCTATTTTTTGACAGGCATTCCTGGCACCACTGGCCGCAGGGGTCGTCAGACATACACTCGATTTCAGACTCTTGAGTTGGAAAAAGAGTTCCATTTTAATAGATATTTGACCAGAAGGCGCAGGATTGAAATTTCGCATGCTCTGTGTCTAACAGAACGACAGATTAAGATCTGGTTCCAGAATCGGAGAATGAAGTGGAAGAAGGAGAATAAAGTCATGAACTCTGAAAAGACCAGCGAAGAGGAGGATGGTGGAAAGACAGGATAAATGATCTCCACATGCACTGTGTTGTAAATAATAAACAAGTCCAATATTTTTACCCACAATACATAGGCTATAGTATTTTCGTGTAGATGTACAAATTTAACCAAACAAAACCATTATCCATTTAAAGCTTCGTTGAAGTGCAAAAGCTAGAAACCCTTCTCAGGGTTGTAAAACATTCATCTTTCTAATTTCTTTCATTTTCCTCCCACTGTGTACTATTTTCCGCCATTAGACCAATGTTATTACCTGGCACAAGATGAATGGCTGAATTTTTACACTCTTGCTTCCACGACGTACAACGGGCTTATAGTGAAGGCTAAGGGTGACAGGTTTTACTGCTGACATATTGGACATTCGTGTGTTTAAACGTTCTCGTGTGTAATTTATTTTGTTCGTTACGTTTGTGTATGTGGATGAACTGATCAAAAAATAATAGTGAACTTTGTTAGCAATGCCATTTTGCCAATAAAATATGTTTAACCACGACTATTTATTCGCTTGATTGTGCTGTTATTATGTAGGATAAAATACAAGCCTTTTAAATATTACAGATGTATAATACAGAGGACGCAAATCTCTAACACAGAAATACGCGAGAGTGTCGCTTTAAACCGTGTTTTGATTGCACTGAAATGAATACCACGTAGGTAACTGGATTAATTTAAGCTATCCGAGCAGTGTGTCTTATTATCTTTTAAAATTGTTGTTTCATTGGACATATGCCGAATATGGGAGGCCACGGCTGCACTTATGTCACAAAGTTTTATATTTTAATAACATCATTTGTTATGAGAACGTCCAGTACTTACTAATAAAAAATATACAATAAAGATTTTTGCAGAATTGTATGAATACGCTGCAAAGAATGCGCTTCATATATTAGTGATGTGGCGAGCTACTGAGATCTGCAAAAGACGTGCAGGTGTTTGGGCATTTTGCAGTTCTCCCGGTAGGTGACGCCCTCTGCTAACATGGGATGCGGCGCGCAGCAGGGAGGCACCATTGAGTTGAATCTAACGATCATCATTTCGTCATCATTTGTAACCACAGAGCATGAATTACCTCTTGAAGTCATCAGAGAGAATTTACGACTGGTCAACAAAGGCACGTGATGCCCTAACGCGCTCCCATATTTGGCCGCATACTTGGCAAAAACGAAGTACAGTGCATTGCTATAATTCATTTTTACATCATAAATTGGGCTGCGCAGGATTTTAACGACCGAGATCTGCTCATCGAGACCGTTTTAAAGAATATCCAAATGAGCTCCTATTTTCTAAACTCCTTCTCAGGGCGCTATCCGAATGGGTCCGACTATCAGTTACTAAATTATGGGACTAACGGCGCAATGAACGGCTCTTACCGGGACTCTACGGGCATGCATTCCGGCTCTTTCGGTTACACCTACAATGGGATCGACCTTAGTGTAAATCGCTCCAACAACAATGCCCACTTCGGTACGGTTGGGGATAACGGCCGTGCTTTCCAGAACCCGGGAACGGACAACCGGTACCGTCAAACGAGCTGCTCGCTTGCTTCTCCAGATGCTCTTCCCTGCACCAACAGCGACAGTATCAACCTGAAAGGCACCTCTGGCTCTTCTGACCAGACCACGACCGGGGGCAACAGTGCACTCACCACCAATAGCAGCAATCTCAGCAGCAACAGCACACACTTTGCAGAAACGGACAAAGCAAACGTCTCTTCGGAGCCGGAGGAAGGCGCGCAAGCTAACCTTGCCACTGCACGCACGCAGAAACAAGAACCCGCGGCACCTTCCACTACAACACCCGGGGACGGTCAAACACCACAAATCTTTCCATGGATGCGGAAACTTCACATTAGCCACGGTATAAACATTTACATTGCTTTGAATTGTAGATGTTACTGAATGAGTGTCATCCAAAAGTGGCCAAACAGAAGCCATAAGATGTAGTCAATAAAATAATTCATGCAAATTGTTTAATATACATGAATTTGCTAAAATATCCTATTACAGCTACACATAACAGTTCCGCTTTATTTCGCCTTTTCCCTGTACATTTGTAGGCTATGTTAGAGGGTTAGATAGGTTAGATAAGAATAAATAGCCTAAAAATTGCAAGTGTGATGAAAAACATGGAGCGTCAAAAATCATAACATGCCTGGCACAGGTTATTGAAACAATACAACCTTTGAAGTGGTAAAAACAGTACTAAAAAATGACTTATTTATATAGAGTTATTTTAACATGTTATGCTCTGTGATCTTAAGGATGCTAGTGTAGGTGCGATAGTCACTGTTTCTGGAGTCCAGCACTCTCGATTTTTCTTGCTATTACAACTAAGGGTATTGTCTTTTTTGTCCTTGTGCGTGCCATAGATATGACTGGACCTGATGGGAAACGGGCTCGAACTGCCTACACACGCTATCAGACGCTAGAGCTGGAGAAAGAGTTCCATTTCAATAGGTATCTGACCCGGAGGAGGAGGATAGAGATAGCCCACGCTCTCTGCCTCACCGAGAGGCAAATTAAAATATGGTTCCAAAATAGGAGGATGAAATGGAAAAAGGACAACAAGCTGAAAAGCATGAGTCTTGCTACGGGAGGAAGCGCCTTTCAAAACTGATTGAAATTGTTGAGAATATTCAACTACTGTTATAGCACTGCACCTTTCTGCTTGTCATTATCAGGCGTCATTTCTCTGTGTGACTGGTGTAACACGAATCGTCAACCGTTGAGTATTGTTCTATCCCATATGCCATAGGGCTACAGTTAACAGCCGCCGTAAATTAAGTGTAAATGCTACGTATCAAGTTTATACTTTCGTGGAAGAAAGCATGTTCCATTAAGCTCTTTGTGCGAAACTTTAAACATGTAAAATGAATATTGTACAGTATCAACGCAAACTACCTATATCATCTAGTCAAAAAAAACAACAACTTGTATTCTTAAGACTTTGTATAGGGACGTCAATGTAGACTGTTTTCCAGTTTTGCAGGACATTTATGCTTGTGCCGCGTTTATTACTTTCTTGGATATTATTGTTACATTGCGAAAAGAAATCCTCTATATTCGCACTTAGGCTACATTTGTGTACTTTATGTTGCATCTAAACATTTCTGGACAAAATTTTGTGTCCATGACGAGTGAAATATGTTTGATGTACAGTTGTGACCAATATTTTATTTGTACAATGTGAGTGGTGAACGTTCCGTGTTAAAAAAAGCTAAGAAAATGTTTTAACGTTGATATGCTGGGAATTTTGCCAGCCGGCATTTTTTTCTATTTGTGTCTCGATTAAAAATGGCTGATGAATCTAATTTGAAAAATAAAATTTCTTTTAGTCTCAAAATGCTTTAGTGTCTGTTTGTACATTATTACACCTGTAGGACCAGTTTTCTTCACAGTGGGTCACCACTCTCGTTCAATACACACACTCATGGTTTACAGTTATTATCGTATGAATAGAACCTTAATAAACTATGTAGGCCTACCAGTGGCTAAAGCAGACTAGGCTAAAATCACAAGCCTTTATGTCTGAGTTATAACCTTGACATGGAGACATTGTTTGTACTATTTCGTTCTATTTCCGATTTTTTAAATTCATACTTTTACACATATCACCATATCGCTGGCATATTGTAATTATTAAAAGACATATCACACCTATTTTTTGCAGCATGTGTCCAACAATTACTGAGCCTGTGAACTTACCTCTTAAATGGTCAAATCAGTGGACGTATGGGTCTTTTAAAAGTTTAGACACTATGTTAGATATTACTATATCAGAAATACAGCCTCGACTTCCCTAAGTGATTTCATTTCGCGAAGTCCAGTCTATAACATAGACATGTCCTTCTCTGTATTGCTAAACAAGTCACGTGAGGTCCATAAAGTTAGTTTTATGGTTTTGGGGGTTGACAATGTGCGACATAATTCACATACTTGAATGAAAGTGACGGTTTCACTGCTTCAGCGGGATTCTAAAGGTTGTGGACGATGTGTGATATGCTCTTAGTCAGTTACCTTCGGCCACTCAAAATGTCATACACTCACTTGGCTACTCACTGTTATTTTTCTGTTGGATTGGGGCAGGACGTCTCAGAGTAAGTTATTCTTCATTCATTCATTGTCAGTTTGCAAAGAGTTGCTTTGTTTTAGATTCTGTCAGATTCATTGTGACTCCCTGCAAGTTGTATTGGAGTGCTGCGGATATCATTTGTATTATTGTTATTGCTACGAGTATCATTTGTATCATTTATGTAAATAAAGGCAGGCAGGGACGTGCTGGTAAACACAGTATGCATGTCAGCATTTGCCTCCTACCTCTTTGTAAATAAATCTTTCATATACGTTGAAGAAATTCGGATGTTAGCAGGTCCTAGAATCCTTTATTATAACTCGATAATTTAGTCTAGGAAAAACAATAAATGGTTAAATGGTGCTATCAGCAAAACAGAATTAAATAGTAAAAGGCACCGACAAAACATTTATTTATTTATTTATTTATTTATTTATTTATTTATTTATTTATTTATTTGCCCGTTGTCATTTCGAGAGTCTGGAAGAGGATAAATGCAATCACATAGCTGTATTTTTTGCGAATATTGATGAAACAGAATGGACTGAAAACATGATGTAACTGTGCCAAATTTCTCGCGATAAACACGGTTGCGCGATTCATAACTATTAAAGTCTCATTGTACTCCTATAATGTGTTTTGCATATTGATAGGGGTAATCTTTGCGCTGTTCTCATCAATTATTCATGGAGAAGGGATCACTGCGAGGTCAGGAGACTAGTGCTGAACACTGAGACACACACATCCAAGCTGCCATTACAGCAAATGCAGGAATAGGAAATATAGGCTTCCATCACGTTCACTGAGGTTCATGTAAAATCTTTGACTTTTGCCACAGTGTCCATATTCATTTACTTAATTGGACTAAAAATAAAATGATTTAACATTCGAAGTATTACCATCTATAGTATAGCATTGTGTATAAGCAAACTTAAGTGATGTCCACAAATAGTTTGCTATTTTATATTTTCTGCAAAACCTATTAAATCTGCCAAACACTCTTAAGAAATTCAGCACCGTTCTGGTTTAGATTCTGCCCTTGACAGATGTAACGCTCGTGCGTGGCCAGCAGAGCCCGCCTTACTCCGAGATCCTAGTCATTCTGTCCTTTTTAGTCAAACGCCGAGGAATTTGTTGCGGATAGTCCTATTTATATAAATAACAGGCAATGCCCGCTGGTCCGGCAATCCGAGCCGAGGAGGCTGTAACTTAATATCAATTACACGTATGAACTGTAAGTTTATAATAGTAAGGTGATGTTAAGAAAAATAGCAATAACACTGGCTCTGTAATTTTGTATATCAATAGACAAAAAATAGTGTTTATAATGTAAAAGTGCAGTTAGACTTACAACGCTGGCAAGTATTTTTTCTTTAAAATGCTCTGATACCAACAAATTAATCTCAGCCACACTTCTCAGCGCATGTTAATGGGAGTTCATCTTGAGGTCACCTAGCAACTGCACGATTTTATGCCACTTCAGAACAAATGCTTATACTGGAATACGTTACCTCTCAGTGCGTAACCTCAGTAAATTGGTATATGTTTATTTTATTTATTTATTTATTTATTTATTTATTTATTTATAAAACCATAAAATGTACCTTAAAATCATAAGTATACCTTAAACTTTACATTGAATTGATTTAATCTTATAATCTTTTAGCTACCTAAATGAGAGTTACCAGAAAACATTAGAGGTCGAGGAATATATTAGAGGTTGAGGATGCAGGATGTCAGATTGCAGTCAATAATGATTCGTTTCTATGGTCTTTATTTATTTCCACAATCGATTATTATGAAACCAAAATGCTTTCCTATTCAGTGTCTCCCAAACAACTCTGTGTGAATCCCCATTGAAATGAGCACGTAACTGTATCAAGGCAGAAGTCATCCATTCTAATGATAAAACTGGGGGAGATAAATTGCGTGGATAATATCCTCAACACAATGTATTTGTACAGAAACAATGGACAATAACCTGATTCTATCTATTTCTGTAATTGTGCTCAGATTATCTTTCTTTCTAGCACCTAGATGTTAGAATGTTCTCAGTTATAGGTTTTCTATCGTGCAAAGTTTTGTAGCTATGTTACCATACTAATATAATCTGTGGGAACACTCTATGGCTGTATAGGCCATGAACTGAAGTCAGTATGAGTGTTTGTAAATTACTTCCTTTGTCACCAACTCGTCAGAGGCTCCCTCGATTACCGTCAACTGTATTTGTCTTGACTACACGTCAATGGATTGTGAAATCTGTCATCTATATGTACCCTGTAGATCCGAATTTGTGTGAAAACATCTTTATTCGCAAATTCGTGTCTTGGGGAATATGTAGTTGATGTAAGCTCAGCGTCAAATTGGGACACTGAATATATCCAGGATTCTTCGAGTTATTGTTTTCTTTTTTATTCAAACATTTCGAATATGATGGATGACACGTTTGGAATACAGAAAGATGCAAATGCAAGTCAGATACAATTTTATTATTTTCTATTATGCCATTATGAAACTTGCTGGGCTGGTTATGTATATCGTGTCATGTATATTGAACTGAGATTAAAAGAAATGACAAGGTATGGGCCTTTCTGTCCAAACAGCCAATAACTGACCTAAAGCAGGCATAATGGAGAAGCTGCTGCTCTAAGACACATGGCTCGTCACTGGGCTAGGTTGCTCTACTGTTTAGATTTTCCAGTTGCTCTTTTTTCCCGTTTTTTCCCGTTCTTGAAATTTTATCTGCATGTCTTGGCAAACTATTGGGTTAGGATATTTTAACTTGCTGGTCACTGGCCGTTAACTATTACGTAAATATATTTAAGTAATTAGATTATATGTTGCAGCATTGGCTTAACATGCAATTATGAAATGAATATCTCTTTCATAGCTCTCCTTCTCTTTATTTCAGGAAAGCAAATGTGTGCCTGGAAAACAGGTGGGAAAGAGTACTACACCGCGTACAAATATTTGACATCATCTTTCCGAAAAAGGGGTGAGAACGAAAAATGTTCACCGCAGGTATGTAATAGAATTTACCTATTCATGCAAACACTGCATTAAAAAAAATATAATATATATTAGACCTCAAGAAAATCTGACGACTTTTATAAAAAAAAATATGTTTGGGTTTGCACGTGCACTATAAGAGAAGTGTATGTCTAACTGGTAATGTGCTAATGAGATAAGAACACACACACACACACACACACACACACACACACACACACACACACACACACACACACACACACACATATATATATATATATATATGCTGTTTATCACCTGTTTATAACGTGATGCCTGGGAGTTGAAGCCAGTTTCTCGGTTGTCAATGGAGGAAATTCGGAGAAACGAAACCTAAGTGCATTCGAGCAAAAAAATGACACACTTCAGTTCATCTGCGTGTCATTGGTGTGATGAAGAAACTTTAATGTGAACTTAATCAACAGGCATAACTACATTTGACTTACCACAAAAATGCAACTGAAATAACGATAGATTCTAATTCAGGCTTACCTGTCAATACTGACAAGTTATGCATGAGAGTAATGCAGTTTTGAATTCAGGTTTATTACAGGTTTATGTGTCAGACTGAAGCCGTTACTCTACGTAAGCCGTGAGGACCTAATACTCTGATGATGATAATAATAAAAATAATATAATAATAATAATAATAATAATAATAATAATAATAATAATAATAATTATTATTATTATTATATAATACTAATAATAATAATAATAATAATAATAATAATAATAATAATAATAATAATAATAATAAAACATTCCCCATTGTAAGATCATAAACAAATATGAATTAAAGGAAGAAAAAAAACTAAAGGAAATGAAAGGAAAGAAGCAGCAACAACTGGAAAGGTGATAGTGATGGAAACCTAGTGCTGCGAATAGGAATCCACTGTGGTGCATTGTGTGAGGAATGTCCTGTGGCCCATGTCACTACTAGGGTACAGTGCTCAGCACGATTTTAGAGACGATCAGTAGACCAGTAACTGGAGAAAACCATTAAAATACTTTAAACGTGAGGAGTATAGGTTTTAGATCGACACTGGCAGCCAATATAGCATTAAATTAACTGATGGACAATGTGATGTTCCTGACGTTTGAATATTTTTTTCTTGTTTTTTTCTTTTCCTTTTTTTGTAATGGCGTGAAAAGGTATTGCAATGAGCAAACTATACGGTTATGGTTGTCTTGGTTAGATATTAACCCCTCTGAGCAAAATGTGGGTGCAAGAGAACGGAACGCAGCAGATTTACTTGAGAGATCAAAGGCCTCCTGTCCAATAAGGAATTGATCTGAAGACCACCACTAGACAGCAATTACAACAGACTAGACATAGACAATTTGAGACAGATATCTGGTTCAACACTAACATCATGTTGTACTGCTAAAGTTACAGTTTTATTTAACAGACGTATAATCACTTAATACTGACATATTCGTTTGCTGTCCTTTTGTCCCATTGTGGAGATATACAGACATATAGATTGTTTTGTAATACAATAAAAACAACTCATTTATACATCAGTAAAAATGCACGAAAGGGCTTGTTATGGTATTAAAAGGTTGAACAGGCACGAGATGATAAATCTCTAATTAACATAAATCAATGATAAAGCAGAAAATGTGATAGCACAATTACTCCACTTGAAATACAGATAAAATGTGGATTGTCGATGCAAATAAAGCAGACGATATCATTTAACTGGTACTCGTGTCTTGTCAAAATATTTGCTTGCTTTGATTAAAGAAGAGGGTTTGGTAGTTTTGTTATTTCCTCCAGTTCGTCGATAGAGCTATAGAACAGCCTCCTAATCTTTTCTAATTTTTGTTTGATTCGCAGTTCAATTTATATCGACTGCTTACTCGCAGAAACAGCACTCTGCCTGGGTCAGCTCTTGCGCTGAGGTCCTTTGCTCCCCTCTCGGCTGTTTGGCTATCTAACGATCTGCTATTTGCAGCCTATGCTTCAGGGTGTGTAGTTGAATGTAGCTTACATGAGCGACAACACATTTCAATATTTCTACCGTCCTGCTCTCTTAGGCCTACAAGTTTAGTGTGTGTTGTATCTAGGCTGTGTGCTCGTGTTAATTTCAACTCCTTTATTACTTCAGTCTTGTTCCTTACAAATTATAATTTTTATGTTAATAATTAGATATTGCTTGATAATATTTTTAAAAAGTTAAGGGGATTAACAATTTATTTCTTTTTTTAGGTACTATATCATCTGTCCGAGGTACTCCTCAAGGCTTCCTTCGGAGGAGTTGGCTGGTGAGTAGGCAAAGAAATATATTGAATGGTATAAAGATGTTACATTGAATTGATTTAACTAGGACGTATAATTTGGTTGTTGCTATATGAGCTTTCCCACGAGATCGGGAAATTAAACCAGTGTCAAATTAAAACGTTGTATCATTATATGATAAGGTTGAAGGAATAAAATCACGGCCAGTTTGATAATCAAGTTTTTAGAAATATAAGGGTCTGTCTACTGATGAGTATTCTCTACCTTTTGCTTATGTATAGCCAATGTTGGTAGAATTAAATACAGTGAATCGGATCCATCATTCAGTCTTTTTAATTCGATAGCACATAGCCTCGGGTGATATTTATTTATCGTTCTGATCAGGCAAAAAAAAAAAGATGATGCTAAACACTGGCAGATTGTGTGGATTCAGAACAAACCTACAGGAGCGCAATAAGCGAGCTGCACTGAAATAGACTCAGTCAGTTTGTGAATGGCGGATATGTCCGTGTGATTTATTGCCATATTACTTGAGCTTGGGTTCACGACGAGTTCAGCAGCCTTTGTTCCTTCTTCAGCGTAGTCGCTTTCTCGTTTCTTTTCTCCATTTGTCACATTACAACCGATTCTGCACTACTTCTGTCAGTGTGAACACATACATATATCTGTCTATAAGCGCTATATTTTGGTGAACATCGATTTTTAAATAACTGTGAATTCTGCTTGTTCAGTCTTCTTTTTCGTTGTGATTGCTTCTGCGTTTTTAAATGAAGCCGTTTTTTGTGTGTTAGGCCAAATATATTTCTTTATCATTTTGAACTAGATTTATATTTATTTACAGTCCCAGACAAAATCTTTAATGATTATATATATTCATTTTACACTAAATGCATTTTTGAAATTCTTGATTTTAGAGGTATTACCACGGTAATTATGTGAATTCTGCGTCTTCATTAATTCATTTAATTACTTGTAGTCTAAGACATTAATCTACATGATTCAGGCATTCAGAACGTTTAAAAATTATCAATTAAACTGGTCGTTCCTCGTAATATCCATATTGATTTACAAAGTGTGATCCATTTCGATTTACATTTATTCATTTGACAGACGTTTTATTTAATAAAATATTTTAAAAATACCAAAATGTTTGTAAACTGCAATTCTTTTAATATCATGCGGGTTTATTATTGTCAATAACGGCTTTAAAAAAGGTATTCATGATTTATGCATACCTGCTGTGTGAACACAAGTCCTTGATGGCTTTTTGACGCGTAAATCAAATCTTATCCTTTTTAGCTTCACCAGGAAGTATGCTGTTTCCATTACGTAATATGTTAATGCTTATATATTTTCAGAAAGCACATGGTACTATCATAACATCATGGTCCTTTATTAAGCTTGTAGAATTTAAAAAAAAAAATAATGCAGTGTATTATACTATTTTGCAACAAGAAATGTCCATATCCATTGCATGTGCACTTTCAATCATGACTATGGATTTTTGTGATTTTATTCATACTATTCCTTGTTGCGACCTTTCAGGTCTCCCACCAAGAGAAGCCTTTGTATCGAATCTGTCACGTGACGTAGGTTTTGCCAGAAGCTCTACACAATGCAGAACAAGACGGACAACATCAACACCTCATTATTGGGCAGTGACTCGTTTAAGGTTGACGACCCATTTGGATACAGTGAGAGGACACAAGTTTCACTCTCTGTGGCACTGCGGAAAAAAGACCAAGAGATAAATACTTGCTCATTGCCGAAGGCTGCCATGGATGACACTCGGCACTGCACTCCAAGTGAACTATATCGAAACTACACAGAGTCACCCCTCTTATCCCCTGCAGAACCTCATAGCTCCTCATTCGGGGACCTTCCTATTGACGGCAAGCTGGTCTTCCCCTGGATGGCAGAGACTGTGAAAAAAAACAAGCAGAAAAGTCACAGCATCTGCGATGCATCCATCGGTGGTGGGTACAACCGGTTTGTTGTAGTAGGCTGTAAATAAAGTAGGCTGGTAAATAGCAATCAACGTGTATTATTTAACAATCACATCTAGACACCGCATAGCTTCAAATGATCGCCATACATTGAATACGGCCGAGTTAAATGTTTAGCAAATTATAAAGCATGCAACTGGCTAGATAAGGGATATTGGGCATATGAATAGGGAATTATTAGGAATGTTTGTATATGTCGTTTTTTCTCGACGCCAGTTAATGCTTTCTTACTTCGTTTCCTCTGCAGCAGAGAGCCGACCAGATGGCTCAGGTGGCTGTAAAAGGACACGCACGTCTTACACCAGCAATCAGTTGCTTGAGCTGGAGAAAGAGTTCCACTTTAATCACTATCTAGGCAAACCGCGACGCCTCGAGATGGCCAACCTACTGAAGCTTAGCGAAAGACAGATCAAGATATGGTTTCAGAACCGCAGGATGAGGCATAAAAAAAACACAAAGTTGAAAGTAACCGGCCCGCCCCCTGCTCCGAATGCACGTCTTCCGTCGTCCCTGCAAATGGACATTAGTGCTTCACTAAAATCACCTAAAGAGAATTACACGAATTCCCCGTCCGTTAGCAATGCTCGAAATGATGCCTGCTGTATGAGCCAGGTTTTCAAAAATCCAGAGGGTCATTGGCCTTACGCGCAGAAACACAGACCTTCAAATTACCAATACTCTAGAAGGCTAAATGATGGAACTGGTTTCACCTTCAGTAACCGAGGCTTCTTCGATAATGTTGAGGCTAACTGTAAGGATTTTATAGCGTTTTCCGAGCCCCAAATGCACAGGCATTTTGTGTCTCATAATATGGCTGGCCAGCAGAGAGCATGTCAAAATCACAAAACATGGCCTCTAACCTACCCCAGTGAACAGTGAAAGAAATCAAAATCCAAACCTCTTTCCCGCACAAAAACGCACTTTATTTGTAAAAAACTGACCGGTTGACCATTCTTTAATATTACCTGGAACATTCACATAAAACAAAGTTTTGTGTAAGAGTGGGTATAGCAGTTGTATTAGTGTAATAACTTTTCATGTTATGCAGAATGCCCTTCAAAAAAAAAAAAATTAAAAAAAAAAAATTATGTAAATATAGTATTGATATGCGTGATTTTGAATATTTTTACGACCTACATGCCATAAAAACCAATGTGTTCATATACAGTTTGTCCACTCTTCGTGTTTTTGTTAATTATTTGGGAACTATATTTACTGGGACAAATATAATCTTCTCATCGAGCACAGATTGCATCTTGGATCTTTAAATACATTCCTAGTCATTCTTGGTGTCTCTTGGTGTCACTTGAAATTATCACCAGTTTTTCTCGGCTTTCTTAAAAACAAGTTGGAACTTAGTGTTCTTTGGAAAATCTGATTTTGTCCATTAACAAGAAAACTCATGAGCATATTGAGTAGCTTTCTATCCATAAGTGGTCTGTTGCTTTCTCTGCAGTCAACCTCTCTATGGAAAACATCGTAAAGCCGTAAAACTATTGTTAGTGCTGTGATAAAATTTTCATCAGACATACCGTGCTGGTGTGTGCGTTTATCTGACTGATGAGAAGGTACCATTCATCTGTTTGTCATGTAAATACGAGTTCACTTGATGGACACTCGCTACGCCCAAACTACCGCTGTAGGTCGCACGCTATTGGTGGATTTCTGGTCACATGATCTGTCACTCGGTTGATATGTAGCCCGACAGAACTTTTGAGGTTTGACATACTGCCTAGAGGTGGTAGGGCACTGGGGTAACACGCCGACGTTTATTGACCCCCTTTAAATAATTAGAAGTGGAGAATCGAAAATGAATTCGTACTTAGATTACACTATTTACAGCCGAGGACCAAACCATTTAAATTCAAAAGTTGGATGTTTCGGCCTGGATCAAGAATACATGCAAAGTGCTTGTGGGAGCACTAATAGTTGCACTGCTGAGGGGCGGCCAGTTGGAGGAAACTCGTTTACACCGGCGCTGCACGAAACTCAAGGCATGAACTATGCGCACCAGGCATCCCAACCATGCCACATTAATTTGGATCTTGTTACAACAGCCCATCAAGTAAACTATGGCAAGCAGGGCCGATCTCACCTGGACTACAGCCATCAGGCCATTCTCAATCAGGGAGAACAGCAGATGTATTTGCCGT
The DNA here is from genome assembly GCA_033459395.1 of Hemibagrus guttatus. Classification (NCBI taxonomy): domain Eukaryota; kingdom Metazoa; phylum Chordata; class Actinopteri; order Siluriformes; family Bagridae; genus Hemibagrus; species Hemibagrus guttatus. The sequence continues at coordinate 10,692,887 of JAUCMX010000012.1, forward strand.
CTCCTGGCTTTTCTGTGCTAAACATCGGAAACAACAGTGGGACAGCATCTGATTCTAGTTGCAGGCCAGGAGAAATCCCTGTCACTCAATATCCATCATATCCCTATGGAGAGAAAGAGCAACACCAGTACGGCACGTACAGCAAGTATTCCGGCCTAATCCATAATGACAGTGACTCGAAGAACAGTCCCAACCAAGCCCAAACTTTCGATTGGATGAAAGTTAAGAGGAACCCGCCTAAGACAGGTCAGTTGAACCATGTTTATTCCTCAGTAGTCCCATCTTACAAGATAATATCATTTCAGAGGAACCTGCTTGTCAAATTTGTGAATTTATTGCTGTTTATTAATATGATATGTTTTTCCCTTCACAGTTAAGGTCGCTGAATACGGAAGCCACGGCCAGCAAAGTATTATTCGCACAAATTTTACTACGAAGCAGCTCACCGAACTGGAAAAGGAGTTCCACTTTAACAAATACCTCACAAGGGCGCGGAGAGTCGAGGTGGCCGCCACACTCGAACTGAACGAGACACAGGTTAAAATCTGGTTTCAGAATCGCCGAATGAAACAGAAGAAACGCGAGAGAGAAGGAACCGTGCCGGTCATGAAACGAGCAACCGACTGCGCTGCTGGACAAAACAAAAACAGCTCCACCACCTCATCACCAGCTGCATCTCCGATCTCAGACTCTTCGAGTGGCAACTAATGACCTATAATGGCGCAATAATGCATATTACACTTCTTAATAATAAGCCATACTGTACACTCCAGTGTCCTCCTTTTTTTAGTGCGGCTTGTGGTATGAAATCAGGATTGTGTTTATACCTGCATTGAAAAAGAGCCTGCATGATCCACCTTCTGTTGCTGGGGACACTTGCCTAACTTATTTTTCTGTTACAGACCAATTGTAAAAAAAAAAAAAAATCTGGTTTTGTCACTTTTTGTCTTTGCAAGGACATTCTTGCTCTGTGATGATGCATGTCACTGCTTTGCAAACGGCCAAAGTTTATTGGATGTACTACATTTAACTCTGATGTGTAACAGTCGCAATTAGGTGTAACACATTATTTAACTCTGATGTGTAACTGTCGCAACTCATTGCAACAAAATGTGGCTGATGTGAATGAGCAGTTTTATAATTTGCACTAGAAATGTACTTTTGAACACAAACGTTGTGTGTCCATATATATAGGTTCACAGTATTCGCCTGACATATGAAGCTGTAATAATTGAATAAAATTGTTTTATTTTTCTGAAATTCCTGTATCTATTAATCTATTACTGATAACGCGCGTTGATTATAAATATACATATATATATATATATATATATATATATATATATATATATATATATATATATATATATATATATATATATATATATATAAGCTATGAGTGCTATTACGTTCTAATAAAAGATAATGTCTTTTGTTAACACACATTACAATACAATGGGGCTAATTTAAATCAAGGCTACCCCAGTATGTATAGTTTGACAAGAGGAATGTTGCAGTACACCCCGGGTGGCTTCCTATGACCTTTTCACCTCACTGTGCCTGCAGGACTTCTAAACATGTAAACACTCCTGCTTGCTTGGTGATAAAACACTGGTTAGTCCTCCCATTTTACTGATATTTACCACTGCACCATGTTATGGGATGTTTCATTTTTTCTGACATTTTGCAACATATTAGGATTTATCCTAAAAAGTTAAGTTTACTTTCAGGCTAATAATAATAAGAATCATTTTAGTACTCGACATAATTGCATTAAGATTTATCCTGAATCACTGGCAAATATCTATATTTATATATCTATATATCTATATATCTATATAAATATATATATTTCATTTAGATTTTAAATAGAAATATTTTAACTATATTTTAACATATGAAAATTTGTCCAATAAAGACACATTAAATACAGAATAGCAAATGTAACTGTAGACCAAGTATTTTTTTAAAGAAATAAACTATTTGAGCACAGTGGTTTATTCTAACACAATATTCTTTACTTTAAAAATGACACTGCATAAATATTTACATTGCTACTGCTGTATTGTTTGTTTATAATGTGATGCTGTACATTCTAGTGTGGTTTTCAGTGAATGTGAATCAATTATATCACTACAAACCCCAAAACCAAAACAGAGGATGACAAAATATGGGAAAAAATATTAGCGAGACTACTTTCATGCCTGAGATAAATGCTTTGGTGCCAATTTAGCTGTAGAATTAATTATACTGAATGTTTATTGTGTTATTACAGTAAAGTCAAAGAAATGTTACCGCATTTATACAATAGGGTCCTTTTTACAGTACAGTCTGCCAGTACTGTGAATATTTTCCCAGAATACCAGGTATACTGCAGTAGTGTAACACTGTAAAACACATTTAAAGTATTATACTCTAATAAACAGTATTTTAGTGCATATAAATAATTTTTTTTGCATATTTAAATGCATTCCAGCATTACATGTGTCTTTGTTTTATGCAGAAAATATAACATGAACATAAATGTAATCTAGCTGAATACTAACATAATCATTAAAAAGAAGAAAAAAGAAATTTAAAGAATTGATAGACAGGTCCCGGTGTTTTATTGGTAAGCCTCATCTTCACTTAAAGGTTCATGGGGGCTTGACAAACCTGTTTCATTCTCTTGATCATCTCATGGACTTGTCCAATATTTACTCAGGGTGCTGGGTTTGCACAGTTCTTGCCCCAGCAGCACTGCACTGTCAGCACCCTCTCCACTGACCAGGTTCATCCAGAGTTCAGGCCTGAATTAATTCAGTAAGACCATAGGCCTATCCAGGAAGAGAGGAGAAGGGTGTCTTCCCAAAGGTCAGGGATGATTTTATCACTCCACATCATTAATCCTGCATGTTTAGTGTCAGTCTAGTGTTCATTACTGACATACAACAGCAAGGCTTTAAAGATTCTGTCACTAGCAATATACGTCAAAACACGATACATATCAAAACTACTTGTACCTACTTTATTAGTTAAAAAAGTAACAGTGTTATGAGACAAAGCCTACCAATTGATGACATCATTCATTACTACAGTACTACAGTGAAGACTGGTCTGTTTATGGATGTTTCATGTTTTAACAGCCAATAAGGATGAAAATACATTTTTAAAAATGTGAAATTACATTACATGTCAAATTGTATTCAAATAATTGTCAGACAATTTGTATAAAATTCCATCAAGTAGTGACAGAGAACTGATGTAATCTATTATAGAAGAGAGCACAGTTCCTAAAATGTAAAAAAAACCAAAACAAAACAAAAAAAACCCAGCAGTTATCTTTGTTGGATAATGTTTATTTTCTGTTTAGCCAGATTTGTATGTGCTTAAAATTTCTAACAGCACTGATGTTTATAAATTTAGTATGTTTAAGGAAGTTTGGTTAATACAGTGTTTTCCCTGCCCTTTTGGATGGAATAGCTCTCAGCTCCCACTGGGACCCCATCTGCAGGCTTCAGAGCCAGAGCCACAGCCCTATGGAGACAGATGCTCAGTTGCCTGCAGGAGAGGGATGTTTTTCACTAGCCTGTCAGCATGCAAGGAAATCTCACACTGCAGTGTTGTTGGGTGCGAGAAGACATTGGAAGGACAGTGGGAAGGCAAAGAGAGCAATATAGGTCAGGTTAAAATAGAAAAAAACAACAATTTCATTGTCACTGACAAAGGACAGGTATACCTTGAGTTGTTGTTACTTTTAGGTAATACATGATATGAGCCATGGAGAAGAATGGAACAGCTTTAAGGATTGCGCTAATGCATTCAACACTTTGTGCTTCCTCTGATTTTTGGCCACACAGTCCTGTGTGTCCTCTGTGCAGCTGGGGCTTCACTCATCACCAGCATAGACAATCTACTTTCTAGCTTTGTGAGATGCCGGGGAGGTCAAGTGTCAAACTAGAGAAGTCAAAGAAGTGTAAGTATAATCAGTGTGTGCTTGGGTGTTAGATACTGCCAGGTGAATCTATAATGCTAAGGCAGGTTGAAGACCCCTTGCGTGTTCTCTTCTCCTTCTCTTGCTGGGCAATGGTGTCACAAGGGCTTTTACAAATCAAATGCCTGACTTGACTTCCTGAGTCTTGTTCAAGTCCTTCTGAAGCATGTCACTCCACAGGAGTAACTGAAATCAAAAGGATAAAAAGGCCACTGTATATTCTATTCACAGGCTTAAAAGAGTAGGTCAAAGGGACATTTTGTAGGTCTTCTTGCTTTTGACAGACAGTCTGTTAAGTAAGGACAGAGGCCTCATGCAAATAGCCTCCACCCTCGGTGAAAATAGGCATTAAAGGAAGACTTCCTCCTCCATTCTGTACAGACCCCCCCCGTGATCATTTGGATCCATGTCCTTATATGATGTCATTCATCCATCCTTTTGTTATGTCAGTTACTAATATAGACAAATAAGCAGAATTTGCAAGGTTTACAAGGTTTCTGGGATTGATTTCAATCTGCATAGGCGATTCAATGAGAAGGATCATGCCAATGACAAGGTTAGTTTTGAAGATGGTTGGTTTTCACAGGTTTGTGAAAACAGTAAACATAAAACAGTAACATAAAAGAAAATATATGTTTAGTGGAACACAGTGCATTTCTGTATAATACAGATTTAAAAGATCACATACTTGTTATTTCACAGAAATATTTGCAGATATGCATATAGTGAAACCACAACTCTGTGAATAAATGCAAATAAATGGGTATTAAAGCTGAGGTAGAGGGAGGCTAAAAAGAATTTATAATTTATTTTATTGTTGACTGCTTGGTTAAAACTGGCTGCCTTCCTAGGGATTACTAGCCAGCTAATGAGATGTAGCCAGAAACTTGGTCAAGGAACTGCTTTGGTCCTTTTTTTTCTAGTGATTTTCAAACCTAATTGTCTTTTGTTCTGATACTCAAGTATTGTTAAAATACTGTATTGTTAAAAGTCCAAATTTTTTACGGATTTTGATGGCTGTCCCATTGGTCCTGACCATCATCTTCTTATAGCAATTATAACCACAATGCAATTTTAAACATTTTTTTTTAAGCAAACCCCAAATATGCATTTTCTTTTTACTTTTGCCATAATACTAAATGCTGAAAGCCTGAAAAAAAGTTTATATTATCTTTATTTTCATATAAAAGGTAAAATACATTTGTGAGATATTTTCCAGGTAGATTCTGGAGAAAACACACACACACACACACACACACACACACACACACACACACACACACACACACACACACACACACATGAGATATGTACTGATACCTCCAAAATCCCCTGAGCAAACTTACTTTCTGTACTTTAGAGAATATTTACCACCAAGCCTCTTAAACAGCAACTCAAACATCTTCTCAGTGGTGCCTGTAGATTTATCTTAAAGTGTAGAAGAGGTGGTTAATTAGCAGCAAACAGCAGTCTAAGGTTCAAAAGGTCAAAAACAATTTACATAGTGTACTAGAATCTTCATATTGACAAGTATTATTCATAAAGTCTGCCCCTGGTGCCTTCAAACTGACCCAGCTCTAGAGAGGGAAGCATTGCTGTGTTACAGTGCAATTTTTGTGGAGGAGGGTGATTTACTCAGATGAGAGAGCCATGCCCCCTCCCCCAAGTGAAACGCAAATGAAAAGGAATGCCAAGATGAAAAAGCATGCGTCTCCAGATAAGCAAAGAGAAGAAAGGAGTCAACGAATGGCAAAAGAGCTCTCTTGGGGAGATGAGAGGTGCTGATGGCAGTGTTGGTGGTGGGAGATCATAGCAGGTTCCTCTCATCAGCCCAGGCCTGTGTTTGATACTGGGTCTTTGTCGCCCTTTCAGCTGTGTATTGTTGGGCGGTGTAATCCTGGGTGGATTACAATGGCTCCTTCCTTTCATATGGCCATGCCCAGCAGGCAGGAGGCAGTGCACATGGAGGGTTGGGAGGCCTTGCTCATTCCTCCTTTTACCTTCACCAGGGGCTGTAGCTACAGGGACAGAGAGGAAGGGGTCAAACGGTCATGTCCTTCTCTAGGAATGCTACCCTTTTTGCTCTATTCAGATTTGCTTTACCACCCTGTATCCACCATATACCTGCCTAAAACACCTCCAAGCAATACTGGTTTACAGTGGGCTTCGTAACACAAAATTCTTTACAATGTGACCATTATTATAAAGCATCTGTTGATAGAAGAGTGATATATTTATTCAAATAATTTTTCTACATGGATCTTGGTCAAATTTTATTGTTTAAAGCTGTAGCAAAATAATTTTGATAAAAATGAACTGAAAACATGAGTTTCCTGTTGAGTACTTTTGAGAGATTCATTTCAAAATGACAAAACTGTATTGCTAAAAATGTATTGATTAATTGAAGGCCTGTGTGGCATTTATGTGCATCATTTCAAAACCCCCACATATTCACTGTACTTTCTTGTTATGTTTTTTTTTTTTTTTTTTTTTAGAAAAAAAGATGTAAACCTGTCATATCACAAGTGACTTATTATCAAATAATAATTTGTCTTGTGAAAAAAAGTAGGAAAATACTAAGCATTATAAAGAGTAACAATCTCGCAAAGCATTAACAGCTTTACATGGAACATTAAACAGTTGTTATAATATAATTGGATTATATGTAGCATTAAACAAAGCAATAAACAAGTCTAGACATTCTGGGTAATAATTAAACCACAAAATTATATAAATTAAATGTAGATTTAAATACAAATCTGTTTAGCTTTTTTATGGCAAATTATAGAGCATTATTTGACAGACTGTAAAAAAAGCCTTCTACATTTACAGTAACTTGTTGGCAGTCGAGTAAGCCATTGTAATTAACACAATAAAAGTACCATACTGCTTCACACCGTATATTATATTTTTTAAAATTCCATACATTTTTTACAGTGCAGCATCTGGATTCTCTAGCACCCTGAAGACATTATAACTGTACTTTAAAGTAATCTATAATATCAATGACATTTTCAAATCAAATTAGAATAGCACAAACCTTAACCCTTTCTTTGACTCCTCACATTTGTTTAAACAAACTAGTTTCAGTTTCACAAAACATGAAGTTCTGTGCTCTTCCTCTAACACTCGTGTGCGTGGATGTCTGTGTCGCCACACCTTGTAGCGTCGTTTGGTACATTGACAGACAACATACTCACTGAGAAAAGCTTTTCTATAAAGAAATATATGACAGAATTATATATATATTTTCAAGTTTTCACTGGAGTACTTTCAGAGAATTAATGGGGACGATTTCTGATGACATCAGAAGGCTTCTCGAAGGTACTGCCTCAGGACATTACTTGTGTTTTATGAATGTGCTTTGTCAGGTTAACAAGAACATATTGCACTTAAAATTGTGGCTTATCGGTGGTCATGATTTACATCTTCTTTAGCACAAACATTTGACATTATAAAAAACTTGACATTTAGTAATATTGTGAGTTGTTGGAACATAAATTACAAAATTCTGAGCAATGTACAAAGTAGCAATGTAGATTCAGAAACTTATTTTTTACCTCATTAAATATTTTCTCTGGCCTATTATCATTATTAAATGCAAGGACTAAAATATGAATACAATATAAAATATAAAAATATAGAAACACTATTACTGTCCATCTTAAATGTTTGGGATTGAGTCCTACAAAATGCCATTTTGACCCATATTGTGTTAATTTTCTATACTGAAGAGCAGTAGCTGTACTATTCAGATCCACTTCATAGCCATAACCCTTAAGATTAACATCTTAATCTTTCTCATTCAAACACAAAGTCACAGTCAGTTACGCGTACACACAAACACACACACACACACACTGACATTTTATATCATTTGCATTAACCTTGGTAACATACTCGCCGGGATAATTTTTGCATATTTTTTAGAGATACTATGGAAAGAAAAGAAATATTTATACATAAATATCACCTTGAAAAAGGAAACATGTTTTGTTCTTATACATGTTTCAATATTAGAATTTGTCAAATTGTACGTGTGTGTGTGTGTGTGTGTGTGTGTGTGTGTGTGTGTGTACGAATGTTCTTTTTTTTTTCAGATTGTGAGCTATTTGTCTCAAGTATTTTGCAGGATGAGAACCTCAGCAAACATGCTCAAGAAACAAGAGAAATACTACTAAATAACTTTCGAATTGTCCACAACAGGTAAGATCTTTCAATGTATTGATGATTTGATCATCTACTCCCTAAACATTATATAAACATATATAGCAAAGATATATTGTAAAATCATTGTTTCCATTTTTTTATTATTATCATGAGCCATCGAGATTTAATAAGGTTCTAAAAACTAATCTTAACTAGGTAAAGTCCTCTCACTGTCAGTACAATGTTGAATGATAATCATAATGAGTACAAAACAGGAAGCTCATATCTAGTTTTGTTCGCTTGTAGAGATTAAGTGAACATGCTGCACCTGCTCACATCTGCCTTGTGGTTTTGTTGCATGCAATAGCATGCTTTGTTTTCCACAGCACATTTTCACTGTTTAGTATTTAGAACAAATTCAACACTGCACATTGTGTGATTGTAATAGATGTAAAGCAATGAAAAGTTCATTGTCACCGGTTTACCCTGTATCATTAATGAGTGTATATCACAATATTTAATCTACTTAAAATATGGTTAATAATATAGAAATATAAAAATATGGTTGGGAATAATGTTTTGGAATAAAGATTATTCTAAAATGAGTAATTGACAAGAAAATAAACAAAATCAATTTCAAGAGAGTTGTCTAAAATATTTCTAGATTCTATTTCCTTGCTCTATCCGTTACACCAAAGATGATCAATTAAATTATTAATAATTTTAGTTCCATTTTTAAATGACCCACATTGATGATATTTAACTAAAAACCCAACATTTAATCATTTAAAATGTAAACAGTTATTATGTCATTGACACTCAATACATTTCCTGTGATTATTATTTGTAATTATGTTCAATTCTTTTTTTCCAGAAATCCACAGGAATTTCCATACAGATGTGAGTTAGCACATCCTATTATACATGGCTTATTTGAACTTTTCTGTTTTCCAGACTGAAAATTCAAGCTAGATAAAGAATTAAACAAAAAGAAAACCCAGTAATTCAGTATAATTAAAATGCTATTAGAACTTTGTAGACACATGTTACTTATATTTAAATATTAATACTCATGTTAGAGTCTAACCTTCTAAGTATTCAGAGCTCTCTTGTTTGTCCTCCCAGCTGATGTTAGACATGAGGACAGTTCAGACGACAACCACAGTAGTCTGGGACGCTCTGCCCCTTCTGATGATCTGTCTGTGGCATCAGACTATCAGGAGGACACTGCACCTGAATGTGAGTCCAAGCCACTCCATGTGTTTTTCTCCATTTAGATGTTATATAAGAGACACATAATATAAATGTCATTTTTAATGCTTAACTATTCTTAGTTTTTCAAAATTAAGTAAATCGTCTGAGTCACCAGATCTTGCAATGTGTAACTGAGTTCTCATTATGTGTCCAGTGGTGGAGTTTGTAGGAAGCATACAAGAGCACAAGCAGGAATAAAAGCAGATTATGACTAAATAAAGTAAATAGTTAAATAATATAACATTCATGTAAATGTTAAACTTTTTGCCTCCTGAACTAGTACTCTAAAACAGAGGGGTTTTTTTTCATCATTTACATATATGCATGTGGTAAACTGTATATGTGTAACCAGTTCATAAGGGAAAAGGCATGCAAGATGTGCCTAGTTTCTTTAAGAACTTTAGGGAGCAATATCTTTGAAGAATGTCAGTGTTTTATTGGGCAGAGTGATGATAAACTACAGGGTGGTGGTGTGTTTGGTAACAGATCACCCTCTAGTGGATTCCCACGCCTGTGCCATGTGCCAGTTTAGGATATGGAGAAGTAGATGTGGGGGTGGGGATGCGGGTGTCTGTCACCATTGCCTTGGTTGGCTTCAACAGAAAACAGAAAAGGGATGAAGAGCATCCTCTAGTGGTAGAAAAACACAGTCAGTATTACTGAAGTCTTCTGTCTGGCTCTTTGAATGTCTGAGCTTCCCAGGTCATGTCCATGCTTAAGATAACATTTAAATTGTAAAAGAAAAGGTTCTCATAGAGAAATGCAAAGAAAATGATGATGTAAAGCAGTTTGGAAATTGCCAGGGTTCTGCCCAAAGAACCCTGCCTGCTTTTTATCACCAGAAACCAGTTTGCACTGTGGCTGCACTTTTGCTCCAGGCCAGAGCCATGACTGATCATCATCCCCAGTTTCTCTGTTACCAGCTGGGCCTGAAACACAACCCTATACCTGAGGGGCTGTGTCTGTTCCCCTTTCCCTGATTACTCATCTGCCACAGCTATTTTTTAAAAAAAAGGAGATGGTAGTTTCAGGGAAAAAAACCCATTCACTTCACTTCACACATTTCAGTGTGTGTCAAAATATACCATTATCATAATAATGAAATTGTATGGCACATCTTTGAGTATCATTGTTTTTGATTTGAGAAAAAAGGGTATATGAATATAAGATTCTGCTTAGAGTGACCCTCAAAAGAAATGGCATGACTAAAAAAAGTCACACCTACCTAAGCTTAAATACATCACATCGTGAGCCTGTAAAAAGCACTGTCATGTGGAAAATCAGATGCGGACAAACATCCTATTTATTTGCTACACATGGTTTTTAGAAGTAAATGAATGACACTGTGTGTGCTTGAATATGGCTGCAGTAAAAGCAGTGTAAGAGGAAGGAGATAAAGCTTATGTGGAGAATCACATCATGACACTCCTTTAATAAAGGTAATGACCAGAGAGGGCAAGTGCAGTTCAGGGTTCATGTTTAGTTCACCAATGGGGAGTCTTACTTCAAGACCTTTGTGGAAACATAGAATATTTCATTTACTTAGATATTGGCCTTCGATTTCATTTCAATAATGAAATTCATTTTCATTTCATTTCCCTCTCAGGTTGAAGAAGGAAATTCTTTGCATGCTTTAAATTCTTTGAAAGAAAGATTTAAAACTTCAATAAGTAATATAAAGTGGTCTAATACATTGAAAATATGTATTGCAATATGTATACATTGAAAAAGTTTAACAAATAAAAAAAATCTCACTAGCAGAATGTGGCTCATATTGGAGAGTAAATATAATCCAGATATTCCAGTCGGCAATGTCACTGTGTCATTTGTATGAGGAGGAAGCTGAGGGAGTCTCTAAACCAAGTGGAGAAGGAGGGCGCTTGACTGGCTGGCAGGAGGAGTCAGTGTTATTTCATTTAGCAAAGACTGCCTCCTCATCTCCAGAGAGGATCCTGACACTAGATTTGTTATGGCTGACAGGAACAGATGGGCGCTCCATTGTCAGGGCGCCTGTCTGTATGGTAATGTGAACTAAGTTTCACCCGCAGACCGCACGTTTGACCCGGCTGTGCATGCAGCCTCTCCATAGCCCTTGTCTGGATGACAGCAGTCATGCAGGCATTCAGGGGCGTACTGTCATACAGTAGAATTTTAGCGAGACTGGCATATATTTGGGACACTATATTTTTATTTTTCCTGATGATTTGGAAATAATTAATTGATCATCATTTTTGATGTCTAATAGTTTTGTTTTAAAATACATTATGTTGAAAAGGCAACTTTAGTTATTTTAAACTCTTAAGATGCTTTTCATACACTGCATAATTTGATAGCAGTTATGTAGAATAAGTGTGAATGGTTGTGGTCTGTGCGTAGAAATAGCTGGGTGGTATCAGACACCGCACATGGCCAGGGCCCTTTGTGCTCACTGACTGATTTATGTGTTGAAACAAAAGCTTCTGCCATTGCTGTTATCTCAGCTCACAGTGGACAAACAGCAATATTGAAGAAACCAATCAGAAGGTAGGAAACAAATCTCAGTTGTGCTAAAACTCTATCACAAATTAGATCAAGATGTAAATTTGATTTTGTCAGAGGCATACAGGACCTAAATTAATGAAGGTATTGGCTAGTAGATTGATTGCTGTAATTAAGCCCTAGAGAGTTTAAAAGGGGTTTTATCAATTATTTAAATAAAAAAGTTTCTTAAGTGTGCAACCATATGTGTTCAATGAAAGGTGTGGCCCAAATTATGAATTTGAACTGTTATGCTGCTTTTTTGTTACAATTTTTGTTCTGTTTCTTTGATCCAAAATGAATGGTGGACACATTACAGAGGGTATCTAGCACCTTAAGTGACCCCAGTATGTGGTCATGCATTGTGGAGTACAGTTTAGTTGGGAGTGTTACTCTTATGTGAACCTTTAAAGCACACTACACAGACTTTGAGTGGAGCTTCCTCCCTTCTGTAAACTTTTGACCTCTGGTGTTGTGCTGGTCAATTCATGACCTGTCTGACTGTGTCTGTGTGGCTCCATTATTGACCTCCACTACTATAGCAACAGTATAGGTCAAATAAAGTTTTCTCTGAGAGGAAAATGTCATTTCACAAATGAAATTTCCATCTTTACCTTTGTCCATCAATTTATTTTGCATTTTTCTTCCATATTTTAATGATTCTTTTTGTGCATGTTGGGCAATAAGAACACACTAATACACATTTTCTAGATATCTTTCTTTTCTTTCAGACTGTAGATTAGAAAACTGAGACACATTCAGAGACTCAAATATCTAATGTATATCACTGCTACTGCCACATAGGTTCAAAAGTTCACTCCAATCCAGAAGGCTGCTGTGCTGCTGAAAATGTGGAAATCTCTCTCTCTCTCTCTCTCTCTCTCTCTCTCTCTCTCTCTCTCTCTCTCTCTCTCTCTCTCTCTCTCCTCTAACTGCTCCCCTTCCCACACACACACACTTTTACCAACAACCTTACCATTTCCTCTTCCCCACACACATACTCACACAACTCTCACAAGGGGATTTTTAGGATGGAGGTGGTGGTACTTGTCTCACTACACAAAAAACAAGAATTGACATTTTCTAGTAATTCATATCCATTTCAGCAGTTTGACCCTTTTCTTATTTCTTTTTTCCGATATACACAAGATAACCTGTCCAATGTAAACAAATGTAAACTGTCCAATGTACCATCAGTGCCTAACCCCCCCTTTGCCATCTTGCAAATGAGAATTTGATTTTTCTCTCCACTGGATTCCATTTCTGGAGATTGATGAAGTTTCAATGCAAGGCCCAGGTGGCCTGATGCTTTCTTAGGGAAATAAATGAAGACTGTGGAGGTGTGTAAGCCTGTACATACACTGGAAAGGTGTTCCTTTCCAATTTTCTCTGAGTATCTGTTTTAAATTTTAATAGCATTTAGGCTGAGACTGTACCATTATGATTTTGCTTATGGAGAATGCCTTTTATTGCATGTCGTTATGCTGTTCTTAATCATGTATGAATTAAGAATATATGCTGTAATTTAAATCACTGCCTACTTAAAACAATTAACCAAAATGTCTTCCACAGCAAATAACATCATTTACATCTTTTTTAGAAAATATTAATGTCAACTTAATTAAATTAATGACTTCCATAATATAGAAACTAAGTAGCTGAGACTTTTTATACCTTTAAAACACACAGTAGTGGGCACTGTTATTGTAGGTTTATTTAAGGCTATTATACAGTGTATGTCTAAGATTAGATAAAGCAGGAATTTTTTTTTCCCACAAAAGAATTATGGCGTCATCCAACACTTAATACACAAGTATAGTGAAAATAATTTGCTGCATAGGAAATAACAGGCTAATATTTTAGACAAAATTTAGACATATTATTCAGTGCCATTATATTCGACTGTAAACCTTACTGCGTTGTACAGACATGGCGTGCTATTTGACTATTTGAGTATTTTAGGACAGAAGTATACGGTTTGATCGCAACCAAGGGGGTGCAGTGTCAATGTATTATTTTCCGTATCCTTTTGGACGAAGCCTAGACAACTGAGAGAGACCAAGGTGAAAAAGTGATGGTAGTATAAGGCCTGAGGCTTACCGAGGAGTGATTCTTCATGCAGAGAGAATGGCTGGCTGCTGGCCATGAGCTAGACCTCGCCAATACAAACACTTCCTTGGAACTTCCCCTACACTCCTTCATATTTTACAAAGCAGCGCTAGTGGAAGCAAACTCAACAGGCCTGTAACCTTTCACATTTGTCCTGGAAGACAATAAGATGTATGATATAACTAATGCATAGCCTAGGCATGAGAGGAGGATTAGCACTCACTTAGCGTTTCAACGCTCTAATCTTAAAAGCAGTGCTGCATTGTGTACATTAATGTTGACTAAACCAAATCAGGCACCTAGTTAATAGCCCTCTGCATTCATGTATGCATTAGCGAGCAGGACTGAAAGCATGTCTGCTGACCGGCGAGGAGTTTGGACAGTTTCTTAATACTGATTACTTTTGCCATACTGTTTTCACTAGCTTCACAATGTCCTATTTTTATTTCCAATAATAAAAAAATAATAATTAGGATTATTTCCAATGCACTGGGAGTCGACATATAGGCTATTATAAAAACTAATAATACCTGAAGAAATAACTAATAAATAACTAAAGTTTAAATGTTCTGTGTTGCATTTGTCATTAATGAACAACTGAGCAAAATGTACTATACCAATTCTAAAAACGAACATTCAGTCAATTAAAATCTAATATATTATGTGAAGTTCCAAATAAACACATCCTACAATTATTACCCTAAACTACAGTGAGAAGTGATATGTAGCTTTTACATGACTGTATTTAATGATTAAACGCTTTACTGTAACCTAGCACATTAACGTATGAAAAGACTTCATCACAATTTAAGGTAATCTAATGGGTTTAGAGGTTTTGCTTTAACAAAAGCCCAGACAGTAATTATCTGTAGAAATAATATGTAGCCTACTTAATACTGAGAGACACTATAAATTTTTCCCCCCAGAGCTACTTAATTTCTTATTTAACGCTTGTTACTGTTGTTGATTTTATTATTATTATTATTATTATTATTATTATTATTATTATTATTATTATAGCAACAACAAAAACAACAACACTAATAAATATAATAATAATAAACATAATAATTATTAGTAGTATGCATTTGTTTATATGGATTAATTTAGATTTTCAGAGACAAGTTAACAGTTCCCAATATGACCACCACATATTGACCAAATTACAATACTGTGTCGGTGGCCTTTAGCTGGTGTAGGCGCGGTCCAGCAGCCTTTCTGCTCCTCATCAGACACACAGAAACGCGGACTGGTAACGGACACGCTCTGACCCCTGCACACATTCCCTCCAGGATTGATGGCCGTTATCGCGTGTCTTTATTTACCTTCTACAGACAAGCGACACGCGTATGTAGGCTTCAGGCTCTTTACAGTGAAAATAAAGGTGGTTATATATATGCATTTGTATCCCATCGTGCACCCATCGCTGTCTACCTCAAATGTGGCGTCGTTAAAAAAGACTAATATTCTGGGCCAATAATAATAATAATAATGATAAATAATAAAAACAAACAATTTTATTAGAAATTTTTAAAATCGGTTTAATGATGTTGGAGTTTAATTAACTTTATCACGTATATCTTTCTCAGCAGTCCGAGTTGAGCAATGCCTGTTTTAAAAGAAGCTTATATTTTCTAATAAACTTAGGACAGAAAAACATTTATATGTAACGCAAGTAAACTTGTTATATCTCACCCCATGATCAAGAGAAACAATGCACAAAGCCGATTGCTGACTTTGCGGAGAGTTATTAATTTAATAAGTTTAATAAATCAATAACCTCATACTTTGTTGCGCAATTTTTAACTTAAAATTTTATGTTTAGGTTTTTAATAACAGAAATGATTTTTAGACTAAGGGGTAACGTTTTACCTGTGAAATGTAGCCCTTAATTTTATTCATTCATTCATTGTCTACCGCTTATACGATCTATTCTCGGGTAACGGGGAGCCTGTGCCTATCTCAGGCGTCATCGAGCATCAAGGCCTCTTAATTTTATAATAATGAAAAAATATGATTATAATGATAAATGAATTGTTTATCAGAATCTTTTAGCTGGAGCTATATCACAGTTTTTCATTTAATTATTTTTTAAAATTCACGCTGGATATTAATCAGCGTTCTGTACAGTTTGGCCAAACTTCTCAATATTTGCAACATTAAATGAAGTTAAGTAAAAATATACAGTTATGGCAATTTGAGCTAAAA
Source organism: Hemibagrus guttatus (assembly GCA_033459395.1). Taxonomy (NCBI): domain Eukaryota; kingdom Metazoa; phylum Chordata; class Actinopteri; order Siluriformes; family Bagridae; genus Hemibagrus; species Hemibagrus guttatus. The sequence continues at coordinate 10,709,097 of JAUCMX010000012.1, forward strand.
ATGTGATGAAAGGAGATTATAACAAAGTGAACAGAATATTTCTATAGGGTTTTTTTTAGGTTTTTTTTTTTTTTATCATCGAAGGCAGTGCAATGGAAATAAATAGTTTTGACATTAAAAAGTGTTAGTGTGAAGATGAGTTACACCCACGGTTTAGATGTAAATGTGAATCATTTTTCTGATTTTTATTTTCAGTCAAAACACATCAGCCCTAGTTGATGTGGAAAAAAAAGAATGAAGATTACAGGTACCTCCTGTTGTGGTTCTCATCCAGGCATTTCTTTCTCTCCCCCTCTATTATTTTATTTCTTTGTGTCCATCACTGCTGATCTGTGCTATGTGGAGGCAAAGCACCGGGACCACAGCCTTGCCTTTAATGAGAAAAAATGTGTCAATTTGTGCTTTGCTATATGCAGCTAGAGTATTGGCGTGGGCGAGGGGATGTAAGGATGCCATGAGTGGATCCTTTTTCCTAATCAAGTGCAGTGCAGGAGAGTGCAGCAATTCCACTCACTCTCTCTCTCTGATCAGCATTCCTCCCCAGCCTCTGCTTTGCCCCTAGGGACCCCAGTGCCTTCTGTTTCACCTCATCACCAGAGTTCAATCTGAGGTCAGCCACTGGACCCGTGCTTGCCTTGCCACACAGCTAAAATCACACAGAAAGGCCAGTGGCTTGGTGAAGATAACTCCCCTCCTGTATAGTTCAGAATATGTGATTTGTATTGGTTAAATTCCCTGTTTGGATTTAATTACAAACCTGATTGTCTCAATTTAATTTAGTAATTTTCTAAAATGAATTTGGGGTTTGTCAAGTTGATAGGCGCGGATAAAATGGGTATGTACCATACTGGCCCACACAGGAAGACCCTCAGGCTTTAGCTTGGTCTCCAATTAGGTGTTTATCTTGGTTTTCCTACAATAAACTCCTTGCTGATGTTCTGACTGTAATATAAATGTATTACATGCTGCCTGTTTTTTAAAATACCTTTTTACCTTCTAGTGAAAAAAAATGCTGTGGGACAGTCCCTGTCTCTTTTCATTTAGCATTTTCCGGTATGTGTGTACAGCACTATTGCGGCATGTTTATTACACAATCTATGAAGGTAAATGTTCAAATATGCTCACACCTACATCTTCCTTCCTTTGTTTAACACAGCTTCTTGATTGACTTGTAGCTAAAATGAAGTGGAAAATAATGGCTAAGTATATTAACTTCCTCAGGTCACAATAACATCAATCACATTTTATAGCAGGATTAACAGCTGAGCTCATAACACCTTGCTGAGAGTATAATAATAAGTAGATGAGGAGCACTATCAAATTTACAGCTTAACTCTGCTGAGTGAATGCACCTCAGAGCTTTACCAAAAAAATACTTTTGGTCTGTTCGAATTATGTTGTTCACGGAAGAATTGTTATGTATCATTGATTTGTGGGTTATCTCTCTTTGTCACTGATTGCATTTGCTTTTAATACCATTTCATCCTGAGTGGTCCATGTGCCTAAGTGCAGAATGAGTTCCTAAAGAACAATAACTGAGATGTAAATGCCAGGTAATATATAATGGTGTGATAGGGAAGAGGTGACCCAGAGCTCTGCTGCCGCTGAAATGCCAGGCCACTGGCTTTAGCTTAGAGAGAAAGCAGAGCTTCACTAGTGCAGTGGCACTGATAAACGCAGCCCTGCGTGGCCCACTCAATGCCTCACCGCCACCAATCTTCCCCTGCCACAAAGCAGCAGCAGTGCCATGCATCACGTCGCCATCTCTGGCAGCAACAGAGAGTGCCCGCGGGAAAGTCATTAGCTTTGTCTCGCTCCCTCTCTTACCTCTTTCCTCTCCTCTTCAGTGCTCTGTTTATCAACCAGTAGACCAACAAACCTGCAGATAGTTCAACCATCAAAAAAGTAGTTCTTGTGCTTAAATAAATATATTCTTATATAAATATAACAAATATATTCAAATGTATTTTGAAATAAATACTTGCTCAGTCTACAATTCTTTAAACATTTCACTGTACAGGAACCAACTCATTTAATATGAGTTGAAGTACTCTCTATGCTATTTTCAGAAAATTTTAACACGATGATGCATCTAAATAAATATGAGATTGTCATCCTAATTACATAAATGTTTTGGATTTAGGTTCAAATAATGGAATAGGGTTAAACTCAGGCCTTGTTGGATTAAAGTGCTGCTTATAGCAATGGTAATGTGTCCTGAAATATTAATAGTTAGCCTTAGTACATTTAAGTGGAAATGATTAGCATGATGCTAGCAAAAATAGAGCAGTGCTAGTGGTGAAAATTACAAAACCACACTGTTCTGAATTATTAAAAATGCAATTTATAGTTAAAGTGAAAATATGAGCCACTTTGATTGATTTCATTTTTCATTTTTTATTAAGTCTTATTACTTAGTTTTGCACAGTTTATACATATTTTCAATTTTCTCCCCTTTTTGCCTTTTTACTATTTTTAGAATTGGAATTTTAAGAACTGAGTAGTGTTAGTACATCTGGCCCTTGTAAAATCTTGTCATTAGCACTTGTATAGTTGGCTGTGACCGTTCTTTGTTGTCAGATACAAAAACATCACCTCTAATTGGCTTGTGAAGACTAGATGTCTGAAGTTGGATACTGAATTTAACCAATGGGAATCTTGCATGGAGGGGTGGGATCATGAACAGACCAGTGTGTCTTCTTTCCTTTTGTCTGAAAGTGAAATTTTAGGTTACACTGCTACCCTGTGGAAGAATAATAGAACATAGGCCTCCACAGGCATCACTTGCCGGAATCAACCGTAAAGACAGTAAATGATTTATAATGCTATATCCTTTTCCTTTCATTTATTTAGTTGTTGCTCAAGGATCAGTGTGCCACTGCATGTGCTGATCACTCCAGACTGTCTTGTCAGTGGGTGTGTGAAGATGAGAGACTTTTCCGTGTCAGCTCATTTTTAGCTATTCTCACCTTTTCTCTGTTTATACTACTTCCGCTCAACTATTAACATGGCTTGACCTCTTAGATAAATGAAGAGAGGGAGGTGTAGATGGATGAGGGGATTAAAAGGTGTCAGAATGAAAGAACAAGAGCGAAAAAATGAACAGAGAGGAGGATGGATCATTTTGTGGACTAAGGGCTCTTTTTGGTGTTGATATATCAAGCTGGCTGTGACAAACATGTACTGCAGTTGTATTTATGATGACATGGACATTGGAGTGTGTATAGAACAGGCTGATGTCTGAGTGAAGGTGCCTGTAAGTGTTCGAGTGTCAGGGAACTTTGTTTTCATCTGTCTGAAAACCAGGGCCAGTGAGGACATTTTTCATGAGACTATGTGATGGTGTCAAGAAAGGGCAGCATTTACAGGTGTTGCGTCAGTATTCAGTCAGATGATTTCAATGGGTTAAATTTTATTTATGGAATGAATATCACTTGGCACCCTGCCACCACTGCAAGCTATATCGGGTTGATGTAATCCTCACTATGACAAGGATCTATCACGGTGGTGCTATGAAGTTCACATTACCACCTACAAGTAACTTTGAAAGTACAACCTCTTTCAGGTCTTTTATAATACACAATACAGGGCTACACTCAATATGTTACAACTGACAGATACCCATCAGTTTAAAGAACAGTATCCACTGTGCGCTAAAACATCTGAACATTTATAAATAGGGTTTAAATCAGTCTAGCATTCATTTCAGAGGCTCTCTGTGGTGGTCTAAAGCTGATGAAAGGTGAAGACAAGGGGAATTTAAGGCTTGTGTTCCTTCTGTTAATAGAGGGGGCTCCTGCTGTGTCAGCCCAAAAACATAATCTGGACTATTAATATGTCCAAGAGATAAGATTTATTTAACTCTGCTAAAGAAAGCAATCCATAACACATACACAATTAAATTCAAATATAGTAATTGGGATATGGATATTAAAATCACTATTAAGAATAGATTTCATTGACACACTTACTGAACACTTACTAACCTAGATTCCCACATTAATCCTGCCACGGTTGCTCAATTGCTTGCCTAGCCTGTACCCCTCTATATCTATTGATCCATGTTCTGCCCAAAGCTGCAATAAAATCTCTAATTCCTGACAAGAGATGTGTTTACATTGTCTGAGTTCAGCTTTACAGCTCTCTGTTGGAATTCAACCAGGAGAGCACTGTGCTTGGAAATAACTCGGACATAACACCTTCTTATGCTCCTTCTGATGCCACACTGTTATTAATAGCATGGAAATTACTGCTGCATTACTCTTATTGAAATCCTACTTTGTTTTCCTTATTTAGATTTTGGAGATATTCCCATGGTGGCAGCACAAGAGCTGAGTAATATTCTGAAGCAAGGCTATCTGGAGAAAAAAAGACGTGGTAAGACATGAAAATCACAGGCTTGTCATATAGGTGAGAGATTGTGGAAATATGCGTTGAATATAAACTTTAATTGAATTTGTCCTTTGCATTTGTTCACAAGATCATAGCTTCTTCAGCATGGAGTGGCAGAAAAGGTGGTGTGTCCTGAACAATACCATATTCTACTACTTTGGAAGTGAAAAAGGTTGGTCCATTTAAATCAGCTGAATTGTCTAATCATGTTATTGCATAAAATCTGGTCATGTCATTATCTTGATTGGAACTGATTTTATAATTCCAGACAAACAGCAGAAAGGATCTTTTTATATCAATGGCTATAGCGCAGAGCTGGTATCCAACTTACGTAAAGACTCCAAGAAAAACTGTTGCTTTGAGATGAATGCTCCTGGAAGGCGTTCTTACCAGGTTTGTCTACCCACATTCATATGCCATTTTGGTTGTTTAGTGCCACGTTTGCATTACTGAGGCAAGGGCTGCTTATGTGCCCTGACAATATTGCCCAAATCTGTGATGATGACCTTTCTTTTGCAGTTCACTGCCAGCAGCCCCCGTGAGGCCAGGGAATGGGTGGACCAAATCAATTTTGTCTTAAAGGGTAGGTTACATGGGGTGCATAATTCTCTGTTAATCATGCAAACAGTCTTTGAAATATTATACTGAATAATTGTACTTCTGTGCACCACAATCGTTTTACACCTTCTTATCTGGACCATTGTGCAATGTTAGCAGCTAAAAATGGATATGCTTTGCTTAATACTGATGCTTATAAATAATGTTTATAAATACCTTTTTGAGCTCAGCCAATCAGGTGCATTGTAGACCTCCTCATAAAGTATGTCATGCAGCTCCTGAGTCCCACGTGTCTCACTCTGCCTCCTCTTCCGCGTAGCACAGCGCTCTTTACGGGAAATTGATTAGGCTGTGCTTGGGCCATTCTTCATGGGCATTGATCTGGCCCTGCTTGGCATCCAGGCAGTGAGGATGCGATAGCCTGTGTTACAGAGCTTAGTCACCTGCAATCAGGCCCCATCTCCATCTGAGACAGATCTGGAGCATGGCCACAGCTCTAAAATGGGCTCCCTGTGAGGCTCTGATTTGCGGGAAGTAATGAACACCTCTTCGATTGTTTACATACTTCCCACTTACTTTGGCCATATAAAACAGTAATTTCTATCATTAAAGATAATTTACACTAATGTGTGTTGTTAAAGCTGGTCTATGTGTGCCAGACATGTCATTAATACCCCCTTTAATCAAAACAGATATTTAAATAATGTTTATGGTTATTAGCATTCTCATGATTCTTTTGTGCATATAGTCCTCATAGTCACTAATGTTTTGTAATATCTCTGTTCATAAATGTAGACCTGAGTTCCAGCTTTATTCCCTTTGATGATGATGAGGAAGAGGAAGAGGAGGATGAAGAAGAGGCATATGATGATATAGAAAGGGCAGCAACTCCACCACCACATTCTGGGCAGGTCTCTACAGCTCCTTCAGCTCCAGCAACCCTAACTGGTGGCCAAGAGGTGAAGAAGGACAGGGCAGTGACAGCCAGCAGGGAAGAGGAAGATGAGGAAGAGGACATTTATGAAGTATTGCCAGGTACAATAAACAAACAAACAAACAAACAAACAAATATATATATATATATATATATATATATATATATATATATATATATATATATATATATATATATATATATATATATATATATATATACACGTAAACCCAGGAAAATAGCTAAAGTCTTAAAGACTTATATCACTTGACACCCAGTCACAGCTGGTCTCATGTGCTAAACTAAATATGTGAAGATCTGCTAACCCAAGATGGGACCAGCAGTCAGAGACCACTTAGGGAGAGCCCAGAGCAGAAAGACATCAGTCCTTAGTGCTGTCATTTTCACCTTTCTCAGCCATGTGTGTACTGGAACTGAGCTGCCCACAGATGGTAGATCAAATGACCATCTCTCTCACCCTTAATCCATCTCCCTCTTCAACCTCCTGTTCCTCTAGCTTTGAAAAGTTTTACAGTAATATCTTTAAAAGATTATGGTTATGGATGTGCAGGACAAAAAGATGTTGGAGTGCTGAGATATATATTGAGCCTTTTTGTTCCATGTGGTTATTTTTAGTTTAGTTTAGTTTGCTGCATTTGAAAAATAACATCTTAGTTGGCATCATTACATTGAACTGGCCACTGGAAGCCTAGGAGTGAATTTTGGCTGTACTGAAGTTTAATAGAACAAAATGGAAAAATGGTAAATTACAATGCAAATTTGTATTTAGAAAAACATTAAAAATCTAATTTGCAAAATTGTATTTATTCGAATGCATTCTAATCGAATCTTCTGTCCTTCGTTTATATTACGATATCTTGTTTTAATGTAGAATTTTGTTGATCTCGTGACACGTTTTTAATTAAGTTATTAAACATTAGTCACAGCTTAAATATTATAAACTACTGTAAAACACTTATTATGATAAATTAATCTAGTTAAAAAAATAAAAATAAATTTAATGTTCCAACTGTTAAGAAAATTCATGAGTGGGCAGGAATGTCAAGGCCTTGAGTGTACAGTAGTTATTTTTTGTGTTTTTTTCTTTTTTTTCTCCACAATTCCTGGAAGTGGAGGGCCGATTTGTGCTGTGGGAAGTATAGGGTTGCTATGTGGTGGCTTTATCGGCAGGCTGACAGGGTGAAGATGGATGTGGGAGACAGGCAGCAAGGCTATCATTGTCACTTCACAGACCAAGAGGTGCCACACCCTGAATCAATGCCCTGCCCTGACACACTAACTGAAAATCCAGAATAACATCTTTACTATACATCAAAACATTTTTTGATAATTGCACTTCTGTTATATAAGACCAATGGCCTCTGGCAGTTGAGGCAAGCGCACTGTGGTGTTCAAATAATTTAACATTAATGGACTCAATTTCAGTGTTAAATTTAAGCAGCATCATGGGACCATTTACCCATAAAGTTTGGGTAGGCCCTTCTTCTCTCACTATTTTCTTCTGGATTCTTGCACAATTTAGAGGATGAGCTCTCTGACCAGTCTGAGGAGAGCACTAAGAGGATCCAAAGAGCAGGTGAGAAATATATAATTATGTTTATATTATCATACTGTCTGGTTTTAGTAGCTTTAATTTAAAAAAAAAAAAAAAAAATCATAGATGTGTTTTAATAGTTGTGTCTATGGGTGTTTCCTCATCAGATCCATCATCAGATTATGCCAATTACTATCAAGGCCTGTGGGACTGTGAGGCAGACAAGCCAGATGAGCTCTCGTTTCGTAGAGGAGACCTCATCTACATTCTGAGCAAGGTCAGTGCCTGTGTTTACAAACCCCCATTAAAATACATGCTTTCTCATTCGTTTTCTTTCTCACTCTCTCTGCTTCATTCTATCTTGTAAATTAAATTTATCTAAATAATATCTAAATGTATCTGTTTTAGGCAGCTTAGCATCTAAATTATCCTTGACTGGTTTGTTAAACAATGGAGGAAAAAATTCTCAGTCTGGCAAACAGTATAGCAGCTTTTGCCCATCTGGTCGTCTAATTGGTTCATTAGATTAGAATAAATGAAGATTCAAAATTAACGTGAATTACAGTTTTCATTTGTAATATATATATATATATATATATATATATATATATATATATATATATATATATATATATATATATATATATATATATATAAAATATAAAATGTTTAAAAGATTAAAAGGTTCTATGAAACATAACATAATCATGGTTTATCCAGTCGAATATATTTTAGATAAACAAAATAAACAAAATTAGTTGTAAACATTGAAATTATATATTTAACATTCTGTGTAATTTTATTTGTTTATTTTTTAAATTAAGCCTTTTTTCCAGATCTACCTTTTTAACTAAGTGTTTTTTTTCATCCAGTGTTTTTCATTGTACTTTCGTACTTTTTCCATACATACAATAGAACAATGCCATCTATAAACAAAGGCATAATAAAATACTAGAATAATATATTCTGCATTTATTCTATCAAGGAAGAAGCACAAGCTTGTACAGCACTAGTTTGTATAGTCAGCGCTTTTTACCTCATGTGCTATATTGACATTATGTTGTGATGCTGCAAACACTTTTTTTGTCACTGGAGTAATGCTGCTCGATGGCTAGATTCACAGTAATGGGCTGTTAATTCATTACGAGGTTGTATCACGCAGAGTCAAGTGTTCATTCACGCATGACTTCTTATTTAGTGTATTCAGCATCTAGTTCATTCAACATCTAGTGTTCTTCTATAAATCTATAGATCACATGTCTTACAAGTGCAGTATCTCAGCAGCATACACATAGAGGCTAGCTGTCTCTTACAGATGCTGAACTGGAAATCAATGTGATTGAATTTTTCCTTTGACTCTCAGCTGCACATTTAAGAACAGACTGGTAATTTCTTATTCAACATTATTTGAACCTTTTGTGTTGTGTTAGGTGTAACTGGGCATATTTTTGAGAGTGATAAAATACTGACACAATCTGTGCAATAATAATGATACATTATAATACTTCACATCTTAATAATGCTAAATATTATGTCATCTTTTATATGCTATTTATTGCTTACCTGTAATTCTCATTATCATGAAATAGTGTGTGTATGAGTGTAACTCTCCTATCATCCATTTAATTAATTGCCAGAGCCTATACAGATCATTTATTTTCTCTTTAGCTTATGCTGAAGCTCTAGACTGTGGGATTGTGCCTAATTTGTTATGATTCTATAAATGAATTTATGTAATTATGAAGATTTATTACATTCTACCTTTAATTGCTCTCACTGGTCTATCATATCATCTTTTATTAATAGTGATAAAGATCCAAATGACCAGAATAGGATTTTACCTAGTCATTCCTCGACCACGCGATTCCCTGCTCCTCGGAGTTGTTTTAGACCTGGCAGGTCTGGTGTTTTTGTTTTACGAGTGCTTGCCTGGACCATTGACCTCAACAAATGAAATATGGGCGACTGGCTAGAACTGCAGCCTACCTCTAACAGTCTTCCTCATAAAGCAGTGCATATAAAATAAGAGCGCGTAAATTTTGCTGTCCAGATGCGTAGAGGGGAGGCCGTGCGCATTTGTGTCAACGCCGAGCGTAATTACGAGGTGGTAAAGACATGAGAAGTGCTAAATCAATTGTGCTAACCAACAGGTTTGTAATGTAGCGCTATGACTGAACGCACAGCAAAGCAGCAGATAGGAGCGCAGGTGAGGCGCTCAGCATAACAGAGCATGCGGACTACATGTTTTCTCATCAGTTAGTATCGATCCATGACTAAGACAAATGTTTGTTATATACAGCTTACACATCTTTGTGTATTGTTGTTTAGTGAGCTTGTGGGCGAATAGGCAAATAACAGTGCGTGCGCGTAGACCGACTCATTTACATAGCCGTGCCGCCTTGCCGTGAATTCTTATTTGCGAAAATAAGGAAGGAATTGATTAGTTATTTACATTTAAATTAGGTATAGAAGTATATAAGGTATTTGTTTAAAGAGTTTTCCCCCCTCTCTCTCACTCGTGGAAATCAAGCAGTGTCCCCTAAACTGCGTGTGGGTCTTGTGAGCTCATAATATGATAATTACAAGTAGGCCTACGTTTGTGTGTGTGTGTGTGTGTGTGTGCGCGCTCTCTCTCTCTCCTGCGCGTTTGTGTGTATATGAAAGCAGGGCTCTGTATGTTCAGCCCTCCGGCGTCGTAAAGTATACGAGCACGGGGATCCTGTGGTGGCAGAATAAACAAACACGCCGAGCTGCTCGCTCATCTGCATCCGAGTTTCATTTTCAATCTTGCCCCGATTAATTCGGCGGAGTTAATTTTGCGCTGCGCTGCTCATAGCTGCTCGGCTGCAAGAGTCCCCGAGCTCTGCCTTCAGCGGCTCCCTCGCTACAATACAACATGAAATAGTGGCGGAAACCAGCATCCATCTGGCAGCGTTAACGCAGCCTCACCGATCCTCAGCGCTGAAGAGAATGGCCACTGATGGCAGCAAAGCAGGATGTTCAGGGCTTTTCTTCTCCCCACACTAATCACATCGCACTTGCTTTTCTAATCCACACACGCACTTTTATTTGTCCTAGTGTAGTTGCAGTTAATTATGGTGCTCAATGGTAGTTTGATTCATGATAAAAAGGATATTGCTAATTGCATCACATCCTGCCAACACATTTTTTTTGTCATGGTGTAAATATCAATTAAAAATTTAAAAGACTTTATATAATGAAACTTTTGGAAGTTGGGAAAGTTTTCAAGAGGAGTTTAAGAGCAACACGACTTCAACGGCATTCATTTCTATGCTCTTTCTTCAGCCATCCCATTTTCCTGCATTCCGGTAATCTAATTTATGTCTCCCAGATTCAAAGTACACGACTTTAGAGGTCAGACTCAACATGCCTGAGTTCCCAGTGGAATTCCCGTAAAAAATGCTGCAATGAGTCGTGGAAAGATTTATGACTCCAAAGATGTAGGCCAAACTTATCCAGGAGCTGTTTAACATGCAAGCCACCTAACAGCACTCTCTTTCAGTCCTCCATGCCTTTTGAAGCATGCACTGCACTTTCACACCAACAATCCCCTCCACCCAGGAGTCATAAAGTAGGCTGGAACGCTGGTCTAGACAGAAGCCTTAAGTGTTCAGCTGCCCAAATCACACCAACTCTGTTGGCAAGACTAGTGTACACCAGTGACACCTTCTGGTTAACCACGAGCATTTACTTCACATGACTCGTGGCATCAATTTACAGACTTTGAACACTTAGTAGGTTAAAGGATGTATAGATAACTAAGGCTTACCTCACGTTTCACCTTAAAATTTCTTGCCAATGTTATCTTACAAAGAGGACAGATCTCAGACTGACAGTTAATCTACAAAGCATCATATTATACAATGTATCCTATCCCCAAACCATACCACATAGGCAATTTTCAAGACATGTGTATGATTTATTAGTATGTGAGTGGTCACTTCTCAATGACGGTGTGTGTGTGTGAGACTATTTTCTCCCCCCAAGTGGGTCATATCTTCACCAGCTGCAGAAAAATGGAAGCTGGAGCTGCCCTAGTACCCAGGGGGTCACTCTTCTACAAAATGCCTGAAGAAAAGGAAAAGGGTGCAATAAAAAGGAAGGAAAAGCTAAGGAAAAGAGACAGGGGGCAAGCATTAAGGCCTTGTGTGTGCTCACACCCTCCTCTTTCTCATTCTCATTCCCTCTTAACACACACACAAACAAAAAACCCTGCTGTCATGCAATAGACACCAAGACACTATATAGACATGTTGGGCATTCTATTTACCAGCAGAATCAGCTGGGGGTGAGTCTGGGGTGCTGGGGTCATGCAGAAGGCAACGGTCATCTCCCGGTCAACTACAGTAGGTCATTATTCAGCCTAAGCCAATAGTCCAGAACTGCATGGCGGCAGCCCCCTCCCGTTCTGCCTAATTATTATAAATGGGAGGCCACGTAAACAGCCATCATTACAGGCACTCAGCAGCATACACAATCCACTTTAAATGCCTATTAAGTTAAAGAGCCATCAGTAATCCCCAGCGTACTTTTACAACGGCAGCTAGTTTATTTGCTCATCCACAGTTTTGGTCATCATCTTGCACTATCCATAGTTGAATAGCCACGACTGTAATGGATCATAAAGATTAGGGGCTTTATCTTAAAAATGGATCTTTCTTTTAATTGCTACTTCTCACTGCACCTTAAATATGACTACAAGTACAAAATGCTATTTTACATGAGTAAATTTCCAGTTTTTTAAATGCGGTAATCCTTTTTGTAATTGAATCTGAACATGCATTGGATACTGATTCATTGATCAGGATATAATTACATGATGGATGCGTTTAGAAACAAGGATGCCACCGCAGGGCATTCATTTTGCTTGCTCTCACTTGCGCTAACTGTCAAATAATGTGGCAGTGTGTTCATGCTCTTTGTAATGACAGCTAGAGATGCTCAGCAGCCTGGGTGTGTGTACTGCTGATACACTCCAGTGCATGACAGCAAGAGAAAAAGGAGAGGGAGGGCTAGATGGAGGGAAGGGGGAGCAGCAAGGCCTGAGCAGCGGGTTCAGCGGCGGGGCAATGAGAGACTTCCTGCGCTCCATCACTCCCAAGGCGTACCTCAGTCAGCTGGTGGCCTGCGGCTCAGGCCTCATGTCTCATTCTTATTAGCATCTCTCCTGCCTCCACAGAAAGTGTGTGTGTATGTGTGTGTTGCTGAGTGTAATACAGGCAAAAAAAAGTGAGTGGGAAAACAAAGCAAATCATTAAAACACTGAGAAATAAAAAGATCTTGAAGTGCCTAAGATGGAATTTGTCGAAGATGATAAAGAAAACGTTAGATGAACCATTGACCATTAACTAATGAAATAAAGAAAGAGAGACAGTGAAAGAAAAAGAAAAAGAGAGATGGATTAGATAGAAAAGAGATGGTCTGGATGGGTGGATAAGAAGTCCGTATTTGGTTGCCTGGCTGCTGTGGTGCTTTACACACATGAGCTACTCTTCACCTTGTCATATGCCATATGACATTTCTCTAGTTAAGCCGCTTCTTTTGAAGGCATCATTAGCTGCCAGTCTGTTCCCCGGCTGCCTGAGAGTGATGGACCCATTTGAATACCAGCGCTCGCCAGCCCCCTGAGTGAGAAATAAATGATATCAGCCACACGCTGCAGACTGCAGGTGTTGCCATAGCAACACCCACTCTCTGCTGCTCCCCGTGCCAACCCCACCCATCTCCAAAAGAGCAGTCACACAGAGGTCATCGGCAGTGCTACACTGTTTCATTCACTCATACCACCCTAAGTGGCACACACTGGCATTTTATAGCTTATATTAGATGTGCCTACACAGGTCAAAGTGGAACACACCTCTTCTGCTCTGACACTGACATGAGAGGATGTGATGAATTTGTTCATAACCTCTTCAAGCTTGAATCTGATAGTAAATAGCAATAACATTACAAACAAATTCACATTCAGATGAGCCCATTATTCTCCTTTCTGCTTCTCACTCAAAAACCTCTTACGCTAAGATGTGTGTACTGCTTCCAGTAGATGAAAACAAAATTGATAAAAGAGAAGTGACAGAAATCAGCAGTGAAAGAAGACTGGTGTGATTGAGAATCGATAACTGTCAGAGAAATACAGTCTGTCTTAGCTTCACTCTGCCATGATTAGAGTGGTTGTGTAAATCTGTGGAACCTCCCTAATGGGTGTCAAGAATCAACAGTCATTAGCATTCAGTATCATTTAGACCTATGTTAAAATGGTGTGGTTGATAATCAAAAATTTAAGAAGAGGTAAAATTAATTTTGATTCATGTGGAGAGGGAGAACAGCCCTGCAGCAGTCCCTGGAGAGAGGGTGAAATTTTTTTTGTTGTTGTTTTCTCTCAACTCTGTCTGTCCCTCATTTTCACTCACATTCAATCAACTTTGGCTAGATGCTCTGAAACAAAACTCATGAGTTCACAGAAGTCTCATATGCAATGGCAATGTAGATGCTGGTAGCCCCATTAGATTATTCCCCTGCTTGGAATTCATTTCTCCTGACATCATTAGAGCAGTTCGTCTGCATGGGCTGAAGACTACATTAGGCTTGCGGCGCTGTGTGTAAGGAGATGGTAATTAGTTCCCACTCTCCTCTGCAGGCGCTGGATGGATGACAAGCTCATCACATCTAAATGTACTGCGTGTGCTTGTGGAATGCTAAAGCACTCTGAACACAGTCTCAGTTTCTCCCCATCACTCCATTTTTGTGTTCTCCAGCCCTCACATTGATAATATCACCCTTACCTCAGTCCATTTGTCAAAGGCCAGGACTCGGACTCTGTCCACTAGTTGCTCATAAGTGCCAAGCCCCTTGCCTTGCTGGGGTCTGATTAATAACCAGAGGGAACACATCACCTAGTTGGAGTAATGAGCAGTTTCAAGCCAATAGCTAATTAGGTGATAGGACTACTTTGCTCAGATGTTGCCCAGAGAAGGTGTCAAGGCCAACAGACTAAAATGCGTATAATCCTTTTCTAACATCACCACACCTGCGTCACTTTTCTTTTTGCATTAATAGCAGGATGTGAAATACATACTTCTGAATGATTGTTTGTCAACGGTGTCGTTTCCTTGACTGTCTGCTGTAGATTTTTTTTCAAGAGAAAGAGGTTTTGCTACATACATCTCGACTGAAATCCATATTAGACAAGGCTGTTTGTAATGATTAAATGACTGTGTGTGTGTGTTTTGTTGACATGACCAGCTCAGGTCTGATTTGTATTTTTTCAATGTAACCATAACTGTGCAAGCTGCATTGTGCAAAATCTATTTTGTAGACTAAATTACTAATCTGCCATGGTTTTCCTTTTGACACTTATTAATGTATCTAAAATTGATATAAAAGGTTGTGATATAAAATGGGTTTTAAAATGACAAAGTTATCCTATTCAGAAATTACAAAAATAATAATAATAAATGAAAGCTAGCGGTTTGTTTTTTGTTGGCATTTAACATTTATTTTATTGTGTTATTCTGAAGTTATCTTTGGCAGATTGGCTTTTTTTATTGTACACTCGAGAGCATAATTATACAGCTAGTGGTGGCAGGGTGGCAGAGTGGTTTTCCAGTTTGATCCAGAGCTCAGGTTACTGTCTGTGTCGACTTACCCCCCACCTCTTAAAAACATGCTAGTAGGTGACTGGCTGAAATAAATTGGCCCTAATTGTGAATGTGAGTGCATGCGCATGGTGCCCTGGGATAGACTACGGTAACATACTGGTTTTATTACGCATCATGCTCAGTGTTTCCAGTATAGACTCTGGATTCACTATGACCCTGAAAAGGGAAAAGTGGTTACTGAAAGTGAGTGAGTTTAAAGTTTAAAATTAGTGGGTTTTTTTGTCTAGAAATGGTGACCTCTTTTAAGATTTGATTCAGTGGTCTATCCCTGTAAGTCACTACATTCCTATGAACTCTAGTGGACTCTTTTCTGTTTCCTCTGATGGAGGAAATGCTCTGTGAGTTACAATAAAGGCAGCAATTTTAGATTAATACTCAAGTATGAGCTAAAACTCAGAATTTTGCCTTTTACTTCTGGGTATTTTTATAGCCAGTATAGATAAAATCTTAAAGATTTTTTCTTATTTTGTAAACAAACCAAACCGAAAAAACAGTATATGCAACATTATTATCAGTATTAGCATGCAAGGACCATGTTCCTTAGAGGGATTAAATACAAACAATATTTCAAAAAGTAAACACAATCAAAGAAATACAAATAAGTAAATTATAGTAAGTACATTTATCTGTAGAGTTACCTCTCAGTGCCGGTCCCAAGCCCAGATAAAAAAAACTGGGAGGGTTACTGCAGGAACGGCATCCGATGTAATAACCTGTGCCAAATCAAAAATATGCGGACCAGAAGATCCGCTGTGGCAACCTCCAACAAGGAACAGCCGAAACAACAACAAACTACGTGCATTTATATCACATTTACCATTTATACTCTACACATATACCATTTATATCATAACAATTTCCTTTTTCCAACTTCCACCTTGATGTGGTTGTGAATATGATTTTTTATATATATATATATATATATAAAATTTATAATATACAATAGTGGGAGCAAATTACAGTGAAAATATTATGTTCTTATTCCCTGAATCATTATTTGCTTTTAATATTTATCTCCAGATGTATAATGATGAATTTTTACATGGTCTCTGAATCTGTTTCTATCCTAGGAGTACAACATCTATGGCTGGTGGGTTGGTGAGCTGGCTGGTAATATTGGCATTGTACCCAAAGAGTTCTTGCACCCTGCATACATTATTTAAACTGTTAAATTGTGTAAAGCCCCAGTTTTTAGGCATGGACCCTGAACATTGTTCAGCCTCACCAAATAACCACAGATCTCACCGACATTTACTACTTACCACTGATCCAAAGATGTTAATTTACACACTAGATTAGAAAGAAACAACAAAAACTTGCAAATTATGCCCATTCTTCTCTGACCTCCCTCAGCAACAAGGTGTCTTCATCAGCAGAACTGCTGCTCACTGGATGTTTTTTGTACAAAAACCCCCCAAATTATCGGTTTCTGAAATACTCAAACCAGCCCATCTCCCATTACTAACCACGCCACATTTAGTCACAGAGCATACTGACATGTAATATGAACATTAACTTAACTGAAGCTTGATCTGTATCTGCATGGTGTAAGAGTTTGTACTGCAACCACTTTATTATATATAATTATAATTGCCTGAGAAATGTATGTGTTCCTAATAAAGTGCCCAGTGAATGCAAATTAAGCTCTTGCTAGACAGAGATATATCTATCTATATAAATGTCTATGTATATAATGCTATCAAAGAGTCCTCTTTACTGCATCTTAACTCAAGACTTAATGGTGGTAGTATATATGCCATCTACTGGGCACAAGCTGACTTGCTGGAGCCTGTTTTCCACAACAAAATGACTACAATATTGAATATGATGGCATATGAAATATTTTTTAAATGTTTTTCTCCAAAAAGTAGCACTATTTTTTTTTTTTTTTGCAAACTACTAATTCATTCAATTATCTCCACTTGAAAAACAATTGGTAATTTTTATTAATTTAAAATAAACAGCAATTTCTCTTAACATAGCTCTCACTGCTGATGATTCATACTTAGGCTGAGAAATACAGAAAGTGAAATCATTAATTCAACACATTGAAAAAAAAAAAAAAAAAGAGTTTATTCAGCAAAACATCTCTTAAAACGGGACAAAAATAAGAGCCATATGAAGCTTTGAGATTTTGGTGTGTCAGTGAGGATGAAAAACATGGTAAAAATATCTGCATTGCGGCATCATGAAATAAGATCTAACTCAGCAAATGTAAAATGATGCACGAATACAGCTGTTCATCTTGGACTACATTTATATATAAGAGATGAACAGATTGAAAGAAGTAAAATACAGCATTGATAAGAACTTCATAACTTCAACAAATCAAATCAACTGGAGAAACCGATAATCAGACAAGCCTTTTTGAGTTTTACATCCACATCAGTCTCTAAACCGAGTCTAAAACATGTAAAATGCCTTAGAACCCTCGAAACAGTGCAACTTTGCATTTGGTTTTGTGAAAGATAAAAGAAACCCAAATGTTAAGATACTTGTTTAATTAAATAAGAAAACCAACTGAGACAACCTTCTCATGATGCACATTCACATTCTCCATACATCAACACTGTCCACTAGGAAATTGAAAGGGACTTTTTTAAAGGGTTTAAAATAAAGAGCATATATTACAGTTCCATTAATGGTCTGATGGAGCTGGCTTGTCTTGGCCTGGTTTTAACAGGTTTATAAGAACCAGTCCAAAAGGTTCCAACTAGTCCCACGGACAAAAAGGTTGAGAAGATCAGAAGGTGAGCGTTTAGTAGAGAGCATCTGTGTTGCTGCTTCGCGGCCGTTTTATCTTCTCAATGTTCTTCAGGATCATATCATGCAAAGTTACCTGTGAAAAAAGTTTAAACTACTAAATGGCACAACAACTCAAACATACAAATCATATGCAAAGTGTAAAAAGGAAATGCATTCAACTTTTTCTCTGAACACTTACATATTGATTTCTCAGTTCTGAGACTATGATCTTGAGACTTATGTACTCCTTCTCATCAATCTCTGTTACTGTGCGCCTATAGTCCTCCTGTTATATAAAAAAGAAAAATAGTTCAGATTAAACAAAATAAAAACCAAACAAAACAACTGCCTGCTTCCTGGCGTTGAAACTTTTGCTCTCATGTTGAGAGAGATCAGCAAAAGAATCCAAATGCTATCACATACATTCACCTCTAAACATTTTATTACATCTCCTAGGAGCAAACACTGTACTTTCCCTAAAACTGCTTACTTTCAACTCGGCAAAAAGTCTGTCCTTGTCCAATTACTTACACAGTGCACACACTGTTTATAAAAGACACTTACCACATGTGGATATTTTGCTATTTTGGACACTAGCTTTGCTCTTGTGATGTAGTATCTGTATACAAGAAAGAGAGGAAAACACACTGACTGTTCAATTCTATCTAACTGTGAGTAAAATACACAAGTCAGAAAAACGATAGAAAAAATATTTAGCTGAGATGAACAGACCATTTAAAATTCATGGCTTGATTAGAGCACAAGATTTGATTGTGAAACATGTGAACGTGTTCATCTAGCCATTATATCCAGAAGTCATAACGCTTGAAGAAGAAGAAGAAGAAAAAAAAAAAAAAAGAACTCATGCTAATACATTTTACAATTTAGAATGCAAAACCTAAGTATAAAGAAGTTCAACTAGAAAGTTTACATGATAGTGAAAATTCAGTTTGAAGAAAAGAATAAAAATCAGGTAAAACATCTAGGTTTCTCACTGTCCTGCAACCAAGGATAACAACATGTAAAGAAAAAAGTAAGAAAACACCAGACAGTTATCCTTAGAACAAAAATGACACCTATACAGACAGATCTCACTCACTATGGCAAGCATTCACTGGGGCATATACGGAATATTTGATTCGCTAGACAGGACAGTACCCATGATCAAACCATAAAAATCTGTGTTCAAATCCCTTCTAAGTGTCCAGGAAATATCTCAAATAACCTCGGACAACAGCGTATGACTACTGACACCAAAACTGATAGCAGACACTAACACCAAAATGATCACAATTATTTTAAGATAACTAAAAATAATCAACTCCAGTGAACAGATGGGGAAATATATGCAAAATAAAAAGTCCAGTTATTTTATATAACTAAGCTTTGGTTATAAGCAAGGCCATGCAATAATATGCAGCTACAGAATCACACAAGTTAAAAGCAACCCACAGCTATTTACACATCACACATTGTATTTTTGCGTGACTTCAAAAAGTAAAAAGGGTGTTTTGGTTGCTCATCAATTGTGTAACATTGATGTTTGCGTAGTGTGCTTTGAGATCAGGAGGACAGAATTGACAGCCAACAAGTAAGAGATATTAGTCCACATAATCTTGGACTACATCTATGGGGTGATTTATCATGACTACACAAATGAGCCTTGGGTGTTCAGGATGTCGCCGATTCACCAGTTGTTCTTCCTTGGATTACTTTTGGTAGGTGCCAAGAACTGCATACACATCACACTGAGAACTGACTGTTCACCAGATGCCTAATGTATCTGAATCCTTGACATTGTTTTATTTGTTAGAGCTGATCGATGTATTTTAGTTCCTTTGATTGAGCATTTTAAGGTTCGACCATGTACAGAAATAAGGCGGCAGTACCTGGATATCTGGTCCAGATAAGAGGCTGCCTCTCCCTCCACTGTTCTGAGCTCAGCCACAGTCTCCTCCTGTATGTAGTTATGCCCGTTATTCAGTTATTATACTTTCAATACTAATATTTAATACTTTCAATAATAATATTTAATACATCCTGTTATGCAAAAGGTTTAGAGAATTGCACTTACTGCCTGCACATACCACAATGAATCTACACTTTGTTGTGATGAATAATAGAATAGTTTTTCACTAGTTAAGTACTTCATTGTAGGTCATTTTCAATTCTGCTACTGCTGAGGTACTCTATGCTGCCTAAAATGAAAACAGAATGATTTTTATACCTGGATTGAAACGCCAAAATTATTGCCATCTTCTATTCTTGGAATCAACAACTGCACCCACATCTTGACCTAAAACATACACAAATACCATACAAGTAGCATTACAAAAAATGATATGAAGGAGTGTATTGTGGTAATATCTGCTGCTGATGAGATCATGGACCTACAGTGTTGCATTTCTCTATGAGGGTTCTGATCTCAGGCTTAACCTTCTCGATCAGGTCCACCAACTTGCCATTGCTTTTCATCATTCCACCAGGCATTATATACACCTTGGTCCCACCAACTACATACACAAGAAGAGGATGCTGAGTGACTTGCAAGAGACTTTTACAACAAAAGCCATTGAGGTTACACACTGCAAAACTTACCTTTGTCATCTCCAGTTCCATCTTCAAGTTTTCTCTTCTTGGCGTTTTGCTGTAAATAAAGGAATGAATGGTTAATTGCTGTACATATAATTAAACAGATAAACCTCTGCTGCAACTTTTCCAGGTGCTTGGTGTTGAAAAAATAGTCAAGTGAACGAAGTATTAAACAAACTAAATCTCTTACTCCCTCAAGTCCATCATGGATGTCTGTAAGCAGAATAGGGTCTGGTACAGCCAAGTTTATCTCAGAATGGATTTCTTTCAGTTCACGGATATTTATTACAGGATCCTGGAATTAAACAATTGTTATTAATATAGTTTAATAGTGATCTATAGAACTAACCACTAACCACGATTTGATTTCAAAAATAAATCATATCTTACCTTGAGAAATTGGTCCAATTCTAATAATTTCTTAGGAAAGAAATTTGCCACCAGATCTTCCGCCTAAATGATAAACAAATTAGTGACAAAAGCAACCAAAAAACTGATTTCTTGATATTTCTAAGACCTGTGACTTACCTCTGATGTTATTCGTTCCCTGAAAACATCAACCTATAGTAAAAAAATATAGTAAAAAAACCTTAGCTACAAGTTAATATCAAAATAACATGAATTTAATTAACAAGTTAATAGCATAATAACATGAATAGACGATTGGTTAAAAACCAGTTTGTGTTTTGCCTAAAGTGAAAGTCTTAAACCTGTTTACCTGGTTTAATACGTAGGCAAAGAGCTCAGACTATTTAATGTTCTTTGGTAGATTGTTACCAAACACAGCTGTATGACTTCAGAGAAATCTGTTTTTTCGAGCACAAGCAAAGGCATGACTTCGTAAGGCAAAGCGGCTAGCTGGCTAATGAACAACAGATGGGCAGAGCATGTTACATCCACAATAGAAATGATCACATTAATTCACGTGTGCGACAGGACAATCATTTGGGTCAACATACGATGAAACAGCAATCGAGAAAAATGTTTGTAACTGAAAAGTTTGCGTTAAAGTCGGGCGGGAAATCTAGGCAAATAGCCTTAGCTCTGGATGAATCACACGCACACCGGCTTTGCCAGCTACAATTTGTTAGCCTGCTAACGATCGATAATATTTGGCTTAACGATTCTACCTAAATATATTAACAATTAAAAATGATCCAGCTTACCTTTGACTTGATTTCACTGTCCACCTTTAAAAGGGAAGACATTGTTTTCAATCAATAACTGAGGAAAGCTACAGATTGTCTTAACAGCATTAACTAACCGTGTGGCTTACTGCTGACTGTCAGCCACAAGGTAACGCACGCGCTGGAAGATGACGTTGAAAATAAGCGACGCAATGACGCTACACATTCCACGCATGCGCAAATCAAACTATTTTCCTTTAGCAATAAGGAGAATTTCACGAAATGACATGTCAGATATATCTACTGATAATATGTACATTGTGTTAATGTATTCAAATTTACAATGTAATTTTGCCCTGAATCGTTGCACATAATAATATATACTGTAACATATAATGAACCAAAGGAAAACGTAAGGAAGGAATGACACATTTCCTGTTACGTGTTCACGGGGGAGTGTACATGTTAAACGATGTAAACAAGAGAGCGACTAGACGGACAGGGCCGATTATAATGTTGGCTTTACCATGGTAAATTAAATTGTAATCACAGATTGGACAGCTTGTGTAGTTTTGATTAGCCATCATGAACCACCCAGTTACCGTCAAAGTAAATTTCCGTGGGAGCGTCAAGAAGTTTCCCGTTGTGGATACAGACAAAGCGCAGTGGGAGACAGTAGAGGCCTGGGTAAGCTGCCTTCATGAATGTGATATTTATGCTTCATTACGGATCTGGGACCGTGTTCGAAAGCTACTACAACCGTCCTACATAGTATATTAGAATAGTATGCCATCGCAGATAGCTTACTATTTTGACGTGCTGTTTAGTACGGTAGTGTGCATATTTGGACGCAGTCACTGTCCCAGAGGGCCGAGACCGAGGCCTATATAAACAGACCAGTGTTCGCTTGCTAACTTTGCATGACAACATGTAAACATTGCTAAATACCAGGTGTTCAGTTTATGATATAAAGAAGCAGTTTTGAAAAATAGTTCATGTTAAAGCGCCTGTGTTGTCAGTGTCATATGGTCTGAGTCACA